>CM075187.1:25243809-26443809 GCA_037577475.1 Chaunax sp. Z400 | reverse complement strand
TAACTTCCAAATAAAGAAAATAGATAGCAGGCAGTCAAAGCTACCAACATTTGAACAAGGTTGTAAAAGATGTTCAGAGTATTTAAGGGATTTCAATGTGATTGAAGCCAAAATGTACCAATATGTCTTCAGAGCAGATGTAATCATTCTGTCTTGTTTCTGTGTCTTAGATTTTGGACACGTGTACATTTAAACCTTCTAATCTACTTGGACCTCATACTTGACTTCTTCACGGCTTCCTCTGCCATGTTTGTAGTGTTACTTTTAAACTTTGTTTTTTCCCTAGATTCACAGCTTTGAAAGTTGAGCTTCCCGTATACTGCAACCTCAGACAGCACGCGCTCAAAGGCAGCCATTGATCTACCAGTCAAAAGCAAAGCCTTGGAACTCCTCTCTGATCAACCATCCCACTCACCCCCCTCCTCTCTATCTCTTTCTGTTACCCTCTGTGGCAGGGAGCATCACTCCACGCATCCGAACTCCTGAAACTGGGTCAGACGACGCCATTAGGAATATCCTGGAGCAAGCCAAGAAGGAGATCCAGTCCCAGAGGGGAGGTGAGGATAGAGCTGCATGTCATGAGCCATAGTTAAAAGCCATATTGATTGATTTATTTTAATTGACGATGATGCTTACTGTTTTTATAATGAATCTCAATCACAATTTTATTGCATCTAGATTGGAAAGTCGATTTGAGAATGCCTCAGCGTGTGGATCTTCCTTATTTAGGTGACGCCAAGTCGTCTCTGAACAGCTCATCAGGCAGAAGCAGTAACGGGCCAAGCAGCGGCTCTGATGAAACCATAAAGAGCATCCTAGAAAAGGCCAGGAGGGAGATGGAGGCTCAGCAACAGGCCCTGATGGAGATGGAGGTTTGCGGGAGGGCCTCGACTGCCAGCTCAGGAGCTCAGGTAGAGCAACTGGGGCACCCAGAGCGCTCCAGGGGCCCACCTTTACCCATCTCCATCAAACAGGAGGAAGGAGGGTGTGTTACAGTCTGCATGGCCAACCCCATCAGCAGCCCCCAGACACCTCTCAGTGTCCTCTCCCCAGCTGCCTTTGTCCAGAACATCATCCGCAAAGTCAAGTCAGAGATTGGTGAAGCAGGCACCTACTTTGACCAGCATTGGTCTCAGGAGCGGGGCTCAATGGTGCTCAGTGGTGGAGGGAACACTCGGCCCTTCAACTCAGTCTCTCCCTCCTTGTCTTCATCCTCCTCCGGGCCTTCTGCCCTTCCCCGGCCCTGGCCCCGTCTTGAGAACGGCGAGTGTCTCCCCAACAGCGAGGAGGCGTCTGCTGCCGAGGACGAACTGGGACTGGGCCGGCCAGCAGAGGTCAAAGTGGAGTCAGACACATCAGTAAGTGGAGAGTCTCCTGGCCCTGGTCCAGGAAGGCTTTCCTATTACCCAGCATACATCCCCCGTGCCCTCAAGCCCACCGTGCCACCGCTGACTCCAGAGCAGTATGAGATGTACATGTACCGGGAGGTGGACACCATAGAACTTACGAGGCAGGTGAAGGAGAAGTTGGCAAAGAACGGCATCTGTCAGAGGATCTTTGGTGAAAAGGTTAGATGTTGCTCTTTTTCTTATTATTAAAAAAGCACATTCATGCTGCGATACAAGCAGCCAGCTGAGATACAATGCCATAAAAAACTATCCGCCTCCTCCTCTGTATTGAATATTTGTCATAGTGGATGTTTTCAGATCTTCAGACGACATATTACAGACTAATTTAAAACACCTGTCTATGATTTTTCTAAAGAAAAATGTAATCCAAATCAAATCAGGTAATCATATGAAGACTAATATCTCCCATTTAAATGTAATAATAGGTCACATTACTTCAGCAGAAACAACCACAGCCCAACACTTCTTTTGATTTAATATCAGCATGTCACTTTGTTAAGGAGGAATTTTAACCTGTTTTTTCTGCAGAAAGACATTTGAAATGCTTCAGTAGAGCAACTGTGTTTCTATTGAGTTCACATTAGGATGTTGTCAAGGCCACTCCTAAAGTAAACTTTTTGTTTGTCAAACTCAGATCTGATTGTGTGGGTTGGATCATTGTCTTGTGACTCAACACTGCTCACAGATTAATGACTGACCTCTTTTCTTGTAGAGTATTATGACACTGAGTAGAATAACCATTATGTTTGACTGTTTACTTCAGGTACAGCTCTTTGTTGGCATCCCAGTCCTAAAGACAATTGTCATTTCTCTGAAATTTCTCGACTCGACTCGGCTTGGTTTTCTGCTGGTCGTTTTCCATTGCCGGTGGTACCTCCTCAGGGCTGAGTGGGGCCGCGCAAAACTGCCGTGGCATAGTCTTCAACATGACACACACCTTTCATCCACCTCTCGTTATCCTTATAGCAGCTGCAATAAATAAAAGTTACGGACACTAAAGTAGCTTCGCTGTTTGAGTGTGGCGGCCATTGATTTGTGCTGTGCATGTACTCCGTGTGTGCCAGTCAGTGGTCTGTAACATTTCACGTAACCTTTTAGTACCTTTTGCTCAGCTCGCTTGGAACCGCAGCAGAGCAGGTACGAAAAAAATAGTACCAGGTACTTTTTACCTAATGGAAACGCAAAAAAAGCGATCCGAGTCGAGTCGAGCTGCTACTATGCAGTGGAAAAGGGGCTTTAATGTGTGGCACTGTACTTAACTCGAAGGTCTGCATTTCTCTGTATGTCCTATCTTTTATGATTTCCTGGGGGAGCTTTCACTGCACCCTTGTAGAGCCTTTGAGAAGCTGGCAGCTATCTCTATACCGCTGTATTCTCCACATAGATAGTTCTCACTGTGAATCAGTAGCTTTATAAGCTTTTCCAAACAGATTTCAACTACTCATCTCTTCTTTAAGTTCCTCTGTAGTTATCAGTCTAATATGGTTGGTTGACTAACAAAGCACAAATCTTAAATGGATACATTTGTTCCTTAAGGAATCAAATCAGCTTTAATGTGCTTTCTGTAAATCAAATATGAAATTTTATCTTAAAAATTGGAACACTCGCTGTTACAAATAGAGTAAACAGAGGACCAGAGGAAATCAGGGAGTGGGAAATGTGTATTCACAACACTTTATTTTATTAATATTTACCTGAACTGAGCTATTGTATGTTGAATGTCAGTTTTGTTAGTTGAGCCCTGAAAAAAAAAGTTGTTTTTTTTTCCAAAATCCTTTTAGGTGTTTTCTTAGGTCCCTCTGTCACAGTTCATCATCTATTGAGCAGGTTCATACGTTTCATAGTGCAGATTTTATATTTTGATCATGTTAAGGGTTCAAGTCTTGATATTCTTAGCTCCTCTTTGGTTGAAGGCTGAATTAGATTTAATTTAATATAAACCAGCCTTAAATAAAAAAGACAAAGAAAGGAAAAAACTTTACTTAAAAATAAGGTTTCCTATGGGTTTTATGCCACACATATTCTCTTAATGGATTAATTCATGATCAGTGAGACAAATCGCACTGTGTCTATGAAAAAGAAAAATGATCAGTACTCTCTCTCACTGTGGATGTTTTCCATTTCCCACCAATGTGCTGCTGCTTTTAGTTAAATGACTGAAATAAAATAGATTCAACATAAACATTTATGACGTGTTGCTTCCCTCTAGTGGTTGGTAGTTGAAAGTGTATCAGTGAGGTAAATTTTAAAGGCAGTTTTTTTTCTTCTGCAATAATAATTTGGAAAATCAATTATCTTCTATAAATTAGCATTGTAGTATTCTTACAGATTGCATCTGTAGTCACAATATATTGACCTTTACTGTGTGGAATAGGTGCTGGGGCTGTCTCAGGGCAGCGTGAGTGACATGCTCTCTCGGCCCAAACCCTGGAGCAAGCTAACGCAGAAAGGCAGGGAGCCCTTCATCCGTATGCAGCTGTGGTTACTGGACCAGCTGGGCCAGAGCCTCAGCCAGCCCCCAAACCATGTCAACGCTCAGGGTGAGACTTCAGTTTACACTCACTCATCCACATCCACGCAGTCTGACAAAAAAAGAATCAATATCAAACTTAAATACTCAACAAATCAAAAAGCTAAATTGCTGAAGTTTTTAACCACACATACAATGGTTCTTCTGCCATCCTGCATCAGCGCTACAGGCTTACTGTTTTTGTGATGCTTTCCACTTCCAGAAAAAAGCCCAGTGACTGCCCAGTCTTCTCCCTCCCCACCCCCTAGCCCAGCAGAGAGCCACCCGAGCCCTCTGGCTGAGCCCGTCAGCCTCTCCCTTGAGAGCAGCAAGGAGAACCAGCAGCCTGAGAGCCTGAGCCTGGGGTTGACCCCCTTCCCAGAGGGAGGGAAAACCACTCCCACCCTCATGCATCAGCCCTCAAACCCACTGGGCATCCAGGAGCTGGTGGCCATGTCTCCAGAGCTAGACACCTACGCCATTACCAAGAAGGTCAAGGAGGTGCTAACGGACAACAACCTAGGTGGGTAAAAGTTCACACTGTGGGGTTAAACTGATGACTGCAGACACAAGTTCTAGATAGATTTGTATGATTGCTTACCACAGGCCAGCGTCTGTTCGGGGAGACCATCCTGGGTCTGACTCAGGGCTCCGTGTCTGACCTGCTCTCAAGGCCCAAACCATGGCACAAACTCAGTCTGAAAGGCAGGGAGCCATTTGTCCGCATGCAGCTGTGGCTCAATGATCCTTACAATGTCGACAAGCTGAGAGCCATGAAGAAGATGGAGAAGAAAGGTTGCGAGTGTATACTAATATCTCTCAGTACAAATTTGAGAATTTGCTTAGTAATTCCATAAGACTTACATATCACTGTCTTCCCTGCAGCCTATCTGAAAAGGCGTTACGGGCTTTTGAGCACCGGCTCGGATAGCGACTCACCCAGCACTCGTTCTGAGTGTGTGAGCCCAACCTTGGCATCGCTGGATCTGTGCCCCTACAGCCAGGTGAAGAAGCCTCGGGTTGTCCTGGGTGCTGAGGAGAAAGAAGCCCTGAGGAAGGCCTACCTCATGGAGCCCTACCCCTCTCAGAACACCATCGAGATACTGGCCTCCCAGCTCAAACTCAAAACCAACACTGTTATCAACTGGTTCCACAACTACAGGCCAGTCCAGTGACCTTTGTGAACTTTGCAAATTGCTGACTCTGTTTTTTTCTTTACTTTGAACTGTGACTGAATACCTGAAATGAAAATTGAGTTTGTCCTTATGTGACTTACAGAACTGTTTGTTTCCAGGTCCAGGATGCGACGGGAGGTACTGATGGAGGGTCTGCCAGACAATGACACGGATGCTGAACCCCACAACTACTCCCCCTCAGTGACAAAGAGTCCCCACTCTGAAGGAGAGGAGAGGAGGCTGCAGCAGCCCTCAGGACACATCCACTCCACCCTCCCTCCTAGTGCCAACACAGTGCTGCCTCATGTCAAACAAGAGGCAATAGATAGGGAAGATGAGGGGGAGGAGGGAAAGGAGGGCTTCATGAAACAGCTGAGAGCTCAGTGTTTTTCCACAGCAGTACAGTTCCCACAGTTAAAAAATGAACTGGAGGACTCAATTGTTGGCTGCTGCGAGCCACTCTCAGCTGGCCAGAGCCTAAGGCAGGAAGAGGGAGTGGGCAGCCAGGCTCAGGGGCTCTATCATGTTGCTGTCTCCATAGATGGCCCCCAGAGAACCAACCAGTCCAGGCATGAGGGAGAAGACTCTGGAAAATCACCTGTGGACCCAGTTAGCTTCAAGGCTTCATCAGAGCCCTGCCGCAGCAGCCTGGAGGTCTCCCTCAACTCCCCCTCTGCTGCATCCTCACCCGGCCTGATGATGTCAGTCTCCCCTGTCCCCTCCTCATCTGCTCCCATATCGCCCTCGCTGCCAAACCCACCCTCAACGAGCACCAATCACAGCCTGGACCCTAACCCGCTCCCTCCCTTCCAAAGCCCCAAACTCAACAGAAGCACTCAGAGACGCAATGAGAAAATGGCCAACCTAAATAACATCATCCACAGGCTAGAGAGAGCAGCCAATCGAGAAGAAACACTGGAATGGGAGTTTTAGGTCCTCTGTTACTTGTATCTAGTCAAGATGACCCTTACAGCACACAGGAGAGTCTCAGATAGAAGAGCCCAGAAGACTTGGACTGGAGCCTGGCTCTAGACGGCCTTTCCTCTCACACTCGTAACTCATAGGAAACATATGGCTGAATGCCCTACAAGAACTTCAAGAGTTGAAAAAAATTATAATTGTGTAATTGTTTTGTTTTGTTTTTTTTGTTTTTTTTATATGCATACTACTTTTAAATATATGTGACAGCACTAGCTGTTGTTTTACCTATTGGACTCTTGACATGAAGACTTTTGCAGCTATAGTGTCATAAAATGTACACTGATGTTCTGTAGATTGCCACTGGGTGAGATTAAAAAAGACCCCTGTCTTAAGCCATTAAAAGCACTATAACTATTTGAAAAGAGACATTGACCAAATTTGCTACTTTTTGAATAGCAATTTTTCAAAAATTGTCTTTAAGACTGGACAGTTTAAGTCAAGTAACATGAAATCCTATTACTGACTGAGGGATAGTCCTTTAAGACTCTAAATATTCAATATCTTGTATGTACTTAGTTTCTTGGTGATATGTTTTGAAATATTTGTAAATCACACGTATAAAATGTGGTTGTACATGTTGTAGAATTGTCTGCAATAGCCTTCTCTAAACCCGATGTAGCATGGTATTCATCTGACCCTGTTATCCTCTGTAGTTAGTCACCTGTGATTATACTTGAGTGAAAACAAGTGAAAAAAAGTTGAAAACCCTGGAAAAATTAAGAAAAAAGGAAACTTTGAATCAAACAAGTAGCGTATTTTAGGTGTTTTTTTTATTTCTTTGAATAATCCTTGAGGTTTACATTTTAGGGCCCATGTGCTTTTGGTAGTAAGTGAAACATTCACTACCCATAAGCACAGTTTACACGATTTCTTTCCGACTTACCTCTCTGACCCTCTAAGGCACTGGCTGTCGGACTGTAACAGGCCAAGACACAGGACACCTGGTTTACCTCAGATTATGTTGATGTACATCATGCTATAACCATGTGTTTCATTCTTAGCCATGAACATGACCCGCACTTATTTAAATCACTGGAGGAAAAGTACTCTGTATCATGCATCAGATCTGCAGAGATCAAACAGGAAGAAAGTTTCAATGAGCAAAACCTGTCTGAGACAAAAAAATATTTTGCTGTTTGAGGAGATTGGGAGCCAATAATTGCTTTATATGTGTTTATTCTGATCTTCCTTACAGGTAACACCTGACTTGGTGCACTTTCTCAAAATGGGTCATTTACTGTAGATAGAATGTGTACTTCAAACACGTCAACCGCTAAGCACTGAGATGATGTTTAACTGGGTAGTTTGATGCGAAAAGATTGCAGTAAGCAACACTACAGTGCTGTGACTTCATCTTCCTTAGGGCTAGAGCTCACAGCATGTGAGAGCATGATACAGTATGACCTCTAGTCAAGATGAAAACATCCTTTCTGTAAGTACACTATATTCAAAGTCACAAAGGTTACAGGTATCCCCTCATATTATCTTTGACCACTTGTGTATTGTGTCTGTAGAAGTTTCTTTGTCATGCTTGCAAGATGTTCTTTATGTATTTTGCCTCTATTTGATACTTGGAACAGTTAACTAGATATTCAATACCTCGTGTATGATCTACTTACAGCACTTAGATTTTGATAATTGTGAGGACTTGAGAAAATTTCAAATATCAACATTACCCTAACTTAGTGTCCACAAGTCTTTGCCTTTACTGTATTGTTGAAGTTGGTAGTAATCACTTGCACATGTCTACATAGTTCAGAGGACTTGGATTGTATTATGTAGAGATATATATTACACAACTACTAAAAATAATATCTTACATTCTTGGAACAAAATGTGCTGATTATATTGAAATAGAGTGTACAGATTTATTAAACCAAACCCATTCAAGCCAGTTCCGGTCTGGCAAGCTTGCCCACGTTTTAGACCTTCTCTCAGGGTAGTCTTGCTTTTTAAAGCTTTACTGAAACAGTTGCTCTCATCAGTGGTGGTGATGATGATAAACATTATGTGGTGTACAGAATGACTCCGTATATGTTAAATGGGCCTGCCTGTGGAAGTTGTGTGTGTGTATATGGGTAATGCAACTTTCCCAGAAAGCAGCAGTTTGTTGAAAGCTGTTGCTGTTTTGTAATTCATTACATGGATGTGTCAAAGTACAGCGCAGATTGGAACTACCAGGATGAAGCTAATGGGTTGCATTTTTGAGATCAGTAGACTTTGCTCTCTAAAAAACTGTTTTTGCTCTCTCTAGGAGCCACAGAAGATTTTTCTCTGGTTTTCGTACCACCATTTTTTGTGTATAATATACTGTATGAATAGAAATGGTATTTCTTATGTGGAAATGTCATTGTCTTTCATGGAAACATGGACATACTGTATGACTGAATAAGAAACGTATTTACCCCGACCATTATCTCTTCATGTAAAACCCATCTCATTGTTTTGCATGCAAATCCGTTCTAGTCACATGGCAAGGGATAGACAGTGTTTATGTGTTGTTCTTGCACTGGGACATTGAATCAGCACTTAGTCTTTTTACATCAATGAAGTCCATGCATGATGCAGCTGATAAATTTGGCTCTCACAAAGTCAGCATGTATCCAGTCAAAATCAGAACACAATAATGAACCAGTAAACATGGCTTCCAGATCAAGATTATTTTGTGCCATATCATATGCCTTGTGCATTATCCTCACAGGAGTAATGCTTAGTTAAGCATGAGTTAAGAAGGGTGTAGGGCTTTTTGTAACCTAGTTCAGAAATAAAGCTAAGCTTTTTGAAACAAGAGCCCTACACATTGGATGGGTTTTTAGAATTGACATTTGTCACTAAATATGGAGGTCAGCAAAATTTGAATGATTGTGCTCAGATTTGTTATCATAGAAACAATATTTACAACTCTGGCAAGAGTTTGTCACAAAGACTTTTTTTGTGTGGAAAATTCGCTGTTAGCCAATAAAGAGAAGTGTCCTGCAGACTTACAATACTGTCTAAAGCCTCACATGTCAGGCTGTTAAAGAATGGACAAAGGTATACCAAGCGTCTTGGAATTGAATTTGCATATGTAAGCCATCATTCAATACATAATTGTTTAAGAACCTGCTGTGTTGTGTTTTTATTTCTTTATGTTGAGGAATGACACCAAAACACACAGAGTACAGATAAATACACACAAATGAATACAAACAAATTCAGAACTGTACATCTATAATAAATCCCCACTGTCATTCGCTTTAATGTGTACTGCGTGAAACTAAAACAGTATGCAGTTTTCCTAACTTAGAAGAATTAGTCGTTTCCACATTGTTTGCGTCATGTCTGCTTTTTATGATTCAACCCCGTCTTTATTGCTCTGGTTGAATTCATTATATTCAGTCTAGTGTTTACATGATCGTACCACATGGTACGTCTGAGCCCCTCCCCCGACCAGAGCATCGCTCTGACGCAATGACGTCTTTCACTCTCGTACGGTATTGGGCTGGAGCGTTTGCGACAATGGCGACGACTGCTCGGTGCTGGAAAGGGACGCAGTGAAGCTGCCTCGGCTCGGAATATGACGAATGTTTATTTGATCCTGGTGTATTTGCTGCGAAGTAATTACACGGGCCTCGGATGAATCTTTGGTTTCTAACTTCTCATCGCTCCTTTGACTGGTGAGTACGCCGGTTGTGGTTATTCCTCGGTGTGTTTTGACAGAGGCCTCCGTTTTGGGTTCCGCCCTCCATCTCATAACAACAAAAACAGTAGCTGAAAGCTGCGCTAGCTCAACCAGCTAATGTTAGCTAGCCAGTTTAGTGGCTGATCCTAACAGGCTTACAAATGGCAAACATCGAGTACTATGAGATTGTTACACAATAGCACACTGCTTACTAGTAGTTGGATGTTAATGTCGGCTTCCATCTAAATATCCACTTTGGATCAGTCGCTAACTAGTTTGCTAGCAGTACTTTGTGAACCTTTTATTCTTGGGTAAGGGTAACTGTTGACGTTAGCTGGCTGCAAAAGATCTAGCTTAACATTACCACAAGAGAAAGATGAACGGTAGGAATGTTACTAAGTAACATTTAGCCAAGTTACGTTAGTTAATTGACATGGGTAATTATCTATGAGACGAACCTGTTGGCCAACCTGGAGTCAGCTATTGACTATTGCCTGATAATGTTCTCATAGTTGTTAGCGTTATTGCTAGCACTAATTAAGAATACGATTCTGAAGTGTTTGGGTAACGTTATGGTTTTTGGCACATTTAACTTTAGGACTCCAGTAAACCCTAGTTAACGTGATATAACTTTAACATGTTTGCTATTATCGTTTGTTCACAGTTTAATTGAAAGGTGAAAGTTATGCAAGGTTAACTTAAGCCTTTGGTTTTTTGTCACATACGAAATTAGCCGACATATATGCTTTTATGCGTGCCAATCCATTTTACTGCTGCTGTAAAGTTCAATGTTATCAACGTTATCTGACCGTCAGCGTTATAAAGCTAATTGTCGTATCGTTCATTGCAAATGATCACCAGTCAACATTTCTATTTGTTTTATCATTTAGGAGACTGATACTATTTGCTTGATAATGCTGCAGTCTATGATGCATGGTGGCCTGTCACGGGACAGGAGCAACGTTAAGGCTCTAAGGGGCTTACCTCCCCTGTGTGACTCTGAACTCAGAACTAGTCCGAGCCGTAGACAGGGGTTGTGATCCCTCTGCGGTAAACAGAGACCTGTGTGTGTGGCAGATATGCTTTATCAGGCAGCACCAGCTGTAATGGCTGGGCTGCTCAGTCAGTGATGTCAGGTTAATGACCTCCACTGGCCTCTTCTCAACACGCTTAACAACCAGGCGGTGCTGAGGTCCTCATCCACCGCTGGTGCAATGAGATTTTTTGTCTTGTCTCTGCCTTTAGAGGCACCATGAGTGTCCCATAGAAGGTGTGTAGAGGTCCCTCCCATTCACTGACCTTCTCAGATCAGATTTCAGTCTCTGCTAGAGTAGCTGACCTTTTCAACTATTTGTGGGCCTGTACTTAGAGAGATCCTTAACAGGTTGCCTGTTTTGTAAAGTTAGGTGTTAGGTGATATCGCTTTAAGGATACACTCAGTTAAGATAATTAAACCATTGTTCAAGCAAAAAAGTTTGTATCTATTCATGTTCTTCATTAATGGCATTTTCCCAGCTGTACACAAGGCAGGAAATTAATACAAGTCACAAGCCCGTTGCATGCTCTGCCAAGTATACGCAACAGTGGAAACACATTTTTTTATGTCATGCCATCTTTTTCGTATTAAATATCAAAGGCAAATTATGGTTGACACAACTCCTAGGACCGTGTCTCGGTAACAGACACAGGACCTTTAGACATTCATTAGTTGGATAGATTTCAGAGTGATGGTTTGGAGCCTTCGCTCAGGAGACACTCTATAATGTTCTCCCGCTCCAAAGCCAAGCCTTTACAGACTGAGCTACTCCTATAATTGATATCATGTAATGAACTGTGTGTTTGTGTGTTTCTGTTTACGTTTGAAGGTGAACATTAGATGAGCAATTCACATAACTGAACCCCGTCTGTATGCTGGCTACATTAAAGGCTTGCAACTTTGCATCAAGTTGGCTTTTTTCCATTCCAGAGTTTAATCAGTATCTCTGAGCTCACAGTCAAGCCACTGTGACCACTAGCAAAGCTATATTTGCAAGGGAATCAAACGTGCTTCTGTAACTTGAATGTCTCTGTGAAAAAGTCTGCTGTTTGCAAAACATGGCCATTTTTGCTAGGGAAGATATTTCCTTATTTTTCAGAGGCATGTTTGTCTTCATTTCCACAGTTTTCCATGTCTTACCTGTGAGAGTTTCCAGACAAGATCATCAGGACTGCTCATCATCTATTACTGATTGTCCGTGGTAAGTTTAAAACATACATTGCATGATTTTTTTATGTGACATATTTAGCCACCTGATGTTTTTTGTTTTTTTAGCTGTGACTATAACCAAATATAGGCTTTGCTAAAGGCCTAAATCCTGCTAGTGCGGGTCATGCCTCCCCTTGTGCCATTTTGTGTTGAATTGATTTGCTATTGACTGACTGCCCAACCAGTGGCTTACAATCTCCTGGATGATCATACACTACAATCAATTCATTTCCACACCCATTCCCTGAGAAAGTATTTATATATCCTCATACCTGAGTACAACATTTCTATTACAAGTGGGCAGCAGTTTCACTGGCCTTCATAATTCAGCCCCTTCCTACAATGTCAGAATAGCCAGAGTAGATGAGATTCAACATTTGTTCTCCCAAATAAAAACTGTGACAAAATTAATTCTGATCCAATGTGAGTCGCTCCATAATGTAGTGTCTCACTTCAGGCTGGAAAAGGAAAACAGTGAAACATGAAAGAAGATGATGACTGGTTTTATTTATTTTTTTTTTAAAAATATAATGACTTAAAGTCACCATTTATAAATTTCATAATGAATGTTAGAATTACTTATCAGCTGTCTGTGTTCTCCTTGTACAGGCTGGTCCAGGCCGGAGTTCCTCGTTGGTTGACCCACACTCCTTCACAGGGGCCATGGTAGAGTAACTTCAGTTCATGCATGCTTTGGGCAGTAACTGCTGTGTGTGCTGTAGCCTGGCTCTAGCCTGCAGAATTGGAAACTCCATTGATTTTTAACCTTTAATCAGCTTTGTTTATCAGGAAGCAGACATTTACATCAGCTGCAGCAGTGTCAAAGGTCCTCTGAGGTTGCTTCCTAAGCAGGACAGTTTTCACTTTGGACTGCATACATTTGTGCTGTATTGTTGAGTCATGACATAACCACTGCACTGGTAGTCTGTTGATTGGTGTGTGTGTGTTTGTGTGACTTTTTGCATTCTTGGCATGTTGCTGTGCGGCGGCTGCCCCCTGGCTCGCCTCAGCATGCTGCTCCTCAGGCCATTCCGTCTTTGTGTATCATGCTGATATGGATGTGCAGTCACTGTCCCTTATCTGCCGTCGCTTTCGCCCACCTTCATCATTCTCTGCATGCTTGTTTTGACTAAACTCTGCTCCTGACCAAACACAGCACATAGATTTTTTTTGATCTGTCGATCTCTGTCAACACAAGGCCAGACATTTTTTCCCCCCACCAGTTTGCCCTTGAGAAAAAATCCCTGAGTCTGCTTGTATGTCCATGCCTCACATTCCCCACTGACAGGCATAATTTGTTATATGCTCATCTCAAGTAAGGCCACTGTGACCTCAAGCATTCGACCCTCATGAAAGTTTGTGGGTGAAAATTACCTGTAAATGTTCATAATTTGATTTTACCAACCAAAAATTAGATTTAGACTCTCTTTTCAGGCTTTCTTTTCAGGCTCTTGTGTACATTCATTACCATATCTATTTCCAACTGTACAGCCCTGCATGTTACTGTCTACTTCTCTACTATGGCTTATTTTACAAATGGTAATTATTGTAAATTAGCCTTAGTTGCACATAACAATGGACGTGGGAAGAAGAAGACAACCTCACAAAGCAGCATAAATGGTGCACTGTCACATTAGCTTTAAATCAGCTCTGTCTCAACAGCGGTGACCCTCCAAAAAACCACCACTAATATGGTCTTGAGCAAGACTTTTAACACCCCAAACATTTGCTGCAGTTTAGCAGTCAACCCTGTGAACGCATGAGTTGACAGGAGAAGGCTGATTACTGAGGAAATACTCAGCCAGCCTTCCATGGACAAATATTGTAAAATTCATATTAAAACAAAAGAAAAATATGTGTCCAAAAGAAGTTTTTGTCTTTAAAGTTGATATCATTTCAGTTAAAAATTAACAGGCCTTTTCTGTGCAGGAGGAGGAGGGGCAGCAGAGCTTGGAGTGTATCCAGGCCAATCAAATCTTCCCTAAGAAGACCCCTGTCCTAGAGGAGGAAAACATGCAGGTGAGGACGCTGCTGCCCTCGCTATTTATCTCCTGCTGTAAAAACCCCGATTAACCTGACAGTTGTGTGTTAATATGTGCAGTCTCTGTACTCGGTTACATAACCACTGTGACCTTAGATCACTTTCACTTTGACCAGTCTCAAAACTCAAGTGATAACCGAAGCCATATAAACTGTAAATAGATACAAATATGTTTTACTGTTTGTGTTGAAAGATTAACAAAAAGTGAAGAAATGCTTCCTTGTCACCTTGAGTAGCGTCACTCATTCATTGGCCTATTTCTCATTCAAACTATTGTGTGGTCCCTTTATTTTGATTCCTCTTTGTTTCTACTTGTAGAACCCATACCTTTCATCAGCCATCATAAACTGCAGCCCTCTGTGTATGTGTAATTATCATCTCTGGTGATCTGTGTGGCTCTGCAGTTTGTTTGAAACATTTTATCTCCTGCTGTTGCTAGGTGCCCTTCCCTGAACTGCATGGGGAGTTCACAGAGTATGTGGGGAGAGCAGAGGATGCCATCATCGCAACGTCCAACTACCGCCTACACATCAAGTTCAAAGAGTCCCTCGTCAATGTGAGTAGTTTTGAAAAGTGACGGATGGTATTTGAGGTCAGATACTATTAGAGAATGTTTCTCACACATTCTAAAATAATGGAAGAATGAACTGCATTGTCTCTATGGGAGGCGGTGTGAAAGTGTATTAATGAATGGACAGAGGTGAGGACACTGTACCAGCCGTGTGGCGACTGGGTCATTCAAAGCTGATCTGCACTCATAGCAGTGCCATGTGACTCTTCATCACCTCCGTATCTGCACCCTCCCTGCCTGTTCCCTCCACTTCCTCTCTGCACTTGCTGTTGTTGCCTAGGATGCCGTGCTTCCAGAGGGGATGTGTGACAGTCATGCCCCCTTTTCTCTTTTTGCTCGATTTCTCTTTTCGCCATATAAAGAAAGGGAAACTAGTTTTCTACTTTCTAAATCAACCCTCCTCATTTGTCATTCCAAATATGCACTATGGTTTCTTCTTTTAAACACATTTTTACACTCCTGCTACCAGACTGGCTTATTACTACCCCCACATATAAACACATACATACATGACATGCATACATATATGCCTTTTTACCATCACTTCTAAATTGTGAACTCAAGGGTTGCACAGGCTAGTGTCACTACATCAAAGGCATTTTATATATTGAGTGTACTATCTCTCATATTCTATTTATGTGTGACGCTATGAATGTTTTCCATTCATTAATTAAACCTTTCCCATAATTTTACCAAGGGATCGCCGTCTAAACGTCTCTGGAAAAGCATATGTTATCACCAAGCTGCTCTGCTGCTGATATGTGACAGCAGGAAAGTTGTGCAAGAACAGATCATGTGCTCCAGGAAAAGCTTTTGCTTCTTTCACTTCCTTCTCTTAAAAAATATAATTCACTCCTTTTAACAGATACTTTAGGAATAGCTGTTTTTCATGTCGCCGACAAATGCCATTAAAACCAACAATGAATTCATATTATCAACAATTGTTGTCTGCATTCTTGGAAAGCTGTTAAAAAACATCAGTCAGCCATAGTTTCATTGAGTGACATATTCTTTCATTACAATGAACATGGCCAATGTTATTTATGTGGAGGCAGTCAAATGTACTCTATCCAAAGTAAATACACAAGAATGCACAGAATCTGCTGCTCAAAAATCATTTTTGTGTCTGTATTGGCACCATAGCTCAGGTATGTTATCAACAACCTTTACTGAAACTAACCATTACCAGCCCCACTGATAGCTGCAGAAATTTATGTGAAGGTCATTTTGCCTCAGTTATTTTTAGTGTAAACTTGAACTGTGATACTGGCACCAAAGGCCAAATTTTGGCATTGCAACCAAACTAACAAATCCAAATAATCACATATCAGGAATGGAACCTTTCTATGTATTTGTTTTATTCAGTGGTTCTGATGATTGCATCCATCAGATTGTTTCCGCTGGTACCCGTCACATGTTGTCGGGGCTCATTGGACCACAACGAGCCTCCGTTCTCCTCACACAAATCTGGACCGGATGACGAAGCAGCCGCACCGCATGGCAGAATTGTCCCAGCTCACAAAGAGGGGTGGGAGGAGCTGCAAGAAGGCGAGAGGCTGTTAACAAGCAGCCTAGGAATTTTTGATGGCAGCCAGATTAGGGATGTAGATTAGAAGGCAGGAATTAAATTGTGGCAGGAGGATACCCAAACATTAGGAATGTGCTTCGACAACAGCAACACACAGACAGATAATAACGTATCGCCATTCATCACTTTCATTAGTATTCTCTCTGTTTTGCTTTGGATAGAGCTGTTGTTGTGAGGTGTCAGTAAGTACCCACCAGAGCTGCACGGCGTGAAATGCTTGACTTGAGTGTATTATTTGTGCGTGGCTGTCTGTTAACCAGCTGGTGGCTAGAGGAGTAGACTCCTGCTCATTCATCCTGTATAACACATGGATTAAATTAGACACCATGGTAAACTATGAGTGGGAATAATGACTGCTGATGGAGCATGGCCCAGGACTGTGTGTGAACAAGAACTTGAGCCACACCTCATATGAAACCCACTGTGCTGTTTAAAGGTGGCTCTTTACTAATTAATGGAGCTTAGTCAAAAGCAGCATAGGTATTTCCCTAGAATATTCAAAGCCATAATCATGTGGCAGCTCTGTAGTTTGGATGATATTTGCCCATTAAAGATAACACTGTAGCTCTTGGCCAAAAGGGAAATGATACCAGCTCTTCACGATCTAGTGTTGAGTGTTTTTGTGCTCCTATACTCATGAAGATTATTTATATTGAGGGATGTGATGTGAAAAAATAATGGAAATGCACCCAGACAAGTAATCTGTGGGACTTGTATATTTTCAACACAGTGTGGCTGAATGGCAGTTTGGTTTATACAATTAAATATTTAAACTAAAGATGCAATGTTGCAGCACATGTGGTCCATTCTTTGCATGCAAGCTTTTCATTATGTCATCCACCACTAATTTGCTAAATGAATTGTCCATTTCAGTCTATCTCGCTACTTATACTGACTGCATGTCTTTGGTTGGTACATTTTCCATATGCTCCATATCGTATTTAATGTTTGGGATTTTGATGTTCCTGTTTTTTTTCTCTCTACAGGTTCCTCTTCAGCTCATAGAATGTGCAGAGTGTCGAGATATGTTCCAACTTCATGTCACCTGTAAGGACTGCAAAGTCATCAGGTATGACCAGTGAGAAACTCCCAGAGCTCTATTACAGCTCTTTACCCACTCTCTTTCTTTCACCTCCTGACTTAGCTTTGCAGTAAATTTCCTGAAAAGTTTTGATTCTTCTACAGGTGTTACTAAAACTTTTAACTCGCCAGTTTTAAACTAAAATGACTGTTGTTTTGTTTCCGTGTGTCAATGTGTTTCATTTTGTTTTGATGAGGAAAAACAACATTTAAGAGTTGTGTGGCTTGGTGACATGAGAAAAGTACTGTAGGTATCAAACATTAAAGTGGTTTGGCAACGTTTGATCGAATATTGAGGATTCGACTGAAGTAAGATAATATAGCATTCCTAAAGTAAGTAAAGATTTTGCTTCTGTAATATCAAACAGAGATAATTCTATCTGTCTCCTTCCATCATAACGTGGGACTTACGATGGGAAGTTTCTGTATTACAGCCCCAGCAACCTAGAGTCATTCCAATCGTTGGCTCCTCTTTGTATAAATATAGGAAGCCTGATTTAGAATCATTCAATAGATGCATTTATTGATGCATGGAAGCTTTAATACATTTTGCCCCCAACAGCTGTATCAGTAACATATGTATAGATTAAAGATAATATCACTTCCATCTCAGTTCTTTAGGAAAAGACCCTGTTCTTAGCTTCGTAAAAAAGTGACAGTAGAGCTGCTGCACTGCCTCCAAACATACCAGGACAGTTTGTTTTGTATCCTGCTTGCAAATTGCCCTGTAAACATCCTTTTTCTCTGTCAACTACCATAATCTCTGTGCAAAAAATGTACAGTTTTAACCTGTGACATTCCAGCACAACACAATCTCTTTCAACAGGATGTCTCATTATGCCACCATTATTTACAGTAAATTAATGGCTGTCAATCACATATTAAATTAGAGAAGCCAAACCATTTTAAAACCAGTCTGAACCAGAGAGTAAGATGAAAGATAATCATTATTGGCATGTGTTTACTCTCTGGTGAGGAAATGTGTCCTCCACAGATAAAGGATGACTGTTCAGGCAAATATTTGCCTCATTATGAAGTATTTGTTTTGTAAATAAATATCTGTCAGGAAGGTTTCCAAGCCCTGTGGCAATTAAGTTTTGACCTACTGTTAAAATGTACTTTTTCACTACTAAACAATAGTTTTAACAATAAATTCGGTAACATAGATGTAAAATGTTACAAAGGGAACATGTTCTAAGATTGAGGCAGCGCATGTTGAGAGAATGCAACATCTTTGCTCTGGATAGATCTACTGTCCACTGCAGCTGCAGTATCCACAGCCTGGATGAGCAATTAGATTGTTTAGAATACTTTTAGTGAAATATTAATATATTTGTTATGTGATGGTAATATATTAATTCTAAATTAATGTAATAATATAATATATATAGCCTATCATTAATTCCATTTGGAAAATACAGTGGTTCAATAAAGAAACAACCACCATTTGTAATTTTTTGTAGGTTTTACTCCTTCAGTAAATGCTTGTGCAAGAAAAATGATCCACAGTCACGATTAGTCCCTAATTAGTCAGTGCTAACTCGTCAATAATGTTAAACATTCAATCCTAACAATTCAACAAGTTCAACATTTATAAAGTGAACTGCAACATGACAGCTGTTTTTACTCTCCCGCCCTTTCCGTGCTGTGATTGGTCAGTTGAAGACTGCATCTACTTAACAGGCCCCCGACACAGACAGCTAAACCCAACCTGTGTGTAGCTTATCCATATTGTCTTCTATGTTCCTGCTTCATCTGCAAGGCCTTGACTAACATTTGAACTGGTATCGTTGGGCTCAGTGTGTTACTCTCGACCAGACGGTCTCTTTTCAACAATCCATTCAGGATTCCACAGTCACTCTGTGTTTACGATTGCTTGAAGTCATGTTAGCGATACTCAACTCTTGGTTGTTTGGCTTTTATCTTCCCATCTTTACATTATCCCTAAATGTCACAGAGGAAGTGGTTATCTGAGTGCCTCACCATTTGGCTGGTTAGCTAAAGTTGCTAGGTAGCATTAGCTTGTGATAGTTGCAGGCATCAAGTGTTGAACGTGACTCAATGCATAGTGACGTTACAGAACACTGATCTCAAAACTGCTGTTTGCTTATAGTGTGGGTTTTTTTTACCCACAGATGTCGCTGGTAAGCTTTCCAGCCTTGCAGTACACTGGTGTAAACCCTGTCCAAGTTCAATGGTTTTTTTAGAGGACCAGCCTTTTGTCTTGAAAATATATTGTCACATGTTGAACATTAACATTAGCTTTTGTGTTCAATCCGCCAGGTGTCAATTCTCCACCTTTGAGCAGTGTCAGGAATGGTTGAAGCGCCTGAACTCGGTAGTGCGCCCTCCCTCTCGCCTGGAAGACCTCTTCTCCTTTGCCTTCCATGCCTGGTGCATGAATGTGTACGCCGGCGAGAAGGAGCAGCACGGCGAGCTGTGCAGACCAGGTACCCTGCCGCCTCTCAGTTATCTTCACGTAACCTCAGCAGAACCCGAGCTCTTCCCTGGTTGTAATCAGACATCTCCGCTGTGTCTGTAGGTGAACATGTGACCTCCTGGTTCAAAAACGAGGTGGAGAGGATGGGATTTGACACTCAAAACGCCTGGAGGATATCCGACATCAACAGCAAGTTCAGGTAATAGCGGTTTTCATTCAAAATGCCAGCTGCCCATTGATTTTCATCACTCCCAGCTAGAAGATAGACTCGTCCTTGGCTTTTATTGGCGTGGAGCACAAGTTAGTGTGTGTGTGTTTTAGACAGTGGGTGGTTGTGTTATTTTACTCCACCAGTGGTGCACCCTGAGCAGATAAGAGCCCAGCCCAGGATTAGATGTCTGTGGACAGAGACCTTTGTTGAGCCATCACGGCTCTGTGGTTCTCTCTCTCTCTCTCTCTCCTTGTTAAACCAATGCTCTCTCTGTCCCTCTGCTCTCCCAGGCTTTGCCCCAGCTATCCTCAGCAGCTCCTGGTGCCAGCCTGGATTACCGACAAGGAGCTGGAAAATGTGGCAGCCTTCCGCTCCTGGAAGAGGTTTCCGGCCGTGGTTTATAGGTTGGTGTGTTTGTTTCAAGGCAGAGGGTTAAATATGTTTACACCCACACAGCAATGAAAAGCTTTCCCCACTGTGGGACTAATAAAGGGATATCTTATCCTCTCTTTTTTGTGTGCCGATTGGCCTTTCTGTTTGGGACAGGACTGAAAACATCTTCAGATAATATCCTCATGCCTCTGTAGCAGTGCCACTGAACAGAGTTTACCAAAGCAACACATTAAGATAATTACTATTTGATAACTCCATCTGGGCTACATTTCTCTATTTGTTTGTCAACGTGACTTAACCAGTGTCATACACAGCGTCATGGCTTCAGTCAGTTGTGGTTTTTGTATTTAATAAATGGTTCTCGGCAGCCTTTGATAATTGTTATTGGAAAACCGCTCCGACCAGAAATAGCAGCTTTTTTCTGCCAGTTTTGTGCATCATGTCACCTGCAATAAATATGAGACAAAAGTTTGCTTTGTTGGCTGTAAAATGGCTGAAGTCAATGGGTCTAAATGTTTCCACTCATGAAAACACAATGAGGCCTGCTTTTGAGCAGGTTCCATAAAAAGCACAAATCTGTGTCCTTGGACACAAATATTCTAGTTTTCAGTCAAGTTTTAGTTGACCAAATGTCTGGGCATTTAACATTTTATTTTAGACAATGAAAACTCTTAAGTATTTTAATCTGGTTTAGTTTTTGAAATTACAGTTTTTCTCAGATTTGCATGAACAGTGACAACTTCAATCTTTCTTACTGTCTTTCTTCATTAAAATGCTGCTGTATCCAGAGTATTTCATGCTTGTTTTATTCTTTGATTTTCTTTTTAGCTGAAGTTATTAGTCGATTAATCGACACATTTAATCGTCCCAAAATGTAGCATTTATTGGGGGGGGTAAATATGACTTACTATCAGTGGGAGACCTGAGCCTGTGTGGATGCACACAGCATAGCTCCTGGTCCGCAGCCCTCAGTCAGTCCCTGTTCTTGTTCTTGATGTAAGTTAGCCTCCAAAAGCTCAGTATAAACAAATACACCTTCGAGAATGGTAGCAGAATTGCAGTGGCACTATTTGAAACCATTGGATACTCTTTCTCCAATGATATCCAAAACCTGTCCAAAGTCCTAATATTTTATTTTTAATATGAGATCTTCCCTGATCTCTGCCAGCTGCTCCTGTGCAGCTGCAGAAAGTCGTTCTCTGACACTTTACTTACTTTCCACTTACTTCATCATCACTTGCTCCTGTCTGTTGTGTTGACATAAGCGTAGTCTTATGCTGAGTCATAGGTTGACATTGTGACATGAGGAAAGGGGCACGAGAGATAAATTGATGATGTATGAGTCGGTTACTGATCTACGTTTTCATGATTTCACGTTTCATTTTCAAATTTTTCAAATTAATTCTGTGATGTCAGTAACATCGGAATACTTTTTTGGCGCCCAGGGTTTGTAGTCTGGCTTCGTCAGGGAGGAGATGGTAACCTGTTTGAGAAAGGCGGTGCTAAACGATCCATCATTTAATCAAAGAAATAATTGTCAGGTTATTAATCATTCATTTGAATAAGTGTTAGGGCTGTTGAGTGACTGCTGGATTCGTCTAATGTATAGATGATAACTGCTGTCTCTGATGTCTCCCCTACATAGGCACCAGACCACAGGGGCTGTGATCGCCCGCTGCGGCCAGCCAGAGGTCAGCTGGTGGGGTTGGAGGAACGCTGACGACGAGCATCTGGTGCAATCCATCGCCAAGGCCTGCGCCGTGGACAGCAGCTCCCACAAACATCTCTCCAATGGCAGCTACGCCAACGGCACCGACCTGCCTGATACTGACTTTGGTGAGAGCTCACACTCAGTCAGCCTCACTCCATGAACACACAGATGCACACCTCCGCCTGAACACACCTACCACCACACACAGGCAGATATTTCCATGCTGAGGTCTTGCTGTCGAAATGAACAGCAGATGTTGCTTTGCAATCCAACTTGTTGGAGCTTGTCTGAAGCAGCACACATACACACAGATCTCATGAACTCATGTCGAACAGATTCTGTTGAATGTGTCTGAATGTAACATATTCAGACCTTAATGGTTACTGTGGACTTTTTGATCGTGATAATGATCTCGACTACACCCCTCAGCCCCGGTTTTATATAACCTGAATTGTACTAAGGGAACATTTTGCTGTGTATCAGAATCCTCCATGAGCAACAGCTCAGCGGTGGAGACTCTGGCCATCCAGCCCCACAAGTTGCTGATCCTGGATGCCAGGTCCTACGCTGCTGCCGTAGCTAACAGGGCCAAAGGGGGAGGCTGCGAATGCCCAGGTAGGTCCTCTCAGCTCAGTCCCTGGTTACAGAATTAGGTCAATGTCTGCTGTGGATTCAGGAGCTCATTTAATCCCAAATGTGATTGTTTTGGGTGCTGAAATTAAAACAAAATGTTCTTCTTGCTTTTTAAATACTGTTTCCTCCTGCTCCAGAGTACTATCCCAACTGCGAGGTGGTGTTTATGGGCATGGCCAACATCCACTCCATCCGCAAGAGTTTCCAGTCTCTACGTTTCCTGTGCACTCAGATGCCTGATCCAGCCAAGTAGGTTTTTTTTATACCTGCAGCAGTACCTCTGGTTGTTCCTGGTCGTAGCTCTAAAGCTCTGCAGACTAAAACTATTATGTCTAAAACTCTCAAACCACTGTAGTAACTGTATATAACTAGTAATCACAGCTGGCTTTTGGCCTTGGGTGTACATCTGTGGTTCATTTAGAAAACCTTGCCTAACCCCAATTGGTCTCTCTCAGACTCAACATTAGAATGATATGTAACTGAATCATGCTAGCTGGAGAAAATGTGAATGAAGGTGGTTAGAGGACGAAATATGAAGATAAAAACAGACTGTCTAGAGCCTCGTAAACCATGATTAATAGGGTCATACAGTGGGCTTTTTATGCCTTTATTGGATAGGACAGCTGAAGAGGTGACAGGAAATGTGGGAGAGAGAGAGTGTGTGTGTGTGTGTGTGTGTGTGTGTGTGTGTGTGTGTGTGTGTGTGTGTGTGTGTGTGTGTGTGTGTGTGTGTGTGTGTGTGTGTGTGTGTGTGTGGTTGGTGGGGGGGGGGACATGCGACAAATGGCCACGGGTCGGAATCAAACCCGCACCAACCACTAGAGGACTATAGCCTCGGTATATGGGGCGCGCTCTAACCACTGCACTATCTGCAACCCTACAGTACACTTCTTTATTTAGATTTTACTTTTGAGAGAATTTATGGTGCATATGCTGAAAAACAGCAGGTGGCGCCTGTTTCTCATTATTTCTGTGATTGGTCAAAAGCTAAACCATTTTAAAAGCTGTAAATACTCCAGGTTTATAGACAAATAGTGCTTACAGTAATAATCAACAAATGAGAACCATTTACTCATACTGTAGGTGAAGTCAGTAATGTATGTCCCCCACTGGTCATGTAAGGTTTTGATTTATTACAAAACTGTTATTCGAACATGCAAAGTCATTCAGTAATCTTTTTCAACAATTGAGATTTTAAAGCTGCATTTATCAGTTTGTGGCCACTAGGTGCAGAAAAACAACACAGCAGCCACCATATGACTGGCGTGTCAAGTTGTTTTTGTCAGCATGTTAACAGTTTACTTTTACATGTAGTAGATAGAGAAATATACTGTCATTAATTCGGAGTTAGCTTAAGATGGTTGCTTAAAATCACTGTTTTTATAATAAAATGCATCAAATGATGACATTGAAGGAGTCGCTCATAGTGATGATGAACGTACAAAGAATTCCCACTGGAATCTGCAGCTCCTCTCCTCTCCAAAAATGGAGCTAAAAGAGAAGTGTCTATTGGACTTAAGTTCAACAGGGGGCCAAAAACATGACTCCAAATGAATGAAAGTGTCACACACACACACACACACACACACACACACACACACACACACACACACACACACACCTGAAGCTCTTTAATTCATGACACAGACAGAGCAGAGGAGAGAGACAGAGATGTAACCTGGTCGCTATGTTTTTAGCTTACAGATTGACCTCACACCTTGCATCCTGTTATTTTTTTTTTTTTATCCCACCAAAACTTCTATGTCAAGGGGACATAGTGTCAGTATGACTGTCTGGTCATGTTTTTGTCTGGAGCATATCTTGCAAACTCCACATTCTAGCTTTATCAGACTTTACACATAAATTAACTATAATAATAAATTAATTGTGCTTTTAAATAGTTGTCCATGGAAAGAGGATTATAAGGTGACACTGCAAGTTGGCCATGTTATGTATCCAAAACAACATACACTACTCTAGTCTGACCAAAGGAATGGAGGATTTGCCATGTACTGTGCTGATGAATTTGTTTATGGGGATTTTGGGAGGATATGTCATCTTCAGATGACTCCTGTTTTTTAAAAGAAACATATTTCTTAAGTAGAAAGATATAACGTTTTCATCACGATTCTGCTCTTGGCTATACAAAATCATAAAGAAGTAATTGACAGGGTTACAAACCAGCTGAGCCTCTAAACGCTGTCTTGTGTGTCTACAGCTGGCTTTCTGCGTTAGAGAGCACCAAGTGGCTGCAGCATCTGTCTCTGCTGCTGAAAGCGGCACTGCTGGTGGTCAACGCCGTGCACCGAGACCACAGGCCCGTTCTGGTGCACTGCTCTGACGGCTGGGACCGCACACCTCAGATTGTTGCTTTGTCCAAGCTGCTGCTGGATCCATACTACCGCACTATTGAGGTAGAGATGAAGACACCGCTTGTTTAACTTCCATCCCTGATCTGCTGGCTTTATTTATTTTTAGTTAAGGGCATGTTCCCATTCCTCTGACATGATGTAATAATTGTGATATTTCAAGTGCAGCTAGGATCAAAAAAATGATAGCAGATAGATAGCAGAAATATGAATGCATTTGTTTTAATGTGAAAACAAACGGTGATTGTTGTAAAGATATGACACCACTGTGAAGAAACACCTTATTAAATCTAAGATCTTGTGACATCTTCATGCAGGGCTTCCAGGTTTTGGTGGAGACTGAGTGGCTGGACTTTGGCCACAAGTTTGCTGACCGCTGCGGCCATGGAGAAAACTCTGAGGACCTGAACGAACGCTGCCCCGTCTTCCTGCAGTGGCTGGACTGTGTTCACCAACTGCAGAGGCAATTTCCGTGCTCCTTTGAGTTTAATGAGGCCTTCCTGGTGCGTACAAGTGTGTTGGTTGAAATCAACAACAATTGTTCAATATTCAAGATGTCTATTGTCACACCAGTTGTAAAGGATCAATTGTGTAAAAAACTTATGACAAGAAGCTCCATAAGGGAGAAAGACAGTAATTAAGTAAAAGACACAACAGTAATAAAAAATAGGATACAGTAGTAGAATAAAATAAAGATAAAATGTGCATTCACTCCTGCTTAAATCTTTAGACACTTCAAAACGTTTTCATATACAGAGATGGAAATGGTCTCTGATTTAGCTTCTGATTTGTGAGGCACTGATATAAAAATGAGTTTGTTCATAAGCTACGTTTCTGTCATCGCTGCTAATTATCATGCTTGAGATGTGTGTACACAAGCCACTACATGTCAGTTCGTGTTTGTATACAGGTGAAACTGGTGCAGCACACCTACTCCTGTTTGTTCGGCACCTTCTTGTGCAACAGTGGCAAGGAGAGGGAGGACCGCCACGTTCAGGAGAGGACCTGCTCCGTCTGGTCACTTCTGAGACCGGCCAACCGCACTCTGAGGAACATGCTGTACTCCTCACACTCTGAGACCGTATGTCCACTGTCCACCCCTGACTTCAGTCTTTAGAAATTCAGGAAGTGGTGTACTGCTAGTTTAGGTTTTATATGTAACCTGATCAAGCTGTAAAATCATTTCCCTAGTGAGATGTTTTCTGAAGCATGTCTCTACATACAGCAAAGATGATTGAAACCTGGCAAGACAAAGGACAAAAAGCATTTTAAAGATGTCAGTGGAATTACTTCAGAAGCCATGGAGTGTAGCCTCTGCAGGCGTGGGTTTACAAGTCCTAAAGGTTTAGGCAGCAAATGCATTATGGGAAGAATGAGCTCCAGAGCATCCCTATTCCATTACTGTGTGTTAAGGTTCCAAACTTGATTTAGTGTGTTCTTGCCACCCTTCTTCTAATCACCCTTCTTCACCCATTTTCTGAGTTGGGAAGCTGTTTTTTCAACCTGTGTTTATGAGCTTGTAAGTCATAATGTGGGATAAACATGGAAGCTACAAAGTAGATGTATTTTATTGCTGAGAGTGTTTAAACATATTGAAGTGATTTTGTCACAGACTTTCCCCAAAACCACCAAAATATTGATTTACCTGACTTCATCAGGGTTAATGCTAATACATAACTATTATAACTAATCTTTGTCACTCGGACATGTATGTACACGGACAGCAGCAGTTACAAACTAAAACTATATTACAAATACCATGTAAAAAGAATTATATTCAATATGTGAATTAGGGAAAAGTCTCAACCATCAGCCAAACATTTTCCGTGGTGTTCCATGTTCCTGTGATGATGATTTGAAGTTTACCAAGTTGTGTAACAAACTTTTCAAGTTGTTATTCCAACTTGAGGTGGCGTTCACCTGAAGTTTTCCAGTCAAGAACTACATTTTCTGATTACTCAAACATCACATGGATGCACTATTATGTTTTTGCCGTTACTGTTATTGTCCATGAGTCCATAGTCCATATTGTCCACTTATCATGAGGGGAAATCATAGCCTCATAAATCAGTTGCCTTGTTGTGTTTCGTCTCAATCATTCGTGTTTTCATGATGTTTTCAGAATATTGTCTGTTATGTTTTATTTTTCTTCTCTGTCTGCTCAGTTAAGTTGGAAGCTGTTGTTGCAGGTTCTCCACCCCGTGTGTCACGTACGCAATCTGATGCTGTGGACCGCCGTCTACCTGCCCAGCTCCTCCCCCACCACCCCCTCCGATGACTCCTGCGCCCCCTACCCTGTGCCCGGTGGCAACCCTGAGGACACGCCCTTGGCCAGGTGAGCCTGGCGTGCTGGCACCCGACCCCCCCCCTCCTTTCTCATGTAAGATAAACACAGGTTGAGGACTCCTACAGCCAGAGAGACCCGGCTTTTCAGCTGCACTGCTTAGTTACTTTGCTCTGCCAGGGCCCTCACAGTCACAGATTCTGTCTCATGCTCTGCTTAACTCAGGTCTCATGACAGTCATACCATCATAAAAGAACACAGCAAGTTGTTTCATTTTAGTGTCGGCATAGTTTATGACTGCTAGCTCTAAGTGATAGAGGCCAACTTCTCTGTTGTGTTTTAGCTGCATTTTTCTTGTTTTGGTGAGGCTGACAAGTGTTTGTTTAACCGTCTAAACATTTTGAAATGATTCACTCTGAATCATAGGTTAGCAAACAAACTGAGACATTGTTATGTAATGAAATGCTGTTTCTTGGTCATAATTAATCTTGCTTTCCTCTTCAGACGTACAAAGACTCGCTCCTTTGACAACTTGCCCAGTGCATGTGAGCTGGGAAGCTCACTGGCTCCTAACCGCCGCTCCAGTGACCCGAGCCTCAATGAGAAATGGCAGGACCACCGGCGGTCTCTGGAGCTCAACATGGCCATGGGGCCAGAGGGAGGGGAGAACCAGGATCAAGAGGTGTGCCCTAATGGAGTGGGGCCTTACTCAGATGGAGTGGATTCTGAACTGGATGATAGCCCGCAACCCCGGGATTCACACACTGAACTCAGACAGGGACCCGCTTTGAGCCCAGCAGAAGCAGGAGAGGAGGCAGAGGAGGCGGAGCTCTCTGTGGCGATGGGTGTCGCCGAGGGCCAGATGGAGAACATCCTTCAGGAAGCTACAAAGGAGGACGGGGGAGCAGATGTTCAGAGAGAGGGAGGTGCTGCTGTCAGACATGTCATTAACACTGTTGACACAGACGTGGAGAAGGAAGCAGAAACTGAGGAGGATGATCAGTGTGCTCAGGTCAACAGGTCTGAGATCCAGAGACAAGCATTGGCTAATGGTCACCATCCAGAAAATGGCATAATGGAGGCAGAGGAGGATGGCGATTCTCCTTCTTTGACCACACATAAGGTAGAGGAGCTGGATCAACAGGCCGCTGAGGTGACTCAGACACCAGAGGATCTGGTGAGGCAGGCAGAAGAGGACTCCTCTGCGCAAGAACAGCTTGTACATGAACCCTGTGAGCGTGGCTCAGGTGAGCCAGAGCAGCCTGCAGCCCATAGAACTATAACTAATGGCTTTGTGGACCAGTCACCTGAAGAGCCAGGTGAGCATGAGACCTGTTCAGACTCACAGTTTGACTATGGAGTCTCTGAGACGGGGGAGCAGTTTGATAAGAGGGTCTCCCTGATGGAAAGCTCCACAGAGACTTTAACTGAAGAGGCCTGCAGCAGGTTGGAGCTCCCAGTAGAGCCGCCTGTCTGCCCGAGTCATCCGCCCTGCAGCGACGGCAGGAACCAACCGTCCAGCTCCAGGAAAGAGAAAGGACCGGACAGAGGAGAGCATGGCTATAGTAAAACTTTTAATGGTGGCAGCAGGCAACCCTCTGTCAGTGCCTTTCAGTCTGTCAGTGCTGACCTCGGCAGGGACGGGCTGTTTAATGGCGACAGCTCCGAGGGGGAGCCCTGTGGAGGACCTCACTGGGCCAAAGGGAACGGTGAGAGGGCTCCTCTGAGTCGACAGGTGTCTGTAGCAAGCTGCAACTCCCTGATCCTCCATCTGCGGGGCAGCTGCTCCCAGCACCGTTGGTGCCATGCCCTAAACCGGGCCTCCATCAGCCCGGAGCAGCCATCACGCAGCCACCTGGACGATGACGGGCTGACGCTGCACACAGACGCCATCCAGCAGAGGCTGAGACAGATCGAGGCAGGACACCAGATGGAGGTGGAGACTCTGAAGAAGCAGGTGCAGGAGCTGTGGAGCCTTTTGGAGAATCAGCAGCACATTGGCTCCCACAAGATCAACGGAGACATGGGAGATGAAGTGGTAAGATGCTGACCTTGAAACTGACTAATCAGCTGGATGTTTCTTCTGATTGTCTATTTGTCTCTCCATGTAGACCTCAATGACAGACTCAGAGTACAACCTGGACCCCAACTGTTTGTCACGCTGCAGCACGGAGCTCTTCTCTGAGGCCAGCTGGGAGCAGGTGGACAAGCAGGACACTGAGGTGAGCAGCCAGACTACACTAAAGATAAGTTTGTGGAGAGAACGTAGAAAACTCCCAAAACAGTGTCTGTTTTTGACTGTAGCTTGTACATGTGGACCTCAGATCTCTCCAGCTATGACAGTTGATGGAAGGTGAGCTGAGATCAGTCTGTACGTTACAGGTGACTCGCTGGTTCCCAGACCATTTGGCAGCCCAGTGTTACGGCTGTGAGAGCAGGTTCTGGCTCGCCACCAGGAGGCATCACTGCAGGTGAGAAATGAAGGATTATCAGGCTGCAGAGGCTCAAACCTTCAGTCACTGTCCCTGTCATCAACCAACCTGTCTGTCCTGTTGAGGCTTAAATCCAGTGTGCAGGATTAGGGTTTATCTACTGGCAGAACATATAATATTGATAATCAGTGTGTCTGTCACCTTAGAATAAGCTGTTTATGTCTACAGAGGGAGCTGGTCCACTTCTATGGAGACTCACAATGTTTCACCACCATTTTTCAGAAGCCCAGATTGGACAAACAAAACATGACTCTAGAGAGGGCCTTTAGTTGCAATCTACAGCTAGATGACAATAAATGTCACACAATGGACCTATAAGAGATGTTCCCTCTTTCTCTGTTTACACAGAGTTTGTCTAGATATTTATATACTTCTTCACCTGCAGCACATACAACAGGCTCTCTGTTTTAAACATTCCATCTCAAGCCCCAGACGAGATGACAACATTGATAGTGATGATGACAGGGTTACTTTCTCAGACTCCCTCAGAGCAACTCAAGAGTGCTTGTTAAATTCAAAACTCTCCTAATTCAAAGATTGATCGTTTGATGGATTTTGTTTATAGGCCTGCTGTCGTTCACTGATTTTAGAAGCGTACAGGATGAGATTAATTAGCTGTATTTTAGTATTTAGTGTGGTATTTCCTCTGAAGCTATCGTTTCCTCATATCACTGCTGTCTGCTCTTTACTTCCTTTTCTATGTGGTGGGTTGGATCAAGTTATCCGCTTAGTTAGAAATTTAAGGAAGATTAATTTTGGATGTCTAGTTCTCATCCAGTGGTGTGGACCTCAGACAGAGTTGTATGTAATAATATGAAGTTAATGTAGTTTCTGTTGTAAAATAAGTCCCATGCAAAATGAGTCCTGCATTAAGAGCATTGCAGCTGTTTATCTGTTGTTGTCATCTTGAATGTTCTCTTTTTGACACACATCTTCAGCAGGAAGTGTGTTTTACTGCATTAAGTGTTCACCACTGTTAAGGCAGTCTTTATCCATTGTGTGCCCCTCTCCTCTACAGTGGCAGGGAGCCTGTCCAGGAGGTCTGGTGAGATCCGGCTCCCCTGTCCCCCCACCTTCTACCCTCCACCTTCCACTTTTCCAACCTGGCATTGCTGCACCTTCTTCCTCCTAATCCTCCCCCCTACTCCTCCCCTGTTGCATCTGTCTTCCCTTCATTGTGTCCTAGTTCAAATCTCAGTGAGATCTCTTAATTTCTGAGATGTACTGACCTGAATGTGCGTCCCACAGCACCACCGCATTTCCCTTCAGCAGTTTTTTATTGGCTGTGACCGTGAGCAGGGTGCTGACAGTGGGAGGGCTTAGATTGGTTGAGGGCTGAAATATAAAATCATATTACCTCATCAACACGCTGTGCCCCCACCACCACCCTCGACACGCTCCCCAGTGGCATGCTGTCCTCAAGCAGACCCCTGCATCTCACCTCCCAGCAGTACATCATGGTACTGGAGACCACTGGGTCCCACCTGGTGGTGTAAAAGGCTGGAGACTCAGTGTGAATCAGATATTTTTAATGGTTTTTGTTCAGGGTGAGTGGAGGCAGGTAGAAGGGACCACTGTGTGTACGTGTGTGAGCATGGCTTTACATCTGACACTCAGCATGGGTATCTGACACCTCCAGTCTGACCTGTCTTCCTGATGATAGTGTGTTTTAATGGGCTGAATAATCAAGTTAGCACCACTGAGTGATACAGCACCTTTTCTAACCCGGCATGTAGTGCAGCAGAGTTCCCACACTTTCTGATTCATCATAGGAACAGACCACTATAACAACAGCATTAAGTAATCTTCTGTAACATCAGTTTGTTTACAGGAGACACATGTGGCTTATGTAATCCAGGCTAACACAGTGTTTCCTCTAGACATTTTTTTTCCCCCCGGTGGCAAGAGGTGATGGAGACTATGCGTGCACCAAATTTGTAGTTATTTTTTTCACTGTAAAATGCTTAAAACAAAGTGATCACAAGGAGAAGATGACTCAATCAACAGCATTTATTACACACTACCACACTTCACTGGAAGAAGTTGCAGCAAACAAAAGAAACACATGGTAACCATGGCCGTAAGCAGGGTCTGAATGTTGCAGTGAACGATCCATCTTTGATTTGTTCTCACCTCCTTTCCCTTCATCTGTGACTCCTCACTGGTCTCTCCTGTTAAAGTTTATTAAAAAAATAATTAAGTGAAATTCTATACACTTTATTTGTTTCATCTTTGTGTTTGTGTTTGCATCATTTTGGATTTTAATTACAGAAATGTGCCTCAAACAGTAAATAAACAAGGAAGATGTGTCATACAATAATATAGTCAGACAATAATAATATTATGACTCTATAATTATGCTGTAGGTTTGTGTTGTTGTTGTATTGAGCCTATAGGTTTGTGTTGTTGTTATATTGAGCGTATAGGTTTGTGTTGTTATATTGAGCCTATAGGTTTGTGGTGTTATATTGAGTCTATAGGTTTGTGTTGTTATTTTGAGCCTATAGGTTTGTGGTGTTATATTGAGCTTATAGGTTTGTGTTGTTGTTATATTGAGCTTATAGGTTTGTGTTGTTGTTATATTGAGCCTATAGGTTTGTGTTGTTATATTGAGCCTATAGGTTTGTGTTGTTGTTATATTGAGCCTATAGGTTTGTGCTGTTGTTATATTGAGCTTATAGGTTTGTGTTGTTGTTATATTGAGCCTATAGGTTTGTGTTGTTGTTATATTGATCTTATAGGTTTGTGTTGTTGTTATATTGAGCCTATAGGCCTGTGTTGTTGTTATATTGAGCTTATAGGTTTGTGTTGTTATATTGAGTCTATAGGTTTGTGTTGTTGTTATATTGAGCCTATAGGTTTGTGTTGTTGTTATATTGAGCTTATAGGTTTGTGTTGTTGTTATATTGAGCCTATAGGTTTGTGTTGTTGTTATATTGAGCCTATAGGTTTGTGCTGTTGTTATATTGAGCTTATACGTTTGTGTTGTTATATTGAGCCTATAGGTTTGTGTTGTTGTTATATTGAGCCTATAGGTTTGTGTTGTTGTTACATTGAGCCTTTAGGTTTGTGTTGTTGTTACATTGAGCCTTTAGGTTTGTGTTGTTGTTATAATGAGCCTATAGGTTTGTGTTGTTGTTATATTGAGCCTATAGGTTTGTGTTGTTGTTATAATGAGCCTATAGGTTTGTGTTGTTGTTATATCGAGCCTATAGGTTTGTGTTGTTGTTATATTGAGCTTATAGGTTTGTGTTGTTGTTATATTGAGCCTATAGGTTTGTGTTGTTGTTATATTGAGCCTATAGGTTTGTGTTGTTGTTATATTGAGCCTATAGGTTTGTGTTGTTATATTGAGCCTATAGGTTTGTGTTGTTATATTGAGCCTACAGGTTTGTGTTGTTATATTGAGCCTATAGGTTTGTGTTGTTGTTATATTGAGCCTATAGGTTTGTGTTGTTGTTACATTGAGCCTTTAGGTTTGTGTTGTTGTTACATTGAGCCTATAGGTTTGTGTTGTTGTTATATTGAGCCTATAGGTTTGTGTTGTTGTTATATTGAGCCTATAGGTTTGCGTTGTTGTTATATTGAGCCTATAGGTTTGTATTGTTGTTATATTGAGCCTATAGGTTTGTGTTGTTGTTATATTGAGCCTATAGGTTTGTGTTCTTGTTACATTGAGCCTATAGGTTTGTGTTGTTGTTATAATGAGCCTATAGGTTTGTGTTGTTGTTATATTGAGCCTATAGGTTTGTGTTGTTGTTATAATGAGCCTATAGGTTTGTGTTGTTGTTATATCGAGCCTATAGGTTTGTGTTGTTATATTGAGCCTATAGGTTTGTGTTGTTGTTATATTGAGCTTATAGGTTTGTGTTGTTATATTGAGCCTATAGGTTTGTGTTGTTGTTATATTGAGCCTATAGGTTTGTGTTGTTGTTATATTGAGCTTATAGGTTTGTGTTGTTATATTGAGTCTATAGGTTTATGTTGTTTTATTGGCCTATAGGTTTGTGTTGTTGTTATATTGAGCCTATAGGTTTGTGTTGTTATATTGAGCCTATAGGTTTGTGTTGTTGTTATATTGAGCTTAAAGGTTTGTGTTGTTGTTATATTGAGCCTATAGGTTTGTGTTGTTGTTATATTGAGCTTATAGGTTTGTGTTGTTGTTATATTGAGTCTATAGGTTTGTGTTGTTGTTATATTGAGCCTATAGGTTTGTGTTGTTGTTATATTGAGCTTATACGTTTGTGTTGTTGTTATATTGAGCCTATAGGTTTGTGTTGTTGTTATATTGAGCCTATAGGTTTGTGTTGTTGTTATATTGAGCCTATAGGTTTGTGTTGTTGTTATATTGAGCCTATAGGTATGTGTTGTTGTTACATTGAGCCTTTAGGTTTGTGTTGTTGTTACATCGAGCCTTTAGTTTTGTGTTGTTGTTATATTGAGCCTATAGGTTTGTGTTGTTGTTATAATGAGCCTATAGGTTTGTGTTGTTGTTATATCGAGCCTATAGGTTTGTGTTGTTGTTATATTGAGCCTATAGGTTTGTATTGTTGTTATATTGAGCCTATAGGTTTGTGTTGTTGTTATATTGAGCCTATAGGTTTGTGTTCTTGTTACATAGAGCCTTTAGGTTTGTGTTGTTGTTATAATGAGCCTATAGGTTTGTGTTGTTGTTATATCGAGCCTATAGGTTTGTGTTGTTGTTATAATGAGCCTATAGGTTTGTGTTGTTGTTATATCGAGCCTATAGGTTTGTGTTGTTATATTGAGTCTATAGGTTTGTGTTGTTGTTATATTGAGCCTATAGGTTTGTGTTGTTGTTATATTGAGCTTATAGGTTTGTGTTGTTGTTATATTGAGCCTATAGGTTTGTGTTGTTGTTATATTGAGCTTATAGGTTTGTGTTGTTGTTATATTGAGCCTATAGGTTTGTGTTGTTATATTGAGCCTATAGGTTTGTGTTGTTGTTATAATGAGCCTATAGGTTTGTGTTGTTGTTATATTGAGCCTATAGGTTTGTGTTGTTGTTATAATGAGCCTATAGGTTTGTGTTGTTGTTATATCGAGCCTATAGGTTTGTGTTGTTATATTGAGCCTATAGGTTTGTGTTGTTGTTATATTGAGCTTATAGGTTTGTGTTGTTGTTATATTGAGCCTATAGGTTTGTGTTGTTGTTATATTGAGCCTATAGGTTTGTGTTGTTGTTATATTGAGCCTATAGGTTTGTGCTGTTGTTATATTGAGCTTATAGGTTTGTGTTGTTATATTGAGTCTATAGGTTTATGTTGTTTTATTGGCCTATAGGTTTGTGTTGTTGTTATATTGAGCCTATAGGTTTGTGTTGTTATATTGAGCTTATAGGTTTGTGTTGTTGTTATATTGAGTCTATAGGTTTGTGTTGTTATATTGAGCCTATACGTTTGTGTTGTTGTTATATTGAGCCTATAGGTTTGTGTTGTTATATTGAGCCTATAGGTTTGTGTTGTTATATTGAGCCTATAGGTTTGTGTTGTTGTTATATTGAGCCTATAGGTTTGTGTTGTTATATTGAGCCTATAGGTTTGTGTTGTTGTTATATTGAGCCTATAGGTTTGTGTTGTTGTTATATTGAGCTTATAGGTTTGTGTTGTAATATTGAGCCTATAGGTTTGTGTTGTTGTTATATTGAGCCTATAGGTTTGTGTTGTTATATTGAGCCTATAGGTTTGTGTTGTTGTTATATTGAGCCTATAGGTTTGTGTTGTTGTTATATTGAGCTTATAGGTTTGTGTTGTTATATTGAGCCTATAGGTTTGTGTTGTTGTTATATTGAGCCTATAGGTTTGTGTTGTTATATTGAGCCTATAGGTTTGTGTTGTTGTTATATTGAGCCTATAGGTTTGTGTTGTTGTTATATTGAGCCTATAGGTTTGTGTTGTTGTTATATTATAATGACCAAACAACATAAATCTCTGAGGTAATCAGGTTTACATTGTTGATCATTGATCAGGTCAGTTTGTGTTGAACAGCAGGGACATAATGTTGATCCTATCCTGGTCACAGTGGGCAGTACCTGCTCTTCCTCTCTCATCATCTTCATCACCTTCTCTCTCTCTTCTTCTCAGTCTCATCATGTTCTGTTTCACTTCCTTCACCAAACCTGAGCTCTGACTGCTGCTTCTTCTCATGTTAGTCTGTGTCAGTGCAGACAGTAAACACAGGGTCTTTTGATATTTATATGTAAATGTTAGCTCCTCCACTGAGTTAATCCTACAATGAAATTAAAATAAATTTGGGGACCTAATTTTAACATGTTTTTAAACCCTTTACACAATCTGAGTTGAAGAAAAGTATTTAAACTTCTGTTCAAGTTTACTAGTCTGACATCGGATGGATAGATTTATGTTAGCTAACGATTAATTAATTAACTCGTGAACCAGCCGGCTTCATGATGGCCTCTGTTCATCATGTTTAATGTAGCGATCACACAGGAGATGTTAGTCAGCTGATGTCTTCATTCATTCATTTAACCCCTTCTAAGATCTCATAAAGCAGAATACACTGTAACGATGAAATTATACAATGAACGAACATCATAATTAGTTTAGGGATCAAATTTGCTTCTTTGTTGCAATGATGATTGTTTCAGTCCAACACTACATAAATATTTGTTTTTGTGTGAAGTGAACATTTTATTTACATAGCATCTTTTTGAAAACAAAGTTACAAAGTGCTTCACAGGAAAAATAAAAAGCACACAAATAAAACAATATGCTTAACAAAAAGTACAACAGATAGTTGAATAACATCATTAACAGCCAGGAAAACAAGTCAGTAAATATTTAAGACATTTTAAAGCCATAGTATCCAGAACTGTACTTGGATCAGTTCTTTAATTTTGGCTTTATGTTTCAGAACAGATTTTAATCATGTTTTGTTTTCACTCAACATTGTGTAAATTGAAATATGATATCTTGATGATTTCTTAATTGTTTTTCTTTTCAAATCATAATTATTTAAACGTGTTTGTAATTAGTCATTTGTTTGTGAAAATGGGTTCAGGTCTGAAATTCATTTTGAAAACGTTTTGCATTAAGCGTCAGCAAGTCTTCAAATCTGCAGGTTACACCTTTAGGTAAACCTTATTTCAACTTTGAATCAATTAGAAAGTCCAGGCTTTTATCAAATTAGCAATAATCAAGTCAAGCTAACGTAGTTTCGGTGTATCAGCAGGGCTCTGGTGCAGATGTAATGGGTTTGAATCATATGGGAGATGCATGGTAACTGTAGGTGTCCTAGAGTCTTGCATTGACCCGTTGGTGTCTCCCTGTAGGAACTGCGGTAACGTGTTCTGCGCCAGCTGCTGCGACCAGAAGATCCCTGTGCCAAGCCAGCAGCTGTTCGAGCCCAGCCGCGTCTGTAAGACCTGCTACAGCAGCCTCCAGCTCAGCCGGGCTCCCCTGGACTTGGAGCTGGACAAACCCATCACAGCCAGCTCCAACTGAGCCTCAGAGGACCGGGGCACTGGAGAGGGTGGGGGGGGCTGTAGCCCGCCAGCCACTGACACAGGCACACTGGGAGCTGCACAGAAAGCCCCATGTACTTAATGTGTGTGTGTGCTGCAGATCTGGACTTTAATGTGTATATACAGACGCTGAGTGACGTGTTGGCGTGATGCCGAGGCAATGAACTGGGTGCTGTGTGTGAGAGGAAGTCACACATTCACCACTCGGAGGGTTTGTGGCGACGGACTGCCCTCCGGGGCCAGAGGAGTGAGAATGGACATCCTGGTGCCTTGGACCAGGCAGGCAGAAGAGGTCGTCTCACTGTGTTGCTGAAGTCTCTCAGAGGGCTTCAGTGCATTGAATCATTTCCCCCGCCCACCCACGCTTCTCATCAGACCTCTCATGCCCAGATTTTCTTGTTCTTTTCTCTGCAGAGGGTAAGATGAGGATGGATGTAGAAGAAACTCCTGGCAGTCATGAGACAGTCGCTCAGCCTTATAAATGTCTGGGTGGATGATGTTCAGGGAAAATCTTAAATGGTCAGTTCACCCAAAACTTTATCCTCACTTACCTCATCTAAGCATGTAAATGTTATTTTATTTGGCCAGATCTCACCTGTGACATGTCTGCTAACACCTACATTCAGTGGAGGTGAATTGAACAAGAGCTGCAACTATTATTGCTAACAGTAAATCTACAAATCATCACTGAACCAAGTCTTATTTTTTGTAGAATATCAGAAGATAGTGAAATTTGGCTCAGAAATAAACATAAATTTATAAACATATATTTAGTTTTGCATATATGACAAAGGAAAGCACCAATTGTTTTTACTTTTGAGAATCTCGATGCATTTTTACTTGAAATAATTAGAAAGTTTTCTGTAATTTGATTATTGTATTATTAATTGACTCCAGTGATATACAATGGCACTTACATCCAGTTTAACTTTCAAATCACAGATTGAAAACAGGATTTGACAAAATTGTTGCAACAGTAGCCAAAAAATAAATCATCACTCCCAGCTCCTATGGGGTCAAACTCCAAAACACTGGATCCTACAATTCCCATAATGCCACTTCCAGCCTGCATCTTTCAAACTCCACTCTGGCTTTTTGTTTTAAGATTCTGGTCTGCACACCCAAAGAGAGATTACCCCGATGACATCACTATGACATCATTTCACAGGCTGATCAGTACTCATGATGAGAGATGTGTCCCTGTTAGTTTGAATAATTAACAGTTTTGTGATTTGGGTGAACTGTTCCTTTAACATGCTCTGTGCTGAAAAGTTTTGAGTTTGTTTTAAGTGTCATGAGGTTCAGCCCAGGTTCAGTCCAGAGGAGGATGACGATTTTTAACTTCTTAACAAAAATGCTGTTGAGCAGCTTCCCAATGAATTTCCTCTCCGCTGTGAGTCTAAATCACAACAGGACTGAGCTGTGATCTGTAGAGAAGGCTAAGATCATTTGACCCTCACACAGCTGATGGCTGCTCAGCTCTTCCACCCTGGTCAACTGTCGTTGCTAGGAGTGTAAACTGATGTGTTGTCAGTTTTGTGACTGAGTAATTTATCCTGTTGGCCTTCACTCACACAGCCCACATTCTATTATTTTTACCCAGCAGGCACTGGGAGCTGGACATCTCACTCACTTTTCAGTGCTTCAGTGGAAATGAAGTCGTGAATTTGGCACTTTTAAGATTCTAAAAATGACATGTTTTCATTTAGGTTTTCTTTTTCCCCCCTTCTTTTTTTGTGTTTTTTTTTTGCGGTGCGGCTTGACCATGACCTCACTTGTGATCTCCACTTTGATTGGCTGAGACACGAGGAGAGCAGCTGCAGTAGAAAGGGCTCTTGGCGTTTTCCAAAGTCTGTAGCCCAACACATGACAGCAGCTTCAGTGAGACGCCCGCTCTGCCTAACACCCGTTCAATGACCTCCTTCACACACACTGACTCACACACACATTTTTGTAAAATAAATGAATAAAATAATATATTCAGATACGTATAGAGCATTTAAGAGAAATGTATAGAATCTTTGAATAGTGGCTCACTTAGTCACCAAAAAGTTTTGTTTGTTATTAATGACAGAAAATTGTGTCTATTTTGTGACCTGTTGAAGGCAACAGGTGTTTTGTGTTCAATAGAGAAGCAGGGTGTCCTGTTTTGATGCTGCAGTGGTTTTCCCTTTTAAATGCGATCATTACTTTAATTTATTGAGGTTTTGTTGAATTGCTGTTTTAAATCCAGACAATTCAATTGCCACGGGATAATCAGTGTTCATGAGCTGGGAGAAGAAAGATGGTTCTGACCTGTGGCTACAGGGACGCTCGTCATTCTCTTGGGCATCAGCCGACCGCAGCAGGATGGAACGATTTCCACATTCTAAGGGGGAGGTGGTCAGAAGTGTAGCATCACGTGACTTCTGGCAATGACAAAATGAAAAACGAGCGCGTCTGTAGCCAATGAGACGTCTATGCACTGAAAACAGTGGTCCATAACAAGCAGCCTCAACCCAACCCCCCCCCCCCCGACCTCACACAAATATTACTCCATTCAAACACTACCTCTACTTCATACACACACTCGTTCACACACACATTCACACTGAGCTTCTAGTCACCGAGTGACTCAAAGATTCACATCATCTAGAATGGCCTTTGCTGTTCTGGTTGAAAGTCTATGGTTTTCTCTGTCAGCATTAAAGGCACAGCACGCATGGTTTTAACGAGGAACTTTTTACCCCCATCCTGTCAGCAGAGGCCCGCGTGTTTCATTCAGCAGCAGGTCAGGAAGTGCATCAATTAAAGTGTGTGAGTGACAACGTGATGCTATTAAAGCACACTGGAGCCGTGGCGGAGTTCTCATTGGGTTCCAGTGTGATGGTAGAATCGGCCGATGATGTGTTTTAGGTGGTCAGAACAGCAACAGGCTTGAAGTGTTTGTTTTTCTCGCTGCCCTCCTGTGGAAGTGGTGAACATGTTGACAGTTTGACCTTCCTTCTCTAATAGAAATCTGTGTTTGCCCCTCGTTAGTTGAACTCTTTATTATAAACTAGAGTAATAGTCTTTTTGAATTTATTAGAGGTACTTTTGCAGAAATTATGCAGCAAATTTGGGTTTGACCCTCCCCAACCTCCCTCTAATCCAGCTCTGTATTTTAAACTGGAATTCTGATTATTGACTTTACATATTAGACGGCTACGTTTATAATGGTGATGTAAAATTGGCCTGTAATCCCTGATCAGCACTAATAACACAATTTATTTCTCATTCTCCTAAATGTCCTAAATGTTAATAAAAAAATATGTTCATGATTCACAATCTCTTAAAAACATCAGACGTTAACAAAGCACTTAGTTTAAAAGAGAGTCCTATCTCTTTCCTCCCAGGGCACACTGACTGCAGACAGCATGTGTTTTCACCACCATCACAGGCACGAGGGGCACCGAGCTCGTCTTGTTCAACAATCCATGAATGTGAATTGTCTAAAAAATTTTTTAAAAAGGCTATTTTTTGCACATGACACCAAGTAGACACTGCCACCGAGTGCATAGAAAAATAACGCTGAGAGTGTGCTGTGCTTTTCAGTATTGTAATAAGCATTATGGTGGGTGGCCCTATGTGTGGGAGGGTTGACACATGTCACCAGGATGATCCCTTGCTGTGCTTCTCCCCCCCCCCCCACATGTATGTCTCTTCACTTGCGCTGACATCATAGGCGTCACTGCTACGGCCCAGTAATCGCTTGACTTGAGTGTGTCCGTGGCGAAAGCACTTAGCATTGGTGTGACTGTGTGGGTGTGTCTCTTTTGATGGAGACTGGTGCCAAGCAGTTTTATTACGGGTCTCTCACAAAGGGATCACACATACTTTTGTTTGACTTTCCTCCTTTTTTCCCCTTCTGTTTGATAAGCACTTTGAAGCTTCTCACGTCTGTCAGAGGAGTGTGTAGCTGTACATAGCAATTTCCTGTAACAACAAGTGCTCCTTGTTCAGTCTGAATATTTTGTTTTATTGGATTTACTTTAGAGAGCATTACATTGTTGTAGAAGTAAATGAAAAATAAACTAGATAAACCTAATGTGGTGCCTGATGTCATTGATTAAAGCTGAAGGAAACACTCATAAAGAAGAAGATAAACACTTCAATCATTTTTAATGCATGTGTGGTATACATCTTTAAAAATCAAGAAAATCTAAAGTTACTGTCTAACATCAATGTCTACTTATTGAATGCATATTCAAGTGAATACATGACAGAAAATAACAACCAAGAGAGAATCAGGATCGAAAAAGCGACAGGTGCTGCTCTAAGTTAGTCATGCTCACTGATGGGATGAATGGGGGGGGGGGTCTTACTGGCTCTAAAGAAACAATACTAGAGAGTGACGACCCCTGACGATCACTAGACTTAATATCAACGCACAGAAACAGGACATCTGCACCATAACCAGCAGCAGCGGTCTAACAGCAAGCTGAGGCGGCGTCCAGCATCAGATGCAGAGCTGCGTGTTTCTTGGTCTTAGGTTTGCAAAAAAACAACACAAGAACCACAAAAAACGTTTAATTGTTACAAAGAATATAGCCAGACGACTGTCAATAAAGCAATTCTATGCAGTTATATATCAAAGGCTATGTAGAGGCTACAAAGAAAGAGGACTGGTCATGTAACAAGAATGAGTTTTTAACTCCTATTCAAATCCAATCTCGTGCAAAGTGTGTCCTCCTCAGACCTCTTCATCATCATTCATGTGAATAATTCAGTGTTGACTCTCCCTACAGAGAAGAAACCTCATGAAGTGTTATTATTGTATTTCTTAGCCAACAACATCATTAATCTCCCTGCAACATCTTTAGAAACTCTTTTTAAAAAAAATAGACATGGCTTTGCCAGCCGACTATTCCCTTTATCTATAAAAACTCAGACAGCGATATTTACAACTTTGAGAGTATCTTATAAAGTAGATTCTATTCATCAGCGAAGGTTCCCTGCCACCAAATCTGCAGTGGATTTCTCCCACCAAAGCATGTCAGAAAAGAGGATTGTCGCCAGGAGACGTCTCCCGGTGCAGGTTCATGTGTTGCTGAACGAGGAACTGAAAGTGCATTATGTACAGGCGATGGGGCAACGACAGTCAGCCTGAGTGATGTGTGTAAATTGTGTGCATGTGTGTGCTTGCGCTCAGAGTGGATCAAGGGTTTTGTAAAGTCTCTCTTCAACCTCCAGTCAGGAGCAGAGCAAAACTGGACTCACACTGATGACTGATCCCAGACCTGCAAGACAAGATCAGGGACAACACAGTCACTGTGAGAATAACATCCTCTTATGCTGTTACATTCATTGTTACAGGTTTTTATCTGTTTGTTCGCAAGATATCTTAAAGCTGTCAACAGATTTAGAAAAAATTGGATCTTGGGACATAATTTTTGAGGAAGAGTACAGATGTGCATTCTGGATCACCACATCCAGAACATTACAGCGTACTTGGATCCAGATCAGAATGCTGGCTCGCAAACATAGTCTATATAAGGAGTATGTCATCAGTCTGATATTCAGATCTCCACTGAGCAGTCAGACGTGGGTTAAGCAGAGATGGAGACAGAGAAAAGCAACAATGACAAAAATGACACCAGTGAAAATTGAGGATGTTTTCCATTGTACAAACTTCATTCATTTTCTGGAAACACTTATCATGTGTGGGGCTGGAACTGGAAGTTGCCAGTTCATCGCAGGGCCGCATAGAAAGACAAACAACCATTCACACTCACATTCATACCTACAGACAATTTATGGTGCGTTCCATTTAGATCGGAATTCGGAGCTGGGAATGACGTCACAACCGAGTTGACCGCGTTCCAGTTAAACAAGTCGGAAAACAAGACGGAGGCCTCCAAGAAAACACTGGTTTGGTTTGCCCTTTCAGAATATAAACATCTGGTAGCCCGCACAAACACCATAGCAACAGACCCACGGGTATAAGGTTAGTTTGTGTACGACTGATTTAATGAGGCACAAACATGTCAGTAGTGCTCACAAAAAGTATATTGAAAGCTTCCACTTCTGTTGATACAGTGTAGCCATCTTGGATTATGAGGTCGGGGGTAATGGAGTTCCTCCAACTTTCCGAGTTGGAAATCCGACTTCGGGGGGCATTCCAGTTGAAACTTCCCACTGGGAAGTCGGAATTTCCAAGTTGCCAGTACAACTGGAACGCACCATCAGAGTCACCAATTCACCTCTACTGCAGGTTTCTGGACTGCGGGAGGAAGCTGCAGAACAGTCCCAGGTCCACAGGGGGATTTGAACCCAGGACCTTCTTGCTGTGAGGCAACAATGCTAACCACTACACCACCATGCCTCCCTGTGCAAACTTCAAATTATAGTCATTTAGTTCATTGTGTACAAAACAAGAGACGTCTGTGTACTTGTGTAAGGCCCTGCTGCAGATGGGATACTCTGGATGTCCACCACTTCCTCAGACGACGTGGACTGACAGAGTTCTGCTGCCTTCAGATGACTAATGTAATGTAATGAACCCAAAGTGAAGGCTTTCATCCTACAGGACAGATACTGGGTTAGCCCTTAATCTAACCCAGTACACACTCCAATAATCCTATTATTTAGGATATATTTGATGGGACATTGTTTACATTTTGACGGTTTGGGCTCTGGATCTGTGTGAAACAAGCAAGCTTAAGCATGTTCATGTTATTTTGGAGATGTGCAAGCTTGAGCATCACCATTAAATAATGAAAGGTAAACAGCACACACAAGGCCAAATATGCCTTATGAATACCATAGTTATGCATTCCTAAAATATTTCTTTGCTACCATAGCAAAGTACAGACACATCACTACAATAGCAAAGTACAGACACATCACTACAATAGCAAAGTACAGACACATCACTACCATAGCAAAGTACAGACACATCACTACCATAGCAAAGTACAGACACATCACTTTCCCTCATCTATTTATTTATAATTAACACCAGAGTGGAACCAGTACTGCACACTGGTATGCCTGACAAACACACTCAGAGGACACACTCCACCTGAGGATGGACAATGCAGTTTAGACAAGAACAAGCCAAATCTGGTGGAGCTGCCAGTTTGGCAGAGTAGCCTAGTTTGTTTGAAAGTTATTATTGTAACCATTTTTCATTACGTCATATATTGTTTTGTTTTTTTCCAATTTGTTGATGCTCCCACTCACAAGAGTCACAGGATAAATCTGAGGGGTTTGTTTCTACTTGTATGAACAGCTGCTAAGTGAGACATACAGGGGTAACAAGGGGAGAATAGAGACAGGGACATTAAGTGATGTGACATTTAAACCACCAGGAAGCCCCTTCAGCACCTTGTTGACAGGGGCGAGCTGTGTTCGGACAGACCCGGCATGGAGTCGGGTGCTTTCTCCGAACCTCCCAGGAGACCTCTCCCTGCGACTGTCCAGCACCCTGCCAGGCGACTTCTCCCTGTCCAGCGGCCGGGCGGGAGACTTGTCCCGTCTGAACTCGGTGCGGCCCTCACGGTAACGATGTGGGGTGCTGGGCTCCCGATGCAGGCCGTCATGGCTGCCGGGGCCCGAGGACAAACGCTTGGAGATGTGCTCTGTATAGGTGGGAGGGCCTCGCTTACTGGGACTACTGCAGACAGAGCAGACAGCAGAGTCTCACAGCACTGTTTCACATTACCAGGAAAACCAAAAGAAAGGTTTGATGTTTTGACAGCAGATGGTGCTGTTGGCCCATGCAATAAAAACAATAGCTGATCGTTTCAGCTGACAGTTCACAATAAATATATCTTATCTTGTAGACATTTTTAATCCTCCTACACATTATTATATAAATTCTATGTATCTTTTTCTTGCTCAGACTAAGGAAGGGAGCTGACCCTCGGCTTGAGCCGGTCCTCTGCAGCTCTCCAGACTCTCTGATCAGACTTCCCTTGCAGCAGATGACCCGCAGTTTGTTCTGGTAGGAGGAGGCCAGGTAAATGGCCCCTGAGGAGATGGCTGGGCCCAGGTAGCGAGGGTTAGGGATGTCCAGGTGGGCCAGCACTGTAGCACTGTAAGTATAGACAGGGACATCAGAAATACTGTGCTGTGAACAAGTGTTGGACCCGCTCCTGGTTTCTTCTATTTTTGTGTGTATCTCATATTGAACAGTGTCGGATCATCAAACTAAATTGAACATAAAATAAAGGCAACCTGAATAAACACAACATAGAAGTTTTAAATGATAATTAAATTTAAGGCAAAAAGTTTTTTTTTCAAAACCTAAATCACTAGTCTGAAAAAAATACTTGCCCCCCTTAGAAACTAAACCCAAAAAAACTAGCAAACTACATAAATAACTAGACACACCCAGGCCTGATTACTACCAGCCCTGTTCAATCATAGACCATTATTAGAAGCATGAAGTTGGCTAGCAGGTCTCACCAGAAGAACACTATGACAAAATCTAAAGAAAAACAGAAGAGATGAATAAGATTGAAATACATCAGTCTAAGAAGGGTTACAAATCTATTTCTAAGGCTCTGGGTCTCCACAGATCCACAGTGAGACACATCATCTACAAATGGAGAAGACTTGGAACAATAGAAAACCTTCTCAGAAGAGGCTGACCTTCCAAAATTCCTCCAAGAGCACAGCGAAGGCTCATTCAGGAAGTCACTAAAGATCCAAAGAACTGCAGACCTCTGTCACCTCAGTAAAGGTCAGATTTCATGGCTCCACTATTCCAAAGACTCTGGGCTAACATGGCATAATGGGAGAGAGGTGAGGAGAAAGCCACTGCTGACCCAGAAGAATATTAAGGCCCATCTGATTTTTCTTACAACACACCTTTATGACCATCAGAGCTTTAGGAGAATATTCTAAGGACTGATGAGTCTAAAGTTGAAATGTGTGACGACAGGAATCCTGTTTCATCTGGTGTAAACCAAACACAGCATTCCACTAAAAGACCATTATACAGTACCAATGGCCTGGCATGGAGGTGTCAGTGTGACAATGAATCCCAAGCATTAGAGCAAGTCCACCTCTGAATGGCTAAAAAGGAATAACATTAAAGTTTTGGAGTAGCTTCATCAAAACTCTGGGCCTGAACCCCATTGAGATGCTGTGGTGGGACCTGAAAGGAGCAGTTTGTGCTCACAAACCCTCCAATGTGGCTGCACTAAAGCAGCTCTGTAAAGCAGAGATTCACCACAGTGATGTCAGAGGCTCATCTCCAGTTATCAGAAGAGTTTGTTCCAGTTGTTGCTGGTGGTACAACTACATATTATGTTCAGGAGAGTGAATACCTTTTCACACTGGTGATTTAGGTGTTGAATAACATTTTTGTTTTCTTAAGTAAAATCATAAATTAAAATTAATTGTATTTTATGTTTACTCAGTTTGTCTTTGTTTTATGTCAAATTTAGTTTGAAGATCTGACACAGGTTAGAATGAAATACACACAAACATAGAAGAGATCAGGAGACCAGTTGAATACTTTCTCACACCACTGTATAGCTAACAAACACAATCAAAAGTTTCTACATCTGTGTCAGAGGCCGTCCGTCTGTCTCACCCCAAAGAAGCATGTCCTTGAACCTCGATGACGTCCAGGGAGTTGAAGTAGGTGACAAACAGGTAGGGCTCTCTGTAGGCTGCACCAGAGGAGAATGCAACATTATAAAGACGTTAAACCATGGTGCTGTATTCATACTGATTCAGCATAAAGTATTAGGAGTTCAAAAGTGTATTTACCAAAGGACAGAGGCAGACGGCTCCACTTTATGTCGTCAGTGCGGCTTCTTCGTCCGTACATGTCCACAAACACTCCAAACTCTGCCACATAAATAAAGTTTTCTATACACCTCTCTCTAGCTAAAGATAAGGCTCACAATCCTGTATAAAGCACGATTTTATGATTTGAATTCAAAGATCAAAAGCATGCAGATAAGGTAGAGAGGAATAAACACTTGTTTGCCTCATGTGGTGAGGTGGTCTGTGCTAAAGTTATCTTTTCCACTACCACACTAGGAGCACTGTGCCATCTTGTGTTGTGAACAGAGACACACCGTGATAACACAGCAGATACTCCTCCTTCTGCATGCTGCTGGCCACCTGCATGATGGCGATGGGGAAACTGTGGGACGAGGCTGCAAACACTGCTGAGGCCAGAGACACATCGTTTTTGTCCAGGAACTCTAGAGTGGAAGAATCAGAAGACCTGGTTTCAAACATCGTGTAAACTCTCCGTCTACATTTACCTTTGAGGTCCCTAAGAGCCAGGGATCTGTGAGCCTGTTCAAACCTGGTGTTAAGATCCATCCTGGGCCATCCCATCATAGCTCCAAAATCTGCCAGTTCACAAAAGGTATTATCATACCTTACATATTGTATGTGATAAAGAAAAAAATAACTTAATGTATAACATTTGTTGAATTTACAAGATGGCCCAAACAATTAAGGGCCGCCCACCATGAGTCTTGCATCTGCTCGAGGTTTCTGCCCGTTAAAAGGCAGTTTTTACTCGCCACTGTCGCCACGTGCTGCTCATTGGGGATTGTTGGGTCTCTGTAGAATAAAGAGTCGGTCTAGACCTGCTCCTCTTGGAAAGTGCCTCGATATAACTTTTGTTGTGATTTGGCACTTTATAAATAAAATAAATTGAATTGACTTTCAAGAATTTGGTTTTAATGGTGAAATCAGGTGAAATATTGTGTTTAAACAGCAGCTAAATGTTAGCAGGTAAGATTAACTTCAGAGTAGACAGGCTGGTACAGTGATGGTGCAACAAACTTTTCAAAACAAAATTTTCATTGCATTTAAATGTTGAATTTACAAGAAGGCATGAATTATATAGAATGTGCAGTAACTGATGCAATAAGGGAGTCTGGGGATGTTTGTCATTACTTCAATAATGAAATCAGTTGAAACGGCGTTCTCACATCTACAGCTACAACATGTCATTTGCATTACAATAAAAACCAAAAGGAAACCATTGTCTAATCCATTATGTCTATTGTGGCATATTTGCATTCACATTGCTAGGAGACTGTGGTCATATGTGGTCCAGCCTACCACTGACTGCAGTCTATCAAATGCCTCCTCAATGCCTCTTGTGTGCGTTCACACCTGTTTTTACAGCTGCCCACTTGAGATGGTTGAACTCGGATCCAGATTATGTTACCAGGTCTGAAGCAGGGGACGGTCTAGTTTTCATTGAACACAGTCATGTGACTCAGGACCAAGATTGTAAACCCCAAATTGCTCCCAATGGCTCTTCCATTGGTGTGTGAGTTGTGAGTGATTGTGGAAGGTTATCACTCCTGATGAGCCTTACATGGTAGCCTCTGACTCCTCAGAATGAATGGGTGAATGCTGGCTTGTGTTGTAAAGCATTTTGAGTGGTTGGTCTGACTAGAAAGGTGCTATAAGGACAGTCCATTTGACCATTTATTTAATAGATGAAGACAGCTTTAATATATGTTAACAGTTTTTTTTAGTTTAGTTCAGTTTAGGCTTTTAAACACCAAAACTACATGTTCCTGTTTTTATAAAACCACTGCGATATTCTACTTGTGTCCTCACCCTCAAGCACAAACTGCTTCATCTCAATCTCGTAGAACTTGTTGGTGCCGATGATGATGCTGTAGCTGGTCAGATGGATGCAGCTGCAGGGCTCCAGAGTTTCAATCTCCTGTGAGATGAAACATGCACATGAGAAGACTTGGTTGGTTTATACAAGAAACCTTTATGATTGTAAAATTTGTATTTGTTATTTCAATTTATCAAACAATCCTGACACCTTTTTACTGGAAGGGCAGCCAAATTAACATTTGACAAATAAAGTCTGGGTTAAATTCAGCGTCCACTGGCATGAACTGTAAGTCACTTTAATTCTTAACCCACATAACTCAGACATCAAGATATGTGTTATGTCATTGTTTATGTTATTTATGTGTATCGTGGACAAATGGTACTGGAATGGTTGTACTCACCTTACGAATGCAGTATTTGTTGAGGTTGTCATTGTAGCGTAAGATGGTTATCTTGTTAGGCATTGCAGCACATATACAAGGCCCGTTGTCTATCTGTAAAGAGAACACAAGAGATAAATCACTTTAAAATCAGGAAGCAGTCAATCTACTTTATGTCAGGTTTCTCAGAGGAGAGGAAGCCCTACTTTCCCAGCAGCAAACAGATGGCAGCCTTTGACTGTCTCAAAGATGTAGGGGGCCAGTTCAGACTGGTTAGGCAGGTGGGACTGGGCCAGAGACTGCTTCACTCTCTTAATCTCCACCAAACACAATGCTCTCTCATCCCCTGCAACACACACACACACACAGATGTTACACAGTAGCTTGTGGTGAAGTCATCATGCTGTCCTGTCTAACAAGCTATTTCATTTTAAAATTAACTATCAATCGACTCAAGATTGGAAATGTCTAACAGTGAATAATATTTCTAGTGCCTCATTTAGACAAATGACATAATAGCAGCGATATATGGCAGGAGATGTTTGTTCACTCTCTGAATTACATGTTGTTGTGTGCTGAAAAAGATAAAGCTGGACCTCTCACCAACAATCATCAGCAGTTTCTCCTGCTCTTTGATGACATGGATCTGAAAGACTGATCCCAGGCCAGGGATGTGAGTCAGGGAGTTCTTGATGACATTCAGGGCATAGAGACCCTCTTCAGAGCCCACAAGAACTATCTGTGACACAGCAAGGAAACAATATTAATATATTATCTTAATTAATATGTGTCAAACATTGACAGTACTGCCCAGTCGTCTCTAATAACAAGTGACTGACACCGGTACCTGATCCGTGAGGGGGAGGGTGCAGTTAATATCCAGGCGATCGTCTCCCTCCAGCTTTAGAAGAGAGTTTCCTAGCAGCTTCTGTAAGAGCAGAGAGATGTGGGAGGTGAGCAGGGTCACAACCTCAACACGACCTCAAGGGGAGGGTTGAGAGGCAGGACAGTGGGGGCTGGACAGCTGCAGGACTGTGTGCAGGTTAACAGTGTCAGAGGTGGGACCAAGCCACAAGAAAGTCAGTCAAGTCAATGCATCCTTAATGTGCATATTGACTTTACAGAATACTAAAGAAAATGATCAAAATGAGCAGCAGCAGCCACACATAAACTTTATAAATACGTATACTAAGTTACATCAACAATAATATACCAAGTGCTTTTAATTCTAGTCTAAAGATCTGTGTTACCTGAGCTAATACATGATGCATATTCCTGAATTGATACAAGCTTAACAAAATGACCACATCTGCAGCCATCATAGGAAAACTGTTCACAGAGCTCATAGAGTATGAGGTGACACATGTACATCCTAGCAGGTTAACCTGACCATGCATGCACTGCTCTACTACTATGAGTAGAGCTACAGCTAACTAAGTGGGTTCCCTTTCAGTCGATTCACTCAGTACAACAGTATGGGATCAGTACAACACATGTACAGTAGTATGAGATATCACGCCCTCACCTGTCCTTACTGAAGACACCTTTATTCACAGGCAGATGACCTGTGGTGACCTGTGGTGAAGATGTGAGGTGCTCTAAACTAAAACGGGCGAAGAAAAAGTCTTCCACTCGCCCCTGTCCTTAGGGGTGCAGCTTTTCTTTGCACGAGCTGGACCACCGTGAAGCATGTCCTGTCTGTCTGGGGATTGTCCACGCTAGGAGAGCATTGACAGAGCCCGAAGCTTGTGTGTATTGTCACCATCTCTGAGCTCTGAGTCGGCTTTGTGGAGAAGGTTCTGGGAAGAACTGACAAGACCCCTTTCTATCTGAGTCGTGGGACCCAGTTTCGTCTGCGTCCAGCGGCGAGGAAGTTTTGGTCAAAATCCCTGTCGATAACTGGGCAGACCATATGGTGTTCTGACAGACCAGCATGTTCTGGTCAGGACAGACAATACAACGGTGGTTTCCTACATAAACACCCAGGGGGGACCCGCTTGCTTCCCCTGTTAAAGCTGCCTCAGTCTCTGTTAATACGGTGCAGTGTGTGGTCTCTGTCCTTCAGAGCCACACATGTCCCAGGCCGCTTGAACCTAGGAGCAGATCTTCTCTCTAGAGGGGGTCCTCTTGTGAGAGAATGGAGGTTGCATCCATTGGAAGCGGCCCAGTTATGGGAGCGCTTTGGGAGAGCACAGTTGGATCTCTTTGTCTCCAAGGTGAATACTCACTGTCCCCTGTTCTTTTCCAAAACAGACCACAGTGTGCCTTTGGGGATGGATGCACTGGTGCATCTATGGCTCATACTCTCCTGTACGTGTTTCCTCCTCTAGGGATGATACTGCCGGTTCTGGAGAGGGTTCGCCAGGAGTGGCGGTCCCTGATTTTGGTGACCCCCCAATGGCTGGCAAAGTCATGGTATGCAGAGATAATCAGTCTGCTGGTGGATAGCCCTTGGCAGCTCCCTCTCCACAGAGACCTCCTCTCCCAGGTGGAGGCGGAGCCTCCCGGAGCTGTGGAGGCTTCATGCTTACCTGGTGAAAGGTCCAACTTAATGGCTAAGGGTCTGCCCCCCAGAGTGGTGGCAATGATCCAAAGTGCTAGGGCGTCATCCACTAGGGGTCTGTATGCCTATAAGTGGTGGGCATTTGAACAGTGGTGTCAGAAACGAAATGTGCTCTCATTCCAGGGCTCTATTGTGGATGTCTTGTCATTCCTGCAGGAGCTGCTGGACAAGGGACTCTCCTTCTCCATAATTAAGGTTTATTTGGCTGCCATATCATATGCCATATCACGTTGGCTTTGATAGAGTGACACCAGGTGCTCACCCTCTCGCTGCACATTTTTTAAAGGGAGTCTGCCGGCTGAGGCCTGTGGTTAAACCCTGCGTCCCCTCCTGGGATTTAGCTCTGGTACTGGAGGCCCTTTGTGGGGCCCCATTTGAGCCTATTGAGTCTGTAGATATGAAATTTCTTTCATACAAAACAGCATTGCTTCTTGCCTTGACCTCCGCTAAGCGGGTGGGTGACCCTCAGGCATTATCTGTGCATCCCTCCTGTACCCAGTTTACCTCAAATGGTCTCAAGGTTACTTTATGACTGCATGCTGTGTATTTACCCAAAGTTATCCCTATGGCCTATAGCTGTATGGCCTTTGAGCCCCTCGATGGCTCACTCTGTCCTTTCTGCTGGGTCTATGATGCACTAGAGTGCTGGAGGATTTACACCAGTTAGGTGGCTGCTCTGGGGATGTGTAAACATGTCCATACTACACGTGTTGTACCGAGTGAATCGACTGAAAGGGAACGAAATGTTATGACTATAACTTCTGTTCCCTGAAGGAGAGGAAAGAGGTACAACACTTGGTTAACTTGCTGTGCAGCTGGGCTCAGTGAAGAGCAGCTATCAAACTGAAGGATGTCTGTGGTGAAGCAGGTATATATATTATGTGCGGGCAGGACCTCACACACATCACCACAGGTCATCTGCCTTTAAGGCATGAATAAAGGTGTCTTCAGTAAGGATACGCGAGGGAGTGATATCCCATACTACATGTGTTGTACCTCGTTCCTCTCCTTCAGGGGACAGATGTTATAGTCATAACATTTTTACAATAAGCCACAATGTCCACATGTGATTAGTATGTTTCTTTGCAATGATTTTTGGACGTATAAGTTAAGGCATGGTGCTGATTCTAATTCTCATAAACTCTCTTCCATTGATTATTTTTTGTAATAATTCTTGAATAAATTATTTCAAAATATGTTTTTTAGATTGAGTCCTCAGGTGTTGATTCAATAAAGAAATCCTACAGCAAAAATATTTTTGTTTTGTTGTTTAATTTCACAGTCTAGGAGTCTAAATACAAATGTCTTTAAACCATTTATTACCTCCACCAAGGAGGTTATGTGACTGGCTCTGTTTGTTTGTCTGATTGTTAGCAGGATTACGCAAAAACTAATGGATGGATTTGCATGACACTTTCACCAAAATGGACTCTAGAATATCCTAGAGGTGATTACATTTTGGTGATGATCCGGATCAGGGTCTGGATGGGGGAATTCTTTAAAGGATTGTTTTTAACATTGTGAGATAGGGCAGTTTTACCAGAAACTGAGAGATGGGACTGGTACTGCTGGAATAACAATTATGTCGAGGATTGTTGGGCCTTGGCGGAGGTTTGCACTCTCCAAGCTCTTGCTATGATTCTGTAGAGACTCATAACAAATTGCTACTTAGAGGATAAATATTGTTTATTTGTGTAACATGGCAAACCTCCAGTCAGGCCACACTTGGTTCTTTATTTTTTGCTGTTGTTTTCTTATTTAGTGCTATCTAAGAATAGCTGAACCTATTCTCCATTTTCATCTTTCCAAATTGTTCTGTGCGTAATGATCATTTGTGTTTATTTGTGTTTAATGATCGTTTGTGTTTAATGATCGATTGTGTTTATTTGTGTTTAATGATCGTTTGTGTTTATTTGTGTTTGATGATCGTTTGTGTTTAATGATTGATTGTGTTTATTTGTGTTTAATGATCGTTTGTGTTTATTTGTGTTTAATGATCGTTTGTGTTTATTTGTGTTTAATGATCGTTTGTGTTTATTTGTGTTTAATGATCGTTTGTGTTTATTTGTATTTAATGATCGTTTGTGTTTATTTCTGTTTAATGATCGTTTACGTTTATTTCTGTTTAATGATAATTTTCGTTTATTTCTGTTTAATGATCGTTTGTGTTTATTTGTGTGTAATGATTATTACATCATTTCGGATCAGTGGTGGAAAGTCACTAAGTACATTCAAGTACTATGCTTTAGTATATTTTTGAGGTACTTTACTTGAGTCAGTCTACTCCACTACTTTTTTAGACAAATTGTGTACTTTTTACTTCACTACATTTATTTGATAGCTTTAGTTACTAGTTACTTTGCAGATTTAGTTTAAGAATACCAAATATAAGCAACAAATAATTTATGACATTAAATGATAGATTATCGTAAAACTTCATTGATCCCTGGGGGGGATTACACAGGAAAGATACCCTCCAGATCAATCACATTTAAACATAGTTAAACAACCTTTACCAGCTTCAACATTAAAGTGATGTACACATCAATAATTGAAATACAATAATACATTATTCTGCATGGTAAGTACTTTAGTTTTGCTACTTTAAGTATATTTTGATGCCAGTGCTTTATTACTTTTACTTAAACATTCATTTGTATGACTTTTACTTACATTTCCACTGTATGGCATTGATACTTTTACTTTAGACTAATACCTCACACTGGTTAAACTAAATTTATCCCTGTTGGCAAACAGGAAATAGCAGCATGGCCAACCAATCAAGACAGCTGTTGCAAGTTAACAAAAATAGGTGAAGAAAATACTCTCTTCAAGTCATTTTGACACTCCTCAAAACTTCAAACTGGAGTCGAACCCGATTTGTAACTCATGTTTCGAAGATGAGGCAGAGTCACTTGACTTGTGTCCCATTCTCAAAAGAGTAAGCGAAGGGGCTGCAGGGTAAAAACGCAGAGGAGTACATGAGCAGGTGAAAACACACAGGTGCTCTGACAGCTGAGGAGGATTAACCCAAAGATGAACAAACATCTTACTGAGTAGTGTGGCTAGAAAACTTTTGTCAACACAGAGTTTGTACAGGTCATGACGGTGTAGCAGAGGACAGTAAAAGTGAGGAGAGGTCACAGCAGGTGAGGAGAGAGCAGGGGAGGCGATAACCAACCAACACAATGACAGACACATGCACTACTGTGTGCCTTATGAAGGATAAGTGTGTTTGTCTTATATCTATATCTTTGTAACTCTTTACCTGGACCGGAGGAGACAGAACCATTTGTCTTTTGGGTACAGCAGCCTATGTGTACAATGACACCCAATGGAATGGGCAGAATAGAGGAAATCAACAAAACATGCCCATACACCGGACATTCAATGTGGCATGATGAAAAAAGCAACAAACGGCAAAGAGAAAGAGGAGGGAGAGAGAAGAGAAGGGAACATTAACGACACATGTAAATGAACTGGGGGTAATCCGCTAACACTCTAAAGGTATAGCCTTAAAAATATATTCTTGAAGAATAAAACATCTGCTGCTCATGATTCAGACAGTGAGTTTACAACCACAGCCACAGACAAGACACTTATCTGTGACGACAGTCGTCGCCCAAGCTGCCCCCCGCCCCCTCGCCTCCTCCAGATATACTCACTGCATCGGCCTCGGCCTTCTCACGTGAGACTCGGCCCGCGGCCACCACAGACTCCATGACAGCCACCCAGCGCTGTTTGTCTGGGAAGCTGGGTGCCATGAAGTAAATTGACTGTCCAGGCCAGCAGGGGGTGTGACAGTGGGACTCCAGCTTCAGGACATAGGGAACATCTGACACACAGGGAACACAAGTTTAGTATGACTACACAATAAATACTCTTACCTCATTGGTTTGTAGTTCATACTAGTAAAATCAAACTTCTTCTATTTGCCGGCCTTGCCCTATATTTAAAATCGCATAATGTACAGTACTGTGTATGTACTACATACTGCTTACTAAACTTATCATTAAGTGTGCCATTATCAACAGATTATTCACAGAGAACAGTCTCAAGCAATACTCCATCTTTGCATTACATGACTGTATCCATCACAACATTACCGATATCCTTACTATATCCATGTGCCAGCTGCTGCTGAATGAAAAGTATTTATCACAAATCTGAATCAAACCACAAATCTTTTTCAAGTCAGACTAAACAATGGTAAAGACTATTGTTTGTGGTTCACGTTGGATTTAAAGTATAGGGTAGAAATAACTATTAAGAACAAAGATGGACGGGGCAATGTTAGTGTGTTAGGATGTTAGAGGCAGAGGAGACTGCTGAGCAGACGAACCGACTGTGAGTGAAAAGAGCCTGAAGGAGGAGGACAAGGAGGAGGAAGAGGATTTGTACATTAACTTATAATGTTTACTTACTGTGTGACAGATGTCTAATGTCAGACAGTACTCTGTCTCATACTTTCCTATTCTGTCCTTCACTCTCAGGATTCTGGCCTGCAATAATTGACTGGGACTCCAAGGCCTATAATAGACCTATTCAGTTAGGAGCTGAACTTGCCATCTTTGGATGCTCACATCTCACTCTGCTCCTCCCTTTGGCTCTGCAGCGATCTCTAATGCTGGGGATGACCATCACAAAAAGATTTATATTGAGGGAATGGAAATCGCCCTCTCCCCCTTCCTTTCAGAGATGGATGGCTGACATGATCTCAGCCATGCAGATGGAAAGACTCAGGTTCCTGAGAACCAACTTAATAGGAAAATCCTCTGTCATTTGGGACCCTTTCCTTGATTACCTAGATGAGGCTGATAGAGGATGAGCCACCCAGTCAACTTGTTTCCTTTTTATGTATGTTGATATGCCATTAGTGATTGTTTCTTTTTCTCGTGCGCTTTTTTTTTAATTTTACTTCATTATTTTAATTTTACTTTATTGTATGTACAATTTGTTAAAATGTTTAAAATAAAATATATAAATTTAAAAAAAAGAAGAAATATGAATAGTACCTTGGAATGCGATTCTGATCATGCGTGCAAATCAATGTCAGGAAGGTGAATCTAACACGTCATATAGACATATAGACTACCTGACTTGGCGGTGTTGGGTAGCTCGGAAGCCCCCACTGCTCCATGAACCACCACCTCTCCATCCGACAAACACAGGTCAAACTCTTCCAGTGGCTTCACTGAATCTGAAAATTGAAAAATGAAGAACTGATCAGCTTTGGTAGATCTGAGAACTGATGACGTATGATCTGTTGCAAAGGCGAGAGAAAGCAACCTTCTCTGGGCTCTATGTCGTAGATGGACACTTTAGTCCCATCCAGGACCATATATTTTCTCTCCCAGCCCTGACCTCGCTTCCCATTCCTGCAAAAACACAAGGCAACTGCATTACCAGGAATCAAAGATGATGAAATGAATTCACCAGCTTTAACGGGAAAGCCTGTAATTGCCTTTGTTTAAATTGGTCTGAATAAACGATGGGAGCCAGACAGAACAGAACAGAGTGCCTGAGAGGATCTGAGTTAGTAACATCGACCTGCCTGCTCAGTGGGAGGAGATGATGCAGCCACAGCACAAAAGAGAAACTATATTGCTCAAGAAAAACACACTAATAGGTGTAAAGGATATAATGGATACACAACATGAAGCAAGGTGTCGGCTGCCACAAGCCTCCAGAACAGCTTCACTGCTCCTTGGCATAGATACTGTAGATTTCAGAGCATATGATCCACATAGTTTTAACACACATGTAAGAGTTCAGTGTCTCTTCAAGGTCTGTATGAAAACATCTACAGGCTTCTCCTGCTATTTGTTCAGGTTTTGCATGTGTGATCAGACACATCATCATGAGCGTCATGTGCTTGTGCACTGATGCCTAATACATCTCATTATCTGTGATTATACAGACCAAAATACTGCTGTCCATCAAAAAACATGTGCTGTTTTGGCATGAGGTGTGTGGAAACTGTTGGACCCCCACATATGGTCTGCACTCTGATAGTGAGAGTGATTAGAATAAAACATCACAAGAAAAGCTTAAAAGGAAACTTTTCCCCTTTTTAACCAGCTTTGTATGATTACAATGGGGGCAGTATGTGCAAATGATCAGCGTGAAATGTCTCTTCATTTTATCCTTCACCCAGAGACCTCCCCTAAAATGAAATACATTACCTGGAGTAATTTCACCAGCTGTAGAGCTGTTGTTTGAACTATGCTGTATACCCACCTCCACCGACACAAAGATTACAGAGTTGGATCAAGAGAGAGAACTCCCTCTCTCTCTCTGCCTCTCTCTCAGATTGAGAGACAGAGGGGTGTCTCCCCAAACTTGGATCAAACTGTAACGAGGCAGATCAAATATGAACCAAGATTCTGTTACAGCTCTGCTTATTACTCACCTGAAGTGTTTTCAGAGACATAATTTAGTGTCGTTTTTAACTGTACAGAGAAAGGTTGTGGATACTGTATTGTGAAAATAAAGGTTGAGAAAATTAAAACAAATTAAAACTAGGAAGTCCTTATCAAATAAGAACCATGATCCTGTTCTTTGCTTATTTCCCGTCTAAAATGTTTTCAGAAACATCTTATATTAAACTGTTTAGCTGTGAAACAAGATCATTTGTTACCAGCCTGTCGCCATACCATTTCCTGTTTCACTCAAGCCAAAACCAGTACGGTGCATTCTGGTTGTCGTGGTCTTTTAAAACCTTCCACAGCCCCTTTATTACCTCCGCCAAGGAGGTTATGTGATTGGTTCGATTTGTTTGTCTGTTGTTTGTTATGCAAAAAAATGATGGATGGATTTGCATGAAATTTTCACCAAAGATGGATGAAATTTTGGTGATAATCCGAATGATTGGTGGGCCTTGGTGGAGGTTTGCGCTCTCCAAGCTCTCTTGTTCAGATTTTTTTCTTCTTTCTAGATCATAGACAGCCCCACTAATGGCCATATTTTCAGCAGTGAAAAACTTCTTAAAACAATTGTGTGTCCATAACTAACCTGGGCTGTTTCATCCAGCCCTCCAGGTGCATGTGTCCACTGGCCTCTTTGAGCTGTTGGCCCACGGAGCTGCTTTTGTCCCGACACAGGCCATCAGACAGATGCAGTGAGCAATCGCTGGACATACCACATGTGGCTGGAAGGCAGGGGGAGCATTTTGGGTGGCACAGAGCATGACATTCTGAGGGAAATAAAAAAAAAATAGCTAAAGAATGAGTGTAGTATTTCAATACATGCAATCAGTTCTTTTTTAAAATAAATGTTTCAGACATTTTTGCCTTTATTTGAGAGGACAGCTGAAGATATGACAGGAAATATGGGAGAAAGCGTGAGAGCGAAGACATGCAGCTAAGGGCCACAGGCAGGAATTGAACTCTCCACATTTTAAATTCCATTCATACAAGAGAAAATAAAACAAAAGGAAATGAAAGTAATATCAGAAAGGCTGAAATTTAAATGGTACTTTAATTACCTAAATAAAAAACTATCTCATCTTTCTTTATTCTAAATGAAGATGATGTGGATCATTTGGTTCAGGGCTGGCTGCCCCTTCCTACACATCTGTAACTCACCGAGACAGGTAGCAGCTTGGCGTCCAAAGTGCACAGTATCCAGGCACACGGTACACTTGGCAGCTCTCATGTTGAGTCCCACTGTGAAGCGGTGAGGGGTGTTGTGGTGCATCACCCTCTCTCTCTCTCTCTCTCTGTCTCTCTGACTGTCCTTCAGACGGCGGCTATACTCTAAACACAGAAAGGGCACACATGAGGTCTGCCTTTCTGTGGCAGGAACATCCATCACTTCATAATCTCAGTGCACCATGCCATACCCGCCACGAGATCATCCCAGCAAAAAAGTTCTCCAAAAGAACTGCAAGATGTTTAGCACAGTGCATAAGCAAGTAAACATATTGTTTGTATCAATCCCTTTGATTGTTCCCACTCACTGTTGCATTGTGAAGGCATTATCTAGTCATGATCAAGTTTCTTATTGTGTGTCCACTATTCATTTGTTTGCAAGGTTACACACCACAGTTTATTTTTCATTAAACATAAGATCTCCTGGGAAGTTGTTGATGTCAACATGAGGCACATTTGGAGACCACACACTGTAAAATGTAAAAACCACGAGGCATTTTGAGTCAAACATACACATGATTATCTGAACATGTTTTGAATTGAAACAGCTCTAACAGTTACAGATAATGTATGCACATAGATTTCTATGTCTTTTATCCCATAATCAACACTGTAAGACTTTCTATGAAGATCACATAAAGCATCAATAATGCATAATGACTACACTCATAAATAAGCAGCATGCTTTTGATTATACATTATGGCTACCTATACTCACTCACTACTTTCTAATAATCCATTCAGGAGCCATCTTTATTGTCAATTGCATGTGTTAATTAAATTGAATTTACACTTCATTATGAGTCACATCTATACTAAACTGTTGAGTCCAAGCATTTTTAGGAGTGTAGTTATAAAGCATTATGAATGCATCATATGGATTATAGATGAGTTCATAGTGTTACATTATAAACTCATTAGTTTAATAAGTGTTTCATATAATCAAAGTATGTTGATTTGTTCTGATAGTTTTCATGTATATTTCACATTTAGAATTGTTTTATCTTATTTTCATTTGACTTTGTTCCAATCATCAGTGACATAAGAGAAAGAAAGTTGTTGGTGTAACCATAACTCTTTTAAAAGAAGTAATACGATGACTAAATAATGCCTTTATATTGTGATGCCAAACAGCGTTATTGTGCGTTGCAGACTTAATCATATTATACATCTCTGTTGGTGTGTGATGTGAGTTTAGGTGGGGCTGTAGTGAGTTAAAGAGCAGAGGAAAGTTCTGCAAATCATATAAGCTAAGCTTCAGCAACCAAGATAAAATGCTTCAGATTTCTAAAGCTGTGCACTGACAAGGTGTAACATTTTTTTTGAAGGTTTCTCAGCCTCATTCGACCAGCCTGGTGGCATCACACGTTTTATAAAAGTGCAGAGCTTTTAAAATCTGGCCTTTCAAGGATGTGGATGAGGAGAAGAGAGATAAGAGACCAAACTGTAGAAACCACAGGTTTGGAAAACTTACTTTCAAAAGTGACCCTCCTTCTCTCTGAAAGGTGTGTGAAAGAAAAAGGATAGTAAGAGCTTCATAAATGGAGAGATGAAAGATGTGAGCGTCTGTATGTGTGCAGAAAAGGGCCACTACGTGTCTGTTAGAGAGAAAAGGTTGCACTTCAGGAAACATCAACCATTCACTCACCCTCAGGTGTTGCAGTCTCCTTCCTGCGTCCAGAGTTGGAGGGTGCAAGGCTGGTCGGGCCCTGCTGGTGCTCAGGAGACTTCACTATGGCAGACATAATCATCTGCTGCCTTACTGTAGTCGGGTTAGTAGAGTTACCATGTTCCTTATACTGGAGAGCTGTGGTTAGAAGAATCGATCAACTTACACTTTTCATTCTGAGTAATCTGTTTTCTTTCAGTTCTTCAAAGACAACCACGAATGCTGACACTAAAATGAAGGCTGTCCAGAATCACAGATGTACTTCTCACCTTCCTCTCTCAGAGATCGCAGCTCTGCTCTCATTTTCTGCAGAGCGTCCTCAAGCTCGGTGCAGCGAGCGCGCTCTTTGTCCAGGGCTACCTTCATGTCACTGTACTGCAGGGGCACAGGCTGGATGGGGGGTACAGGGGACACCTGGCCTTGGCTTTGACCTTGAGCCTGGGCCTGAGCAGCCATGGCAGCCAACAGATCCTCTCGACGTCGTCCAAACAGACCCTGAGATGTAGGAGCCAGAAATTTGCTCAGTCATGTTGAGCCATTATCATGCTCCTCACTCCCTCCTTAATAATTCAGTCAGGGTTAGAGTCGGGCTTGTGACAGTCTATGCATAAAGTGACTAATTTGTGGATGGCCTGAATTGATCCTTTATAATAAAGTAATCATCAAAATTTCATATTAACTCAAATAATAATTCAAATAAATCCTCACAATCTTTTTTTTTTAAAGCCAAAACTTTAAAAAAAACTTAGTCACATAATAAAAAAAAAACCATCAGATCTTTGTATGAAGACAGACATATTGTAACGTCAATAATATATATAAATATATAACTCCATGCAACCTTTTTCTTCTTGGAGCCTCCATGGGCCTGGGACTGGAGGAAGTCTATGAGCTTGGTCTGCTGAGTGATGGTCCCCTCCATTTTCACCTTCTCATGGGAGTACACGGCCTGCAGGTGGAGCTAAGTGAACATCACTACTGCTATGAATTTCTCCTCAAGTATTTCACTTCACACAAAGAGGATGACAGAGACACAAAGAAGTGTATGTGTGTTTATGTGTCTATCAACAGAACATTTGGCTGCAAAAAAAAGGTTTTGCTCCCAGTCCTGCGTGTTCACATGTGCATGGAGGTACTTTGAAATTCTTTTATGTAACACAGAACAAGAGAACAGAACTTTATACAGTATGGGAGAACTTCAGTGCACAGTGTAGAGCATGTACATAAAGCAATGAGGGTAACCTCATGGAGGATGTAAAGAAAGTAAAAGTATCTCTACAAAATCTGGCCGTAAGGGCTTCATATACGTGACTCATTTGGTCCAGAGTTTAATGAAGACATTTTTCTGTGAGAGAAAGTAATCTTTTCCATTACATAAATGTCATTTACTATATCTGTCCACTCCTGTGTAGTGGGGGGTTCAGGAAGCAGCCAACGCCTTGTAAGCACTTTCTTACCAGCTGTTGTTAAAATGCCAAATAAATACTCATCAGACCGCCTTCCCCGGAAATCAGCATTTCCTAGAAATAATGTAAGTAAGTAATTGTGAGTCAATGTTAAATGTGTTTTTTAATGCTTTGTGTAGGTCTGCCCAGAAAGGTCTTATCACTGGTCATTCCCAGAATATATGCCAGTAGTTAGCCTTCAGAAACCCACATTTTCTCCAACATTCTGTGCCTCCACCTACATTATGAGCCTTTTGTTTCGGTGTTATGAAAAATCGGATTAGACACTTCCAGCCAAACTCCCTTCATACATGAGAGCTTGTGCACTTTAACTGAAATTTACAAACCTCAAGCCAGTCTTCATTTGACATTAAAAAATTACCCTCTCTCTCCCATTTCTCTTTAATGTATTCTGTAGAGTGAGATTTTTTTTACATAAGGCCTTTATATAATTTAGAGATAACCCCCTTATTTAATTCTTTTTGGTAGGCGTCAGTAAATAGTTTTAGTATAGGATCATTAAAATCTATTTGTTTTTAATAAGGAGGTATCTATAGGAATCAGATTTTTCAAGACAATGTTCTTTCTTCAGGTCATCAAAGTTTTTTAATGGCCCCTTTTCTGTAAGGGAATAAAATGTTATTCCTTTTGTCCTTTTAAGTCCAGGATCGTTGGGGTACTTTGAACACAATCTCATAATCTGAGAGTATGTGTGTTTTTTCTGTAAACATACATTCAAATGTACATGTTTATGTGTGTATGTGTGTGTGTGTATGTGTGTATGTGTGTGTACAGTATGTATATGTGTATGTGTATATGTGTATGTGTGTGTACAGTATGTATATGTGTATGTGTATATGTGTATGTGTGTGTACAGTATGTATATGTTTATGTGTATATGTGTATGTGTGTGTACAGTATGTATATATGTATGTGTATATCTGTATGTGTGTGTACAGTATGTATATGTGTATGTGTATATGTGTATGTGTGTGTACAGTATGTATATGTTTATGTGTATATGTGTATGTGTGTGTACAGTATGTATATATGTATGTGTATATCTGTATGTGTGTGTACAGTATGTATATGTGTATGTGTATATCTGTATGTGTGTACAGTATGTATATGTGTATGTGTATATGTGTATGTGTGTGTACAGTATGTAAATGTGTATGTATATGTGTATGTGTGTGTACAGTATGTATATGTTTATGTGTATATGTGTATGTGTGTGTACAGTATGTATATGTTTATGTGTATATGTGTATGTGTATATCTGTATGTGTGTGTACAGTATGTATATGTTTATGTGTATATGTGTATGTGTTTATCTGTATGTGTGTGTACAGTATGTATATGTTTATGTGTATATGTGTATGTGTATATCTGTATGTGTGTGTACAGTATGTATATGTTTATGTGTATATGTGTATGTGTTTATCTGTATGTGTGTGTACAGTATGTATATGTGTATGTGTATATCTGTATGTGTGTGTAAAGTATGTATATGTTTATGTGTATATGTGTATGTGTATATCTGTATGTGTGTGTACAGTATGTATATGTGTATGTGTATATGTGTATGTGTGTGTACAGTATGTATATGTTTATGTGTATATGTGTATGTGTATATCTGTATGTGTGTGTACAGTATGTATATGTTTATGTGTATATGTGTATGTGTATATCTGTATGTGTGTGTACAGTATGTATATGTTTATGTGTATATGTGTATGTGTATATCTGTATGTGTGTGTACAGTATGTATATGTTTATGTGTATATGTGTATGTGTATATCTGTATGTGTGTGTACAGTATGTATATGTGTATGTGTATATATGTATGTGTGTGTACAGTATGTATATGTGTATGTGTGTGTACAGTATGTATATGTTTATATGTATATATGTATGTGTGTGTACAGTATGTATATGTGTATGTGTATATATGTATGTGTGTGTACAGTATGTATATGTGTATGTGTATATATGTATGTGTGTGTACAGTATGTATATGTGTATGTGTATATGTGTATGTGTATATATGTATGTGTATATATGTATGTGTGTATACAGTATGTATATGTGTATGTGTATATATGTATGTGTGTGTACAGTATGTATATGTTTATGTGTATATATGTATGTGTGTGTACAGTATGTATATGTTTATGTGTATATATGTATGTGTGTGTACAGTATGTATATGTTTATGTGTATATATGTATGTGTGTATACAGTATGTATATGTGTATGTGTATATATGTATGTGTGTGTACAGTATGTATATGTTTATGTGTATATATGTATGTGTGTATACAGTATGTATATGTGTATGTGTATATATGTATGTGTGTATACAGTATGTATATGTGTATGTGTATATATGTATGTGTGTGTACAGTATGTATATGTTTATGTGTATATATGTATGTGTGTGTACAGTATGTATATGTGTATGTGTATATATGTATGTGTGTGTACAGTATGTATATGTGTATGTGTATATATGTATGTGTGTGTACAGTATGTATATGTTTATGTGTATATATGTATGTGTGTGTAGCAGCACCTGGATGTTCTCCAACTGGTATTCCAGGTCAGTCCTTTCAGTCTTCAGCAGGTCAGTCTGGTCCAGAGCATCCTGTAGCCCCTGGGTCAGACGGAAGATGTGGGTCTTCTGGGCATCCATCTGCTGCTGCAGTTTCTCTTGCTGTTGAGGCAACAACAACTGTTACACCACCACCTGGACATTGTGACTTTGATTTTTAGCAGAGGTATAAACAGGAAGACATGCAGTATTAATTACAAAGACAGCATTTAAACAGCTCAAAGTTGTACATAATGCATAAAAGAAAACAACGGAGCTCAATGGGATGTACATATGAAAACACAGAGTGTACCTCCTCCAGCAGCCTCTGCTTCAGATCCCTCTCACTCTCAAGCTTTTGCTGCAAGCTGCGGGCATTCATTTCCAGCATGGCATGCTTCTTCTCCAGGTCATTCAACTAAGAACAGAATGCGGAGAGAGCTGTAGCATCTGTTAACCACAAAAAGTAACACACTTTAATTCAGCAGGCGGAAACTCTTACAGTGTCGGCAAGGCTCTCAGCTTTCAGTTTCTGGTCTTTGAGGGCCTGCTGCAGGGCCAGGATCTCAGCTTTGTGCTCCTTAACTGCCTGTTCCACAGCCTGGCGAGACTCAGAGCTGCGCTGCTCTGCACGAAGTCTGGAACAAAAATGCACTGTTGGCACTAGTTGTTACTTTAATCAAATCAAATGTGTAAGTCTACTTTAATATTCATATTCATGTATTCCTACACTCCTGCAGGTGGGAGTGGAGTTTTAAGGTAAATGGAAAATACAATTTTTAAAAAATCAGTGTTTTCATATGCTATCTATGTATCCACTTTTCATCACCCACTCTGCCTACAACAACTCAGAAAATAATCTCATATATTTCCCAGAATACCTTTGGACAAACCCAAGAGAATAGGCCTAAATCAGTTGCATTCAGTGTGTGTAGGTGGATGGAGGTCTGGCACTGATAGAAACAGCAACATTCAGAGCAGAAAGGGAGTTTTTTTTTTCTGGTGTAGAGAAAGAAGAGCGATAGCTGTCTCTCACAATGTCCTGTGGTTAAATTATATTATGGACTACTGAAGTTGGAGAAACTCTCATTTCTCTCAGTCTTTTAATATCAATAGTAACTACACCCCAAACTATCTCAGTGTACTGTAAAACTGTCAAACTGTGTTTGTCCAGCCCCCTTAAAAAAAACCACCACACTAAATGGATGTAGAATTGTGAGGAAATTAATTTGAGACAAATGTAGAAGTGTGCTTGAAACCTGTTCTGTTTCTCTGTGTCCAGCAGCCTCTGGATCTCCCTGTTCCTCCTCTCAGCCTGGTTCTTCTCCTCCTCCAGTGTTGCCCTCCAGGCATCCCACTGCCTCTCCTTCTCCAGCAGCTCATCATTCAGGGTCTCCAACTCTAGAACTTGCTCCTCCAGCATGGTGCATGTGGTCTTAAGTGTCTCGAGGTTCTGGGACAAAACAGAATTTGGATGAGAAACACCCACTGTGCAAAGGGCTCAACGCCTCAAGATGTTCACAACAAACTGTAGTTTTACAATGGAGCAATAAAGAGACAATTGTCTTTACACAGACCCAAATCAGACCAAATGTACTGAAACAAACTACTGCCAATTCTCTGAATACGAAAAGAAATGTTAGAGATTTCAGTAATAATGAACATGGATCTTTTCTCAGTTAGATTCCCTCTGGTTTGGTATAGAAATATTGGTGATCGGCCTCATCCCCTCAAGAGAGTTGGTAGAGTGAATGTAGAGAGAATCTAGAGGCAGTGAATGTATATTCAACATTTATTCTTCAACAAATCATTGTATTTTGAAAATTATCATAGGTTTTGTATGTAAATGCATTTGCTTTCAAAATTTGCATAGTAATTAGTAACTATAGCTGTCAAATACATGTAGTAGAGTAAAACATGCAATATTTCCCTCTGTAATGGATGCATACAGTGTACTGTACATGCAAAGAAAGCACTTGTGTAAAATACCGTAAAATTGAAATAAAGTACCGGTGTAAAAATACTTAGTTACATCCCACCACTGCTTACTAGGAGGCTGTGAGGACGGAGGGATCACTATTGAAGTCTGTTCTTTAGGATTTTCCCCTGCGGTAGGATTGCAAGCAAGACTTAGGATGGCGAGGATTTAATGTTTGGTTACCTGAACGGTTAAATTCAATGCGTGGAACTTAGAAGTGATGCCTAAAAAGAAAAATCAAAGACACAGGGGCTTACAAGAGGATCTGATGGACAGTTTTGGACCCCAAAACTGCAGAAACAGCAGCTCCCGTAATTGACATGTTTGATCACTGAATAGCAATCTATGTTATTCATAGGGGCTACACAAAGCACTGTTTCATGTCTGTAAACAAAGCATTGACAGACAAATATAGCCTGCGCTGGTGCTGCAGCAACACCACGGCCTTCTGAAGTCCAACGCTCCCACAGCTGACACGACCTGGGAGTGATGGGGATGACACATCCCTCCCACACACCACCCCATCCCTTGTCTATGACTTCCATCACTGGTTACACAACCAGCAGGAAAGAGAGCGCTGCTAGACACCCACACTCATATCCTCCCACAGGAGGCCGAGCACACATCACACAGCCTCTTCTTCGATTGTTCGCTCTTGCTGCATCCAGAGTGCTGCACATAACAGTGCTGAAATATTCCCAGGGTTTCTCTTGCCTGATTTACACTTAATACTGTCAGAGCTGGGAGAGATGTGTAGGTCACCTGTCACAGATAGTCTGGAGATATCACATAAAAGGAGTAAGTGAAAACATGGTGTCTGACTGACTGTGAGTGGGAAGTAGGCGATGGGAGGGAATCTGAGCTACAGGAAGGAGAACAGCTAACGGAATACTGTTGTTTTAACGACTAATAATGGGGGCTGTGTATTGGTCACAATCTGGTGATATGAGACGCATCACAATACTGAGGTTACAATTCAATATAATGTGATGTACTGCGATACTGTGAGACAGCCGATATATTGTTTCATAGACCTGTGATCGTTGTGTTCACTCATAAAATGTCCCATCTGGCACAGTACTGTGGAGAGGAAGAGTCAAACGGCTGAAGATGAAGTACAACACTGCTATCTAGTGGGTATAATGAAAACACAACATGAAACACAGGCAAAGATATGTAAGCTAGTCATTTAAAAATCGATACAATGTATTTGAGAATCAATACAGTATCAAAGGACTTATTGTTGGACTCAAGAGTATCAATATTTTCTTTCACCCATAATTAATAACAGGTGATATTTTGTGGCTATTACTTAGATAAATTTGAAAACTACAAGATCAAGGTGTGATAGATAAAATAAATTTTAACAAAGGATTATAAAAAAACAATACAAATGAGGCAATATTTAACAAAACCAGCAAGTTTAAGCTTTGGAGAAAAACTTTAAGGAGAGGTCACTGTTTCTGCTGACCTCATTTCCACAAGCAGCTTGTTCAAAAGCTTCAGGGCTTTGACTGTGAATGTTCTATCGCCTCTGGTTTTCAGCTGTTCATTGGGGACCGATAGAAGACTTCTGTCTAGAGGCTCGTATGCAATTAAAAATTCAGATAAAGTAGAATCTTAAATTCCATTCTAGAACACACTTGGAGTCGAGGCACGGAGGCTAAGACTGGCATAAAGGGGTCACTTCTTGTGGATCATGTTAAAAGCCTGATTGGATGGAAGGAAGACTGTAGTTTCCTGGTTTAATCTTGAGTCAAGGTAGTGCTCTAAAACAGCTCTCAAATCCAAATAAATGTGATGGATAATAGTACAAATCAAAATAATAGTAGTGCTTATAGAAGCAATATGTGGAATCTGATTAACATGTCCCATTGCAATCCATTTACAGGTGTCCAGTGATGTTTTATTGTATATAAATAAGTTTCCATTCACTATTACTCAATTTTTTATTTCTGAGGCCTGACAAAGATTTTCAATGTATTTCTCCTCATTTTTTTGCAAAGCCAAATGTTGTGTACAAACAGCACTAACAAATACTTCAAACAATAGACGCATCCCTCGCCTCTCCAGTCTCGTCCATCAGAGACTCTCCAGTCGGCCTTTTCAGGTCAATTACATCAGACAGCCTGCCTTTGCAGGCAGACTCAAAACGGCAGCGCTCCCAGGTCCATCACACTCCCATATATGAGGGAGAGAGAGCAATCAGTTCTTAACACAAAACACCTGGAATAATTAGCTCTCTCTCCCTCCACTAAACACAACCAGGCTGCCACAAACACCAAGTCAGTGAAACTTCAGGGATATCAATCTGTCCATTTAGGAAGCACAAGTGATTGTGAATCAGTTTCAGCTGCTTTGGTGCAAATGAAAGTGATAACAGGTGCAGTGGAGAGGCAAAAGCAAGACAACCCTAAAAAAGGCATGGTTTTTATGTGATGGCCACAGACATCTGCTCCCTCTTTATCCTTCCTGACTGATTCTTCTCTGTAGTTTTGTGTTTTGCTAGTGTCCTTGTCACTACTGGTAGCAGGAGGCGGTTCCTGCAGCCCAGTCAGGTTGCACAGGTAGTCCAGCTCCTCCAGGATGGAACATTCATACCTGCGGTCGCAAGAAGGTTTGCTGTGTCTCCCAGCACAGTCTGGAGAGCATGGAGGAGATACCAGTGGGCCCTGGGTTCCTCCTGGTGCAGTGGGCCCTGGGTTCCCCCTGGTGCAGGACAATGCCTGGCCACATGTGTGTAGACAGTTCCTGGATGACGAAGGCATTGATGCCATTGACTGGTCCTCACGTTCCCTTGACCTTAATCCAATTGAGCACCTATGGGACGTTGTGTATCGATGCATCCGACGCCGTCAAGTACAGCCGCAGACTATCCAGGAGTTCACTGATGCCCTGATCCAGGTTTGGGAGGAGATCCCCCACAATCCGCTGACTCATCAGGAGCATGCCCAGACATTGTTGGGAGTGCATAAAAACACACGGGGGCCAAACACACTACTGAGTCACATTATGAGTTGCTGTGATGAAATTTACACAACTTGGATCAGCCTGTGATTTAAATCAAATTCACCTGTATCTCTTTACTTAGGTAACATAGACTTAGAATTTCCAAAAAATGACAGATATCTCTGAAAAAATCTTTATGGCGGTGAGTAAAAAGGCCATTACAAGGCGATGACTCTGAAGGGAACCTCCCACTAATCAACCAGTGGATAGTCATAATTAAAAACACTGAATATATGGAACACATGAGTTTTGATCTAAGACTGCAAAAGAGCAAAGGTGATGTTCTCTGGGAAAAATGGGACACGTACGTCACACAAAGTGGTGATAACCTGTCTTGTATTTGATATATTTCAATATCGGTCTGTTTTTCTCTAATAGATATCAAACTTGTATTGATCAATACTCTAAGGACAATTAAAATATGAAGGTCAATAAAAATGCATTTTGTTCATCATATTTGGAGTTTGACATCATGACTGGCTCATAACTAACTTTTGCTAAGAGACCAGTCTCTGCCTATTCTAATACATAATGACTACCAGTCAATAATTTGGACACAGTTTCCCATTCAAGTGGATGGGAAACTGTGTCCAAACTATTGACTGGTACTGTACAACATGTCACCAAAAGTCCCATCCACCTGTTTGTCCTTTCTTTGGACTGTAGAGGAAAACCCACAAGAGATGGGAAAGATCCTACTGAACACACAACCACCAGCAGCCAGGTACCTGCTTCTGGTTGTTGAGGTGCATTTCACGGTCGGCCACCTCCCGGCGCAGCCTGTCCACATCTTGGCTGAGCTGTAGCTGGTCTTCTCTCTCGTCAGAGGCCTCATCCAGTTGCTTGGACAGGTAGAAGTTTTGTCGGTTCAGTTCGGCGTTCTCCTGGGTCAGTGTGGTCAGCTGCTCCTCCAGGTCTGTGATCACCTGCAGGATGTCAACAGGAAATTCAAACTGAGAAAATATGCAGAGCTGGTAATAAACCTTAGTCAGGATTTTCTGATTAATAATTAATTTCTGCCCTTTCAGACGTATTTTTCTCTACAGACTGTAACTTAAACACAACCTAGAATGGGATTCATTAGAGTGCATTTTTTGTGCAATTATGAAAAATTGAAAGATTCTATCTGAATATGTACCAAACGTTAATGTGGACTTGCCAGACCCCTGGCTAACCCTTGCACAAAGTTTCATGTTGTGTTTTGGTTTGGAACATTTCATGTAATCCTGCTGACAAACCAACCAACCAACCAACCAATGGGCAAAGATGAAAACAACCTCCTTGCCAGAAGTAACTAAATCTTAAACGAATGTGACTCCTTCAACATTAATATGTTTTACATTTAAAAAATGGATAATTGTAACATATACTGTGCATTGAAGTTACAAAATGGTGTCTGGAAGATGGAGTAATTACACTGACCCACCTCTACATCACGTTTCTAATCCTTAACACAGTTGGCACACAGATTATGTGAAGGGATCTGGATAAAGCATCCCTACTCTACTGCAATGTACAGTCAGAGCACACAATTAACACACATTTTCACTTCCATCATGCATACAGGCACAGCATTGTGCACACTAATGCTCATCCATGCCAAAACTGGACCGAAACCCTCACACAGCCTCCTGCTGCTGCATCATTACATGATGCTGATGTTACGTCAGTGATATAATGCGGTAATCAATGGTATGATAACGAGGCTACTTGTTGAACCTCGCAGCATTCAGAACAAGGAGTGGGCTAATCATTTCATCAGTCTACTCCTTTAATCAGCCATGACTCTGCATGCTGTAGGGATATGAGGGTTAGAGGCTGGTGAGGCTTCCTGTTCAGAGCCCATTATTTTCACTTCTCAGGGAACATGTGCACCATGCAGAACTTCCAGGTGGCATTGGGAAAGAGGCAAAGCTTTTAAGTACATAAATTAGCTGTCTGTTCCGTACTGACTCAGTGCTTCTACCCCCCGAGGAATGCGACTGACAGCAGCAACCAAATGCCTGAGGCGGGGCGAGGAAGTCAACGCTGGAAAGGATACGACGGTGATCTGGAAAGTCTCTATATTTACTCTGCGTGTCTATCATCCAAATCTATGGAGCAACCTGCTAATCTAAATCACATCCGGAGCTTTTGCATCCTCAACACTGCTGAATGCAATTTGCTCAACACTATTTGTGAGGGCTGTGGGTATACACTAAATACAAAGCACAATTAAAGAGGCAGAAAATCAGTACCACAATTTTCTTGACTTACATTAACGTAACATCTACAGTAAACTGATGGTACGTAATACAGGGGGACATCTGCACTTTCTATAAAACAGACTGAGCAGCAGAGATGAGCTGCAGACGCTGGTTCTAAATCTTTAGTGTAACCAGATGTAGGTGATGGATATGGATTCCATTATACATATATACAGGTATAGTAAATTTGCTGAGCTTCAGCTAAGCTAATCAAGTCTAAAATGACTTTGGATGGATATTTAACCATTATCCATGATGGTCAAATACAAAGAAAGATATTAAAATACCTATAGGAACAGTATAACAAAACTTCTTTTGGTTGACAAATGTCCCCCAGCATACCTCATCATATTGTTAATGTTCATGTGAAGAGAGAACTCATTCTTCCTCCTAATATCCTAACAAAAATGTAAAAATGCAACCTTCAAATGCCTCTATTACAGCCCTGTCTTGTTCTCCTTGAATAGATTACATGACTGACTAATAATAGAGAGGTACATTTAGAGTTAATGTAGACACACATAAAAACATTCACACACTGTCCACACACTAGAGTATTTCTACAGTCTTACCAGCAGTGAGGCTAAAAATAAAAAATAATGCAGTCAGTAAATGTCATTACAGTCTGTTTATTATGAGATGTTTTGTGTGCAAAGCTGACCTTATGGTTTGAAGAGAGCACAAGAGGAAAGTGGTGTCTAAAATGGAACATTCTTTTTCATTTCAAGGATGTTTGCACTTTAGGTTGTGATATGTGTTTGTACAAATGGAAATAATGGCCTGCTGTGAGTGGTGGAGCGTTGGATGAAATGTCAAGGGATTAAGAATCATCCTCTGAGGACCAGATTCAATTTAATGTCAACTTGGGCACAAGATATATTGTTCAGGTACAAGTGCTCAATAGACATTAAGAAAAACCAACACCACAAGTCTTAGCAGGACAAAAAAAGGGTATCATTTCTCTGCTTGTTGCATAACTTGGCTGTTTTTGCCTGAATATTGGCCGCCTGAATCTATGAATCTTTCCCAACAGTTTGCGAGTGGGAGGATCTCAACTGTAGGCCAACAAAACGAAGGAAGACCAAGATGGTGTTGGTGTTCATTCAAGGTGCACAGATTTGAAGGCACTCAAAAACCTTCAACATGACATTAATGTTAGTAGGACACCAAGGCTTAGTAATAAAAAAGTAACACTAATAATAACACGTAAAATAACAACCAAACAATGGCCTTGGGACTGAGAAAAACGTGTAAGAATGTTAATGTGCTTCTACACTGGACGTGACCAGCTGGAAAATAAAGTTAGAACTTGAAGGGAAACCTTTAGGATTTTAACACGGTTTAATAAAAAATCACTGTCTGAAAAAAAAATAAATAAATAGATGAAAAAAGACAAAAAAGATACATTTTAAATGTCTGTTGGATTAAATCTACTAAAGAAAAGTTGTACTTTAAACTGTTGGATAAAGATTTGTGCTGTAGCCTCATTATCATAATTTTACACATGGAAAACAAAACAAATAAACAAAAGCTTTCTGTCATGGCTCCTCCATGACTCAATACCTTGTACTAGAGTTTCCTGTGTTTTTCCTTCTCTCCCTGCGCCTCCTCCCTTCTCTCCTCTCAGTACTGTGTATGTGTTAGGGTGTAACCCCACACACCTGAATCCTGGTTTGGCTGCTCCCCTGTCATCAGTCATCCCATCTGCTGCTGCATATCAGCTCTGACTTCTCCTCCACTCATCGCCAGATTACTCAACAACCCATGTGGGTTCAACCCCTTCTCCCTCCCCTGCCTTCACTGCCCCAGCTCTGCCTTATCCCTCTCCTCAGACAGCTCAAGCTCCATCCAGATCACCTGCAAGCCAGCTCCTCTCACCTCTCTGGCACTCCCTCCAGCATTTTTCCATTAAATCCACTTTTGAAAGCACACCTGCTCCCGGGTCCAAAACAATTATTTAACATAACACTTTTAGTCTGCTGCTAATTTAGTCAGCATGTGTGCACTGTGACATGCTGTGTTAAAAAAAAAGACGGCCAGACAACCATGACGACAGGATGAAAGTCATTATCTTCCTGTTTTATCTCCAGCTCTAACAAACAAACTATTCAATTGTGAATGTGGTCATAATTTTCACCAACCAGGCGATGATGTAGATGAAAACAGTTAGTTTTACATTACTGCAGATACGTTTAGAATAACCTGCTAACCTGCAGTCAGTCCAGTGGTTAGACTGAACAGCTTTAAACTGTCATTTATCACTCCAGTATGTTCAGATGACATTCCATGGTGTTTAGAATCTTTGAGAATAGCTTTGCTAAAGCAGAATGCCTGTTTATTCCAGCTTGTTTTAGACATTATTGTGTTTTTTTCCCAGTGACTGGTAATTTTTTTTTCAGTTGTCAGTCTGGACGACAACATTACTATTTGTGCAAATTCCATGCAAAAAATAGAATGTATTTGTAAAGAGGACTTTCTATGAGTGTGTAGTTCCATCAAAATGACCAACAATCGAGGAAGATTTGTTTGTTTGTGATGTAGGAAGAAAGGAAGTGATATTCTTTTAAATTAGGCACAATTTACTAGAATGACACAAACCTTATGGCTACTTTGGATTGTTACTGTAGTTAGTATACGGTATGTGATGAGTCAGCTGGTGTTCAGTGCTAGAAGAGCTGTCTTTTCTTGGAAAGAGTGAAAAAATAGAAAGAAAGATTTAAAGCTGTTAAAACAAAAAAGGGAGAGAAAAAACAACAGCTTACCACGCAGCTGTCTCTTAAGGCGTCAAACTTGCGTTGTATCTCATCTCTGTGTGCCTAGCAGGTACGACAAGAAAGACAGAGGGATAAATATAACTGCTTGAGTTGTATAACCTCAGAGGAGACACCACCTCCACAACTACTCCACTTTCTCACTCTGAGCACCGTGATCTCCTCCTCAGCCTCCGCTGTGGTCTCCTCCAGCTCAGTCTTGGCGTGCTGTAGTTGGCTCTCCAGAGTGTGGCGAGCTGCCTGCAGGTTGCTGATCTGGGATTCGCGGTCCTGCACTGACAGGGTCAGATCTGTCACCTGACGCTTAATCTCCAGCTCCTGCTCCTCATGTTCCAGCCCGATCTATGGAGGGAGACAGACAGGGGGTCATCCATGGTGAGAGAGGAGGAGGAGGATGACACCTCACCTAATCCGACTTTTTTGTTTCAAGTTTTTTCCTGCCCAGCTCTGCAGATTTACTAGCTCGGGAACCAGGCAACTAAATCTGTGAGACAGTGTTTTATTTACTCTTGCAGATGCGTCTGCTAGCCTTCCTGTTCAGACAGATAAATCTCAACCATCCATGTAATATGGGTTTAATATGAAAGAACCAAAAATGTCTGTTTTTGTCAGTGGCTTTGAAGAGAATGGATTTACATAGGATTTTACTATTAAAACATCTTAACTGTAGAGATCCTCTTTCATAATGTTAGACACTTGAAATACACATTCAGTGGACATACCTTGACTGACGCTGTAGTCCACAAGGATTACATTGTAGTCATTGCGTTCCATTTTGTGGCTGCCGGCTGAGGGAATCTACTGAAAACCTCTTCTACCAATTAGTATTATCTGTGTATTTTCACAGTCATACTGATGCTACAATATCACAGCCTATCTCTGCAGGCTGTGTCTGTTTACAATTTTTCCATTGCAAAGCGCTGCACGTGTATCCAACAGCATCTGTGCCTCTTCATAATGCCCCTTGGAAATCAACACCAAATTAATAAGTTCTAAACTATTCACTTTTTAGAATTAGTCTGGCAATGTCAGGCTACAGACTTACCACAACACTTCTGCAATGAGTCAATAAGGCTGTTGATCAATACCAGTGACTCTAAAAGAGGATTTCTTGACTACACAACTCATTTTCTGAAGCATTTTAGAACATTTTAAAACTAAAGAAAACACTACTAGATCCAAACAGTCATAAGTCCCATTTATACATTGTACATCAAATATTCTTCATGTTCCTTTTTTTTTTTGCATTAAACCCTCATAGCTGGAGCCTATATGGTATGATTCAAAGACTGTTTCATACGCTGCACCTGTTCACACCTACATGTAGGGTCACGAAGAAAAATAATGACTTCATCAAATTGCCATCAGGAGAGCAATTATAGACAGGTGTGTTTCCACAGTTGGAGCCAGATCAACACAGATGAAGGAGGGCTGGTGCTCATCTTCATCTATTTAATATTTGAAAGTGTTACCTTTTGTGTTTAGGCATACGCAGAATATTTCAATAAAAATGACTCTGTACAGAAAAGAATTAGACATAGACATATGACATAGACAGATTTGGATGGCACTAATGTGCCAGTAAGAAATAAACCTTTGCATCCAGGCTACACCCAACATCTATGGAGCTTTTCCAATCCATCTCCTTACAATATCTCCTCACCTCTCTGAGCCTAGTTTCCAGCTCCAGCACACGGGTCTTATTGCTTTGCTCCTGCTGACTGATTTTCTCAAGATGCTCCTCCAGTTTGGCATTCTGGGCCTCCAACTTGCCAGCCTGAGATTCCAAGTAGAATTTCTGCTGGCGGAGCTCTGAGATCATCTCCTCCTGGGCTTTCCTACCAAGAACACACACTTGCATAAGGTTTAATAGGAGGCAATGCAAGCTGATTATGTCCCAAGTCCCAAGATAAGAACGATTTCATAGATGATGTATTTCAAGAGCAAATTGGAAATTAGATTTTTCTATTGCTTTTACTTTTGACTGTAACAGAATAACAATGTTTTGTGTGTCAGTACTTACATGTTTTTCTGGGTATAGATACTGCTGTTGGCTGCCAGTTTGTTGGCCTCAGACAGCTCAGCAATTCTCTGCTCCAGGCTGTTCATCTTAGAGTCCATAGCATTTATGGTCTACAGAGAAATTATGAATGGTACAAGTGTTTTAACTGAATATTCGTTTAGATCGTCACATCATTGGCTTTAACTGGCATCAGATTAGACTGCATTATTTTGTGCTCTGCAGTGACAAATCCAAGATTAGTCAAAATGCGCAATCTATGTCAGTGTGATAAAGTTATAAATATGCCTGAAATAGTATCGCTGGTCATTTTTACCGCCTTCTGTTCACTGATGATGCTGCACTTCTCCTGCACCTCCTCCTCATATTTGCTCTGACTGGACTCCAGCATCTCCTTATCAGCCATGTCCGCCTTCATCTGGGCCTCCAACACCTGCTCAATGCCAGGCAGCCCACAGAACCATAACCAGGATATCACTTAACAGGACAGAGAATGTGAAGATGACATACTGTAGATGTGTGGCATAGAGCACTTCCTCTGAGTACTACAAATGCTTATAGGATGAGATTTTCATGGTAAGATGACTATCTTTGAAATTTATCATTATCAGTTACACAATGACCCTTATATATATATAAGGGTATATATATATATATATATATATATATATATATATATATATATATATATATATATATATATAATTTTACTAAATATTATGTCCTGACTGACATAAGACACATGATAAACTTACTATATTTTCTTAAAATATGGTAGAATTCAATAGCATACATAACCAAATATATATGGATCACACCATATATATTTGCTTATGTATGCTATTGAATTGAACCATCAATTTATATATACAGCTGCAAAACAAGTGAGGAAAGTATATAAGGACATAACTACCTGTCAGTGTCTACATGTGTGACTATTTTTGTCTTATGAAATTCAACCTTTATCTTGTCTTCATAGAGCTTCTCTTTCTGCTTCAGATGATGCTCCAGCCGCTGGGCTGTGGCTTGGGTCTCTCGCAGATTGCCCTCCAGCCCCTACACAAAAATACAGATATGTCATGCACTGCTTGTTACTGTTTACCTACTTTTTGATTGCGGGTAATGTTCAAAAAAGAACAGCTCAAGCATATGTGATGAGTCAAGGCATTGTTGACAAGGCAGTGTATTATTTTCTTCAATGTATAAAAGCAATGTAAGCTAGTGTAAGTATGCATGAAGCAAGATGTCATCCATACCAATGAGATCAACCAACCCTTCCTTTGGGAGCACTACTTATTAACTGTTCTCATACAAAAGGCACAGTTAGAATTGATGCAAAATACTCAAGCTATTGAACTGGCTCACCTAAAAGGAACATTATCTTAACTATTACCTTCTCCCCTACTGTAAATACACACAAAGACAGTCCGTACTCGCACACTTATCAGGGAAACTATTGGAAACACATACGTTGGTGTATGTGTGAATGATTTTTAAAAAAAATCTGAAATATTATGTAAAACAGCACTTCCTCTGCAAGAAGCTTTATTTATCTCACACCTCCTCTGATTGTTTTAGCGCCACACAAGTGGTGAAAGGTGGGTTACCAGAATCTTATCTGCCATCTGCTGAATCTGCTGGGCCTTGCTCTGGATCTCGTCTTTCAGTTTAGTCTCCCGGCGTTCAACAATCTCCAGCCTTTTCACATGGTTCTCCAGAGTCTTCCTACCATCCTGCTCACACAATACACATAAGTGATGCACACACACACAATTATTCAGTCTCACAGAATGTTTCTTTCATTATGAAAATGTAATCTCAGGTCAAAACATCAGTAGTCCATAGCAGCGCTTTTGCTATGTGGATCTCGTTGTACATTTTGTAAAAATCCTAATTAGGCTCAAGATTTCCACTTCAAGAAGGAACTGATGACATACTGTAGCAGCCGTTTGGCTTGTTTGTGATGGACCTCTGCAATGTTCTCATCTCATTATTCCAAGTTTCTCGCAATGGTTCCCAAGAGTTCATTTGCATTCATGTGTGATGTTGTGTGAGGCATTCTGCTGTTTGAATTTGACCATCACTCCACTCGGTTCAAATCACTTCATTTCATAGCTCTTAAATGTAGTTCTCAAGACTCAAAGAGGCAAGAAAGCAAGTTAAGATATATCTTAATATAGGAGTCCGACCTGAACACTCCTGCCTCACTTCTTCCATGAAATAAACCATCTCTGCTGAGACAAACTGATGAATCTCTTGTTAAAACTCAATTTAGCTCACCCAGTAATCAATCTCTCTCTCTCTCTCTCCTTAAAATCAACTTGAAAATATAATAATCCATCTACTGTAGATCATCCAAACAAGATGGTTGAAATGTTTTTGTTCTAAAATGGATGGATGTATTGGTCCACAGCAAAAAATAAACATTACAGTATGTTGTGGTGTTTTTGGAATTTTGCGCCTCCCTAAAAATCAATTCCCTGCTATCTATAGATAATCGATAATTATTACATTGAAGGATGCAGCACAAGTGAAACAGTTCTGTTAAAGCTCAGTGTTTAGAGTAAGTGTCAGCAGAAACTCAATTCTAAAAACTCAAATTTGAAGGAAATCACAAAAATCCCATCAGAGTACATTTTGAATTATGACTGTGTCAACATTCAGGCCATCTATCATGCTATCATGCCATCACAGCACAAGTGTTCCTCAGAAGGTGCAAAAACAAACATGTTTACAAGAGAACATATGGGCTCTGTGAGCTCAGATACCCGAGCCAGATTTATTTATGCAACACTTTAAAAAAAAGAGTTTTGTGATGTTGCAAAGCAACAAATGACATGATACACAGAATAACCACACATATGCTCTGTGTATGTCTAATGCGTACTCGTGAAGGCAGAGGTGTGTGTGTACCTCAGTCTCACGGAGGCGTCTGCGCAGGCTGTCACTGGAGTCCTCCTTGTTCTGTAGCCTCTCAAGGTCTCGCTCCATGCGCTCCTTGGCCACTCTCATACTTTGAAGGTGGTCTGTGGCCTCAGCGCTGGCCTTTAATGACTATGGGGTTCAAAGAAAAACATCAATCAAAAGATAAATGTTTGTACATGTTGACATAAACGTAATCCTAATCTTAAATCTCTGATAAAACAATCCACTGCAGAATGATTAACTAAACCAATCAAAAGAACACAAACTATAAATCATTAAAACATGTACTAGAATAGCAATTGTGTATAATAGCATACATTATATGCATGTAACTGCCATCACCTGCTTAGTACTCCAAACAACACTGGTGACATTAGGTCACCATGCACCAGCTGCTGATATGAAGTCTATGTGTATAAAGAATAAATGTCATCCTTTACATAGCTAGTCCTTAGCTGTGCTGCTATAGGCCTAGACTGCTGGGAGACTTCCCATGATGCACTGAACTCCTCTCTCCTCCTCTACCTCTTCTTCTTTACACACTCATGTCTCATTAATTCATGTTACTAACTTGATTTATTCCCCAGAGACTTTGTGCTTTCTCATCCCACAGGTCACCGTGGACCGATTTACTGCTGGGACCATGGTTGACACCCACTGACATCATCATTATCATCGCCATTACAATTATTATTATAATTATTATGATAATTATCATCATCATCATCATTATTAATATGATCATTATTATCAGTGTTGTTATTGTAGTAGTTATTATAAATACTACAAACTACAATCTCTCTATTCTAATAGCTGTTTTTGTTATTGTTGGTTGAACATGTCTGTGTCCCTGTCCCTCACTCCCTCTCTCTCTCCACCTATCCCCCCTATCGCTCTCTCTCTCTTTGTCCCCATCTCTCTCTCTCTCCCCATCTATCTCCCCATCTCACTCTCTCTCGCTCTCTCTCACCCCACCAGCACCACAACCCCATAACACTCCCTGGTAGGAAAAGATGAAATTATCTTTATTAGTAAAGAATTAGTAATTATCTTTATTAATGAAGGAAACTGTTTGATTGCTGATAATTAAGCTGTAAATGTGGTTTGAACAGACAGCTTAATAATTCCCAGGCCATAGATCACATCTGAATGCAGTATAAAAGGTCAGGGAGGGTAGAGAAGGAGTTTATATAATCAACTGAAAGTGTAAAGTGCTGTTACATCCCATGCATTTGGAAGCACAAGCTCTTATAAATTATTCATGAATCTGGCCAGATAAAAACACTCTACTTTGGCAAGCTTTTCTTGAAGATCCTGCATCTTAGTCTGCTGCTCAGCATTGGTCTGAAAAAGAAAAACACTCATTATCACATGTAAAGATTGACATTTAGGATTATCATCGGTTATTTTTTTCGTCACTTCCGCTTGTCAGTGTCCGTATGTAGACATATTTCTTTAGGCCTCCCCAATTACACAATAATAAACGTCATAAACTACCTTCTCCAACTTTGTAATCACATCCTCTGCTTCTGCCTTGCTTTGCTCTTTGGCCTGAGGGGATACAGGAAACACTCAGAACCCTCCTGGTAATGATCACGGCAAGTAAAGAGTAAGGTGGAACACCATAATGACTACAACTAAGTTAAATAAGATAGGATCACATTGTTTCATTGAATTAGCCTGTGATTCTGAGCCCTACTTCAAAACAGAATAAATACAGTAGTTGTCAAGAAACCATAACTAGTGATGGGGTGGACCTTCTGAATCCTATGCTGGTGGTCAGCAGCCTTCCTCTTCAGCTCCTCGCTGCTCTGCCGAGACTCTTTCAGCTCAGCCTCATACAGGTCACTACGGCGACGAGCAGCAGACAGGTCCTCCTCCAGTTGTCTGATGGAAACTCGCATCTCCTCCAGCTGTGCGTGATATTCCTGCACAAAGACCACAGACACGTCTGGATAAGAGAGAGCTAGCCCTACACAATAACACTAACAAAGGAAATTTGACAATAGGACAAAAATAATAGTAAATTCCACTTTGTGCACCACAAACCTCTGCAAAAGAATTCCTGGAATAGGACACACTTTTCTAATTCCGGCTACATCTAAGTACTTTATCCATTTAACATGAATATTTTTGTCTACATCAGCCATTAAGGCTGCTCTTCTACCAGTGACGCACATTTTGGAAACAATTGACAGGCCAATAGCTAAAAGCTCTCAAAGAGCTCCACTGTTGTTTGAAGCTGCTTGAAGAAAATGTTCTTGCTAGAAGCCAGTGCATCATTTATAAGTACAAACTCATTCATAAGAGATGTACTTTACAAATGCTGCTGGTGCCTGTTGAACTGTTCAACAGTGGAGGAAATTAAAGCCATTTTATGCCATTTCTTTGGTAATTTGAGTGCAGAGACATTTCAACCATGGTAGTAAGTATAACCACACTAAAGGTCTGTACCGAGCCAATGAAAAGACAATGGAATACGGAGAGAAAGATTTGATCAGCCATTTTATGCACATGTCAGTAATTAGTCACAGCCAACAGATCCAATCTCAAAGTCCTCATCAGCTTACAGGGCAAATCCCTCCGTCCGTCAGGATAATAAAAAGTAACAGCTCTCTGCATGCAGGGAGGCTGACGCTGAACCGACACACATTAGAACAAGTGAAGTAGACATGGGGAAAACAATGCTAAACCAATTTAGCTGAAGTGGAATGGGAGGTTCCATTCATAAGAGATGTACTTTACAAATGCTGCTGGTGCCTGATGAAATGTTCAACAGTGGGGGAAATTAAAGCCATTTTATGCCATTTCTTTGGTAATTTGAGCGCAGAGACATTTCTACCATGGTAGTAAGTATAACCAATGAAAAGAGTATAAAGACTGCCTCACAGACCAGTCAGTTCATGTTGGCCCTCCATATGTAAGGGGACAGACCTACGTGGGACAGGTGAGAAAAACGGAGGCAGATGTATAAAAGTAGTATAAAAGTACCTGTGTTCCTACTGTACGCCTCATTGATCATTTTGGCTCCACAAGGGCAGGTTGACAGCTCCCGTCAATGAGAACTGACTGAATCTCCTAGGAACTGACTTTCCTCCTGTCATCACTTTCCAAGTCAATAAAAACTATGAATGACTACATTTCAGTGATTCTTCAGCCAAATGATGAAATAATGAAACTGAGGACAAGGGAAATCAGCTTTCAATGTGACAATCTCTCTCTCTCTCTCTCTCTCTCTCTCTCTCTCTCTCTCTCTCTCTATATATATATATATACATACACACACACACACACACACACACACACACACACACACACACACACACACACACACACACACACACACACACACACACACACACACACACACACAATATCATCAGCCCTAACCATAACTAGGCCTGACAGACCTGTTAAACAGTGGCAGACTCAGGCTGTCTGAGGGGCACAGAAGAAAGAAGAAAAAAACCCCACCAGCTGTATGCAGTGGGACACCAGCATTTAGAAAGCAGTGATGCGTTTGTGATGAAACTGTTTCAAATCCTGGCTAAGATTAAAGTAGTTTTATTGTGCGACTCATATGTTACTATTTCTAACACTGTAATTAACACACACAGGGAACTATTAACCATTCAGAGGCACAGCTTATTTTCTAGCATGTTGGAGAGCCCATATGTTTTATCTACCAGAGAAGACAATGTTATATTTTTCAAACATTGGGGTGGCCGTGGTTTTAGCGTTTCCAAAATCCAAAATCAAAAGAGCAAAGTGTGTGAGCTGTACTAAGGAATAAGAGGAGTGAAGATAACAGTCATATCTAATAACTAACGTACTAAATCTAAGACATTATAATTCTTTACCTCCAAGTCTTCTACATGGATCATTGACTGTTGAGGCACCATTTAGCATGATATCACTTATGAAGAAATCTAGTGCATATTTATGACTATTTGACATTTCTTTTACAAGACTCTTGTTTTAAAACAAGTCAACTCAGAACATTAAAAAATCAGACAAAAAAAAAATCTGACCCAGTTAGCTGGATAGCTGAAGGACCTGTTCTGAATTTCTGTTGTGAATCTGAATCTAATTTAGATGGGGGAAAAAAGGTATTTTTAACTGGTTGTTTTGGGCCTCAAGAATACACACAACACAATCTGCTCATTAACACTGAGCACAAACACAAGAACACTCAAAAGGATACCTTTTAAGTCTGCATTCATGTCTGTATTCTCCTTATGATATAATGAAATACAGAGTATTTAAATGAGGGCCTGCCAACCAGAAAAAGTGTCATGCCGTCTCACCATTGTTTGTGTCAACTCAAACAGGAATGAAAAGATTTTCCATAGTCCTTCTCTTCTCTTTCTCTGAGGAGTTTGGTTACATTGTGTCTTTGTGTGTGATTGCAGGTTTAATGAAAATGAATTGACCCCCAATCTCTTCTGTCTGTTGTGCCAACAAGGCATGGCTCCAGTGTTAAAATGACTGCAGTCATGACAGAGCGTGGGAGACAGATGCTTTTCAAGATGAAATGCTGGATTTAGCTGGTGTAAATACCCTGCTGAGAGGAACCAATGGGAACACAGAGCCAGAAGAAATGCATGAGCAACAAACTAAAATACATTTGAAGATATAGATAGATAGATAGATAGATAGATAGATAGATAGATAGATAGATAGATAGATAGATAGATAGATAGATATAGATATAGATAGATAGATAGATAGATAGATAGATAGATAGATAGATAGATAGATATAGATATAGATAGATACGACCAGTTTGTATCAAGACAGCAAAGACATAGAAACACAGAGAGAGATTTTTGACCCACCTCCAAGTGTAGCCATTCAGAACAGGTATAAAATCAATTGTCCTCAAACATACTTTGAGTATACTTGTTTCAGATGTATTGAACCCTTGATGGAATGGTTCACATGTTTTCAAGTCTGTCTTAAAAAAACAGAAAACATGCCCTTCTGAACACTGAAGCAGTTTTACTTTTACTCTGTTCATAGCTTTCAATGTAATTCCAGTCAGGTAATGGACAAAATTCATTTGTTCTGTGACAAATTCACTAAAGGGGGCAGCAAAGCAACTGCAGCGTGGAGTCTGGACTACTTCAACTGGAGCAGAGGTTCAATATCAACCTCCTGAATTGATCCCCTTCTATTATAAAACTGTATTGTCTAAATGTAATTTTTGAACTGCAACACAAGTTACTCTAATATGAGATTAAATTATGTTTGTAAATTGTATTTTGAACCTTTAAAATGTAATTTTATGCACAGTATTTGATATTATGAAGCTCTAGCAAAACATCAGTCAGGAAGACAATACCTTGTACGTTCTGTCATTCACACCTCTCACACATGCTCAGTCTTAATTTCCTGCTGTGACTGTCTGGTTATCAGCTGTTCTCACCAGCAGGTCACATCTATCCAATAGCACAGTGACACACCTTCATTGTTGGCCAATCATCTTGCTGCTGTCTTTTTAAATATGACTCTCTCTGTTCCTCTAGTTCTTTTATGATTCATGTTTTGTGCGTCCTCCACCTCCCCATCACCACCCAGTCTACACAGACTTCATCATTCATCAGCTTCACCAGGACCATCAGCCACCACCACCACCAGTGTCCAGACTCCAAAGGGGAGGATGTATATCTTGCTGCTGCTCAGGACCGTTGCCCTTCGATATGAATCTCCATGAGGAGTCTAAGCGCCAAAGACTTTCTGACAGACTAATTATCACACATCACCTGATGTAATAAATATCATCTTAACTCCTTCCACTAGTCTCTCCTGATTGAAATTAAATCATTGCAGATTTTGTGGAAACTGTCTCACCAGGAGATCTTTGCAAGAAAAGAGATAATGAAGAGCTTGATCCAGGACAAGGTGTATTATCACTAATGTAAGGGTGGAATATCAAGTGATGGTCAAAAATCCAGTTTCTCAAACAGTATATACTAAGGCCCCAGCACCTCATCACGACAGCCTGCCCACTGCATTGCTGCTCTCTTCACTCGTAGGTATATGGCTCTCATCACCATAGCAACCATTGCACAATGTACTCAGTGCTTGGTAACCAGCTCTAGTGTAGGCTGGGATAAAAACATGCTGTTTTTCCATTACCTTCCTCAGAAAAAAAAGTTCATAAAGCCAGGAAGATCATTTTTAATGCTCTTTTCTGTCAGCCTTGGAACAACTTAATTCTCATAATTGGCAACACTCGGTCATGTGGTGCTGCCACACATGCAGAAATGCATATGCACACATAAAACACACATACATACCTCACACTCATCACATTGGATTTCAGTAAATAAGGGTTATGATTACAGTAACACTCCCCTGTCTCTTTGTCCATTAAAAACACTCCCACCTGAAACTGATTCAAACACTTTATATGTAGTCTTGTACATTTAACCACACATTTTATAACCAACTTTGTCTGCAAACCTTAAACCCTTGAAATGACTTCAAGTTTATTTTTTCGATAATCTCCTGGTAATACCACAGCACACGTTTGAACAAACCTTTTCAATACAAAACACTATAAATGAACTGCATCCTTATATTGTTCAAGGATTTTAAAAATGTAAATAATAATTGATATAAATATGATCCTGCAACATGAGGCATTTCTGGACATGTTGCACAGTCAGTGTTTTAATGTTATACTGACAGCATCCCTACAGAGTGTTGAGGTTTTAACATGTGCCTTTCTAATTAACACTTACACCCACACACTGCCTTGGTGACTTGACCTGCTCCATCTGGCTGCCATCATGAAACGCTTAACCTGCTTCTCATCTAATAATTCTTCTTTTGACATTTCTGCTTCATGTGTTACAGTGAAATATACCCAAAACTGCAAATATCAACTGAAGAAGTGAATCAATTAATCATTCCATTTTTCTGTTTTGAGAATTGTACAGGGAACAGAACTTAAGACATCTTCAGTTATTGCAATGTTAAATGCTGTTCTTTGATTTAGTTTTGAGGCCACGACATTATGAGTAAATAGCACATATCTGCGCCCACTGACCTCCCACGATGACGGCCATGATGCCATCCTACCTGCTCTTTGATCTCTTGTAGTTTGTTGCTCTGCTCCCGGATGTCATGCAGAAGCTGCAGCGCTTTATCGTCCTCCTGTGACACCTCCATACGAGCCTGTTCCAAGCTGCTCTTTAGACTCTAAAACCAAGAAATACAAATGTTCAGTCAATTGATCCATTTGTTGGGTATACAGCATGCTAAAACTAATACAGTCTGTGACGTGAAGTTTAGTTGCAAAGCAGTTGATTCCACTTTATAGTCATTTTGGATGCTGCACTGTTGAAATGGATTGTGTTATGCTAAGAGACGTTTCTAATGTTTTGTCCACCCAATAAATATTCTGAAATCGTGAAAACTGCATTCATCAGTCAAAACTACTCTACTCACACTGCATTCTGTGATGTAGGTTGCCAGGTCTTGTTCTAGGATGGTCCTCTGGGTCTCTGAGGCCTTCAACTCTATATCCTTCTGCTGCAAGACTGACTCTAGGTCAGACATCTTCCTCTGGACGAGAGAGATTTCCTGCTCAACCTGGAAAAAAGAACGTAGCATGGACCTAACTTATCTCTATCAGTTTATCATGGATGTGAGTAGAGTAGTTTTTTTTACAATGTCCCTTGAGAGTGTAGCTGTGTTCAAGATAAGGAGTGTGCATGTGTTTGTGTGTGTGTGTGTGTGTTTGCTGGCTCATGTCATTGGTAGCGATTTATGATACAATTAGATGTGTTATTATAGCGTTACAGGGCCTGGAGGAGCACTGGAAACCAGAGAGACAGCAGGGGCTGCTGCACACCCACAGATACACTTGGTGTAGGGTAACACAAAACACAGTTAGAAAGCAGACACATGCTCACAACAACATGGTGCCACCGCATTGGGATGGAGCCCGTAAAAGCAATAGGTCAGTGTTATACTGGAATCCAACCATACTGTAAAGAATCATTAGTTGCTTTAGGAAAAAAAAAAAAAATATTTCCAACACATTTAAGAGGTATATCAAAAGGATGTTTTATGCTGATCTGATTACAGTTAATGATGGATTACCATTACCCAGAATTCCGATGAAAATAGGTCAACAGAGTTTGCAATTTTTGCTTCATGGTGGGATGGTGGCCAAGTGTTCCAGCTATTGTTGTCAGTCTATATTTCCATAAATAGAGCATTATTTACAGGTTCCTTCACACATCAGTGGAAGCTGCTGGGAAAAGCAGACTGAACCAGAATGCTAATTTTACTTTGAATAGTTTGCTTTAATTACGATTAGTAGTGTAATAGTAGTGTTGAATGTTGATACCAGCCAGTAAAGCAACATCAAATGGTAAACTTTGTTATGGAGGTTGCTTAACAAAAACAACATTAACATGACATTATTAAACAAAATGGATAATGATTTATTTCTTTTCTTTTCTGTCACTGATAAAAAAAAGAAGGCATTTTTATGGAGGACAAACAATAATAATGACATTTGATAAGATGTGGGAAACACACTGCTATCATTTTGAGTCATGAATAATGTTAAATGTTTTTTTGAGTGTCTCAATATTTAGATAAACTAGTTTGACCTCTCTTTTCATACTACATTTTTAAGCACCTCATTCTCTTTCATTGATTTTAAGGTACTTTCTTTTATCATGTCACACACTTTAATGATTGATGATTGTTTTGTGTAGCTTGTACAGCTGTAACCGATTCATACCAGAGGGACAGCCTCATTTTCACAAATAGTCAGAGGGTGACACAGGAGAACAGTGAGGTACATAACCGTCTCACACACTAGCACAGCTACAGTGTAAAGGCAAACTGACAAACAGTCGGCTCATTTAGCTCCTTCTGGAAACAAACTCTTACCATGTGAAGAGTAATACCTGTGACATGTGTCCGGTGATTCTGGCTGTTTTTAATGAGGTCTTCTTTTTTTCCAAAGGAGAAGGTCTTATCTAGGAACGTTGATGGATGTCGTCAATAATCTGTAGAAGAGGAGAGAGTGAAGAGAGGATGGGAGATAGTGAATAGGGAGAAAAACATGGCAGTAAACAGTCTTTATGCACAAGCGCTCTGACGGGCCGACTTAAAGCTCTTATGTAAAACACTGACCTTTTATAATCACGCTTTATAAAAGGCTGTTTTTCAGATGGAATAATTTACCACATGTGTTCTGACACTTATGATTAAATCATGTATTTACATGTTTACTTCTTAAGCATGTGAACCAGGAAATATGTCAAGCCCTAGATTTAAACCGTGAAACCAAAACCAAATTGTAATATTAGCTATAAAGACATTCACACCACATGTAGACTTGTAGTAACTACTGTAACACTTGCTCCATTTAAACAGTGAGACGATCATACAGACAGCTATAAGATGTATGTTGTCCACATTTGATGTTTTTGTGAGTGTGCTACATGAGATTCATACTATGCTGACCAAATATATGCTGATATTCTCTCTTCACAAAGACTATAAATAGTCTGCTCGCATTCACACAACAGCCTCTTTTACCACCACTGGATATATTTGGCAGGGTTTGTGATGAAGAGGCAAGCAGAAGAATGAGCGACAGTGGGAGAATTTCTATTAAAAGCTCACCTCCCACTCTTCCCTACAGTAACATGCTCAGCTTAAGCTCAACTAACATGTAGACTCCAGTGGATTTCTAAGTGTTTCCACTGATTGTGTTCATGTGATTTCTGGTGCTTACTAATATTTCCTTCTGAAGGGTGACTGATATAATCCTTATGCCTCAGAGGTCATTGGGGGGGGGGTTGTTCAGTAACACTCAGCATGTGCCCAGGCTGCACCAGAACACATACAGTATCTTTAGTATGGCGTGATGCAGGAGCAGATGGCTTGTAATGAGTGATGATTGTCAGCTGAGGTGCGTTTTCTCTGACACCTGCTTATCTTCAGCCTGTAAGCATCTCATATCTGAGGCATATATTGCTGTAATGCTGTCTGGTTATGGCTCTGAAAACAGATGCTAAAGTAGCTACAGGAACTGTTTTATCAATGCAGGTTTGATCCAATCAAGATTTCCACTCAAGTGAAATCTCCCAAAGGTCCAACCCGTGAGCATCATGCATATACTGTATATATAAGTATATATATATCCTCAGACAGCCTGAGTCTGCCACTGTTTGACAGGTCTCTCAGGCCTACTTATGGTTAGGGCTGATGATATTGTGTGTGTGTTTGTGTGTGTGTGTGTGTGTGTGTGTGTGTGTGTGTGTGTGTGTGTGTGTGTGTGTGTGTGTGTGTGTGTGTGTGTGTGTGTGTGTGTGTGTGTGTGCTAAGACGTTAACAACACTGCATGATTTAGTTGTTGTATACTTCTTATCAATGTGGAGAACTTCCTCAACAGCCAGCCAGTAGTAAAGTTGGTAGTTAAAGTGTGCCATCCTAGCATGAGGGACCAGATGGGACTCAGATCTGGCTGTCTTCCTCCTATACTTAAGTGCTAGCCAATAATGAGCTGAGCTAACAGACTGTGCAGCTGGGCTCCTCCCTTGCAATATTTGGTTCCCTAAAAACAATTATAACTATGCTTTATAAAGCTCCTTAGAACCACAAGATAGATAGTTTGTTTCTATTGTACTTGCAGATTTTGAATTCTTGTTATTGAAACCTAACGTCACAAACACTCCAGTCTAGAAAGCCATCTTATATTTTTGCTTGGTTTTACAGAAAGCAGACAATCAGTTGCTGCAATCAGAAATGTTCCACAAATATTCACTATTTATCAGAGCTCATCAACAATAGAACAGTAACGTTTCCTGAGGAACATTGGCATCCAACTCAGTCAAGGGGCTCTTTTTCGTGGGTTGAATAATGTTTGCTGGGCTCTGAGTCAGAGTTGTTGAAGAGGAGGAGAGTGGATAAAGGTTGCATCCCAGTCATGGTGTTGGTCTTCATTCAGTCTACAGGGTGATTGGGGGCCAGTGCTACAGTATGGGTTGTAGGCAGTGGTGAATCACAGACCTGTTGTTACACTATAGTGGCACAGATTCTTCTCTAAAAACAAGCCCACCAACATTCTCCCATCTACTCCTCTCTAGTTTGATCAATCCATCCTCTCGTATACGTTATTCCTATTGTCATGACAACAACAAATCAGTGATACCACACTCAACAAAGACTGAGGGCTTCAGACTCCTGCCAGTGCATCAGTTCTCTGCTTCAAACATGGTTGTCAAGCACATACAGTTTCCTGCTAAACACCACAGGTTTAAAGATTAACCTATTCCAATCCATAAATACAGCCTTGTCCATAGATTCAGTGTTTGATGTTACAACAGTGTATGTTTTTGGAGGTCTATAATAGGTCTAGTGTATTTGCACTGGTTAGCACAATTCATGCACGCAAGTATCAGAAGCAGAGCTGCTCAATATATCATTTCAAAATGACATCGCAAGGTGTGTATGCGCAATAGTCACGTGTAACACAGATGTTACAGATGCTATGGCTCACAGTGGATGGAGATCATATTTAGTGACAAGTCCAGATTCAACTTGCACAGAGCTGATGGTCGTAGGCGTGTGTATCGTCGCCATAGGGAAGGCTATCCTGCCACATACATCCAGGAAGAGGTTTTGGTGGTGATGTCATGATGTGGGGAGTCATTGCTAATGGATGGGGGTCAGACCTTGTCCACATCCACGGTACACTGACAGCTATCCGTTACCAAGATACGGTCCTAGGTCCACATGCCATTCCCAGGATTCAAAAATCAGGCATCACCTTCATGCATGACAATGCCAGACCACATGTGTTGGAATCGAACCAGGGGCAACCGCGTAGAGGACTATAGCCTCGGTACATGGGGTGAGCGCTCTAACCACTGCGCCATCTGCGCCGCCCCTGATTGTTCTGTTTTGATTGCAAAAATAAGATTTTTTTTCCAGATTTTATGCATATGGTTATGTGTTCTTTACACTATGATAGTTTTCTGAAATTAGTTTTTTTTAAATTACAATAAATCACCTTTGCTGATCCACTAAATTGTAACCCCTGCATCATGATATGTATCATATTGCAAAGGCTTTAAGATTATTTTTATAATTAGAAATTACAAACTGTGCAGAGTTCATACACAAGTATCACTACTGCCTTAAAGGTGCTGAAAGTACTGGACATTCCCATCCTTGTGTCCCGATGGTTAATGCACCAATTTATGCAAAGCATAAACACAGATCAGAGTTAGCTTCCCTTTTGTTACATAGCCATTTCTAGACATACAGTTACAAAGCAACCAGCTGTAGGAAGACACAGTGACATTTTAAAACTACTACAAGTATCCAGTGGAACACGCTGCAATAGAATGGATGTAAACCTTAGTCAACTAAAGCTAAAATTAGCCTTTAATCGCTAATTGGCTGGTATTATTCCTCAACTCTCCAATGACAAGGCTATTGCCTGGTAACTGCCCTATTATAACAAGGTGGTTGTCATAATGCACTAAAAACACTGTCAGTTTCTAAATGGCCTTCAAACTATAGATCTGCACCTCATTGCACTGGCACTGTGGTTGACAGGGTATCTCAATCTACAAAAGTATGCTGAGCACTTGGGAGAGCACTTCAAAAATCCAGTGCATCATTATATCACAAAATCCAAATGACAGAGAGGCTCGGTGTGGGCTTCTAGAGGAGGCTTCAGGGAAAATGGCACTTGGTGATATGGAGCATTAAAGCTCTCAACACAACTCACATTAGCATTGACAGAACTGTTCTGCAGAGAGTTTGTTTCTTTTTGTGCACAGGTGTCCCTCATTTGTTCCATCTACCACCTGTTTGGTCTGAATCCACAAACAGGTAAACATGGGTTAAAATAAACACCAACAGATGAGATTGCACGTTCCTGCTAAAACCTTTAACCATTTAGAATCAGAATCAGAATCTCAATCAGCATTATTGGTCAAGTATAAACAAGGAAGTTGACTCTGGTGTTTATATTGCACTCAAGGTATACACAAGAATAGAAAACTGGACAATAAGATTAAAAAAATTCACAGGACTGCTATGTACACTTAGTCTGTGTATATGTACAGAATATGGAGTTTTAACCTGTGTATATATGTGTATATATGTGTATATATGTGCCTTGTACTGTATACATTGTGCAGGATTTAATTGAAGTGACAGTGCAGGATAGGACCAGTAAACTTGCAGAATGTAACATTATGTTATTTACTGGTACTATATCATTAATTGATTATATCACTGACTATAATGAATATAGTCTACATATATTAGGTAACTTATGAGGCACAGCCCATTAACCATGAATCACATTATCTGCTTTTTGTATGTAACAATACAGTACAGTATGCTATATACTGTGATCATATATATCTCCATCCATCTACAATTTTCTCTCTCTCCCACAATCTCTTCATTAGCATTCAGTCGTGTTCTATAAAGTCCTGTCAGTAATGTATTTTATTATCCAGATGAATAGGCAGCAGAAAGCTTCCTTCACCTCTCCTCTACCCCTGACAAAACCTGCTGTTACCATAGAAATACCATCCTCCAACCACAGTCCTTGTCTTGCCATAGTATGAAAATTCAGCCTTCTTTCTGGACTGAATGTCAACCCCTAAACACTACAGCACCTTAACAAATAGAACTTGGAGTGAGTTGAGATCATGTGGAAAATCTCTGCATAAACTTTGTCTTAACACTTCATCAGTCTTGATATAAATATATCATATTTCTGATTTAAAAAAAACAAAAACAAAAAAACAAACATGCATAAGTTTGATTGCCACTCCAGGAAGTGACAGACATCTGGATGAGTGTAAGTACAGTGATAAAGAGAGATGGGCAAACAAAAACACAGCATTTCAGTGTCGTGACCAAGAATAGCGCTCACTCCTTCCTGACTGGAAACACAGAGCTGCTGCACACCCTGAATGCTGCCGATGCTATCTCACCACTCCATAAATCCTCAGCTGTGGTGTCAGTAAATCACTGAATAGTTCAAACATGCTGAAATTGAGAAGATAACAATGCACTGTAGCGATTCAGAGATGCAAAGCAAAGACATTGGTTTCATTCTGTCCATGCCCAAGTCATCACCCCCTTCCTTATCTATGACAGGAGCAGTACAGTAAGTAAAACAGTGTAGTACTTACAAGGAGACTGCTACAGCTGATGGGTTTTCTACAAAGCTCCTTAGACGCAGCACCACCTCGTCCAATAAAAGCATTCATGTGGGGTCTCCCTCGGAAGCCACCAGCCAGAATGAAAGCTTCGCTGCTTCATCAGATTTGGGGATGTCATCCTCACTGGGGAGAGAGTGGAGCTGAGGGGAGAGAGAGAGAGATGTGCTGTGGCAGGGCAGAAAGCTGTGAGGCAGCAAGAGCGACTGGAGACTGCTGCGAACAGAGAGATAGAGTGGTGGAGGTAGGGAGGGAGCGGAAGAGTACAGAGAAATGGAATTGTGAAGTAATGCAGCAGACCAGTGATCACATACTCAAGAGAGTGAGAGGAAGCGCTCACCCCCCACTCTCATTTTTTTCTTATCAATAGTTCACCCTTAACACTCCGTCACACTTTTTATTCCTCTTCCTACAGCAGCAGCATCACTAATCACTCTAATATATGCAGATTGACGCACTGTGATAACAGTCAGCTCCCAGTAGTTGCAAAGTATTGAACGTTCATTTCAGTTACCAAAGACTCAGTTGTGCAGCTCATTAAAGATGAAACACAATAGCCCCATTCTTAACCTCCTCTAATTGGTGTAGTGCAATCTGATAATTAGCAGGACAAGGATATATTGCAATTAGATTCTACTTTCATCAGCAAGTAAACAGGAACAATTAAAAAGAGATTCTTGCCAGGAGGAGCCAGAACAAATGTTAGAATATTTCATAAATTGCATTGTACACTCCCTTAAATAAAAGGCAATTATTGTGAGATGAGAGCACAATACATTGCAAGTTTGCTTTGTGACATACAGTCACAGGATTTGTAAATATGTCATTCTAGAATTTGCAAAGAACAAAGGACAATTTTCTAAAACAAATAATATATATTCTTACAATATACTTTTATAATAAATGTTATAATACATATATGTTCCCATGTGTTCCCATCATAAACCTGCACAGCCAAACTGTCTCTTAAAACACTCCATCCTTGACTCTGAATTTATGGAATTGCTTGGAAATAATACATTAGACAATGCATTGCTGCTACAAGTAACTACACACAGAGTAATCTTGATGGAACTGTAACAGAGTATTCTGAAAGTACTGTTACATAATATACTGAGATAGAACAAAGCATAATGAAGAATTTTTGTACCATAGCTAACAATACATACTGTATCACAACCTAACAAAGTCCCCAGTGTCTGACACACTAGTTCTGCCACACGTCAGTTTTCTTGTTTGTATACTAATGTAAGCCAAGCGATGTCACTGTGATAGTGATACACGCACAAACGCACACAGTGACAGATGACAGAACCTCCTTGGCAAGTAGAACTAGATCAGTGTAGCAGAAAGGCCAAAATGCTCAGATGGTAAATGTAAATACTGAACAATCAGTGAATATAAAGTAATCAATAAAGGCAAAACACTTTCATATTTCTGACTGTTAATTAGACTTCCATGTCTGTAGCACTAGTGAAGCTACACTATGTTAAAACCCAAAAGTGTTTTTGCTCCTAAGGCCAGAATCAGCTCACATCTCCTCGTTATCCACCTCTACACATCCTCCCAACTGTCAGGGTTTAATTGACTTTGTCTCTTTGCTCCTTGAATCCAATGTGTTTTTTTTGCTCTGCAGCTTGGGGCATATTTGATTCAGACAAGCAGATCTGTTGCTGATATCTGAGCCTGGACAAACACAGATCCAAGGAAGAGCCCTCAATTAAAGACTTCCCCCCACAGACAAGGATGAGGTCATCATCTGCCACAGCAACACCTGCCAAAAGCCTTTCAAAGTGACAGAACTGTTCTTATTGGTCCTTGAATATGCTTGAGGGAAAAAAAGTGTATCATTAATAAAAAGAACCTTCTTTTATCTAATGTCATTACAGAACGCACTTTCACCTCCTTTACTGTGACCATTTTTAAAAGCTCAACAGCTATTGTATAATCTGTTGTGGTAAACAACATAAGTCTGTTGTGGTAAACAACATAAGTCTGTTGTGGTAAACAACATAACTGTGCATCTATGGCAAACTCAACAGTGAAACTAAACCTTTTATACAGCCTTCTGCTCATAAAATGTATTTGCAAACAGTATTTTCTGTGCCACACTTAACAATGACAACTCAATGTGAAGGGTATACATTTAACCTATTAAAAACAGTTTAGAATAATGTGATATCTTTACAGACATCAGTGTGAAAAAGAGTTGTTTCACAGTCATTTAGAGTATTGGTTATCATACTGATGTTACCTAGCAACAAGGTACTGTATGCCTCCTAGGCCAATTCCAGCTTAATCCTGTAGATGGAAAATTACAATCCTTTTCACTAGGATTTCACAGTAATGTACGGTAATAAATAATTTCAGATTAAGTTCAGATTCCATTGACATTTCAAATCTTTGTATAGTATGTAAGCAAAGTGTTGTTAATGTTAATGTCCTGCAAAATAATGTTGCTTAATTTAAAAAAGTCACATATACCAAATGGTATGTCAGAAACTTTCAACATGGGGAAACTTAAATGATCAGACAGAGTGGTACTGCCTCTTCAACTGTCTTCAGGTTCCTAAATCAACCAGAAGTAGTACAAGTGTAAAAACACTGCCATCCACTGGCAAAACATCAAAATAGCTACATTTCCATATCATATGCCAAACTACAGTATAGGATTAGTGCTATCAGAGAGAAATACTGCAATCTAGAGGTTTGAACAGCCTGATTTTGTTATATAACAGGCAGCCAAACCTTGCAATAGTTGAAAAAAAGGAAGAGTCAGGCCTGCATGACTAAGGGTTGATGTTACATAAGCACAGAACACTAAGCTCTGAGAAGACTGTGCTCTGTGTACTCGCTGTAAACTGTCACGATTACAGGCGATGGATTCCATGTTTGAGAGAATTTAAGGTCGCTTATTCATTTCATGTTTTTTAGTTTTTGATGTTGTTGACAATCCAATCACAGACAGAATTTATTTTCTCTGAGGGAAATCTAAATACTGGAGCACTCTGAACTACATTTGTATTAAAGAATCCTTACCATAATCTCCACTTATCAATACAAATCTTATACCCAAAGGAATTGGAAATCAGATCTGATCTGTATAGTACTTTGAAGCTGTTCACTGTAACTAGGCTGTTGATTATTTATTCATAATTTTGTGGAATGTGGATGTCATATGATTTAATTTCTATGGAGGGTGCCATGGCCTATTATTAAGAACAGCAAGGGCCAGTTTGTGATATTAATCTCCATCCAAAGGTGCAAGGCAGGGATCTTTCAGTGTTTCCCATACATAGGCTCTACTTGGGCGGCCCGCCCAGGTAAATTAAGACCCACACAGGTAAATTAAGGGTAGGTAGATAAAATCCGAAGGGGAGATGCACACAGACCTGCGGACCAATGGGTGGAGCCCTGTCTCAGTTTGTCATTGTGATTCAAATATAATTCAAATGCAGTATCTTCCTTTTCATTTCCATACTTGCCTATGATAAATTCCATGACACATAAAGTAAATAATTAAATTTTATCCTTTGTAGTAGAAAGTTTCTCTAGTGTATCTTTGTATTCCAGTGGCTGTTCTTGTTATTGTTGACAGGAGATATGTAATAATGAAATATGATAAAATAATAATAAAAATAGTCTCTTTGTTAGCTTCATGCTACACTTAGCACACCATATCTAGCAACCATCACTTCCTGCTCTGTGTTGACGAGGCATTCCCCATCAACCCTGTAGTCATGATGGTTGTTAAGGTCACCATGACCATAATAACCATCATACCAACCATGTATTGTAACATGTGGTTGTCATGTATGGAGACCTTAACTTTTAAAGGATCAGTTCACCTCCAAAAAGAACTGTCCAAAATGTCCAAAATGCAGCAGCGAGGCTTCTCACTGGTTCTAACTGATGACATCACATATAGGGGTGGCTTCTTTACACTGGCTCCCTGTTCGTTTTAGAATCGATTTAAAGATTTTACTGATCAATTTTAAAGCACGTCTGGGGCTGCCTCCAAGCTACATAACTGAAATGCTAATTCCATATGAGCCAGCTCAAAACCTTAGATCCTCAGGTTGGTCCCTCCTGGCTGTGCCAAAGTCAAGGCTCAAATCAAATCAAAGGTGACCAAGCTTTTGCAGTCAGAGCGCCTTGGCTTTGGAAAGACCTGGAGATAAGGCTCGCTGAATAAGTGACCTCGCTTCCTGAAACACATTTTTATGTAATATCATCCTCCTCACTTTGTTTATTTATGCATTTATTTATATTCTTATTTTTTATTCTCTTATTCCCTTGTTTTATCATTTTTAGCTGGCCTGTTTTTTTAACTGCTTTATTCCTTCTGTTTTATTGGTTTTATTCTGGGTCACAGATGTCTTCTCTTACTTTTAAACTGTGTTTTTATTCTCTTTTAATTGTCCTTTATCTTTCTTGATTCTCTTCCACCTTCTTTTATCATTTTTAACCCTTTGTTTTAGTCTTATTTAGTGATGTTACGCTTGTGATGTGATGTCATCTCCTATTATCTTTTTATTACTTTTTACTATCTTCTATTAATCTATTACCAGTTACTTTGTTGTATTTATTTACATTTATTTTGGTATCATATTCATTCTCTCTTGTATTTGTTGACCATTACTTTGACTTTGCCCCATCTCTAAGCTTTATGTCACCTCGATGTACTTTGTATTCTTATCCTCAATTTTAACTCTTTCAATCATGTCTCAAATCTTGTTTTATATGGTTTTGCACTTACAGTCATCATGTTACTTTGAGTTTCCTGTCTTTGTTTGGTCTGTCAAAGCACTTTGTAGACAGTTGTTTTTAAAGGTGTTATATGAATAAAGATTATTATTATTATTATTATTATAAAAAATTATCTATAATCATTAATTACTAAAGAGAAATGTAAAAATGTACATCTAAACACCAAACAGAGATGATTCTTCTGGTTTTGACTTTGTATTTAAGGCACATTCACACATATTTGACATAGTTTGATCAAATAAAATATTGTGGAAATCTTCTTCTGTCTCCGCGGCTCTGATTCTTCTGTCTTCAAATGGTTTCTTTTTGACTTTTCACATCTTGGAGTCACTCCAATAAAAACTTGAAGTCTGTGTATTTCTTTGTAAACATAAAACATCTTTGGAACATTTGACATGTTGGGGGGGGGGGGGGGGGTAGCCTAATGTCGCTCATCTGATGTCCTGATCCTGGATCTGTTTCTCATTTCTTTATCCTCATTAGGACTGTTCCCTCATTTTCTCATGCGTTGGTTCTTCTGGGATATTTTTGAAGTCTCAGAGTCTCTTAAAGAAAGATCTAAAAACACACAGCCTTTAGTTAATTGTGAGATAAATAACTGCTTTTTCTCAGACAGCATTAGACTGAATACTAATTTAAATATACTCTGTAGTGTCTTCAGGACTAACGTTGTACATTCAGATTTCTAATGATTACCAGTGGATCATGCTGTTCCATGTGGAGTATGAGGAAGGTGTTTCTGTCATCTCATTTCTTCTCATCTGTCTTTTTGATGTTGTTCATCATCATCTTCATTCATTCAGGTCTCATCTCTTTACTCGAGGTGGGATTTGTCTCCATCATCTTTCTCTTACTGGGCTGGGTCCCTCATCTGTGTTTGACTCCTGGGTTTGTTGCTGATCTTCTCTCTCTTCATCAGGACTGGTCCCTCATCTGTGTTGGACTCCTGGGTTTGTTACTGATCTTCTGTCTCTTCATCAGGACTGGTCCCTCATCTGTGTTGGACTCCTGGGTTTGTTACTGATCTTCTGTCTCTTCATCAGGTCTGGTCCCTCATCTGTGTTTGACTGTTTGACTCCTGGGGTTGTTGCTGATCTTCTGTCTCTTCATCAGGTCTGGTCCCTCATCTGTGTTTAAAGCCTCAAGTTTTGCTGCTGTAGTTTTTCATCATTTGGGGTCTTTGAGTCTCCAACTTTATTATTGTATATTTCCTTGAAAACATAAAATACCTTTTGAGCCATTTTATGTGTTGCTGTTGTTCATCTCTGTGATCTGATCCTGGATCTGTATCCCATCTCCTCTCTCATCCTGTCCCTCATCTCTTGTGTCCTACTGAGGTCCTCTGATGTCTTCTCTTCAGTTTGGGTCCTGGAATCACACGTTTGTGTCTCTCTCCCAACAGAGAGACACAAACAAACAAACAAACAAACAAACAAACAGAATCCAAAGCAAAATATCTCTCCTGCTGTTCTGTATTTTACCAAATGATGAAATATTTTATAATTTCACAGCAGAAACTGTGGTGAGATCAGTTTACACCTAATTATTGTTCATGTAATAGAGTAAATTTTGGGGAATATTGACATAGTATCAAATTTAGTGAGATAATGATTGATCTGATCAGATCAAATCACTTAAAATCAATTCAAATGAAACTTTATGAGATCAAATGAAATCACATATAAAGACATAATCACATCAGATCAATTCAAATATCAAATGTGATCAAAACCTATTAAACAAATCGCTAATTAATCCAAATAAAATTTCATCCTCTTCTTCGTCCTGTAGGAATGGTGCGGGGAGGAAGAGGATTAAGGATGGGGAGACTGAGCCGGACCTGAGGTTGAAGGAGAAGAAAGGGAAGATCTAGAAGAGGAGGAAGAGGATTAAGGATGGGGAGACTGAGCCGGACCTGAGGTTGAAGGAGAAGAAAGGGAAGATCTAGAAGAGGAGGAAGAGATTAAACTGGGAAGATGGGGGTAGAGGATAAGTTGGGGATGAAGGGGTTTGGTGGGGTAAGATAAACAGGGAGCTGTAGGTGGAGAGTGATTGGGGTCAGGGATGAGGACGGACGTCCAAACGGAATGCCGAAGAAGAGGAAGACAGAAACAAAGCTTTAAACTTCTGCTGCAGGTCACATAAATGCTCCATCAGCTGTTTGATTAATGACTAATTATAGAGCAAACAAAAGTTTTATTTAAATAAAATCGAAAGGAAAGTTGGTAGAACTCCTGGAGAGAGGTTTTCTTCTGCAAGAAAAACTCCTCGATGACGGTTTTGCTGTCCAAAAAACTTCGATGAAGGTTGTTTTCACAGAAAAGGCTTGGATGAAGGTGTCGTCTCAGTAAAGCACTTGGATAGAGGTTCACTCTGCCAAAAGCCTGAGAGAACTGGGCCGACATTCAGTTCATTTGAAGTTTAAATAATGATTATGTTAGAATGATGCACTTGGAGACGAACCATAGCAACCATAGTCAACTCCAGTCCAGGCAAGCACACAGAGATTCCATAATGAAACAGATGTTTTTAGAGTAACATGGACAGGTTTAATGTCATACGAAGACAACATAAGAATGAACAGAGGCAGATTTATTTGATCTGATGACTGATTGATGGTTTCTGGGTGAAGTAACATGAAAAGGCCACCAGATGATGCTGTTTACAGAGAACTGACTGTCTCCACTCAGGGTTCAAGTCTCCCTGTTTCCTGCAAAGTTAACCAGCAAACACTGAGGTATTTGTTCTTATGTTTCATGTTTCTGAGAGACACTCATGAAGCCAGTGAGTAAGAAAGTTACTGTACTTTTTCATTTATTAGTCAGTTATTTCCTGGAAAAATGTCATCTGGTCCTAGTTATATATTATATACAGTATATAATTTTAATATTCTTGTTGTAGTTATATTTAACATTATTGCAAGTTCAGCTGACCTGATGCACTGATTGGGAAACACTAGTAATTAATCAACAACAATTAGAAGTGTCACAGTTGAAACCGATCTCTATTTTCTCTAGAATTACCATCAAATAATACAAAAAGGAAATTGACTGTAAAGTTTTGATCTGCAACATGTTTCTACAGTAGCCCAGAATGGACAAACCAAACACTGTCTCTAGAAAGGCACATTCACATTTGTAGCAGCCTCCATAAGAAGGGGTGAGGCGAGGTGTTTTAAAGCTGGTTGAAATCTGCAACCTCACCACTGGATGGCACTAAATTCTGCACACTGGACCTTTCTATAGGCTCATGTCTCTGTTTGTTGATGCCATAACTCACAGCACAGAAGAGTAAATGGCAGATGATCCATAAAGTTTAGAAACTTTTGGCCTAGTTCCCACGTACATCTCTGAGCTGCTGACCCTCTAGAGCGCCTGTAGACAGCCTCATGAAATTAAATTAGGCTGTTCTCTTTTCTGTCACTAGGCGTCACAGGTAAACACAATTATCTCCCTTTCCATTCAAATGCCATCACAATGTCATCACAACATGCCTACAGTAACATTGTGTTAATACTTTGTGTTAATACTTTAAATTTGTCTGTCTTGATGTCATTTGTTGACATTTCAATAAGAGATATCTCTCTGTATCTATTCATCTATTCATATTCTCTCTGCCTTTACTGAATTGTTCCGGTTTAACTATTTTGTATTTGTATAAACTTGTTAAACAGTAAACAAATAATCACGTGGTTTGTGTCAGGTATTCCTGTACTATAGGTTGAATGTATTGAAGGGGGGGTGCAAGAATGGGTGGTGTTTGACGGACTGTAGTGGGCCGGTCTGGGCAAAAGTCCAGGGCTAATTTTTTATCCCAGTCCAGCCCTGGCCAAGACTTCTATTGTTTTCACATGAGTTAGAGTATGAATGCAGTGCTCTTGCTTATAATAGTGTTTACTCTGTGGTGCTACTTTTACTGAAGTAAAACAAACAAACAAACATATATGTAGGCCTATATTGAAATAACTTTTGAAAATAGTTTTAAAAAGTTTTAAAAAAAGAAAAGATTATTATTGCTGATGCATTGATCTAGTTTATTGACATGGAATTATTTTGTATGGAACTGCAACTAATATTCCTTCTGGTTTAATCTCTTGTGATTATTTGCTCCAGTATTTGATTGATAGTTTGGTTTGTACAATTATGAAAATACTGAAAAATGATGTCAGAGTTTTCCAAAGCCTGATTTTATTCCATCAAGATCCATTCATTATGCCCTGAGAAATTAAAGAAATGTTGAAAAACATCCTATCTAGTTTTTAAAAAATCATGGATCCACTTTAAAAAAAAATCCGGATCCACAAGAAAATTTAATGGGGTCTATTCTGGCTCAAGATCCATCCTCCCAACAGTCTTCATGGAAATCCATTGTGTAGTTTTTGTGTAATGCTGCTGACAAACCAACAAATAAATAAACAAATAGACACAGGTGAAAACACAACCTCCTTGGAAGACAATACATTTTGTGTGATGTGAAGTATGATTGTTGTATGGAGCTGTCAAGGAGCCCACATCTGAGGCTTAACTACTGCCTACGTGCCAAGAATGTGCAACGTAGGGTTTCATTTAACCGGACCTGGGATGACAGAGCCTTTTTGGTCGCTGCCCCATCCCTCTGGAACTCCCTACCCCAAAAAATAAGAGAAATATAAACATCATTTAAAATCCCCAAATAGATTATGGCACATTTTTCCAGACAATTTATTGAATTCTATTGGAGGATTAGTTTTTCTTCTGAAATGTGATCATAACACCAAGAAATTAAACTATCCAGCTACCATCAGTGAGTCCTCTCAGACTGGTGAAGGTTATACAAACATCATTTTGCTTCACACTCAACACCGATGTGGAATAACAGATACATCCTTTATAAAAATAAATCCTTGTTTTATAAAGAATGGATGGACAGGAATATCTGGTCAGTTTGAGATCTTCTAGATATAAATGGAAACTTGTTAACATATAATGATATTTGTATTAAATATGATTTTTTTCTGTAACCCTAAATTGTTTTTTAACCAAAACAGTTCTTGCTTTTGTCTAAGGGAGTGCTCTTATATTCCAACTCAGTGATGACTTTGCCAATTATATATTGAAGAACTTCAATTTGACAATAAAATGTAACAATAGTCTGATTAGACAGACACTGACTAACGATTTGTACCCAAACCAATTCAACAGAGTGCTTGATTTTAGAGACACAGATCCTGCCAGAGCACTTGGACTTAAAACAGAATTCTTACACTATTCCATATTACCCAAAGTTAAATAAAGTCATCATAAATTAATGAATGATATATATCCCTCCAGTGAATTCCTTAGATTAAGATTCAAATTTGAAAGTAATGTCTGTTCATTCTGCAAGTCAGATATTGAAACTACAGAGCATATTTTCTTCACTTGCTGTCATCCCAACTATTTTGGAAACCACTGGAAGAATGGCTGAAACAAAAACATCTGTTGAATATAAATCACATATAGAAGTAATGGTTGGACTGCTGTTGAAAGGAAAACATAAAAATCTTCTGATAAACATAATTCTCATAATTGCAAAATATTACATTCACAAAGCCAAATTTCTGAAAACCCCACCCATTTTTTATGCTGTTTATAATGACTTTTGACTATGTTGTATTTCCTTAAAATATATTAATTTAAAATCTGAAAAAGAACTGCTGAAATATGTACAGCTGTACAAATTAGTAGACCTTGAATGTAATGACCGTTAATCTTGAAGACATTTTACATAGTTTACATATTGTATGGTTTTGAACTGGTGTGAACAACTCCGATCTTTGTGTATATGGTTAAGTCTAGATAGTTGATTTGATCCATGTTGTACTCACAGGTGAATTTCAGGAAGCTGTTAATATATGACACAAAATCCATCAATTCTCTCTGTGTCCCTTCCCAAAACAGCAGGATGTCATCAATGTACCGTTTGTATAGTTTTATCCTTGGGTGATGTGGGTTGTTATTGGGATCATGGATGGCAGTTTCTTCCCATTTTCCCACTACCAATCCAGCTACAGAGGGTGCTGTTGCTGTCCCCATTGCAGTCCCAGCATGTTGAAAGTACCAACTGGACTCATATTGCATATAACTGCGACTCAGAACAAGACATAAAACTAATAATATGCTCATAATATGCTAATAAAAATACGCTCGGGTGCTCTGTGTTGTTTCTCTCTTGGATAAGTAATAGGCGACAGAGTTTACAGCTTATCATGGAGAGAATCCAGAGAGACTAGCATTGTGTTCTGATGGAGTATACAATCTCTCACACAATTAAGTACATCCTTTGTGTCTCCAAGATATGAGGGCAATTCTTTCACAAAATCTTTCTAAAAGAAGTCGACATATTTTGATATTGGCTCAGCAACAGAGCCTCTTCCTCAGACTATTGGTCTGAGCGGAGGTTCAGTAGGATGTTTATGGATTTTGGGGAGACTATAGATTATGGGGGTGACCGGGTGCTGGTTTGTCAGATAGGTACTCTCTTTCTTTGTAATCCGGTTTGATTCAAATGCAGCTTTCAGTATTGTCAACTTCAGATTTGAATTCATTCATTGGATTTCTCTCTAGCTTCCTATAAGTGGAGCTATTCAGATGTTCAAGCATTTTCTGAAATAATTAAAAACAAATTACAACAAATCCATTTTTAGTTAGCTACTTGCAGCTGTGCTGATTTGGAATCTGATTATGGATATGCATCAGTAAAGACTGAAAATGAAACACAAAAACCAGTTGCCAAAGGACAGATGAATGTTTTGAATCTTTTAACCTCAAGTTATACCATGGTCTGAGTCAATACCTAATTCTGATTGGCTGCAGGGTGTCCATTAATTCCTACTAATGGATACCTACTATGTAGTTCCAGTGAACCTGAAAGCGGTTCCTGTTCACCGTTCTAAATTAATGTTGTGGTTGTTGATTGTTAAGAATGTTACTGACTGTCAAAAGAACATAGATCAATTTTCTCTATGGGGTTCAACAGAAAAGATTTACCCTTGGGCCCCTCCACAGGTTTGTCCAACCAAACACAAAGTGGTGAGAAAACAACTTTGACCTGCATTTAGTGATCATCAGTAGACATGTGCTGCAAAATCACTTCACTTTTCATTTCAAAGAAGAATCTTCAGGATTAACCAAAAGTTGTCTCACTTCCCCTAGAGAAGTACGTCACATGATATTTGTACCATTTCCACCAATCTGCTTCACCCTGATAAAGATTTATAGAAGAAGATGCAGAGATGAATCTGAACATTCAGCCCTGCTGAGCTTCTTTTCTCTCTTTGCTGTCAGTGTGAAGTGGGATTTGTTTAAACTGAGCGACAGTCTGACAGAGGAAGTGTCTCTTAGTTTCTAAGTCCACAACCGCTGTTCTGGTTCCTGCAGAATTTGCATATGGGGATCCCAAGTATAGTTATGTGATATGTAATGTTTGTTCTCCATCAGGTATGACAAAAGCACTAAATGACACAAAGCAGGGTATTTAAGGGACACACTGTGAGTTTAAGTGTTTTGTTGTTGTTATTATGTAAATGGTTATTTATTTTGACATGTTCATCAAATAAATAAGATATTTAGAGTTGTTATTTGTTCGCAAATGGTAATTTATTTTAATTTGTGAATAGTTATTAATGTTGACCTAAGATACTTATTTTTTGTGGTTATTCATTTGCAATGAATGGAGTAAGAGATAAACTTTTTTATGACTAATTTATTAGTGAGCCCGTCCGTCACACGCTGTGCTGCGCCACCACCACCACAAGTATATTCCCAACCTGTAGGAAACACTGTATTTATTGACACTACTGGCAATAAGCTTCTTACAATCTTCAGTTTCATCACCTAAAATGAAAAAAATCTACTTGTTCTATCAAAAAAGTGATGTAACTTTATATTTTTCTGTGCTCATGATGTTGCACTGTTTTAACATTAAACATATCTGTAAACTGTATGATTAGATTTTCATTGTACTTGATTATGTGTAAAATGATTATTTTAAATCATGGGATGTTCTGATGTACCAGTATTGATAACTGTGATATTTAAAAGTTAAATGTTTGTATTATGTTGATAATCCACATATAATATTGTGTAAATAATCCATAGAAGACATGTCTTCAGTTCATCTGGTTGCCTGATGAACTGAAGACAATAATTATTACGTATAATTGTTCTTTTTGCACACTTTTGTACAGTTATGGGTTAAAGACTCTCCCCATCTCCTTACTCTCATATTTTGAGTGCAATTAATTTAATTTAAAAAAAGAGACGAAACACATAATAAACAAAGTTAGAGATGAATTTGACTACCTCAAATGTTCCACAGATATAACAATAATATTGTCACCGTTATATCTTTTGGCCACAATAAGAAAGATGAAAATCTGATATCATGACAGCCCTATTAACTATTGTTTGTTGGAGCCATAATAGAGTTTTTGGATTCGTTTACGGTTATTAGTAACTCCAATTTGGTTATTACCATATGCAGTTTCAGCACTGAACACAGGGTGGAGCATCATTCCTGAAAGTGTCTACAGTACAGCTGAACTGTAGGTTATGGGAGTCTGTGTGTGTGTGTGTGTGTGTGTGTGTGTGTGTGTGTGTGTGTGTGTGTGTGTGTGTGTGTGTGTGTGTGTGTGTGTGTCAGGGGAGCAGTTTTCTGACTGTGTCAGTGTGGCAGTGTGTCGATGTGCTTTAAATTGAACTTGATGAATGGAGACATCTTTTTTCCTTTAAATATGGACAATAAAAGATGAGCTACTGTTATGCTGAACTGAACTGTGAATAAATTGATCACCAAATCCAAAGAGATGAAGCACATTGGACATTTGTTTCATATCCGAACAAAGTTCACCTGTCCGCCCCTCAGTGGCTTAATCAAAATTATATATGTTGAAGTTAATACAAAGTCACTACATTGTTTGTAATACAAATTTCAGTAAGTGTAAAAGCAACTCTGATCCAGTTGTTATATATATAGTGTGTAGTTCTTTTTACAGCACAAAGGTTGTTGATGTTTTGCCTTGGATTTGCCATCAATTCAACAACAGCACCATTAGAGTAATGAGAATAATTTAGCCAGCTGAATTCATTCAGCTCAGCAGTTTATCCAAGCAGTGAGGTTTTTATCTGGTTTAAAGAAATCACACATCAACTCTGTTTCCCCACAGCCCCAGGACCAGCAGGCCATGACCCACTTCTTCTGTGTTTGTAATCATTTATTACCAACGCCCTGCCCCCAGCATCCTAACCCCATCGCTACCCCTTCATCCCCGGCTCATACAGAACACAAACATACAAACATACTGCATCATCAATGAGGCCCTTTATTGTGTATCTTAAGAGGTTCACAGTTTGGAGTATTTCCCCTCACTTTTCTCCCTCTGTGAAAAATGATACAAATTTTAGAAAGCGTCACAGGTCCAGCATGCTGTTTGGGAAAACAGTTCTTAATTTTAAGTTTGAGACCAGGTACTATCACCATCATATTTAGAAAAAGAAAAACAACTTGAGGAAATACTTTAAAATCCCCATCAGCCACATGACTTTTTAAAATTAGCATGGGGAGGTAGAGCTTCAGGCTGATGGCCTGTGAAAAGCAGAACTGAATGCTAAAGCCAGTGTGACATATGGTGTCTTGTGTACAGCTGCCATGGATGCAAACAGCTATTAAATCTCCATTACACTTGTACTTAATACTAAATATATTAAATTCCTATAGATATCCAGAACAAAGAATACAAAACACAGACCCGGATAAGGCCTACTAAATAAAAGCAGTACTTACACTTACTACCCCACTGAATGTAACTGTACAGCATTCATATTTTACTTAAGTAAAAGTACATACGTATTTTTGATAAATTGTACTTGTTAATTGTAACTGTACAAAGTATCAAAAGTAAATGTAGGTTCCTTTTTTTGACACATTCGTCATTTAAAAGTTTAATGTTGAACAAGTGTTAATTACTTAACATACAATCAGGAATTTTAGATATCAGTTTAACTTATCAGATAACAATACATCATATTTCAGAAAAATTCAAACTACAAACTAGCAGCTATAGGCTATACACTAAATACATATACAGTATATACAGTATACAGTAATATGTCCCTCTGAAATATGATGAGGTCAGAATAATATGGAAATACTCAAGTAAAGTAAAGTTGATTATGATAAACTTTTCATTTAATAACGTGGAATGAAACAACTAACAAATAATAAAATGATATACGGACATTTTATGCTTCAATTTGTATAAAATTAACGTATGGCGACCGATAGCCTCACATCCCATTTGGTGGACTAAAGACAACAAAATGCAGGTTTCTGTAAATGTACTCTGCCATAAAGTTACATTTTAAAGTGGGCTATTATTTACTCTACATTAGTGGCTGTAATTTTAACATTTGCGCCCCAAATAGTGCTAAAATTAAGACATAATCTGTGTTCTGCAGTAACGTTAGTTTGTCACTTGACAGAGGTGTGGAAAATTAACTGTGTTGCAGAGGGAAAACATATTGTGTTTTATGGGTAATTTCAAGGACTCATAATGATAGGGGTAGTAATAATAATAATAATAATAATAAATATATTATTTGTTATGGCAATAACCTATTTCAAATTAAGCAAGTCCTGTTTTATATAAAATGTAAGTTTATGGATGTTTCTCCACTTTTTGACCATGTTTAGTGCATCATTTTAAATAAAGGCCTGTTATTACATTATCTCTTCACGTGTTCATTTACTGGTTTCCACAGTTGTGTGCGTGAAACACCAAAACATGGCGCTATCATTTCCAGCCAATGGGCGGGCGATTTGTAAGAGCTCGCAGCTGGCGTCACTGCCGTGGCGGGAACGCGCATTCAAGACGGGGAAGAGGTTTGGAAGGCATCGTGATCGCGCTCAACACTTTGGCTGGGAAATGCCACCGGTGTAACAGGCCAAACATTATGGGGGACTCAAGACCCCGAGACGGGATGGATCATGACCGACCGACCGCTGCACAGAGCTCATCAAGGCGGTTTCTTCCGGGACTCAAACACACTCTGTGTGTCCGATAAGAAGCAGTCAGACAGCGAGCTGCAGAGGAGGCGGTGTTTGCTGGGATTCAATCAGAGCTGGAGGCGCAGCTGGTAGGTTAACGAGGATAGAGGGACGTGGAGAAACTGGGAGGACAGCAGTTTACTCTCGAAACAGCTCGGAAATGCGAAAATGGTGGATGAATTGTTGATTACTAGCCGGTCCGTTGAGCCCAACCCTTTCAGAACAGGGTGGGTTCATACAGAGTGAATCAGTCGGCTCTTTTCTGTTGGCTTTACCTCCGCAGGGCGGCGATGTCCGCATTCTTCCTAGATCTGCAGACGTCTGCCGTGGTTTCAGCACCCCTGGAGCTGGACAGCGACTGCATGGAGCCTCGGGCCTGCCCTGCCGCTCAGGAACCCGGCGGCATTCAGGGTCACCCGCTGCGGCACGCCGGCTCCGGAGGCCTCGGCATGGCCTTAGAGGAGGAACTGGCCATGCTTACCCGACAGCGGGACGACGAGGACGAGCTGTCGGACCCAGAGACGCATGCGGTGGTACAAAACTCAGACTTGCTGTCGCTCTTCCGTCAAAAGGAAAAAGACTTGGTTTTAGCTGCTAAACTCGGCAAAGCGCTGCTGGAGAGAAACCAAGATCTGACGAAGCAATATGAGAAAATGCACAAAGATCTCAACGACAAATTAGAGGTAAATTTAAGAAAATAATACACAATTTGCTGAAGTTTTAATACTGCCCCAAACATCTCTCTAGTTTGTTCTCAAAGTGCCTCATCATAGAGTTCGGTTTGTGCCTTTGTAATGTAAACAAACTCGAGGATCACAACAGACGCACTTGTAGAGCTCCACATTCAATGTGCCTCAGAAAGAGGGTTTCACCTACCATGATATTTTATATACATATATATATATATATATTTATTATTATTATTATTATTCTACCCAATACTCTAAAAGCTAGGGAGAATTTATGGGGTGATTTAAAACTTCTGGTAATTGTAATCGAAAGAAAAGGTCATCTACACTTTCTCTGTTGTTGCAGTGACTAGCAGCCAAGCTAAAAAAAAGTGTAGCACAGTTATTCCACACACAGTGTTTACAATGAATGTTGTGCAGCGGAGCTGTTATTCATGTTGTTTTAAAAATCCTTCACACAAGCCAACACGTGGCCCGAGGAAAGAAACAAAGACTAATCCTGAGGCAGTCCAGGGTCCACTGCATCTACTGGACATCTGCTCATCCCTCTGATCCATATTCATCCATGTTACAGCTCAGAGAAATAAGCTGCCTCTTAATATCCAACTCCTGTGTCCTATTCTAACAGGGCATATTGGTATTTTGTGGTGATTTGGATTACTTCGATCTCTCCTTTTGGTCGGCCATTTAAACAGAAATAAAATAGTGGACATATAGATGCCAGCTGTTTCAGCCTATAAGGGCTTAGCCACAACAACAACCCTCTTACAAACTCTGGCAACCGTTGGTGCAGCATTGCATCTGTCCGCTGTTTTGTATGATCTAAAGAATGTAAAGAAGTTTCCCATTAGCTGAAGGGTCACTCCAGGAGCTTTGACAACGATTCAGTTCAAAATCACTTCATAACTTTGGTTAATTTTGTCCTATTGTCACTCTTTAGCATTTTTTACATTAGTTTTGTAACAAAAGTTCACTTTCTGTTGTGTGGCGCAGTGATCAAACTTCCTCTTTCTTAACATCGTATGTTTTCATGTTAATGCTAAATGTCATGACACAGTGACATCATCAGCTGCACCGCATTGTAAATATGGCCCTATTCATAGAAGATAATCAAATTAAGATTGGAAATTTAAACGCATATAAAAAGGTCGATTGTTCTTCTGTTGTTGTAAAATCACATTTAGTGAGGAGATCAAACTGCCATCCTGAACTTTTTTACCTTCCATACAGAGAAGTATTTCTCTGATCTCCCACTGATTTCATCGGCACTTGTGATCTGCACAATCACATCTGTGCAAATGAACGTTCAGCCCTCTCTCTCTCTCCCCTCACATACAGCACTTGGAGCAGGAGAAGCATGAATTGCGTCGGCGTCTGGAAAGTCGAGAGGGTGAGTGGGAGGGCCGCGTGGCAGAGCTGGAGACGGACGTCCAGCAGCTGCAGGGCGAGTTGGAGCGCCACCAGCTCCAGCTGAGGGAGGCTGACAAAGACAAGACCAAGACCATCAGCGAGCTCTCTGAACAGAACCATAGACTGCTGGAGCAGCTCAGCAGGGTGAGGAGCAGTGCCTGTGTGTATGTGTGTGTGGGCCAGGCCAATCTGCAAGGAAGATTGAATTAGTCTGAGCTTTGAGTCACACGGTCTTAATGCTGCCTTAAACACCCTCCCACCCTCTCTGTGTGTGTGTATGTATGTATCCGGTATGTGTTTCTCCCGGGTTTGGCCTTAGAGCCACTTCAGTCCAGTTCAAGTCTGCCTTGCTGATATGACATATCATGAGGACTCATCATCCCTCAGGGGGGGATTTACCTCCATCCGGCCTGTCTCTCTCTACCTTTACCTGAATCATGCAAACTCATCACTGTAAAAGTGTAGCTTCCGGTTCTTACATTGAATCATTTAGAGTGACTGGACACCACACTTATGTAATAGCACTCTGCATATTGACAGGTATTTTTAGAGCAGTTGGTATAGGCAGAGTGGAAACAGCCCCTTTCTGAAACACTCAGAGTGATTGATTGATGGACAGAGGAACAGATAGATACATACAAACATAGGGCAGCACTCTGGGCTGGATTGAGGCTTGGTGTGATTTGGTGTACACACACTAAATCAGTAGGTTGGCAGTAGACGCAGATTGATGGAGCTGACAGCTCTAGCATTTGTAGCTGTAGATGTTTAAGCCCTGCTAAGCAGCTCAGTACAGCATCTCAGTCTGCTCTGACTACAAAACAAGGACACTTACATACAGAGAGGTCATTTAACACCTCAGTGAGTGCACTGAACTTTGTCTTTGTGAAGCTGGCCAATGAGACGACATAAGAGAGACGTTAATGTAACCCTTTTGAGATTATAGTTGTGTTGTTTTGGGATTGGCCTGGATTATACTGTATCCTTAGCGCTCTTGTTAATTTGTCCACATCCTGTCCCTTTCATGACGGCACGGTTTGTCATGAAATATTCTGCTTCCCAAAATCACTCCAGCACCCTGTAGATGAGGCTTATCGAAGCAACAGGTTTGCTTTTCCAAGAAGCAGGACTACGTCCATAAACACAGGCATCATCTCAGAATATCCCACTGCTGTTTATACTGAGGTTGTACAGGTGCACCGATAACCCGGTCAGCACTGCTGTCTCAGGCATCACTCATACCAGCGAGTGTTGTTTCCGCTCCTGGGGGAAGATATGTTCCTCTGCCAGGCACATGCTGTTCAGGGAGGAGTACGCACTGTGCTGTTTATCTCCCCCCTCCTCAGATCGCCGCTGTACAAAGTGACTCTATATCTCATCTTGATCAAATTAAATCAGCCTCCGCCCCACCGTGCCCCAACAACATCATGACATTGTAATCTAGGACTGGTCAGGACTGATAGAGCTATAATGCATCATTAAACTGTGTTTAACTGAACTGAAACATGGTTGTGAGAATCTATGAAGATATATCCCTGGCAGTGGTTTTTATTGTGTTTTGGGGGAGCATATTCTGTGGTCATGGTGAAATTTATGAGGCCTAATTGTCTGCATCAATCCAGATCTCCTGATTCAGTGAACAGGGTAGAGGTCGACCTGCTGTGTAATAGAATAAATAACGACAGCCACAGTCTTGCTTTCTCCCTCATTTTCTCCCTTTTTCTCTCTGTCTGTCTCGCTTTCTTCTGTTTCTCGCTCTGTCTGTGCTCATTACTAAACAATGGCCTGTGACTAAGTAACGTTGACTGTTTACAACCCAGAGTAAATGGAGGGAATCTAAAACTGCCCAGAAGAAATTCTGCACTATTGAATCCACTGGAGGCCTGCTATTTTCATCTGCCCTCCCCGTTTCCCATAATAGTTAACTCTTTAACTGGAACGGTGTCATTATGATCCTCATAGGTCTGTATGTGGCCTCCAGTTAGCCCTGCTTAAAACTATGGAATAGCACATGTTCCTATGCAACAGCCATGTGATTATGGGCTTGTTATTGTAGCCCTTTGACAGAAGAACCACATCAACAGCCACTGGGTTTACAATTATCCACAAACAAGAGGTGCAAATTAACCAGCAATAGCTACACCACAGTAGGAGGAACAATAATGAACTCATCAATGAGCTGAAAGATCAATATTTTAATTTTAAAAGCATCTAATTCATTAATTAATTAACATGTACATTTAGAAAAGAAAAATTTCTAATTAAATTAAGAAAAAATATATACTTTCAGATGCGATTTATCTATTCGTGTTTTTCAATCTGCTATTTATTAATTTATTTCTATATTTCTTTCAGCATTTGTATGTTTGTATTTTTTTCCTTGATGATCATGAATTAGGCTCGAGTGGGATGACCTTGAGCAACCAGGGCACTCCATAGGAAGTGATGTAAGTCATTGGGTAAAATACAGCACAGAAGGGATTAGGTTGTAATCTGTGCTAATAGCCTTTCCATATGCACTCAGTCAGGAACCAAAGTAGCTCCTGTCCGTACTCTACTTAATTAAAAACAGCAGGTAACATAGATGTATATGGCCAAAGAGGATCTGTGCTTATTCCTCTTTTGGTGTGGGTGTGTTCCTGTACTGTCTGGGTGATTAAAGTGTATATTTCAATCAGGAGTGACAAGTGAATGAAGTAATGATCATTTTTATCACAACAGATGATATGTGATAAATAAGTCTGTCAGACAGTCTTTGTCTCTTAGACTCTTCAGGGAGATTGTGACTGAAGGGTGTCTGCTCTGAGCAGCTGCCAGATGAATCCAATCCATACACTGGTGGTGGTGGCTGATGACCCTGATGAGACTGATGAAATGATGAAGTTTGGTTAATCTGTGACGACCGGGCAGTGATGGGGGAGGTGGAAGGTACCCTTAATAGCAGCATGAATGAACTAGAGGCACAGAGAGAATCCTATTTAAAAAGACAGCAGCAAGATGATAGGCTGACAATGATGGTGTGTTGCTGTGCTATTGGACAGATGTGATCAGCTGATGAGAACAGCTCCAGACAATGACGGCAGGGAATTCAGACTGAGAATGTGTGAGAGGTATGGATGAGAGGAAATAAACTCTGGCCTAAGTGCACAAAGTAATAGTCCTCCTGACTGAACGTATGCTAGAGCTTCATTATATTCAATACAACCAGAGAAAATAAGTTCCCATTGATCCAGGAGTAGAGCCTAGTAGGTGTTAGCTGCTCTGTGTGTGTGTGAGAATAGCCAATCTCCTCAGGTCTAATCCTATCCGACTGAACCAGCAAGATGGGTATTTTCCTCTAATTACATGACCTCACATGCTCAGAAAAGGCGACGCCAGCTGAAGTGTCTGCATGTTTTATCACCACAGTCACTTCTTCTTCCCTCAGTCTTTTGAATTTATTCAAATATCCCCTCCACAATTTATTAACTAGTGTTTGTCTGCAAAAAAGGTGGAATTTACTACATTAAAATCCTTCAAATATATGAGATGTGGTCAGTGTTGAACTCGTCCCCTGGGCAATTGTCCAGCCATCAGTTTGGATCACATCCAGTCACCGGAGCACATAGTACCTGCCTCCCATCTGCCCAAGGTAGCTGTTGCACTCAGGATCCCTTCTCTGATTCTCTGAGTACTTGTTATGGAATGATTTGAATGTGGGGTTTCCCATTTTCTAGTCTAGTCTAGTCTAGAAAAAGCAGCGATCTGTCAAAGTGAATAAGGAAAAGACCTGAAACATTGAGACCACATGTCACAGCTCCACCAATCCCACTTCTCCCTGGTTGCCATAACAACCAGAGTGACATGTAAATTGAAAGTCCACGTGTTGTTACCATGGGAATGCGCAAAATGGCACAAGGAGACAGATAGTTTGATGCAGCGTCACCAAAGACCTTTTGATACACATGCAGTCATATGTACCAGATCACCAACCACCAACAGGAGAGATGTCGCCGTTTTGTTTGGACCCTCCTCTGATAAATCCAGGTTTTAGAGGCTGTAAAGGAGTGTGTCTCTCCTCTGAGCCCTACTTTGCTGCCCTGGATTCTGTCGCCCCTGTTTGCCCTGTCCTGCTGATAAATCTTGATCTGAGATCTGAGGAATTTTACTCACAGATTAAGAATCTTCCAGTCAGGCAGTTTGTGGTTTTTCTAGATAATCTTAATCCGTCAGCACATCAGGTCAGTGGGTCAGATGTAACGTTTACCACTGTGACCAGCCGCTGCAAGGACCCCCCCCCCCCCCCCCCCCCACTGACCACACATCTGTTTCCCACACAGAGAAGACAGGATTATGCAGCTGTCACACCGACACTCACATCTGGCCATTGAACTGGACGCCCAATGGCTCAGAGACATCACTCATAGGAGGGACTGGAAAGAGTGGAAAGGCATATCCCACAATATGTGTTAACGGTTGCATTGTGTTCCACACGTTTTGTTCCATTCCTCACCAAACATTTAAACATTTAACTCAGATATATGTGTATAGTGTAAAGCCTCCTCTGCTTTCCTCTAAAGCTTGGTGAAAAGCTGACCTGAGATCAGATGAGGTATACTCCTGTTATGAACACCCACACATATTTTAGTCATACCATTCATATCTCTAAGCAGCTTGGTCCTCAAGTCTTTCACAAAATGACTTAATCTTAAAGGAACCTATTGTTCAACATATAATAAATACAATAACTAGTAGAAATTCTTTTACTTGCTTAGCAGACGTACATAACAGATAGTTGCATGATAACTTTTACCCTTGTATAAGAAACATTTTATGTGAGAAGAACAATGCATAAGTCTACTGACGTCCCTCAGTTAGAGTTTTACCACACTTCTGTGTCAGAAATCAAACCGTGGCCCCAGAGTAATCGGAGTACCTCAGAATGCTGCTTCATTAGTTTCAGGGAGGAGCCGTAGAGCGATGATGGAGCTGAAGCAGAGCCATCCTGACAGCTTGTCCTTTCTCAGCAGAACACAGTCAGAGTACAACTAGTATGTCCTAAGGACAGAAGTGAACTGAAGTGAGGTAATTTATCTACATGACCAGCTGTTGAGTCTCCTCACATCTTCCTGAGAGCGTATTGAGAAGCTGCAGCAGTGTGTAGTGCCACCTAGAGGCTGTACTTCAGACAACGTTCACTCAGCACCCAGTACAGGGCAGAAACTAATAAGATGGGTGGTCTATTGTATAATAATAATAATAATAATAATAATAATAATGGATCAGAGAGAACACTCACAGATTTTAATATATTACACCTGTTTTAGACAGGAGTCTCAGCTGGGTCATGAAACCTGAGACAAAGACTCATCATAATGACCAGGACTTTACAAAGTAAAAGATCAGCCAAGTGTTTCTGACATGTTTATTTATATCATTTATGTTTAGGCTCCTCAGTGAGCTGTAAAAGTGAGTGTTTTTGGGATGTTGCTGTTGCCATGGCAGTGATGATAAGCTAATGACGCTCAGCCAGGCTCAGTATGACCTGATCCTGCCTGTCTAATAAGCGGAGGCTATGAAAAGGGCCATTTGGGTACAATTAGGCTTTCAGAAGAGCAGCTATTAAATACGTCACTGAGAGGAACAGACTGGGGAGGACTGACTTACAAGTAACACTATGTCAGTAACACTCAGTTCATAGTGAATGTCAGCCTGTTCATGCGTGTGTGTGTGTGTGTGTGTGTGTGTGTGTGTGTGTGTGTGTGTGTGTGTGTGTGTGTGTGTGTGTGTGTGTGTGTGTGTGTGTGTGTGTGTGTGTGTGTGTGTGTGTGTGCGCCTACACTTGCTATCAGACTATGAGTCACCTCAGTATATTTGTGAAGGAACACAGATTCACTTCTTCATTTAACTGTTATTATTATTAGAGGACACAACAACGTCTGTTTACAGGTTTTTGTGCAAATGTGAATAAAGTTGTACAAAGTAGAAGGAACTGTGTGACGTCTGATGAATGGCCTCAAGTGATGTCATTTGAGTCAGTGTCACTTGGTTTGGAGTTTGTAACCCTCTGTTTGGGGCTCAAGGCTACATTAGCCCCATTCTGACTGTGATTTTTAATCTTTTTCTCTCTGTTCTGTCTGCCTGCCTGTCTGTCTGTCTGTCTGTCTGTCTGTCTGTCTGTCTACATCCAGGCTGCAGAGGTGGAGAGGCAGCTGTCCACTCAGGTCCATTCATTACGGGATGACTTCAGGGAGAAAAGTATGTCTACAAGCCAGCACATGACACGATTAGAGACTCTACAGGCTGAGGTGAGCCGCCCTCAGGACCATTTCTCCATTATACAGACCTTTTGTTGTTGTTGTGGACTGAATTGTTCATTTTAGAGACAGACATAACATTAATCTGAAAAATAGAAATACAAAAGTACAGGTCGTTATTTTTGATTTGCAAACATAATAATGCCCGATGGTCGATAATGGAACGCAGCTTGAAGCCTGAGTGTAGAATCTATCTTGGAGTGTCGCTACCTGATCTATGCCAGCTGGCTGATCCATTCTGCTCATGTGCAAAAGTGTTTGTTCAAAATTCCTCAGCCTGTGAATATCTAGTCATAAAATAATCCTACTCAAACTAGATATTTCAAAGCAAGATAACAAAATGCTTGTAATCATTGGCCTTTCAGACACAGTAAAGATATTCATATAGGTTATAGAGAGATGATGATCTGCTCCCATGAATAGAAGGAAGGAAGCTTCGTATTATTCGACACAGATTAACATGGATTGAAGAGGGTGAGAAAAATGATCGCAATAGTGTTGTTAGCGCACAATAATTTTGAACAGGCACATTTGTGGTAACCTTGGTTGACTAACAGGACCACTTTTATGCTTGCTGAGAATGAATTGGGCAGCTGATACCTAATGTTTAACATTAGCAAAGTATGTATTCATATTTGTGTATAGCTGACTTTAACAAGGCAGTACAACAGGAAACACAGCGTACCTCACCAGCAGACATGTTTGTCCCATTTCACTCAGTCAGTCATGCCAGCTAAAGATGATTATGGCTTTAAAACCGTTGAGAATTTGAGGACATTAAGGAAACCTCCTATTATAATGTGGATACAACAGAAATCACATCGTTTCACTTTAAGGTTGGAGTTTTTTTCATGATCATAAGTGGAATAAAATCCCTCTAAAGGTCATTCAGAGGAGTGTTGTGTTCACTTACCGTACTGATAGCACTTCTGGGGATGTGTTCATTCTTTCAGGGCAGTTATTGGATACCTCTCAAATATTTCCTCTCTTCCTCTGTTATCTCCCCTCTCACTCATTCCTCCTTCTCTCTTGGTTGGAGCAGCAAGGGCTAGAAGTGAGTGGTTCCCGGCCGCTGTCTGTCAGCCAGACTGCATGTTGCATGTAACGCCTTGTACAACAATAGAAACAAGGATTGCATTATTATCCGTCGAGTTTACAGTCGCTTCTCCTCTGCCTAATTAAATGAGTTGATGATAGGGCAAATTATTATTTTATCTGATAGATTATTCAATCCTTGTGCTGAATGAAATCCTCTTTGACGTCATACTGTTTCAACATAATACTGAAGCAGTTAGCATGTACTGTTAAATCCGCGTTTATTTACTTATGGCAATCCCTGTTTCCTGAGATGAAAAACAAGCTTGACTCTCGAAGCATGAGATGTGTTGTGATGTCAGTTGATGTATGGTATCAGCCACATAAAAACACTTCAACTGTGGCTTCTCCTCAAAGCTCAGCAGAAAACACCCAGACTGCAGAGCCTGCGCTATATTTAGGAGGAAAGGCGACCGCTCTATTTTTAGCCCAGATACCGCAATGTGTGGGTGCTCCCACTTTCTAAACACGTTTCCTTCATATGGGATTTGCTGGTGACGAATGTTTTCTGCCCTATTTGTATGATGACTGAGACAAACAGTCCAAAATATCCAATATAGCTGCTCATATGGCAGTGAAAACAGATCCATATGTAAACCCCTGCACTGGGAAGTAGGTTACCAGATGTAGGTCAAAAGCAGAAGGGATGAAAATGAGCATGAACTGATGTTCGCTTTCTGTTTAATGGGGAAAGCTGCTCAGGCAGCTGCCAGGGAAAACGGTTCATGGGGAGAGTATGATGTCGCTGCAATGCTAGCCTTCAGTGGAAGGTCAGTTACACATTCATAGTGAGGAGTAAGCTGATATCAAGCTTTGTGTAGACGCCAACATATCACCATGACATTCCTGGAGCCGAGGGTGGCAACTAACGCCTACGGCCCAGTGCTAGGCAACATTCTTAAGACCAGTGGGAGTTCTTTTTAATCTTGTGTCAGAGCCCAGCTTGACACAGACTGAGGACAAGCACTACATCTATCCTCTAATCAGGATCCATAGCTGCCCATCTATCCGCGATTGACCAGAATATATAAACAAACCTGTTATGTCCAACTTAACTAGTGCTGTGTGACATGTTAGATTAAGATGCTGTCGGAGACGAAGATGGAGCTGGAGCATCGGGTCCACGGCATGCTGGAGGAGAACGAGCTGCTACAGAATACAGTGGATGACCTCAGAGAGAGGACGCTGGTGTTGGAGAGGCAGTGTTACGACAAGGACCTACAGGTACAGACACATGCTATAACCACTGTAGATAATGTGAGTCAGACAGGTGCTTACTATATACTTCACTCTGTCCAGTTACGGCAGAGCCAGCTAGAGCTCCAGGAGGCTCAGGTGTCCCACCGGCAGCTGACCGCCCAGCTGGAGGAGTTGACCGAGGAGCACAGCCTTCAAAGCCTCAGCCCACATTCCTCCAGCCTGCTGTGTGAGATAGAACAGAGCATGGAGCAGGAGGAGCAGGAGCAGGAGAGAGAGCAGGTCCTTATTCTAGGATGGCGTTGGATTGTTAAGATCACTGTCAGAGATTTGTGTGTGTTTTCTAAACACGCTCCCCCCCCTCTTGCTTGTTTGTTCAGATGCGTCTCCAGCTATGGGAGGCCTACTGTGAAGTTCGCTCACTCTGCTCCCATTTACGGGGAAACGATGTCACAGACTCCGCGCTCTCCACCGACTCCTCCATGGACGAGTCTTCGGAGACGTCCTCAGCCAAGGATGTGCCTACTGGGAGCCTCCACACCAGCCTGCTGGAGCTGCGGAGGTTAACACAGAACCTGCTGGATGGCAATGAGTCCACGGTAACAAACAACACACTGGCAACGCGTCAGCACATTCAAAGTAGCCTGTGGCTTTAAAAAGTGAGGTAATGCTTAAGAACTTCTTAATACTTTACTTAAACGAAGGGAAAATGGAGACAGTTTTGCTAAAATGGTCGTAAGCACCCACTCATTTATTTCAGTTTTGAAGTTGTCTGCTTGCTCTGTAGATTAAATACACAGGTGTGCATGCAGACGACTGTACATATGAGCTTCAGTAAGCCCCTCGCACAACTAAAGTCAATCAAGACTGCATACTGTTGTATGAATCACTAACAGGGGCTCTGAGCTGAGATCCTGTGGCTCCAACGGCCCCTTCTGCTGTTTCTGCTCTGCTGCTGCTTTTAAATGTTAATGTTCACACAGAGACGACTTGTTAGGAGTAATCGATTACTTTTGTGAATGTTTATCATCCAAACACACCCCTTACAGTAGCTATCAAGAATCACTAATCAATACAGTTTAATGAAACCAGCAAAACTGAGCAGAAACAAGCAAGTTTAGTTATTTAGTCACAAATTCTTAACATGTAACACATTTGTTATGTACTGTGACAAACTGAAAAGACATTTTGTGATCAAATTAAAGCAGAATGCCTCAACATTTCTAAATGTCAAACATTTAAATGTAGCTCATTCATTTGAATGATTATAATGTCTTTATGTATTAAATAGTTGTATAGAGATTATAAACACTTGTTATGGGAACTGCTAAAATCCTAAAGGCAGGAAAATTCATACTAACCAAAGTAAATATACTTTAACTTTTGGAAACTGTATACGTATTAATGAGTATACTCGTAGACACATTTCATATTTTAGCACATTCAGCTGACATGTCCTGCTGACAGAAAGACTCAATAGTGAGAGCAATTAAATATCAATTCCTTTCTAAAAAAGAATATTAGGAACCTACAGGTGTAAGCTTGCTGTGTGTGTGTGTGTGTGTGTGTGTGTGTGTGTGTGTGTGTGTGTGTGTGTGTGTGTGTGTGCGTGTGTGTGTGTGTGTGCGCGCGCGCGCGTGCGTGCGTACTGAATTGGTGTGTGTTGTGTGTTGAAAGGGCTCGCGGCGCAGTGATGAGGAGGCTCTGGAGGAGCAGGCGAGGAAGCTGGGAGAGGAGCTGAGGGAAGTCAGAGAGCTGTACGAAGCCGAGCAGGATAAAACGCGCAGCAATGAAGAGGAGGTGCTGCAGCTGCACAACCAGGTACTGGTGCCACCCTCTGTGTGTGCAGCGGTGAAACAAAAGGTGATATGTGGAGAGGGTAAAAAGAGAGCAGGAGGCTCTGCTGTGTCAGACCACATCCAGTGTTGTCTAAGAATAACACAGATGACACCGTGCTGCAGATGGAGTCCTCACTGGTTTGTGTGTCAGTGTGAACTTGATGTATGTGGGACATCGTTTCAACTTTATCCTCTTTCTACTAGGACAGTTCATTTTCTCCTGTGGGTTTAAAATGCCATCTTGCATGATTTACACAAAATACTCTCCACACACATAGATCGGTACTTTCCCAGTTGAACTGGGTCGACTAAACATCGGTTGACATTAGAGACCCGATGCAACACTGAATTCGAGGCCAGCATCTCACACACGTGTGTCCTCCTCCCCCCCATGTGACCTGCAGATGGCGCTGCTCTCTGTGCAGATGTGCTCCCTCCGGGAGGAGAACGACAGGATGAAGACGATGGCTGAGATCCGAGAACCCAGCGAGCAGCTCCAGAGCGCTATCAGAGACAGAGACGAAGCTATATCCAAGTAAGATCACGTCAGATACACTTCATCAAGCCCATGTCAGGGTAAAGTCCACCGTAGATTTGGTCTTAGTTTTAGATAATATTACAATTTCCTCAGCAAGTTAATTTCTGACTAGTTACGTCCCTTCAAAGTTCGATGAAGCAAGAAGCACAAGGAGCCAGACAACAGGATGGGCTTTACTTTAAACAGACCTACAAGTTCATCATAATTATTTCAAAAATAAGTTAAAACTGTTGTTTACGACAAGACTGACTTTCCAGAGTGACTTTGACTCACTATATTTGCTGTAAAAGCTGTGCACGCACACTTTTCCTGGTCAATGAGGGATTATATGCACATCTAAGGTGGTTGTAACTCCAAATAAACTTGTTTGGATAAACTAACTTTTGACTTCTTTACCTGTGTTATCAGGCTATGTGTGTTTCCTGTCCAGCCTGACTTTATTTTAACAAAGTTGCTGTGTTCCCTGTTATGTGAAATGTTTAAAAAGGGTTAAAATGAAGATAGTAAGGGGGTTGTTAGCATCACACAGAGGTAGGCTAGCTGTTTCCACTTGTTTCCAGCCTGCATGCTAAGCTAAGCTGACTGGCTGCTGACTAGTCTCCTTCCATTCACCCGTGTGTTTACCAAAGTGTTGAACTTATCCTTTAAAGAGCTCTTCTTCATTGATTCTCTGTCTGTGGCAGGAAGAGGGCGGTGGAGATGGAGCTGGCTAAATGTAAAATAGACATCCTGTCTCTGAATAGTCAGCTCCTGGATGCCATCCAGCAGAAGCTCAACCTGTCGCAGCAGCTGGAGGCTTGGCAGGTGAGTCGAAGGTGATATAGAAGCATATTTGATTTGTAGTATTCTAGGAAAAGATTGTTTGACTTTAGTTGACTACTATATAACGTATATAAGGATGAAATGGCACGTTTTACACAACAGGTTGTCCATTTTCTGTCACTTCCTTGTTGTGACAGAACAGCAGGTTGTCTTCCTTTGTGTCTGTTTTAATTCAGATCACTCGATTAACTTCTGAGGGTGTTTGTCAGGTGCTTGTCTTTGATGAGTGTCACTATGGAAACACCTGAGGTGTGTGTGTGTGTGTGTGTTTGTGTGTGTGTGTGTGTGTTTGTGTGTGTGTGTGTGTGTTCCCTCCCTCCCTCACCTGTAACTAGCTGCTCTTTCCTCTCTCTTCTCCCTGCCCACAGTTTGCCTCTTCAGGGCTCTTTACTGTTTGGCTCTTGTGGTTTCTGATCTAGTGGCCTTTCTCAGCTTCCGTACCACCCTCTCTCCCCTGTGGTAACCCCCCTCCTGCCTTAGAGGTGAGCCCGAGCTGCGCCATCTCGCCGTGTCACCCTGCTCTAACCCGACCGCACCATGCTAAACCATTCCATGCTACGGTTAGATGGTTCAGGAAAAACACCCATCCCAGTTCCACCTTCTCTCCGAAACCATTTACAGAGAACCATCCACCCTCTGGCTCCACCTTCTCTTCCTCCTCTCTCCATACATCTGTGCACACTAAAGGAAAAGTGTATTCAAATACTCAGTTGTAGCTTCTAGTCTCCAGTCTCAGATGTTTTAGTAGCTTGTCAGAGCCCTCTGGTGGCTCCATCTCTCAAGAACCACCAACAACAAGCCTGGCTGCCTTTTCCATCCATTGGTTAAGACACAGTATTCGATGGGGTTTAGAACAACGGTCAATTAAAGCTAAATCTCACGAGCCCTTAGATGATTAACAGAATAGCAGAGTTGAAACGTTATTTCTGCAAGACAAAATTGTGTTGTTTTTTGTTCAGACTTTTCCTCTAATGTTTGTTTTTCTTGGGAATTACAGAATATTTTTACCTCTTCAGGCCTCTAAAAACTATTCAAAATCATTGATCACAGAAAAAATGTTATACACATCACCACTCAGCAAATCTGAGGCCAGGGATTACAACATTATAGTTTGTACAGAGAGCAGCGACTCTTTTTTTGTTGTTCTGGAGCCACCTAGTAGGTTTATTTGTCCATAATTCTTTCTTTGAGTTCAATTTATTCCACAATTTTCCACAACACAGCCAGAATGGGCTGCATGTCATTTATGATAGAACAATCCACCAGGATCTACCAGGGATGAATGGTGATTTTGACATCAACAATACCTCACAAGTCACATCATCAAGTCCGATCTCCCGACAACTTCCTGTAACACCCCCCACATGTGACATTTCTCTCCTGTCTTCCTCTCATTTGCTTCTTTGTCCTCGCCTTTAGGATGATATGCACAGGGTGATTGACCAGCAGCTGATGGATAAGTACCAGGACGAGTGGCGCTCAGCCCCTTCCTCCCTGTCAGGGTCCTCAAGTGCCCACAGCAGTCAGTCCTCCAGACGAGCTCACCGCATCTCCAACCGGGACAAGAGACTTTTCTCTTTTTTCAAAAAGAGCTGAGCCTCACTGGACTGGCCCTGAGCACAGCAGACTGACAGAGGCAGACGAGGCGACGGAGGAGGAGGAGGAGGAGGAGGTGACATCACAGCACAGGGGTAACAACAGCCAAAGATGGGCAGTGACACACAATGAGGTTGGGGTGGTCATTTTGCACTTTATCTGTCTCATTACTGTTCTCCTCTCTGTTTAATTTGACAGTGAGAGATAGAAGTATACGGATAGGACTTCCCCAGAGGCTTTGGCTTCAGCCACAATCTATCCACCTTACAGAACACGAACAGGGTCACAAAGTTTCCTTGTAGTGCCTACAGCCTTCTCTGCTAGCCCACTGCCAATTCTGTAGAGAGGGAACACTATGTACAAACATCCCAGTTATTACGCCAAGGAGTCTGGGGAAAGACAGATGGATGAGCGGGACATTTCAGGATAGCAGGACAGAGTTATCAGAGTATAAGAGGAGACACAGAGGAATGATGATGCTGCCAGCCCACATGTGATCTCTCAGGTTTATTCATTTTGTTGAGGAGGATGTTCACAACATGAGGCAACAGATTGGTGTATTAGAACCACAGTGTGATGAACATCTGACTAAAGGAATGACAAAAAATGCTTATTTTCTTATTGACAATTGCACAGATTCTTCATTTTTTAGGGAGAGCTAAATGCTCCAGGCCCAAACTTTCAATCAAAGCAAGAAAAGATTTAGCATTCCATGCTCTTAAAGTCCAGGGACTCAATAATAATAATAATAATAATAATGATGCCTTTATTTATATAGCGCTTTTCAAAACAAGTTACAAAGCACTTTACAAACAATAAAAAAATAAAAGAATTTAAAATTTAGCAACAACCAATAAAACATTATGGTAAAAAAAAATGAAAGTAATTAAACAGTAAAATTAATAAAACAGTGATAATAAAGTCAATAGAAGGCCAGTCTAAAATAGTGAGTTTATAAAAGTGACTCTCCTCTGGAAGTCGTTCCACAACTGAGGGGCCCAAACAGAAAAGGCCTGACCCCCTTGGTTTTAGGTACATTAAAGCTGCACTAATATCTATTCATAGATAAAAATGGATCAAATACTATGTGTAATGTTAAAGGAGTCACTTACAGTCACATCCACAGGGAATTATCACCCAACTCAGTTCCCCTCAGCCCCATGCAGTGATTCAGCTTTTTTAAACTAATTGTTTTTCTTCTTTGTTTTTGTTTTTTTATTGTTTTTTATTGGTCAGTCTCACAGGTCTCCTCAACCCTGTTTTCAGCAGCAGGCAGCTGTATTTAGAAGAGGTTCAGATGAAGCGGTTGTACTCTGGTTGTACTGCCTGCTCAGAACCAAATGGTGGACACAGTTAGCACAGTTAGCAAAGTCCAGATAGTTCCTTCAGGAAATAGAATGAAAAGAAAAGTAAATATTGCCCTGTTTGCTAACATTTTCTGATTGACTATAAATGGTAATGCTATGTATGTTTGCTGTGTTCATAGTTTATTCCAAATCAATCTGTGCATTTAAAAAAAAAAATCAAAGCAGCAGAAGCCGCTGGTCATGACTTTTAATCTCCAATATCAAGTTCCAAAAATACTGGATCCTTCATTTCCCATAATGCAACCAATACTCTTTTCATCGCCTAGTAAAGTCCACATATTCCACAAGCCCAGTGTGTATTCAATTAAGATAATCCTGATGACATCATCAGGGGTCATTTTCTTAGATATTACAAAGCTCCTCTAGAGCCTCAGAAAAACTTTTATTTACCAAATCTGTGGAATTCCCCTTTAAAATGACACTCCTGCCTGTGCCCAGTATTTATAATAATAATAATAATAATGGTTACGTTTCATTTATCGCAAAAACGAGTGAATGTATAGAAACAGCACTTTAAGTTGGGTCTACTGAACTATGTGAGGCCTTCATGTTCACCTCCAACAGCTGAATAAACCTTTGGGTGACTGGAGTTGGTGACATCGTTTGTCCGGATGGTATCATCTTTACACAATATATTTAAGTCTCAACATTGTCCTCATGATGTCAATCATCTTTCTAGTTGACCAAATTTTCAAAATGTTTACATCAGCTTGAGAAGGAGGAAGAACTACGTAGATATCTCAACTCTCCAAGTCAATCAATCCAGCTCATCGATAGCCTGAACTTGAATTTTCTGTCATTAATCATGTCGGTGTGCAGAACCTCCAGTGAAGCTCCTCTGCAGGGGTCGACATCGGAGCACTAACAGAAAAGTTCTACCTCCATTCCCTTTGCTTCAATTCTTCACAGGCACTTTGATTTCTCAGCCGCCGGGCTTCCGTTTTAGGTGACATATCTGTGACTCCATTTGTAATACAGTATGTGTCGACCTGGAATGACTCCCAGCGTGGCATAAGTGATGCCTCATGTCCGTCTGTGTTTGTACTCAAGTCTAATGCAGCTGTGCAAACCTATGCAGGTGTTTTCTTGTCTTCTCAGTTGGTTGTTGGGCAGCTTCAACCCAAAGAATGATTTTTATAAAAAAAAAAGTCGAATAGGTTTGGAAAAAAAATCAATATATTTATATGAAAATAAATGCATACCTTTTGAATGGGAATCTTTTTTTAAATGAAAATAATCCTGTACATTTGTTATTCCAAGGCTGTTTTTTCATGACTGCTGAGTTGGACCTTATCATAAGTGGCCATAAATAAGTATGTTTCTTTGACTGTTGGGTGTGGCATTCAGTAGACCTGGTCAGATTTGAGTTCTGCTAAGTTTCACAAAATATTCACCGATATGATGCATAACTTACAGGAAAGTTCTGAAGAGTCCTCATGAATATCTGGTGTTTGTGTCCCATCAATTAAAAACGCAGCTGATCATTGCTGATTTTGTAGTACACTTTACAATTTGTAATTCATTTGTTTTTCAATTGCTAATAAATTGTCCATTTTTATAGATGCTGTAGAAAGTTTTTGGTTGCCAGGTTTTTGAAAAATCTGTCTGTTGAGTCATTAATCGGGTCAATTCATTAAAGGAATAGTTTGACATTTTATGTTTATTTGCTGTCTAACAAAAAGTTAGATGTCTGCCTGTTGTACGTATGAAGCTACAACCATCCTTTAGTAGGTATTGATACGGGGCAATAAGGACGAGTCTGCAGTCATAAATATAAAACACAAGAGTTTCTGTAACAGCTGTAAAACTGCTCAATCTAGTTTCAACCATGAAGTTACTCAAAAACAGGAAATAAATCCACATAAGTATTAATATCTTAATAAGATTAGGATTAAGATTAAGATTTCAGTTGTTGCAGTGCATAAGCTTTAATAACTCTTCTTACAATAGGCTGGACAGAAGTCTGCATGTCTAAATTTAACACTTGTTAATGGATTGATTTGGCTCAGCAGAGCTTTCCTGGTGAGTTCAAGTATAATCAGGTGTCCTCCTACCAGAGAATCAACTACAGCAATAGAGATTTTTCACAACTCAGAAACCCACAATACACTTAACTGTTTTATTTCACCACCAAAAAAGGTGAATTTGGATGAAACACCAGTCACTGCTGCCATAACAGGCTAATCTGTCTCATCTCATGTCACATTGTTGTTGGAACATTTTTTGTCCTAATGCTGTTTAAGCTGTAATTATTGTTTAAGACTGTCGACTGTTGTGGTTCATTTTCTGGTTGGAAGCATGATTAAAATGTCGTCTGCTCCTGTGTTAAACATCCTGATGCTGTGGATCCAGTGCGTTGCAGTGACAGACAGACATGCCATTCAGGGCATCTTCTGTTGCTTGTCTCCACTTGGTCGGATGTTGTTTTGGAATTTAGGGATATCCGTGGGCTCATTGTGTGAGTGTGAGTGCTTCCATTCACCACCGACTAACGGCACTGTCTCAGTTACAGAACGCTTCAAACTATTCAAAATATTTATCATGCAATTTTCTTATCATTGTGGGGATTCTTTTGTACAAATAAATGCTTTACAATCTGCTTGTCTCCCCTGTCTTGGCCTTGAAAAAACAAATGTTTCCTTCTCCAGTCAGACTTGTAAATAAACTGATGTCACTTCTGAAACATGAGAACAGGATCATCAACAGGAGAATTAAACAACAGCAGGGACAAGAGACCCAACAAACGTTTCATTTGTATAAAATGATTCGATGTCACTACATGAATAACGACAGCAAACAAAGTGAGCTAAATGAGCAGCAGTCAGTCATAACGCCATCTCAGCTTGTTAAATGGGATCCAGACGAATTCACTTTCAACATCTGTCTTTATCTGCCGCCTCAAGGAGGTTCACCATTTCCTGGTTGGGTTTGAACATCTTCTTTATTAGTTACCTTCTGTTCAACTCCTTTACTGGCAAACTGGGCAAACAGGATGACATTAAATTCCCTGAGTCAGAGTGTTACAGTGGTTTAAGTCATTATTCTCATCAGTGTGTATTCTAGTACATTTCAAACTGATTCAAAAGAACATAAAATAATTAATGGGAACAAAGTATAGGTAGTTACCATAAATCACCTCCCTGAATCCCTCACTTCATCATCATCATCATCATCCTGTTAAAAGGAGAAATCTGTTTGGTACACTTATACTATATTAGGTGAAATCTCTGGAGAGTTGAGTAGTTTTAGGAGGAGGAGGCTCAACAAGACAAATATCTACCACCATCAGCAGTGTCTGGGAGAAATTTTATATATATATACGTATATATATATGTATATATATATTTGTGTTCACAGTGACACATATAAAAGTAAATGGGTCATTTTTTCATAAACTCTCTATTTTGGATTTTCAAAAACAAACCCATCTGTAATTCATGAATGTTATAATTCAAGTATTTTAATATGTAGTTTGAAACATGACCGTCGTCCACTGGTGTGACTGTCAGGGGTAACATTTCCGACCTTCAAGCTACTGTAATTAAATAAAAGAATAAGACCAAATACATGAATATTTTATACAGATAATACCAATGTTTACTTTATGATTGTATAGGTTGTAGGTTTTCATGTCTCCACTCCAAATGATTATGACACATTACATTTTGTCCTGAAACTGATGCCCACCTGTGTGACTCTGTTCTGGGGACATAAAACTGGTATTAATGTGGGAACCCATCACTGAGAAGGTCCTCCTTCCTCCAGGAGCTACAGAGGACATCATGGACTGAACATCGGGTGAGTTTGGTCAGATATCTATTAGAATATTGATATTTCTGTCCACTGTTAGAAATTAGACCAATTACGTCGTCCTTTCATTAAAGTGCTGGTATGAACGTTTTCATACATTTATATTATTTGACCTCTTAAAATAATGTAAACCTTATGCTGTAAGATTGGACTGAAGACTCTGGTTTACAGCTAGACTGTAAGCTGATCATGTGACTGAAAATGTCCACCTGTGTGACAGTACTATTCCATTGTGTGACATGAAACCAGTGTCACACTGGTGGAAATGGTCGTCACACCAGTGGACGTAGGATATAAACAAGGCCTGGATAAATGCATGTTTGAATTAAATAACTACTTCTATAGAGGCAAATTGTCCACTATAGTGGTTTTTGTATATTTTCTCCCTTCCTCTCTGTACTGGAGTAAAAGATTCCTACTATGTGGACCTGTGATGGACAGAGTTATGGATATCTCTGGCCCAGCCTGTCTGCCTCTCTCCTTTTATTCTTTCCTTTGTATGTCTTCTTTACCTTCTGTTGGTTTTATGATGTTAAATTGTCTGTTTTTTATTTATTTATTTGAAACCATCAGTGCTGCCATCTTGACCAGGACTCCCTGGAAGAAGAGATCTTGTGTCTCAATGGGACCTTCCTGGATAAATAAAGGATAGATAAATTATCAAATGTTTAATTTAGTTTTGAGATCCAGGCAGAAGGTCTTAGATCCAGAAAGATAATGATGAGTAAGGACAGGACCAGGAACTACAGGGAGAGGTTGAATGCAGATCCTTTGAGACAGGAAGTCTTGAGAAAGAGATGCTTAAAGTAAATTTAACATCTCCAGGCCAGAGCTCCTGCAGCATTCTGCACAGCTCACTGACTATGACTGGCTACGATTCACTGAGGTCTGAAAAGATGGAGAAGCATGAGTCCCAAACACCGCAGGCTATAAGCTGGAGTTGTAGGCCGACTATGTGACTGAATTTTACTGAATTTGACCAAAAAAGCAATTGTACAGGTTTCAATCAATCCATTGTTCTTTACAATACAATATTATGGTAATGTTAGATTTTTTATCACGTTAATGTTATTTATTTTAATGAGTGTTGGTTCTGATGTTCAGAATCTGTTAACTGTGATCTCAGGCAGTACAGAGTAAATGAAGATTTTGTACTAAAATTGGTGTTTTGTTCTGTTGCGTGACAAACAAAAGTAAGGAAAAGACATTTTGATGCACAAATACCTGAGAAAAGTGTTGACTAGCAGAAGAGTAACATCATCACTGCACACATGTAAAGATAGTTTTAGTTCCATCAGGTTTGATACTAATTATCATGAATAAAACCCAAACTTGTATGAAAACTGCTGACGTGTCATCATTTAGTAGAATGACATGATTGTGAATCTAATCTGGTTACTATCGTCATGGAAATATAATCAGTACAACTTAATACTGGTTAAGCAGGTATCTTCTTTGTCTGACAATCCTTGAATTAAATATTACAAATGATGTCACACCAGAGGACAATTATGAGGACCACCACATGAAAGAGTCTATAATGTTAAATCAATAAGGAAATGGATGGGATCTCACTCAGTTTTGAGTTACTCACATCGAATCTAATTTGACCTGCATTTTAGAAAGAAGAAAAATCCCACTTTGGATTTGCGTTCACGTCAAACGCCCGGCTGCAGAGGTACAGAGGGGAATATGAGACAGACAGCAGCAAGAGGCTTCCCAAAGACCAGCGCACACTTCCTCCCAAACAATTTTATTCACAGAAGGCAAAAAAAATAAGTTTAAAGACACAGGTTTCAATTGAAGTTAAGCACTGACAAATGAGATCAGTCATTATGTGTCAAATATTTATTTCTTTAAAACGTTTATTACTGATTAAATTCATGAAGGGAAAAATGAATAGTACATCTTTTTCTCCAGTGTACAGCAAACCACAGCTGATGAGTGTGTTTCAATCATAGCACATGGGGCATGTTTCACACATGCAGTTTGGTGTGCTAATTATGTGTGTATGTTCTATATTGAATATAAACACACAAATATATTTATATATACATACACATAATGAATACAAATCAGAAAGTGTGAGATTTGATACCATTTCTTGGCCCCGACGGTCACATTGACCTCTCAACCTGTATCAGGATCCCAAACCGGCTGCCAGAGTCCGCCCAGAGGATGAAAACTAAACGTTTCCAACAGAAGCTCAGCCAACATCTGCAGCACTCTGTGTATTACTCTCCCAATTCAAAATAAAGAGACGTTGTAAGATGCTTCGGCCTCTGGGACAAACCCTGGACGTGGGGAAGAGCTGTGGCCCGAACACACTGGCATCCAGTGCTGCAGTTGATCCCCTTTTGTTCTCACATTAACAGTCCCACTGTCGGCCACGCTCACCTCATGGCTGCTAAAAACACTGTGCTGTAACGCTTCAGTTGAACAGGTAGTGGGGAGTCGAGACAGAGAAAAGCAAAGAGAAACATGACCGATCAGAGTTTAACATTAGTTAACTGTTAAGAATATCCTGCAGGCTGAGAATATACAGTAAAATCCTTGACAGTCTAAATGCCATTACCTTTTACATACCCCTTAGAAAAATGTGTTACATGCTCAAAAACCAGTCTGCTATGGATTGAAGATCACTGCAACGACTATGAGATGCCGGTTTCCAAAATAAGAGCCTCTCCGGGTCCCTCTGTGGACTAAACGCAGGTTGTGAGCCTGTTGCTGTGAGAGGTACTGATACGTGAGTGTCCTGGAGGTGAAAGAGGGCCTGTGGCTGCAGAAGTAAAGAGGGAAAACGGAGAAGGAAGGAAGGCAGCCCTGAGCACTTCCTGAGGACTTGACAGGGTTCTAGGGTTCTGACCCTGATTCACCCGCTTCTTTATCAACCAGGGGTCACTAAGTCCAACGAGAGGCGCCACTGAGCTCTTACTTTTTCTCCTATAATATTGGCAGTATCATTCTTTTTTTTTTTTTAAATGAGGGAAAGGTTTAAAAGCAAACTCTGCAAGCATAATAAGACTGCAGTGAACGGTGCTTTCAGAGCCTGATGTGCCAGAGCTTCACAAGTGGTTCAGCTGCTCTTCCACACTTAAAAAAAAATACATAAAATCAATTATCGTTGGTTCAGCACTACTGGAAGTTAAGGGGGGGAGCTTGGCAAAATACAAAGAAAAACAAAACATGAGGAGTCACCAGTTCTGTCCATCAGATTAGTTGCTAAAGGTCATCTACCAATAATCACGTGTGATTTTTTTCTCCCCCCATCAAGTCAAATAAACAACATCTAGCAGTTCGTGATCTCTTGGCGTGAGTTGTGGTAACGTAGGTCTCTGAAACTGTAACTGTAGAGAGGTGGTGAGAAGATCTCCACAATTAATTAAAACCTCACATCCCCTCCAACCAAAGAAGCCTCCCCCCACCCCCCCAAAAAATATAACTAGAAAGAAACAAATAAATCCAAAGAACGGTGAGCCCTCCTTCTCCGCAGTCGCAGAGTCTGACTCGACTCTGAATGTCCCGTTTGCAGTGGAAGGAGAAGGAGAGATGAGATACTGGTGGAAGAATATGGGGATTGTGTGGACTGAAATCTGAGCATTATGGTGATCAGTTGTCAGCTTGTAGATCCTTAAAGAAGGGAGGACCTCATGTCAATAGTGTCCCGTCTGCTTCCAAATCCAAATAAAACATGATCTGACGTCTAATAAAATCTGTTCTTTTTTTTTTAAGTCTTCATGATTAGTTTGTCCAAAGGGGACATATTTTCCATTTATTATTCTTTTTTTTTAAACTTTCACCATATATTTATTAAATCTTTATCTGCTCTTTAATTTAGATGCACTGAGTCCCATCTTGTGTATATGCATGTGTAAAGAAAAGACACAGCCGGCCTTTTGTGGATGGCTTCGAGTTTGCTAGCAGCACTTTTTCTTTCGTTTACTGTTCCGGGTGAGTTTGACCACGTCGTTCTGTTGCTGCTGCTGCTGCTTGGCTAACACCTCCTTTTTGGCTCTTAGCACTAGCTCTGTGATGCAGTTGAACATCTACGGGAGGAGAGGCACAAACCAATGATGTGTGGTGAGTACAGCAATCAGTGAGTCTCACAGAAAAGTCACAGGTGAGTGTTTTAGACGGTAGGAAGAAAAAACTAATCTATTTGATATGGAGAGGTTTGGATTTTCAAAGCAGTAACACACAAACCTGAAGAACCATCGATCTACTGTTTTTTTTTTCTTCAATAGCATTAAAGCAGCAGTTTGACATTTATTCTTGTTATGAGTTAGAGGAGAGGGTCGACACCACTCATGTCTTTCTGTCGGGCATGTAGCGATAGCAGGCAGTCGGTTAGCTAACTTACTATAATGACAAGGAAAAGGGAGAAATAGCTAGCCTGGCTCTGTCTGACAGTAAACAAGATCTGCCTACTCTTAACTCTAAAATATGCTAATTAATATGCTATATCTTGTTTATTTAATAAGTAAAAGAAATAAAAGAGTGAGAGATATTTGTAGTTTTATGTAATTTAAAGTGCCTGACTATTTGAGTTACCTCTTCAACATTGATGTTCTCTTTCGCACTCGTCTCAAACAGGTTGATTCCCATCTGTTCAGCAAACTTCTGTGCATCAGTCGTCTCAACCACCTTAGAGTTGGGGTCGTCGTTTTTGTTTCCCACTAAAAAATTGAAAATGCTGAGGTGACTAAACTGGAGTGACTTGAGATCAAATGAATCTCTGAACAATTCTTCTAAAGGCTTGTAAATGAAGCCGATGTGAACAAAGGTGTCAGCAGTCCCTGGACCTTGTCTGGACCAATGAAATCCACACACTCACCTAATATTCGACACACATCGTCACAGTTCTGGTTGATTTCATGTAGCCATCGTTTGACGTTGACGAAGGACTCTGCACTTGTGACGTCGTATACCACAATGACGCCATGCGTTCCCCTGTAGTATCTGCACGCAGACAGAGAGACAGAGTCAGACTTCGATATTAGGTGAGTCAGTGAGTCCCAGAAATGACTATTTAATTAAGAAATCATATGTTGATAACGCAGGAGCTAGAAGATCTGAATACCACGTTAGGATTGCAAGTTCATGAAAACTAGTTAGCAATCAAGCAGCAAATTTGAAACAGCAAAAAGTGATGGATAAATGAATGAATGACCTAAAGTAATGGGTAAACAGTTGAAAGTAATAGTAGAAATGCTTTGCTAAAATGATTGAATAAATGTTGAAAGCTTGTTAAAGTCATGCATAATTTTATGTCATCAATTGTTGATAATATCCACTTTAAAAAAAATTATAATGGAATGTTTCCCAGACATTAATATATTTGTTGCAGCATCACATGTATTAATCTTGTATTTTTCAGATTAAGACAGTGTAAAGCGCAATAAATTTGAAACAACTGAACTCGAGCCTCAAATCTGCCCACGTCTTAGGGCTCCATGGAGTGTAGTGTGGGGGGGACCGAATAGAGCAGAGGGCCGGAACCACTGCTCAGCTGCTGAGACCCAGGGACAGACGAGGTTATTAGGGGTTAAATTCTGCTCTGACTTGGAGAAGACTGTCTGTCTGTGTTTTCTGTATTGCAGAAATCATAGCACCCAACACTGAATTACTCTAAAATGTCTTTGGGGGTACAGTTGAGTGACAGGTTGACATAACCATTGATATAACTGGGGGTGATTTGTTGTCCAGAACTTAATCAGAGAACTTAATTTTCTTAAAATGATAAGAAATCAAAAATAAAATCCTCGATTATGAAAATTATTTTAAATGAACAATGGCTTGATTCAACAAAAGCAAACATCTGTCTCTCTACCAATGACAAAAACATCTGACTAGACCGAATCAAGTGGCGTTTAAGTGCACAGTCAATTCAAATGATGGGTGCAATAATGCAACATTGAAGTGCATCACGACAGAGTGTGCTTGAGCAAAAGAGTGAAGTCAACAGAATAGTATAGTATGTATAGTATGAGTCCCACACAGGTGACTGGACCGCACACTGACAGACAGATCAGCTGTAAACCTGCAGCCAAGCTTCAAACTGGCCTCAGAAAGGAGGCACCCCCATGTAGCTACACTCGGCAAACACCAAGAACCTTTCATTAGGCTGACACTGCGTCATTCCAGTATACAATATGTCTGTTCATTAAAAACAGAATAATTACTCCAAAAATATCAGAGTCATAGCAAATAATGTCAGGCGGCCTTAAACTACTTTGATTTCATGTAGCTTCGATGTCCTGTTGTCGTTGTTGGCCAGTCTGCGTCAGCTGACTTTAAATGAGATTCTCAGGTTCTTGCGACCTTTTACTCGCGACACAAAGCTGAAGAAAGACAAGGTCTGTCCAGTTTTTCTGCTGACACAAAGCTGATAAATATGGTTCTGAAAGCAAGATCAGATCCATCGATTGAGCGAAAATACAAATAACAAATTCCACCCTCATAGCCTAAGAATGCTCAGTTTTCACCTTAGATTCTCAAAGGCTCCGAACCACGCCCTTGTACTCATCTTTTCAACAAAAACCCCCACCAAGGTAGGGAAGCAGTGCAAATATCAAATTTCAAAACCAGTTTTGAAAATGAAAAAAAAAAAAGAAAGAACAAAAGCATGAACTTTGAAAGGAAATGAACCAATTTCACATGAATGAAGAAAGGAAAAAAGAGATTTTAAGAATGAACACTTAAGATGTAGACTTTAAAGGTCTTTGACAACATGAGGGTCTGACAGTCTGGACCGAGCTGGCTGTCCACAGTGAACAATCAGCCTGAATTGTCTGCCTGCTTGGTGGAGGGATTCCTGCAGAACAACTGGCAGCTGTGCCTCTCAGTTCTGCAGAGGTTTATGGCGTCTTTCACCTCACTATTTGGGTTTTACAGCCCTTCAACATTACTCCTCTCAATCACTCTCACTACTATTTTCAGCCAAAGAGATCTTGCTGTACACTACCTGCTTAGCATTGAACAGTAGACACACTGACACTGCTGAATCATTATAACAATGATGATCATTACTACAACTATTATTGGTAGTAGAGGTCTTATTAGTAGTAGTAGTAGTAACAGCAGCAATAGTACTGGTAGTAGTTGTCATAGTAGTAAGGGCCATGACAACATGGTAAAAATTCATCCCTTATAGATACAAAATAATGGCTAAAACATTGGCCTGAACAAACTAACCTTTCGCATTAAAATCCCTTTTCTTGTTCACAGAGGCTAAATACTGCTACTTCCGATGATGAATTTAAATCTTACAGGAATGTGATGTAATCCAGTTTCCATTACTGTGCTGTGAGCCACAGGAGTCAGAGCAAAATATAAATGAATAAAAAAACTCTGAGAAATGTCATACCAAGGAATCAAGAGGTAGAGTAGGGCGAGTCATGGCTTCACCATAGTAGGATTGGTTCAAAATAATCCTGGGTCCATACCATCTTTCAGACAAGCCTCAAAACCTAATCGCCTGTGCCCACCTTTCTACAAAATTTCACACAGCACCAATCACATAACCTCCTCCAACTGGGAGGTAATCAGTCAAGCCCTTAATGACCAGCATCTCTGGTACTTTGTAGAGACCCTTTTGCAGCTATAACCTGCTGCAAACATGATACATATCAAGACACCAGCTTCTGACAACGTTCCTGAGGAATCTTAGCCCATACTTCATGGACATTCCTCCAGTTCTGACATATTCCTGGGTTTACATGCTGCAATCATCTTCTTCAAATCCCACCAGACATGTTCTTTGGGATTCAAGTCAGGTGACTATGACAGCCACTCTAGATAGTTCCCTGACTTCTTCTGAAACCAAGCTCTCTACTTTTCTGTTGCAACATAATACAATAATAATGTGGATTGAAGGGGTTTAATTGCCAGCATGAGAAAATCCAACAAGTTTGAGTCCTGGACTTAAAGGATAAAACCAGTGTTGTTTTATTTCTTTATTATCATCATCATCAACTCACCTGGACAGACCAAAATCAACAAGTAACTTCTCCTATGAATGAGAATATGCTGTATATGCCTCTGTAATCCGAAACTTAAACGACAGTCAAAAACAACAGATGATCTATCACCCAATGAAACAACGTGTCCTTATTAAGGGTTTTTAATGGTGTTTTGGCAGCAATGGAGTTGCATGCCACAGACGTTCAATAAATATCAGGCTGTGGCTGTACAGACAGTAGTTAGTATTGGTCTGTTTGGATGACTTGTTGTTATTAAAAAGGTACATTTATGATCTTAAAATGCATAGAAACTCTGCTCTAGGACAGTGTGGACCCACAGCTGCATGGAGGCTGTGCAGCCCCGGACAAAAGTGAGACACAAGCATAAGAGGGTAAAGACACCGTGACCTGACTATCATGCAGCAGTAGAGTATGAGAAAGGAGCCACCCTCTCACATCTTAGGACCTGGAGGGAACTCCACCCAGTTTCATCAAGCAGCACCGGCTCATTCTAATTATCTACAAACTGCTTGCTAAAATAACACTTCATCTGAAGACCACAAAGAGCTTTTCTTGGTTTCAGATTTAACCGCTTAAATGAAAATGACGAGCTTCACCTGAAAAGCCAATGTGTATGTGTGGATGTACTTACGTGGAGGTGATAGTGCGGAAGCGCTCCTGCCCTGCTGTATCCCAGATCTGTAGCTTTACCTTCTCCCCGTTGATTTCCACTGTCCGGATCTTAAAGTCCACACCGATCGTTGTGATATAGCTACCTGCAAACACAAGATCGATTTAATGACACACAACAACAAAGTATGAAGTTGTGAAATTATGCTACGTTGGCTGAACCACACACCTGAAAATGTGTTGTCTGCAAATCGCAGGAGGAGACTGCTCTTCCCCACTCCTATGGAAGAGACCAAAGCACAGGATGAGGTTTAGAGAAATCAAGCTTCCAAAGCAACAAAAATAAAATGAACTCATTCTCTGTAATATGTGCTTCTCGGGTTTAAAACAAAATACAATTGCCTGAGGACAAACATATTGTGTTTTAGGGGGTTTTGTGGAATAAAACAAAAACAAAAACAAAAAAAACTTCCATTTAGCGTCTGTTTCCAATATTCTAGTTATCAAGAACACCACCACATGATAGCTGCAAACATAAAACAAGATGTTAACTTGAATATTTGTCGTACTCATTTAGTACCAAAACAATTCGTTTTTCACAATATACAGACAAAACTGTACTTATTGCACACTGTAAGTACCGGTTGAAGGATTTCAGGTGAGCAAGACAGCACCCTACATGTTCTTGTAAATCACTTAGATCATCCACATACCTACAGGGGATTGATCAAACCAACAGCTGAAAAACAACAGTAGTTGCGAAGGCTTGCATCAGGGTCACAGAAGAAAGATATCCAATGGAACAAATATATCTATATATGATCTTAAAATTATATGCATAATAAATCAATTTAAGAAAGAAATGACAGTAACACAACAGAGGAAAAGGAAAAGCAAGGGTGAAGAAGATAAAAAAAAAGATGTAAGAGAGGGATCCGTGCTGCTTCTTCAACAGATCAGTTATCAGGTTATACAGAAGCTGGAGGTTATGAAGGGACTCTGCTGCCCAGCCTGAGGTGGGATTCAGCCTACAGCCCTGCTACTCAGCCTACCTATTGTGTTACTTTCATCTCATGTTTGATTGGTCGCAACATAAAAGCTCTCAGGTTCCTGTGGGTTCCATGCTGCAGAGTTCTGTTCAACAAACAATCACTGAAGCTTCAAAACCAGCTTTAATATTCTTCCTGCTGTGCAAAAAAAAAAAAAAAAAAAAAAAAAAAAAAAAAAAACACCTCTTCACTCGGAAATTCAATTCCTGTGGGTGTTAGACATGAAACCATCTGCTTGCACCATAGAACTTGTGAACAGAAGAAAAAAACACTCTACACGTGTAGATGTCATGTTCATGTGCTGACACATACAAAACAAAATATATTGAGCAACAGTAGAAACGCATACCTTTTTTGTCATGCCATCCTGTTTATATTAAATATCAAAGGCAAATTATGGTTGACACAGCTTTATTCATCAACAACATTCAACAACAGTCAGTAACATGTGTGACCACCTCCAGCATTTATCACAGTGTCACATCTCTTTTGCATGGAATTGATAAGACATTAATCTGGACTTGTAGGATGACATGCCATTCTTCCTGCAGTGCTGTGACAAGTTGTTCATGTGTTGCTGGAGCAGGATCTCTCCGTCTCACCCGGTGATCCAGAACATCCCACAGATGCTCTATTGGGTTGAGGTCTTTGAATAATGCTGGTCAAGGAAGGACAGTGACATTGTTCTGGTCCAGGTAGGCTACTCCTCACAGACATGAGCCACATGTGGTCTGGCATTGTCATGCATGAAGGTGATGCCTGATTGTTGTATCCTGGGAATGACGTGTGGATCTAGGACCTTATCTCGGTAACGGATAGCTGTCAGTGTACCGTGGATGTGGACATGGCTGACCACCATCCATTAGTAATGGCTCCCACATCATGATAACACCACCAAAACGGTCCACTTTGTGGATGGATGCGGCAGGATAGCGTTCCCCACGGCGACGATACACACGCCTACGACCATCAGCTCTGTGCAAATTAAATCTGGACTTGTCACTAAATGTGATCTGCCTCCACTGTGCAATCAGCCATAACATCTGCGTTACACATGTCTGCTGAGTTTCAGCCATCTGCATCCCAACTGCCTGGTCACGTAAATTTTGTGGAAGCTGTTGCATCATCAGTTGTTTCAGTAGGGCATTAATTAGACCCAGGATTTTATTGCCTTGGCCAGGTGTTTTCAATTATGCACAAAAAAATCTCGCCAACACCATCGTTTACTCTGAAATGCACCAATGACTGTTATGGCTATGTTATGACTAAATGATGGTTATTCATGATTTGACATGTTCTGGTTATGGGTACTTTAAAAAAAAGTCATTTCAGTATCACATGCTTGTTTGGTTCAGTATATTAGGGCTAGTGAAAGGAAAATATTGGGTTTTTAAAATTATGCATTTCTACTGTTGTTCATGATAAAACTCAATGCCGCTAAGTGATCCAGTCTGTAGAATGTCTGATTCTCGCACCATATCTGCCTACATTCATCAGAATATCCTTACTCAATAATCTCTGTGCAGCATGTCAGACAGTTGTACTTCCATGGTGCAGCTGAAGGGACACTGGCCTCTGTGTGAGTGGCAGCGAAGGGCTTGCTGTGCTGCCTTGCTCTCTACTGTGAGCAGACAGCTGGTGGGTTGGTGCCAGGATCGGGGCTATCAATGAATGTAGAGATCATTGCCCACAAAGAAGTCCTGCAAGCTGAGGCTATGCTCCTGTTGCGGGTGGAGCCGTATTATAATGTTTTCACCATTCAAAACAAGCAGTCCTCATAAGTTGCACACATATTGACTTTAGGAATCCACCTGTGGCAGTCTTGTCACGGTTTTATCATAAAGAAGCTGAACACATATAAGGTAACCACCTGGTCAGTCGTCTTTGAAACTAAGCATCTTGCGGACAGAACTAAACTTTATTGATACTAGACACGTTGTCTCACTTCACTATACATTGACCTGATGCAAACCACACTGCAGTGCAGCATTCCTCCACTACTAAGCAGCTAGCACTATCATGCTAGGTAGCTAATTAACAAAATGCATTTCAATAACTTAACGTAAGTTAGTATTCTTACACCGTGAAGCAAACATAAGAAACAATGTTAAGCTTATGTGCACAGACCCCAAACTTCTTGGAAAACTAGCTTCTCAGCTAACTTAATCTAACTGTTAGCTGCATAACCAAACTTCCAACTAGCTAACGCAGCTAACTGAAGACAGCTAGAGGCCGAATAGGAGAAATATGGTAACTCGAGTACAGTTGTTTGTGTTACACACTGTTTTGTTGTGGTGCAAAATAAATGTTTCGGCCGATATGAGAACAGGACCTTCGATAGAAGAACCCTGATCTGGAGGAGATATCCGGCCTGAACGGCTGACATGCCTTGCCCGGACACACAACCTCCGCCCTGTCACCGCCACAGAAATATGGCGGGTGTGTACCTTTCACCAATCATTTTGCAATAGGAAAATAAATAATATGTTGTAAATGCATCACAGAAATACAATGCGGATATAAACCTGCGTTTCTTCTTCTCCCCTTGTAAAAAACACGATAAGGCCCACTTCCCGTCCCGCATCCCCGGCGTCGGCTTACCGCTGTCACCGATGATGAGCAGCTTAAAGAGGTAATCGTAGTCCCTGGCCATGCCGGTAGCTGGTGGCTCACCCCCTCCTTGTGCCGCTTCTTTGCTCGTTTGCTGTCTGACACCCTCGGCTTGTAAAAAAAAATACTAGCCCCCAGAGCCCCCGTTATGAAATACAAAGACTACTAGCGATGCTACAAACTGTTAGCCCCCCCGAGCCGGCGTCGTTTTTCTCGGGGTTTCGCGGCGTCAGCAATCCTCTCCCTCCGCTGCAAATAGCCGGAAACTCCGCTTCCTTCTCTGGTGGAGCTGCACCCAACTGTGACCCGGCCTCACTGCGCAGGCTCCTGCTACAGCATCGCCGTCCCATCCCATTGATCAACACTACAGTACACTCATTCCACTGCAAAGGAAGCAGACTCGTACCATCTCAGTGCCTCTCAAGCACGGTCCAATAAATGGCAGGACCATTTACATTTATTTGAAAACTTATCTAGGGATAAATAAAACTGTATAGATACTAACCAAAACAATGGGATGTGAATTCACTTCAATCTATGAACAATAATCACATAAAAATGGTTATGTATAAACAGCATGTAATAAATTTGAAGCCTTTGTCTTCAGGGTTACAGTGATGATAGTGCTTTTAGAGGTCGAAACCAGATGGGATGCTTAAAACAGCAAAGGTGACACTCCAGGAAAGTTACTACAATTACTCACATCATCCCAGCATATTGTGCTGTAAAAAAACTATTGCACCTGCTCCTTATTTCTTTAATTTTTGTATGTATCTCATACTGAACTGTGTCAGATCTTCAAACAAACATAAAACAAAGGCAACCTGAATAAATACAAAATGCAATTTTTAAAAGATCATTTTATTTAATAAGGCAAAAAGATTATCCAATACCAAAATGACCAACATGAATAGGTATTCTCCCCCTGAACGTAATGCCTAGTTGTGCCGCCTTAAGCAGCAACAACTGCAGGCTAACACTTCCATTAACTGGAGATCAGTCACATCACTGTGATGAGTTTCGACCCACTCTTCTTTGCAGAACTGCTTTAGTGCAGCCACATTGGATGTTTGTGGGCATGAACTGCTCTTTTCAGGTCCCACCACAGCATCTCAATGGGTTTAGGTCCAGAATTTTACTGGGCCACTACAAAGCTTTCATCTTATTCGTTTTGAGCTATTCAGAGGTGGACCTAACCTTATGCTTGGGATCATTGTCTTGCTGCATGACCCAGACAACTCACAGACTGATGACCTGACATCCTTCTTCAGAATTTTCTGGTAGAGAACAGAATTCATGTTTCCCTCAACTATGATAAGTCATTCTGGCCCTGAAGCAGCAAAGCATCCCCACAACATTACACTGAAACTTCCGTGTTTAACCGTAGGTATAATGTTTGTGGAATGCTGTGGTTTACACCAGATTAAATAGGACCCCTGTCATCAAACAGTTCAACTTTAGACTCATCAGCCCATAGAATATTCTCCTATAAGCTCTGAAGGTCTTCAAGGTGTGTTGTGGCAAAACACGAGCCTTAATATTCTTCTGGGTTAGCAGTGGCTTTCTCCTCACCGCTCGCCCATGGATGACAATTTAGCCTAGAGTCTTTGGAATAGTGGAGCCATGAACTCTGACCTTTACCGAGGTGACAGAGGTCTGCAGCTCTTGGATGTTTCTTTGGATCTTCTGTGATTTCCTGAATGAGCCCTCGTTGTGCTCTTGGAGTAATTTTATAAGGTCGGCCTATTCTGGGAAGGTTCACTATTGTTCCAAGTCTTCTCCTTTTGAACATAATGTGTCTCACTGTGAATCTGTGGAGCCCCAGAGCCTTAGAAATAGATTTGGAACCCTTCCCAGACTGATATTTCAATCACCTTCTTCATCTCTTCTGAATTTCTTTAGATTTTGTCATAGAGTTCTTATGGTGAGACCAACTACCCAACTTCATGCTTCGGAAAAGGGTTTATTTAAGTGATAATTTGATTCAACAGGACTGGGTGTGTCTAGTCCAGCTGCAACAAGTTATTAATGCTGTTTGGTAGTTTTATGGATTTAGTTTCTAAGGGGAGAAATACTTTTTCACATAGGCCCAAACTTTTTTTCTGGGGACCCACATTTTTAAAATGTGACCCAAATCACAATAGGCCTTATCTATAAATTACAAGATTAACAATTTGTGCATAAATGAACATTTCTGACCATTTTATTGCCATCAGCGTCATCCAATTATCTTGAATAGGTAAACCAGCCATTTCAAAGTGATAGGCTGTACATTTAAATTACAACTACACTGTATGCTTATTGAAAATATATACTTATATACAGTACATATATCCTTGAGCAAGATACTGAACCCCAGTTTGCTCCCCAGGCGCCGGAAGGGCAGCCCACTGCTCCTCAGGGATGGGTCAAATGCAGAGGAAAAATTTCGCTACATTTTACTGTGTATAATTGTATGTGACCAATAAAGCTGATTCAAATTCAAAATGGACATATAATTTAAAAAAGTTTTTTTAAATTCTTATTTTCAACATTTGATATGTTGTCTTTGTGCTATTTTCAATTAAATATGGGGTTTAAATGTTTTGCAAATCACATTGTTTCTATTTACATTTTATACAGCGTCCCAACTTTTTTGGAAATGGGATTGTACAAAAATAGGAGAAATAAGTTGCGGGTCAAAACGTTTTTCACAGCACTGTATGTGGTTTATAATCATCACACACTGACACTCTATAAAATACCAAATGCTAGTAGGTAGTGCACAGAGAATGTGTGGAGTCTCAATGACCCCATCCTGAAGAAAACAGCTTTCTAATACTTCACACACTACATTGTGAAATCATGAACTTTTTATTTTTGTATCACCTTTTTACAAATGTATCAGGGACATGAGAATTCTTTTTTTTTTTTTTAAAGAGGTTGCTTCCCCCCCCCAAACAACTCTCACACACAAAGTTCAAAAAAAGTTAAAGATAGGGGTGTTGTTTCATTACAGTGGCATATTAAATGTTTGAATTCATTTTGGTAAAATAAGTAGCAAAGCACAGAAACATCGAAACAGAATTGGTCTTATGTAGTTCATTAGAGTATAACACTCTGCAAATAGTGAGATAAAATAAAAAAATCTGTTTAAATTGGGCTTAAAGGCCACTAAAACAATGACGCAAAGTGGGAAAGGAAAAAAAAGAATTTGTTAGGGTATATGTGGAAAAACACCACCCTTTTCAGCCTTTGTCCATTAAGGGCAACATGGGTATGTGTGAGTGTGTCTGGGGTTGTACAAGGCAGAGATCTTTTCATAGATCAGTCCTGCTCCATCACGTTAAAATGGTGTCATCTATCTCTTCATTGGAGTCTGGGAGGCTGGTGATTTTCTTCAAGGACCGGCGGTGACATTCTGACAGTAGGTCGTTACTGGCAGAGTCCAGAATGGCAGTAACACTCTGAAGTGTAGGGCAAAAAGCAAAAATGAGAAAAAAGCTCTTTTCGTTTTTATGCTGTACACATTTGTCAATGATAGAAAAGAGTCTGTAGTCTTACCTGCATGGTTTCCTCTCCCTGGCGGAGTTTCAGCAGGTTGACAATGGTGTGCTCACTCTGAGCTCTGACGCTGGTGTTCTTATCCTTGGTGTTGTCCAGCAGACTCTTCAGCAGGGGCTTGATTATACTGATTTCCATGGAGGGAGTCTCCGGTTCTTTGAACACCCACCAGATCACACGCTCTGACACCAGTCTGATGTCACTGGACTGATTCTGAAGACACTGGATGGCCAGACAAACAACGAACGTTGAAGCAGGTGCTCCTATACATTTATTCGGGTATTATGCACACTTTTATGACACCAAATCTTCATTTACAGCTGCTTGGTAACTCTATTAGTCAGCTTTAATAATGAGAACTTAGATTATAACTAAACAGTTTGTGAAGTTAATTTAAGACTTTGACTCAAGTTCCAGAAGTTTCAGAAAAAACTATTTGCAGGGACACAGATGCCCCCTGCTGTGGGAAAAACCCAATAAGTGCTGATGTGGATAGACCATACCCTCTACCATAGCAGTATAACAGGATGACATAAAAACAGCCTAAGTTCTATGTGACTAAAAATGTAAGAAGCAAAATGAAGAAGCTAATGTGTGAAATTCCACTGAATTCTCCAGCAGTTTTTGAGGAGATGTGGATAGACCATACTCCTATCAAACCTGTTCACAGACAGTCAAGGCTAACCCTATAAGCACCCTTTGACAGGTGCATTAAAAAAGATTCAGCTGAACCTGAATGGACTGGAGCGGGAGTTAATTACCTCCTATGGATGTATTACGCACTCCTCAAGTTACAACTGGACTCTGCAGTCTATGACCAGGATATTTAGTTGTATGTCTTCAGACTATTAACACACTTATACTTATATATTAACACTCCAATACTAGCCTTGTAATAGAGAAAGATAAAAGAACCCATAGTTCTACATGGAGACAAATTTTGAGCAGCTAATAAAATAAAATGAAAATAAAAATGTTAAAAGCAGCATTAATTGTTTTTGTGCTCACTTGGGGACAACAGAACAAGTTGTAAACACATCACTGACATTATTATTTCTGGTCAGCATGTTAGCAACATTTGCTTATCTACACCAGCAACATGGAGCAACACATGGAGCAGCGTTTCTCTACACATGATGAATACTTTGCCTCCTTTTAGCTCTGTTTTGGTCTCCATTGGCTAACAGAGAAATGAGTTGTTCTTCAGCTAATCAATTATGTCCACAAGCTAGTTGTGTCTGAAATTTTTTCTCTAAAAATATCTGCCTTCTGCTGCTGAAAATGACACTGGTAAGAATTGTCATACTGAACCAAAACAGTAATATTTGAGGCTGTACTACCAAAAGAAGCTTCTTTTAGACAGTGAAAAGTCCATAGAGCTAAGTTGAACAGCAGAGCCAACAGGGTGAAGACTTTCTCACTTGAAAGGCAAAGTAAACAGTCTGTGATCACCACTTTAACAAAACGATTCCTGCTTTACCTTGACAAACTGTGTGATGAAGCGCTGGGGAACACTGCCTCCCTCAGTTCTGAGACGATGCCTCATCAGGTACCCAATCGCTCTGATCCCACTGGTGGCAATAGGAATCTGAAAGGACAGCACAATCACAATATGCAGTGACACACTAAAGGGCAACAGGAAGGGATGTACAACATAAGGGAACAGTAGAGGACATAGGATGTAAGCTGTGCTAAGATAAGCTATACTTCATTGTCCCCATGGGGAAATTCTTTCTCTGCATTTGACCCATCCCTGAGGAGCAGTGGGCTGCCTTTACGGCGCCCGGGGAGCAAATTGGGGTTCAGTATCTTGCTCAAGGATACTTCGACATGTAGACCTGGGGGAAGTGGGGATGGAACCACCGACCTTCTGATAAGACGACCGCTCTTCCCACCAAAGCCACAGCCACCCCATAAGGAGCAGTGGGCTGCCATTACATTACGGCGCCCGGGAGCAAATTGGGGTTCAGTATCTTGCTAAAGGATCTTGCTTGTAGACTTGCAGGGGTTGGGGATCGAACTACAGTTCATACCTCCCCTTGTTGTTTGCTATAGTTATCTTTGCTTGTAGTTATAGCTAATGTACAGCTTACTTAGCCATTGAGTGAATGCCCAAAACCCGACTGGATTGAGTATGGACAGCGACATCGGATCACTTAAAACAGGCTGAGTAACCTCAGTGAACACAGCTGGACACCAGAATGGGAACAGAAACGCCTTCTGAAACTATCGGAGGCCATCTTGATGGCAGGAGTTACCAAACAGAGGTGATTTACAGCGCCTCTGACAAGGGTTATGACTTCCTGGACATGATGATGCAGCAGGTGGGGACGGGGAAGGGAGAAGCGGCAGAGGAGCGAGAGTGTATGGGGCATTCACATTAATGGAGGATTTAGTTCAACCAAACCAGTGGTGATTGTGGAAAGACAAACCAAGATGGTTTTGGTGGGTTTTCTTTAGTTAATGACTTGTTTGAATGAAGTGTTTGTTTTATGAGTTAACAAGATAGCTAAGCTTCGATTAGCTCAATAAACTTGAATTCAGAGCCGTTACAGTTTTATTTTTCTGTTTAGTCTAAGTATATTTACTTTCTTTACGTTTAGCAAATACATTTTTCTTACTTATTAGACTAAAGACAAAGGCCCCATTTCCACTGCTTAGTACCAGCTCAACTCTACTCTACTCGCCTTTCCACTAGGAAAAAAGTATCTGGTACTACTTTTTTAGTACCTCCTCACTTTAGTGACCGTAAATTTTTTCTATTGCAGCCACTACATTGAGGAGGTACATATGTTCCTGTCTTAAACAGCTGATGAGAGGATCATGGAGGTGTGTGTCGCGTTGAAGATTACGCCACAGCAGTTTCGTGCGGTGCCCATCTACCCTGACCAGGTACTATCCTGCAATACAAAACGACCAGCAGAAAAGTACCACTCGCCTTGGTGAGTGGAGTCGAGTGGAGCCGGTACTATGCAGTGGAAATGCAGCTATAGAGAGCAGGTGAAACTTTGAGAACATGCTGCTCAAGTACTTCTCCTAGTTAAAACTATGGGGGGCTATCGGACTACTGCCTCTAGAGGTATGAAGGTATTACAAGACAGGACAGGCGAACAGTAAATGTTTCTGCAACACAATGCATAGATATTTTTGACACATCACCACTGTTGTTTCTTCACATTGTCTTGGTCATATCTTCCAAACTACATATTTAAATGAGTAGTTTCACATTGTGGGAATAATCTTTGACCCAGTATCCTCACAGTAACGACATCAGCCAAGAAAATCTCTGCAGCACCTAAGTCCCAATAGAACCGGAACTTGAGAATAAGCACATTTCCCATGATATCAAACTATTTCATTAATGGTGACTCACACAGGATGTTAATTACAGCCATGTGCATCAGTTCATGTGGGATGTGAGAAATATTTTTGATCAAAGATCAGTATGCCACACAAACTTTCTTCTCACCCTGTCAGCAGTGGCATTGGCCAAAATGGTCTCGGTTACAGTATCGCAGTACTCCTTCCCACACAGCTTCTCAGGGGCAGACTTGACAGCTATGGCCAGGGCCAAACTACGACCATGACGAACCATCCAGTCAACACCAGATACGTCCGCTGAAAGGAGGAATAAAATGATTAGCCCATAACACATAGTCATAGGGAAAGTCAAACTTTTTAAATAAAGTTAGCAAACTACAGTTTACTGTCCAAAGAACTGTACAGTACAGTTAGTATCATGAGAAGTGTCAGCATAAAGATTAAAAACAACATTAACATTGAGATTCAAACAGTCAACCAAACATAAGATGCATGGTGTGATGATACATGATGAAGAGTAATTATGCATATAATACAAACCCAGTATGTGCTGCAGTAGTACACTCTTCAGCTCCTCCTCTGACAGGAAGGCACAGAGCTCACCAACACAGCCAGCAGATGCCATACGAGTTGCATCCTTTTAGCACACACACACACACACACAGACAGACACAGACAGACACAGACAGACAGTCAGACACAGGTTGAGTCATTTAATCTCAAACTGACACAGAGGCTCAAAACCACCATTTTAGAAAACCACATCCTCGCTGTCTGACTTCCATTTTTCTACTGTGATCACGAAACCACTGAACAACTCTGTGACGGCCTTCTTTATGTACTGTGTCTCACTGTATTAATGACTTCATGTATTCAGCAGCTATTGAAGGTCATAGGGTGGACAAAGAGGCAAGGTGCCAGCTCTGCTTGTTGCTGCAAGTTATCTGCTCCTCCTGACATACCTCATCATGTCCCAGCATGCCTAGCAATGTTGTGATGATGCTCTTGCGGATGGTTGGGTCCACCTTTGACCCGGCACCCTGGATGACAAACCTTAAGGCTTGGAGCATTGTCTCCCTGTAAGAGGGGTAAAGATAACATAAGCATGAGAACCAGAACTGTATACTCCAAAATACCACCTGTTAGAAAACATTTAATAAATAGAACTGTACCCAGAACCCAGTTCCTTAAGTTTATGTCCATTTCTCCTGTGTTGAGAACAGAGTCTGGCTGAAAGTAGCTTGTTGAAGCAAATAAGAATATTGATATTTGAGAGTTTTGTTTCTATTAACAATGAGAGGGTTGATTATAGGTTTATTATTAATAAGTAACACAAACATTTATGATCCTATACATTAGGTTATTTAAGAATTGTGACCATGTACTGAGTGGAGCCACAATAAAATGAGATAATTAACAGTTGAAATATAAACTCTCACTGCTCTACTGTGGAAAACTATATGTATGCTTTTTTTAAATATAACTATATGTCTTGTTAGTTAAGAGCTTACATTTGTCAATACTGATATATGTATAAGTATTTGGGGCAAATTTCAAATCACACAAATTATGGGCTGTTTCATTTGGTTTTCTGGTGCCCTTCTTTCTGAGGCGGTCCTTTGTCTTTGCTCCTAACCATTTTACGCTTACTGCACATTTTCATTCATCTTTATGCTGATCATATCTGAAACACTTTCCCAGTAAATGGTCAACTTCATGCAAATATCCTTAAGTCCAACGTTTCCCAACCTTTTAGGCTTGAGACCAGAGTAGTGTCTGCTTGCCACCCCTCATTCTGGGCTATGTATGGTTGCATGAGTTATGAGGGATTTAACAATGAGCTAAAAGGGATTTATCTCTGATTGCTTCATTTGGTGGATTAGCAATATTACAAAACAAAATAGGGAGAAAAGCCTGAAGAATAAAACAATTATTAATATTTCCTACTCCATTAATTATCTTAAAACCACCTAGGATTAATCTTGGGACCCTATACGGGGGTCCCGACCATGAGGGATGGAACCACTGCTTCAGACCAATGATTGTGAAATGTGGGTCAAAATGGTTCCAGGACTCCCAGAGAAATATTATAATTTTTAAAATCTATTTCTGTATTATCAGTGGATATGATCTCAGTAAGTATTCCAACCTGCAATCATGTTCCTAAATTGTTTAATTACAGAATAGCAGATTACACTTCAAAACTAAATTTATCAACAATTATCAGACAAGATTTATCATGTGTTCATCTGTGGGTCTGAGGTATTAGTAGTATAATAGTTTAATTAGAGCATCAGTTGACAGGGCAATCTGTTCAAAGTCTCTCCTTAATCAAGATATTAGTCCTAGTCTGCTGTACGAGTATTCACCTGACTCCTGAGTCCTCAGCATTGCAGATGGAGGAGAGCTGCTCACTGAAGAGTGGGTCCACCTTGGTGTGGATGGAAACCAGTTGGCCCAGAGCCTCAGCAGCCCTCAGCCTCACTGCACGGCTCGAGTCCTGCAGGGCCTTCAGAAAGGTGGTCTGCAGCTGAGGCAGGAAGGGCTTCAGGGCAATCCCCACCTGGAGGAAGAATACAGTCCAGAGGTTAGAGCCACACACTGTCACTTAAACACCTGGATGATGCATTTTTGGAGAGAAATAATGAAAAATGAGCGATGGAACTGTTTGGACCATTTACATGTCCCTTGTGGACATGCAGGTACAGACCTTTGCCAGTAGCAGGGTGAGAGTCTCCAGCAGAGCGGTCTTGACCGTCCAGGCAAAACGGTCTCCCAAGATGCGAATGAGCGGTCCAGTGATGTTGACAACAGAGGGCCGCAGCGCCTCGGGGGAGGTAAGCTTGATGACCCCTCCCAATGCTTTAGCTGCCTCTTCTTTCTGCTCAGGGCTACCAGTAAGGACGCCTTCTCTCAGGACAGGCAGGATACAGGTCACACCCTAAGTATATATGGAGAGAGATAAAATAAAATGATTAATATAGCTGCAACGTACAATTATTTTATTATCGATTAATGTTTTTTGATTAGCTGCTCAATGGCTATGCCTATAACATGTCCGAAAATTGTGAAGGTGGTTATCATTTGCTAGGCATCTTCAAACTGCTTTATTTTTCTGACCAACAGTCGAACAGGATGATTTAATGTCGGGTCAATATACTGCCGTTGCTGCGCCAGCTAATATTGACTATTCATCCTTCTCTTCACTGTGCCATCATGCAGCTGTGAAACTGGAGGTGGAGTGACCTTCTCCCCCACCGGCTCAGAAGCCGACACGGTTTGCAGGACTTTTTCTTCCTCCTGAACCGACAGCGGCTAAGAATCGCCTGCCATTGTACCCGGACTTCGTTCCGGAACTAACTTCCACATGGAACAAACCACTGTCTACCCGCATTACAGTACCCAGCTATGGACAATATTTGAACCTGGAGGGTGCTGAAAAGGCTGGTTTGGTTAACCCCCCGCCTATGGAGCCATACTTGGCTGCATATCTGGCCCTGTCGCACAACCATGGTGTGAGCGGCACCGCAACCCTCCTGTCCAAACACTGCAGGTTTTCTGCAGCTCAGCTGGATAAAATATACCGAGCGCAGGCAGGCACCGCTCGAGCGCTGAGTTCCGTAACCATGCTTCAAACTATATAAGGTATATAAGTGCGGGCAGGACCTCACACACATCACCAAAGGTCATCTGCCTTATGAATGTGAATAGAGGTGTCTTCAGTGAGGATATGCGAGGGAGTGATATCCCATACTACATGTGTTGTAATTCGTTCCTCTCCTTCAGGGAACAGAAGTTAAGAGTCATAACATTTCGTTAGTTGTGTGGACACAATTTAAAGTCACGTCCACTGCGGTATCAGAGCAGACTATACCATAGTCATCTTCAACACAGCTCAGAAAGTCAAACTGATTCTGTAAGAGAGAGAAATACCAGAACAAAACCAGAACAAAAGTCTTCTTACCTTCTTGGGCAGACAGAAACCTGGCAGGTGCCGACCCTTAATGTCTGCAGCGGCTGATTTAATGTCTCGATGTAGGTCATCAATCAGAGCCAGCTGGCTGCTTGCATCCAGTTTCTATACATGAAAAACAAAAGAAAAGTCAGGCCACCTTTTGACTAAGAAATGATCAAAGTACTCATCTGTTTTCACTGCATTAAGTAAATATGTGCAGAAAAACTATGGTGTCGTTGACTTTTCCTGCACATCAACACACCTTGGTAATGGAGTTGATGGTGTCCCAGCTCTGAGACAAGACCTGTGGGTTGGAGTCATTGAGGAGGCGGATAAGGCCTGACAGAAGAGTGCGAGTATGTGCACTGTAGTCCAGACGAGTGCGGGCGAAGTAGGCGTTGAGGATGGTGACAGCGGCCTGTCTGAGGCCGGGCTCGATGCCTCTCGTGGCCTCCAGCAGGTCCTCGATGATGATCCTCTGGCCCACTTCATCCTCCACTGAAAGGACCACTGTCTGACAGCTGCACAGCTCCTGAGACAGAGGCAACACAGCAAGGTTAGGGTTGGTTCTTCTTCTTTGTACTCAAACACAAAATACCTGCAGATATTAGAGCATGTGAATGCTTGGTGTTACCTGTGCTTCATCCTCTGTTCCCAGCTTTTCTTTGAAGGAGGAGAGTAGGGCAGGTAGTATGACCCCTAGGTGGCGTGTCAGAGCGTCCCCAGCCACGGCGGACAGGAAGGCCAGCACACGGGTGTTGACGGGAGGGGCCGTGAGCTGGGAGGACCAGAGAGGACACAGCTGTAATCTGATACAGGTGATCACAATAACAAGGCCTGAAGAAAGAAAACATGACTTTGACGCTTTACCTTTGGAACCAAGTAAGGCAGAACGGAGCGACTCTTCACCGCCATGACCTGCTTCAGCCCGTCTAAAGCAAATTCAGCTGTCTCCTCGTCATTCTAAGAAAAGAGTTTATTGAAAGCCAGGCTGACATTTTTTAATGCTGTGTGACTCGTGCTTTTGTCCTCGATCCCTTACCAGCTGTTTGAGCAGGGTAGGCAGGATGTCGTCCAGTGCCTGGTGACCAATGGTTGCATGAAGCTGCTCGAAGGTTTTGGCTGCAGCCTCTCGGACCTCCTCCAGAGGGTCACACAGAGCTTTCCTCACTGTGGGGACCAGGGACTCAGAGAAGACAAGTACCTATAGTAAAAGCACCACAAGGTTAGTAATGTTTCATGCATTTCATTATATTAATTCACAATGTTGTCAAAAGGTGCACAGTCTTTAAATGTTTGTTTTATGTCTATTCTTTTTAGCCATTAGTTTTTTGAAATTTAGATTCCAAAAAGAAAGGTAACTTGCTTTCACATGACAGCAAGACCAGAAAAATTGTTATTAAAGATCATTTTTTTTGATACTTTGCTCTTATTGGACAGTGACAGTAGAGACTATCATGAGTAACACCTCTGTTTATACTACTATTTCATGTTAAAATGGATGCTGTGAGAAAGGTGTATTTTATCAGATTTACACACTGGTAATTCTGAATGTACAAGATAAAAGCAGAAAGACCAACAAGTGGGCCTTAAACTTAACCTCCTTTAGAAACCTTGTAATATACAACACATGGAATATTTTATGTGAAAAATAAATGTTTGGGGTTTGTTTTGAATGTTGAAAAAACTCATAATGATAAAGATCAATAAATCAAAATCAAAATATGTGATAAAATATCTTTGCCAACACGGAGATGAATGCTTTTAAAAAAAAAAAACTATTAAGAGACTCTAATGAATTTCTTTTCACAGACTGGAACCACAACTGTTGAAAGGGAGGGGACAAAAAATGTGGTTTAAGCCCCATTTACACAGCACTGTTTTTGCTGAAAACAGAGAAGTTATTTTCAGTGTTTTAAAAAGTTCTGTGTTCACATGGCGATGTTTTCCAAATGATCCCCGTACATATGGATCCCACAAAATAGCTGAAAATGCTGTAGTATCCATGTCAAGGCAGTATTTGGCGGTGTACCCCTTCAAAATCAGCACCACAGAATAAGATCACAGTCGTAGTGCAACAAATCTACAGTGGTGGAGCGTTAATAAAGCGTAAACAAATCCAGACCATCCAACGTTGTTCTTTTGTTGTTGTTCTGTCCATAGTAGGCCATCTGCCTGCATGTATAAAGCTAAAAGTGTAACAGGCATACGCATAGCTGGGCTGTGACATCATCTTTTTCAGAGGAGTTGCATTTTGCCCATTTACACGACAACGGTACGGTGGTGTTTTCAAAATATTACACTCTGGAGCCCATTTTCAAAAGTTTGACTTTTCAGGCCCTGAAAACGGCGTTCTCATCTAAATGAACGTCTAAAACTCCACAAAAGTGAACCATTTTTGGGTGAAATGGGTGTCATGTAAACGGCCCCTTAAACTCATCAGCTTCTGTAAAAGAAGTCTGTAAAACATGAATCTTTTTTTTTTTACATGTCTACAGGACTGTAGCTTTGAATCCTGGGAGCAGTAGTCTCTCCTGCTGTGGTCATATATAATCTTAATCTGATTCAACTCCACTAGCTATGATGCTGCATGCTTGTGCAGAGACGCGTGCATGTTGCAGTGTCTGTGTGACTCACCGCATCTTTGCTAGTGGACTTCATGATCTCACTGAGGCCGATGCAGACTCCCTGCCTCTCGTCGCTTTTGTCAGAGCGCAGCCCCTCCTCCAGGATGGGAATAATCTCAGGGAGAATCTTCTCTCCCAGCTTCCTCACCAGATCACCCAGGGTCCGAGCAGCAATCTGAAACCATACAGACACACAGCACAAAAAGGCTCTTTGGAGGTGCTTCCACAGTGACAGGAGAAACAAACACCACTGACAGTCGCCACCAGGGAAAGTAAAAACAGAGTGGGGTTTTCAGAGTTCAAGGAGCAATACCGTTCTCTTGTCAGGGTAGGTGGAAGCCAGGAAGCCCAGCAGGAGAGTGAAGAGCGTTGGGAGGATCTCTCGAAGAGTTCTGGGGGTGTTGGATACCACGATTTTCCACACGTGGAGGGACGCCTGTCGAACTACCAGCTGAGTGTCTGAACGGCCCATATAAAGGCCAGAGAGGACGCGATTACGCCGCTCAGCGCCAAGAGCTCCGATGATAGCCTGGGAGAGAAGTTCAAACATCAGCAATCCTTCACACAAAGATGAACGAACATATTTCAAAGACACACAGATACTTCAGTGATTAGACGTTAAGATAAAACAAAAGGATAATTCGACTTCCTTTAATTAATTTGAGGATTTTTTTAAGAAAACTAATTTTTCAAACTTTATTAGATGCAGCAGTTCCAAAGTTATCATCCTCAGAAGCCGTCTCTGTGGTCATCTTTCCTGTCACTCCTGAGATATGGAACAACAGATCCCCAAGCAGCTGCACAGAGCTGAACCTGAAAAACAACAACACGGACAAACTACCAGTCAACACAAGACTGACATTTATTCTATCACTGATATGTCACCATGTTTTTAAGTCAGACCTTATTCTCCACAAGTCATCAAACAGGCCCTGTTCCAGCTCAGGAAGCAGCAGTGCGATGGCGGTCTCGGCATACATGCTGACGATTCGCTGGCCGGCACGCAGTGCAGTGTCTCTCACATACTCGTTCTCATCAGCCAGAGCCTGGCAGACAACACGGACAGAGTAAGGAAGAATACCCTGAACTGAGATTCTGGTAGTTCTTGCCAAACTCTTTTCCCCTATACTGGGACAAATACCTGCTGGAACCTGATATTTTTAGGATGAGCGCTGTTATACACAAAAACTAATGATGGGTTTTGCCACAAAGTGTACATTGGAGCCTTAATATGGTTCCATCCAATAATCCTGAGGAAACAGCGAGCAGGAGCCATCATGCTGGTCAACCAGTAAGTTTAATTTTATTGCGTTTTATTCATTGACTGTATTCAAAAAACCTGCAGTGTGCTAGGAAATGTTAGCCAACATAGCATAAGAAGTCATAAATAATTTTCAGATTGATTAAACTGGAGCCATTTTAAATTGATAACGTTAGATAAACTTCTACACCGGATCAAATTAAATTCTGAAAATATTCCCAGGAGGGTTGTTGCAGTATTTTAAAATTACAGGATAATCTTGAAGTGAAAATAACAAGTAGTGAAATGTGATTCAGCGCAAAATGGGAAAAATATTCTGGTCCTAAAAATACCTTGAGAATGCAGGGGATGATGGGTCCAACGTAGGCAGTAAACTTGTCTCCAAAGGTGACGGGCAGGTAGATGAACATCATGATGTAACCATCTCTGACGTGGGAAGCTATGTCTACCTTGCTCGCTGTTTGCACCACTTCTGGCATCAGCTTGTCCAGCTTCTCCACTCCGAGTCCAGCCATGACCTCAGCCAGACCTGAAGACAATGATACACAAATTGTACAATGAGTCGCTTGATGAGTGATATGAAGACCAAATCAAAAACAGCATATTGACAGAGTGTCGATGTAGTGACCTTGTGCGGCTCCAGAGCGATCTACAGAGCTTTGTTCCGATGCCAGTGTCTCCATGAGCCATGGCAGCAGGTCGTCAAAGCAGGATTCACCCATCCCCTTCACCATGGCACCCAGGGCTTTGGCTGAGACTGTACGCACCTGGAGAGGAGAAGAAGAGGAGCAGCTACAGCTTTGACTTCACACCCGCACACTTGACTTCAGTACTTGCTTGTATCACTAAACACACCTCAGGCACTGGGTCCAACAGAGAAGCCTTCAGTCCAGGAATAACACTTGGTAAGTAGGGCGACAGGTCCTGTGAAAAATTGACACACGTTACACCATAAATAAAAAAACGAGGGCTACTTAAAACTTCTATTTAGTTCACTGTAATATTTAGCGTATGCTGTGTACCTTCTGGTCGGTGAGGGAGTACATGTTGCCGATAATCTGTGCGGCCATCTTGCGAGTGTCAGTGGAGCGATCCTGGAAAGCTCTTTGAACGATGGGCATGATGAGAGCCAGGGAGGGGGCATCGATGAAGTGGACAAACTTGGTGTCCAGCAGCGTCTGCAGGCACATCTGGGTTCTCCTGGACGGATCAGTGAGGGCATCGAGCAGGATGGGGGTGATTGCTGAGAGAGGAACAACGACATCAGCATCAAAACATTAGTTTGCTAAACATTAGTGGGAAACAAAAGTCATTCTTAAAACTGTACTTTCTACATGTGATTTTTTTTTATTTATTTTTTTTATAAATGCCTGTTTTAAAATTAACTTTGAAGTTTGAACTTGGTTTCTCCTTTAACTTTCTTACCCAGGATTTCAGGGTTGCGGATGACAGAGCCAATCTGTCGGAGGGCCTGCTGGCCGGCCTTCTGCACCTTCACGTGGGAGTCAGTCAGCACCTCAGTCAGCTTGGGCACAATGCTGGGCAGGCAGGACGACAACTGCTTGGGTGCACAGAAAGCCATGGCGCCCAGCAACTCCACCGAGCCTGGAGCAAAGAGAGTGCTTGAGTGAACTACTCGTTTGATTGTGACCGTCTACATATTGTTATAGGAAAAAAAAACATTATTCAGTTGTACACAACTATTATCATAGTTGTAATCTATTAGACAATGTTCATGAAAACTACTCATGACAATAAAATCTAAGCATGTGACAAGACAAATGTCCAGTAGTCTGTACAGCCTCTAACATAACTTTCCTCTGCTTTATGACTTCATACAAATATGTCTGAAAAGACCTGGAGTTGACCAAATCATTTTTTATCCACTGAAGGTATCACCTGCTTTAGTTCTCCAGGACTCCTCCTCCAGGGCCACAAGCAGGGAGGGAAGAACCAGCTTCACCCCGTGGGCGCTCAGGTTCCTCATCACAGCCTTGGCACAGTCATCTGCAGCCTGGTGGAAGATGTGGCAAAAGATATACAAATACACTATGACTGATTGGGGACAAGAATTATTAGAACAGATTCCTAAATTAGTGCATGTTTCATCAATCATTAATGTTTTAATGTAAATATGTAGAATCACTGGATGGTGCAGAGAGACCTTCTGTCATTTAAAGCAAAAACATTTTGATGATAAATTCATGACAACACAATAATTGGCTTGTAGCGTGCATCTTAACACCATGTGAAACTTGAAGCAGAAAGTGAAATGACAGCAGAAGAGGCAGTTGGCTCTTGCATACGATCGGTCTGCTCACCTCCCTGACATACTGGTTTCCGTCCCCAAAGCAGAGCAGGAGGTGTGGCAGCACGTGGACCACATATGGCTCAAACAGCTTCCCCAACATGTTACACAGCATCTCAAAGGCAAACAGCGCTCCTAGACAGAGACAAACAGCTACTCAGTGGTTTCATTCTGATGCTGAAATCTTGAGTGCCAGTAGATGGTGGCTTCTGGTCTATTCGATGAAGAGGACATAATCTGGCATACATAATATTTGCTCCAACACAGATTAATTAAACGAAAGCAAACAGTTCAGTGGTTGGCTTAACTTCACTGACCTTCCCTCCGTCTGAAGTTCTTCTTGTCCTGGATGGCGTCTGTTAGCGTGGTCATGATGTCCTGTTGTTTGAGCGCCAGGATCCCGAGTCCTTTGACCAGGCCAGCCAGACCGTACGCTGCTCCCTTCCTCTCTGCGTACTTGTCACTCTCCAGCAGCAGCTGCAGCAGGTTCCTAACAATTCCTGCAGCATCCTCCTTGATGGCAGGGACTAAAGGAGGTAAACAGCTGGCCACAGACTCCTGGACCTGATGAGGGATGAAAAACCACGTGATGTAATGTGGTGAATTGAAACTCTCGGATGCTGAACACTCTGAATAATACATGATGTGAAAGGATGTAGGATGAGTTTCTTACCTGCTGTGAAGGGGTAGAGAGTGCAGTGATGAGTTTGGCGACAATGGGTTTGACCTTAGGGTCACTTTTGTCCAGATGTTTGGCCAATGAGCCCATGAGAATAACCACACTCTGACGAACAGAATCGTAGCTAGCGTCCAGGGGAGCGTTCTTTAGAAACTCCTCAAAGACTGGCAGCAGGGAGCTCACATTCTCCTGTTATAAAAAGCAGGTACATGCAACATGGTGCAAGATATAAATGCTAATAATTCACAGTGTATATTCATGTTCATACAGTAGATTTCTGAAAAAAGAGGCAAAGCAGTACCTTTCCGTGTGTATTGAGAGCAGAGAGGGCAGCGTCCAGCATGCAACGCCGCACCTCAGTGTGGCGGTCATTCAGAGCATCAGGAACGAAGAAGAGGAAGAGAGGTGTGATCTGAGATTCATCCAGATACTGAGACAGCTTGTTGAGAGCCAGAGCAATGCCACACCTGACAAAGAAGTATGAAAGAGCTGAGAGCTAAGGATGATCTATGATGTTATCTCTAGAGCTGTCAGTACGGAAATCTCAAAATCACACTGATACTAGTAGAAAAGCTCTTTCCAGCCTTTTACTGTCATCAACTATTTTTTTTGCATCTATTATTAGTAGAGCCATTTGGAAAAACTGATTTTTTACTTTTTCTTAAAACCATCTTAAAAAATGCTGGTATATATCATCTTTGCAAACAAATCTTATGCGTTACCTGGCCTCCCATTGGTCAGGTGGAGCTTCAGAGATGACTCTGCCCAGGGCGTCCAGCACAGGAGGCGGTCTCTTTAAAAATAACAAGAAGACATAGTCATTAATATCCCCTGCTGCATGATGCTTGTTTCTAATGTGCATACGTTTGTAAAAAGAGACAACATTTATGAAAGAAGTGAGACGATGATGACAGGTGTAAAATGAAAGTGTCATAATAAATGAAAGCAGCATAAGGTTCAACATTAATAAGCTGAGTAGCACTGCCTGTGTTAAGATAAGATAAGATATACTTTTATTGTCCCCAAAGGGAAATTTGTTCTGGACTCCGTCCAACTACAATTTCACAGAGGATACATCAAGTAGGCATGCAGTGAATTCACTGAAACCAATGTCACATAATACACACTCCATACATAACATTCACACATATTTACACAAACACAAGTACTTCAGTATTGAGTTTAAATAATAAATAATGCACAGCTTAGCAGAGTTATTGCACAAGTAATAGTATATTGCATTATATTGTTCTAGACTGTAGTAATAATACTGCAGCACTACCTGTGTTCTAGACTTTAGTAGTACAACTGCACTACTACTTGTGTTCTAGACTGTAGTAGTACAAGTATTTTTTTAGTAGTAATTTTCCAACTCAATCTGCTACAGTACATATTAACCAACCACTTACCAAAACACACACACATCCACCTTGTAGTAGTGGATAAAAAATACAAAAATATCATGCTTTGGCTTGTGAGCTCAAAATCATAAACTAGCTAGACCTAGAAGAGGAATAATGTGATCAGGCCAAGGTGTAGGGTCTTACATAGAGTTTTTGGTGGTAGAGCTCAATGAGCTGGTTGAGCACTGAAGCAGACTGGTCTCTGTACTGGGACACGGCGTTAGAGAGAGCTTCGGCAGCAGCAGAACGGATGGCCTCCTCGTGGTGGGTGACGTCTCCAATTAGCAGGGAGCAGAGCTCAGGGACCAACTCCAAATCCAGAGACTCCCAGAGTCTAAGGAAGGAGGACAAGGCAAAAAAATAAGCTCAGTTTTTATCAACATGGTTTCCATTGTCAGTCACCCTCCAAATACAAATGCTTTTGCAGGATAAAACATCTTTAAATTACATTTACGGAACAGCATGGTTAAAATGTAAACTGTTCAAATTGTGGATTTGGAGAAACGGTGAGACTCCTGTTGGAAAAGGTGAATCCCAATGTAGGTACCAATAAAATATAATACAGTATGAACAATCAGTTAGGAAAACAAAGGAAGAAACAGCATAATACATACTTTGCAGCTAAGGCTCTGCCCTCCTCCTCAACATCAAACCTGGCAACCCAAAGCCTACGCAACAAACTCAGCCCGCTGGCTTCTGTGCTGTCTGTGGGCAGAGCAAACTCCATCTCCAACAACCCCTGAGAACAGACAGAATGGTTATTAATAGCATGTGTAGGATACTCATGGGATGTATTAAATGTCAATTAACAAAGGCTATCACCAAATATGTTCACAGCAGTGCTTTTGTCTTGATCTAGATACAGTATCACTTTCTTGATGAAAAAACCCCAAAAAAGCTCATAAAAGTTTCATCTGGGGAAAAAAACAACTGAAAACCATCAAATATGGGAACCTTCTCTGTCAGTAACACATCTGTTTCATTCACCAAATATCAAAACATATGAGATCCCAAACTCACTCTGAGGGCAGCATCCCGCACAGAGAAGCAGGATGAGAGGAGGGCGTCGAGCAGGACGTCTATCTCTGGCTGCTCGGCCACAGTGCAGCCGTCTCCTCCTCCAGCGCTGACACACAGCGCCGTCAGGCACTGGGATGCCAACACCTGGAACACAAAGAGTGAAAAATTCTGTTATCCGTGTGGGTATATCAGGTTGCTCCAAAACACAATGAGTGGATGGAAAAGAGAATTAAAACCGAAAAGGAGCTAGTAAAAACAAATACAGAAGAATTACTCACATGCAGACCAACAAACAAGATGTCTGTAAAATCCCTTGTTTACCTGGAGTCTTGGTGTGGCTGTAGAAATGACTCTTGTCAATAGTAGCAGCATGTTGACACGTGGAAGCAGCTCTGGACCATTCTAAACAAGAAAACAGCACATAAGCTCATTACACTACAATTTAAATGGTGGAACGGTAACATGAAGCTTTCTCAATGTGCTATGCCAGTGCTGCTCACAAACTTTGAAGTCATGAAAGATGGCTATGTATATGACTGGTGAGTAAATAAATTGAATGCACGATGGCAATTTGTCTTGTCTCTCAGTCATTTCTGGTTATCTGGTGTTCCTGTTGCCTTTTATTCCTCTACATGAATAATGGCTTGTTTCAACCGTTTTCCTGTGCAAGTCACAGACACAGCTCAATTCAAAGGAGAAATTTTCTACCTCATCTACATTAAAATCATCGCTGACTGTGCTGGCCCGAAGCTGACAGTGTTGGATGATGACTTGTAAGGCTCTGGTCATCAAGTTCTCCTTCTCCTCCGTGCTGCCTGAAGACTCCCTGAGCATGACATTGAGGAGGGGGAAGCAGAAGGAGAAGGCAGGAGCAGACAGCGGACCCCCTTCTGAGGTAAAAAACAAACAAACAAGACACGAGAGGAGAGTCGTTACATGACTGAATCACATCTTAGTTGCTCGCTATAACTCTGACTTGCTCGTGGGATTACATTTTGATGTGTATATACTCTTATGTGTGTGTGTGTTTGTGTGTGTGTGTTTGTGTGTGTGTGTGTGTTTGTGTACGCTACTGTAACATCTGAACAGCAAAAAATGTCCATCTGAAAACATCTTGAGTCTCTTATTCTGTTTTATTAAATCTTTCTTTCCTTGCACTTCATTATTCATTAAATAAGAACATTAGATGAACTTTTTGCACTTGAAATATTGTCTTGATGTGTTCTGACACAGACTTATTCATATTTCCTCAATAGTAGGTAAATCTATTGTCCTTGCCATTATTATCAGATAGATGATTTGTATTGTTCTTCAGGGTAATCAGATTACTGTTGAGATATGAGAGTAGGATTTGTGATCATCTGATCCCACAGTCCATAATTGAACTTGATGATTAAAGATTTAGTATTCCAAAATGTAATCTTCTGCAATTTTATTCTATTTTCTTTTTTCCCCTTTCTCCATTTTAATTTGTATTCTGAAGATTTGAGGATTATTTGTCTCATGTTTGCAGTATTGTGTGTTTCTAATGAACTCTGTGCTTTCAGTATGCAGGAATTCAACATTTTCTGACACAGTATTTAATTTCCTACTCACTTATCTACCAGATGTTCATCAGATAACACTTAGGCTAATTTTATATTCCATAAAATAGAGGCAAACGGGACGGTTAAGTAAGATTTGTCAGTGGATGCATTGTTTCACCATTCTGTATATGATGTTTGATATTCAAACAGAATGAAACCCTGTTAATCAGAAAAAGGCTTTGTCTCTACATGTTGAAAACAATGTGTTTTCCTCTGGTCTGCTCACCACTCGTCTTGGCATCTCTCTGTGGGACAGTGTGGTTGTGCAGCAGCTGTATGGTACGGTTGGCTGCTGTGTCCAGGTCCTCCTGCCCCCAGGCCTCGTCCAGATCACACTCTGGCTTCAGCAACCGCAAAGTCACATGTCCCACAAGCACAGCTAGAAGGGGAAAAAGTGGCACTGACTCAAAATTCTGAGGCTGTGTTTGTCAAGACAATACAAACCCGTTTCCAAAAAAGTTGGTACGCTGTGTAAAATGTAAATAAAAACGGTATGCAATGATTTGCAAATCACTGAAACCCCATATGTCACTGAAAATAGCACAAAGACAACATTTCAGATGTTGAAACAGAAAAACTTAATTGTTTTTGAAAATTATATACTCGTTTGGAATTTGATGCCAGAAACACATTTCTAAAAGGTTGGGACAGGTTCATGTTTATCACTGTGTTGCATCACCTCTTCTTTTAACAAAAAATGGAAATGGGGTTGGACTAAAACAAGTAATGTACCTAGATTGTAAAGATCGGCTGGCATTAGGCACACTCCAGTGTCCAAGAAGAGCCGCTGGATGCGTGGAGCAGCCAGAGGGGATTGCAGCAGCGGCATAAGGACCTGGAGGACAGTGGGCAGCTCCCTGTTGATGTGAGGTGGTCTCTCTGTCAGAATGGCTTCCAGAAGACCCACCATGCTCTGCAACTCCATATCCAGCTGGAGACAATGGCACAAATCGACAAGGACAAATCAAGACCTCACATTAAGGTTCAAGCACTCAGTTTTATAAAACTCAATTTGATGACTCGAATCTCTACCCCTTGAAGCCTCTTGCGGATAGCAGCCTCCTTTTCCAGCTGGACTTGTATCATCTCCTTCTGTTTGCTGGTTAGCTGCAATTCCTCTTTGATGCCTCTTTTCCTGTTTATCTCCTGCAGTACCAAAGAGAAATCAAAATGTGTTCCAGACATTAACGCTATCAAAGCTACACAAATGGGGGTAAGAGCACTTTACCTCCTGTAATTCCATTTCAATGATCTGTTCCTTGTAGGAGTAGGCCTTGTTCTCTCTCTTTATGTTGACTTTCTTAGTGTTTTCCTTTTGTGCACTGCAGCAAGATAAGAGGCAGAAGACAAAGTTGTGGTGAATGTTGTTGACTTTGGAAGTCCACAGTGGTGGAAGAGGCTGTGTGTTACCTCTGGATGATGCTGTTGTCATACAGTTCTCCCTCAGGCATCAGCATGATGGCGTACTCCTCCTTGGTGACCTGGAGTAGATCTGGTCGGGAAAGCACCTCAGAGATGTGACTAATTACCCGTGGTAACAGCTTGTTTGGGGAGAGGCCAGAGAGGGCACCAAAAGCATTTTTCCCCGCCTGAGGAGAAAGACATGACCATTAACATGTCTGGTAGTATGCAAAATACATCAGCAAGAGCCTTACCAGAAGTCCCTCAAGATATTCTGCTATTTTTTATACATTCTGTAGGCAGACGGTAAAAAAAAAAACTGTTTGTCACTCATAATCTACTCGCATGTCAATGGAATGTCAGGTGAAGTTTCTAAGTCCACAAAATGTTTCTGCAGCTTTCCAGTAAAACAACATTGTAGGACTCTCCTAAATGACTGAAAAGGTTGGGGAATTGTTTTTAAATATTAAAAACAACCGAAAACAAAGATTTAAAAAAAGATTCCATATAGCTTGTACAGCATAATTCCAACTTCCCCCAACTTCTTCAGTGGTTTTGGAGAATCCTGCAGCGTTGTTTTGCTGTGAAGCTGCAGAAATGTTTCAAGCACTAAGAAGCGGCATTCCATCGGCATGATGGAGAGTAGATAATTGGTTGACCTGTTCTTTTGTTTAACTGTGTATTTATCCGTCAATCAACCACAGTTTCGTCACAGAAATCGCTACAGTACTCTTTGATGCATGTGTGTATACATCTGGTATAAATTCAGAATGAGGAGGTGTGTGTTATTTTCAGACCTGATTGTTGGCATTGACCTCCAGCAGATGTGGCAGAATAGCCTCCAGATTCTTTTCTATAAATTCTTCTGCTTTTATGTTCATGGAGAGAAGCAGATGAGGCCAGAGGCCACGGCGAGCTGCCACTGAATGAGACGGAGAGAGATGTCAAATGTAAGACCTCGTGTTACGCTACAAAAACATGGCAACAGTTAATGCTTAATGAGTGGGCGGCGGGTTCATTCCAGGAGCAACTCATTCCGATACCTATGGATGGCTGATGAGTGACAATGAGAACCTCCATGGCTAAATTCTCTGCTTCAGCGGGGTCGCCCCATTGGCTGGCAGAGGAGCAAATAACAGACAGCGTGTCCAGCAGGATACGAGGGGAAATATAGCTGCGACCCAACTCTGTCAGTTCTCCAGACTCGGCTAACAGGACGTCCTGGGGCAAAACCTGCAAGTTCACAGCATGATAGTCAGTGTCAAAAAATAACTTTATTCAAGCTGTAGCAGAGTAGCTGATCCACAACCAACTATTAGAGATGTAGGACTAAGACTTGGAGGTCTATGGTGAATAGAGCCAAACAGATACTGGATTTTTGGGGCCAATACCGATACTAGGGAGTAAAAAAATTCGATAAGATATATGGGCCAATATACTGTACATATGCAATATAGTGTAGATCTACAAAGATGTAGATCTAATTGAGGCATATTATTTCCCAGTTAAAAAATAATCCTTATTGACTTAAATGAAATCAGTGTATAAATTTGTCTCAGCATTTTCTGCGATATGTTCAGTAAATAAAACCAACATATGAACCCTCACACCTCTAAACCCAACTGTGATAGGCTAATTGATTTATTGATCAGGCTCTAATGATGAGTAATCATTCCATACTTTGTGTTTGTTGATGACCAAACAGAGTTCTCTCAGAAGACCATAAGCAAGACTGGATCCACCCAGAGAGGAGAGCAGCTTTCTGGAAATCTGCTGTGCCCTCTTCCTCACGCGCCAGCTCCGAGACAGCAGAGCTGCAATGGTGGCATGATAATACATCCTACAATACAAGTTAAAGACACCAAAATTAACTAGCGGCAGCAGCACCACAGGATTAAATGATAGAAATGTGTCATATATTTATATTTGTACTTGCTGCTATATTCTACCTATCATGTATTGATTTGTGTTCTATGCTGCTGTAACAAAAGAATTTCCCCCTGCGGGATGAATAAAGTATCTTCTTATCTTATCTTATATTCTACATTTGTCCAACACAAAAAGTAGGTTAGATCTCTTTATGGATGCAAATTACTCTGTATGCTCATCACCCACTTTCTCTCTATGTCATAGAGGTTGATACTTTTATAATAACTTAAATTTATATAGCGCCTTTCAAGAGACCCAAGGACCCTTTACATAGTTGGGTACGAGAGAAAAATAATAACAATATAACAAATAGTAATAACAATAATAAGAAAAATAATAACAATACTAAAGACAGCTGAAAAACTGTCTAGAGAGTTCTAGAGGGTGGGGGCTGCGACGCTGAAGGCTCTGTCGCCAAACGTTCGCAGTTTGGTGAGGGGCGTGGAAAGCAGACCCATGTCTGAGGACCGCAGCTTCCGGGACGAAGTGTAGGGATGGAGGAGGTCCGTTAAGTACTGTGGGGCAAGCGCATGGATGGATTTGTGGGTGAGAATAAGGATCTTGTAATCTATGCGAGACTTGATCAGGAGCCAGTGGAGATGGATGAGGGTTGGGGTGATGTGCTGCCAGGAGTTGGCGTGGGTGAGAACCCTAGCAGCTGAGTTCTGCAAGTACTGGAGTCTGTCTAGGGCTGTGCTGGGAACCCCAGACAGAACTCCATTACAATAGTCCAGACGGGGAGGTGATGAAGGCATGGATGAGGGTTTCTGCCACGGAGTCAGAGAGTGATGGCCGCAGTCTGGAGATGTTTTTATAATTATATATTTGCGTCATTGTATTGTAATTATATTACATATGTGAACTATGTTAAAGCAGTATTATTATGGGTACTTCGGGCTTACTCAAGTAAAAAAACAAACACACAGTATATTTGGGGGCAGCATCTTTAGATGTTAAGGACAGCAAAGAGGGTCAGCATGTTTCGTTTATGTTGTGTGATCGTAAATCCAAGCAACATATTGCAGGGTTTGGGATGGAAAATTGATCTACGCTTTAATCCTCCTGGTAAGCACAATGTACGCAGGAAAATATGTGAAAAATACCTCTAACATTACATCCGCTGTTGTATGCATGATTTATCTTTAGTATGTAAGGGCTTTAAGACATTTTCAATGTCAAAAGTTCTCTACATGTTGACAGACTCACTGTGATTTGCTGGCGTTAAGCCTGTGAGAATGATCCAGGAAAAGTCTTTCGCAGAGCTGCAACACTGTGAGCAGAGCTTAGGACAAAGTAGAAAAAAAGAAATATTTAATGTCTTAATATTTCAAATACTCATAGGCCTTTAAGCTAGCATATAATATCTTACTTTCCTTGCTGGCCTGGGAGAGGAACCTCTCTGTGCTGAAAAGAGGCTTCTTCTCATCTAAGATCAGGTTCCAAAAGCTGGAGAACTTAGCTTCTGCAGAGACAAAAAAACAACAACAAACAAATCCCATGCTAAGAGTTCTTCAACAGTCTGCACAGTTGAGAAAAAGTGTTTGTTGACATGTCAGCCTCACCTGTCTGTGTCTCCAGCAATGCCAGTCGACTCAAAAGAACAGAAGCTGCCAAGCCTTCGGCAAGCAGAGCATGTTGGGAGTTTTGTGCCACAGCTTTCTCCACTATTTGGAGGAGCAAGGGTATGAAGTCTGAGGCTTGGGCCAGAGTGTCACCTAACACAAGCGAAAAGGACGATAGTACAGGACTCAGGGCTGAATTTGATTTAAGAATGTGTATATTCGACACGCAGCATTAATGTCCCTTGTGTGACTGACCTCTGAAGGCCCCCAGCATGGCCTGAAGGTAGGCATGTCGCACCAGAGAGGTGGAGGACTTGAGGGTGAAGGCTTTCTTCAACCAATCCAGCACAGCTGTGGGAACTTCCACTGTGAGACGACTGCACCACTGAGAGAGCATAGACACTGCATGCACCAGGGTCCCCTCATGAACTACATAAAACAGAGAAATGTTACACTGAAACATTACACAGTGTTCTCAAAGAATTTCCATGTGCAAATATTAAATGTGCCGTTTCTGTGACTTCTGAATCGGAGCCCCCTAATAGTGGCAGCTGGTGATATAGAACAGAGAACAGCGTTCAGTCAGGAAAACAAGATTTATTCAACTATTTATTCATCATGTTAAAGTGCCAATCATTAGTCCAAATACATGTTACACACACATTTGCAAGGAAATGACTTCATTTTTCCCCCCCCTGGTCCCCTTAAAGTTGTCATCTTCATAGAATACTGACCAGCTAACTGAGGAGTAGGAGGTCTATGGAAACTGCTTTTATAAATGGCTGCATTTCATAAGCAACCATTATAAAAACTCTAATGTGTGATTTTACATTTTATATCATTCTCTAGAAGGCGACAAGCCCATCTAGTTCATTATGACACTTTAAATCAGATTCTAAATTTCAAATTTTCAAAGCAGAGATTTCTTATTATTTAGCTGCCACAGTTTGTGTTTATTACACACACGGGTATAATGCACAAATCATGTGAAAATAAAATACAGTATACTAACTTCCATGTTTATTTTTTGCTGTAGACGGTGTAGACCAACACATCCATCAATTTTAGAATTACATTTTAATTCTATTAGAGGAAATACCATCCTGTTTGGATCAGATAGATTTTTATATCTTCAGGTTGATTTCAGGGAGAGAGATCTACTAGATCTACAGGATCTACTAGTTTAGGGCCAGTAAGGATCTCAAGGAGAGTTTCATGCAATACTGTATATTACTGTACTGTACTACATAAAACTGCTCCTGTACTACTGCACTACTGTGTTCTACTCAGACTGCAGCTGGACCCATCACAAGGCTTTACAGAAAAACTATCCAAAGTGGTGCATAATAAGTGGACTTATTGAATGATGGTTGTGTATCTGTAGTTATATTAATGGTGGGTATGGACATGATAGACAGGTTTGATGTCCAATCACACTATATGAAGAAACATGAAAACAATGCCAATTCTCTGCCAGTAAATGTGGGAGGGTCTGCAGGGCAGAAAGCTGCGTGCCATGGGAAATCTGTAGCAACCAATCAGAGAGGAGCCTCAGGTCACCTGTTTGCCCAAAGTTGATTTCATAGACTCGTTTGGCCGGAGTCCCTCAAGCAGGAGGTACGTGTATTCATAGAAAAATCAACCCAAAACAATTTTGAAACAATTTTAAATGAATGCTAAAAGACTACTTGACACATTATATAGAAAAACATTTTTATTTCATTATTTCTAATGATCTAAATTATGTTTACATTTACTCATATTTACGAGCCACTACTGCCCCTTAAGTTAGTAACTCTGTCCAGAATTCTGGCAGAAAGAAGAGGAAGAGAAGACAGAGCAACAATACCTTCTTGTTGTAAATAAGGGATGAACATCACACTGACTGCAGAGCTGAGAGTTTGACTGGAGGTTCCTGACACGGCATTATGGCTACAGCTGGCAATCCCTAGGGCAACAACAAAGTTGTCGGGTTGAAAAAAAAAATGTCTCCATGCAATCCAATGCCATATATAGATAATAGTTGTAAATGTTTGCTAGGCCTCTTACCTGACAACACACTCATCTTCTGGGCAACGACTGTGAGCTTCCCCTCAGATCCTGCAACCACAACAATTATGAGCCAAAGCAAACACATTTATGAGGATATTTCAGTCTAATAGCGGAATAATCAGTTCACCTCCGAGGATCTTGAAGAGGTGTGTAACGATGTCCTCCACAGCAGTGGGGTCACTGCACTGCTTGGCCAGGTTCTGCATGGCCTGGACTGCCTCCTCCATCAGCTGGGCATTATTAGCTTTCAGCTGGCCTGAAACACACACAATAGCAGTAATTAAATACACATTATGATGCTAAATTGAATACCCAGTCTTTCAATTATCATTTCTCCCCTGGCAGCTCAGTGTATGCTTTAAAATGTCCCACAGGATGCATACAATACAAAATGGATCAAGCATCCATTAAGACCTTACTTGCGATGGCCTTTCCAATATCCATGGCATACTGACTGAGGTCGAGAGTAACGGCAGACAGCAGGCAGGAGACGGCTGGAGAGAGACCAGACAATGTTTTAATCCACTGCCTGAGCACCAAGCATGTGTGTTTTCGACACGGTCATCAGAGACCAAAAGCATCTCACTGTGAATGGCGTTCTCTGGACTGCGGAGCATGGTCTTCTGCAGCGCAGGAAGTAGCAGCTCCTTGAAATCTGAGTGGGACACATGACGCAGCAAGGAGGCACTTTTGTCCAAAATGTGTTGCTGTGGTTTTGTTTTGCTCATGAGGACTGATTTGATGTATAGATCCATTATGGCAATCTGAAAAAAAGAGGCAGATACAAGGTTGTTTGTTGTGGTCCTAAAATATATTCATCCGAGATTCTATGTACTTCTCAAAAACATCTGAATGAAGTTCAACAAAACACAATGTTTTGGTTCTAAATAGGACTGGGGGGTGCCCATGTGATGCCCTCCCACATTGCAGGCTGTGGTAGACTGGGCTCCAGGTCCTCCACAGGCCTCAAAACGCCCTCCTACAACACGACGAAGGGGCTTGATGCTGATCTAATGATGTTAGAACTTCAGTAATCAACTTCCGTCTTAAAATGAGAACTAAAGAAGCTATTAGACAAATAGCTCACCTTGTGCTTCTCTATCGTTGCTTTGTCTTTCTGAGCAGTGCAGAAGTCTAAACACATCCCCAACATGACCAGAGTAGTGGGGGCCTGGTCCAGACTCAACAGTGTGCTGATATATTGATCCGCCAGTCCAGGATTCTGTTGGAGAAAACAAAATCTCAGACCCGTCCAGTGTGCCTGTATGTATGGATGTATGTATGTATGTATGGATGAGGATTCAAGATGTTTCTTGGTGTTGTGAACAGGTCAAGTTGAGGTTATAGGTCTAGTTTAATCTCACATAAGTTCCATTGGATTCCACAGGAGTAGTAAAGGTTTCTGATCCAAGATGATGTTCAGACCACAGTCTACAGCCGCACCCAGATGTGCTTGTGTGACTGCTAGAGTGTTGACTGAATGTTATTCGCTGTTTAAGGAGACGTACTGGTCGAGTTGGTGAAATGTTTGGACATTATCACAACCTTACACCTGTATCGGTTTTACAGATCAGATTTACAGATTGGATTTACAAAGTCGATTCTTAACAATTTCAGACTATTAAAATGTTTGTTTTTTTCTGGATCCTCCCTGGTGTGGTTCCAGATCATACCCCACGTCTGAGTTTTTTTTTTTTTTTTGATAAATTAAATGAATGAAGTGAAACTGAGGTTAGATCCTCGCTTCCAAAAAAATATCAACATGTGTCTTTCACTGCCAGTTTGTTCCATGTAGTGTGCTGCACTCACTTCATCCCAGAGGTGACTGAGATTCTTAAGGCTTGATTTCTGAGCTCGAGTCTTTGCTCCACCAACCACCTCAGCCACAAGGAGGCTCTGAACCGCCACCTACAAGAGAGGACAACAGACAACAAGGTGATGCCAACATTCAAAATAAAACACTGACCTTGGTCAAGTGACAGGTTTGTCAGCTCTATTAGCCGCTTCAGCAGGTAACCAAGCCCGGCAACATTCAACACGTCATTATGAACTATATGATCAGGTGAAAACAATCATTTCAGAATCAAAGACATATACTGTAAACTCATAAAAGAATTCTAAAAAACAAAACAAAAAAACAGAGATTCTTTTACTGACCATTTTCTTCCAGGTGGCTCCTTCTCTTTTCTCTGGGGCCGAAAACACACCGGAGACTAAAAGGCAGGTCCAAGACAAGCCAATGAAGGCGGCAGAGCCTGAGCTTTTACTGAAAATACAATGAAGCAACCAAAATGAGGGGATGAGCACAACTGGGGTAATTACTGGGATAATTTTCAACCTAAGATAGGTTCCTGGACAGACTCATTATGACACTTATATTTATTTTCTGCTACTTTAATTAGTTTAGCCTGTTTCTTATTAAAAAAAATTGTGCAAACCTTGTTATGGTGTAAAGATTTAGTTTATTGTGTTTCTGACTCGCTGCACATCATTATAATTATGTAAACTAAACTATACAAGTCTTTCTTATGCTGATAAATCTTTGATGATGCATTCACTCTCTTCTGCTAATCTGTAAGTGCAGGTGGTCATTATGTGGTGTAACTAAAAACTAAAAAATCTACAGTGTAAAGTTCATAGCAGTACTTGGGCTCTCCACTCTTGTTGATGATTCCACTGTTCAGCAGGCAGTGGGGGAGGGTGGTCACCAGGATGTCAGGTTGACTCTTTGCCAGCTGAGCGATGACAGAAAGGAGCTCTCTGCGTGATGCAGAGTCCCTGAGAAGCAAACACACCATGGTTAATCTGGTTAAACACCTTAATCTGGCCACACATTCATATCAATGAGGGTGGGCTACAATACAGGAACCCCTCATTGTGCACTGCAACACAATTCAACAGCACCAAAAACTACACTGTTCACTGACCATGAAATTGAATCACCACCTCTCTAAAATACTTTCATTAAAAACACAAGCATTGCAAATTGACAGCATTCCATTGTATCAAGTGTGCTTTTCTTGTGGCTGGAAGTTAATATACTGTATACACTTACTGATATCTGTGTGGAGTGAGACAGAAGAGCTTGCACAGACCTTTGATGGCAGGCTCTGGTAAGTCTGAAAGAGATGTTTTGAAGAAGAAGAATTAGTGTTGATTATAGCAGCGACTTAAAAACGAAGTGTAGAACAATGAATGACACAAAGTCACCCACCTTTGACTTTTATGCATTGTTTCAGCTCTCCAAATATCTCCTTACGCTCTTTCAAACTGGCTGTAGTCACCTTTACAGCAAATTTCTTCAGCGTATCTGAAACCTGGAGTAATCGTCACAATTAGTGAAAGGACTTGTCTAATGTCGTTAATGAAGTAAAAGGCAGCAGTGATGTCAGTCACATCATCATCAGTCAGATGCCACAGGTCAGTTCAGGACCGAGAGACATTCAGTTCATGATCATGTAGGACAGGGAAGATAATCTCATCCTTATAATTTATATACAACCCCGTTTCTAAAAAAGTTGTGACACGCCATAAAACATTAATAAAACAAAATGTGATCATTTCCAAATCCTTTTTGACATTCAAATAAATTGAAAACAGTACAAAGACAATATATCGAGGTTGTATCGCAAAACAAACAAAATCTAGAAACGCTGCCGACGTCTTTGGACCCGAGCTCATTGGAGGCAAAAACGCAAAGTATAAAAGTGTACTTTGGTCTGACGAGTACACATTTCAAATAGTTAATGGAAATCATGGACACTGTGTCCTAAAAGCCAGCATCATAATATAGAGATGTGTTAGTGGTCATGGCATGGGTAACTTGCTAATCTGTGAAGGCATAATTAATGCTGGAAGGTAAATACAGGCTATACATACACTGATCAGCCATAACATCATTACCACTGATGGGTGAAGTGAATAACGGATTATCTCATTATAATGGCACCAGTCAGTGGGTGGGATACATCATGTAACAAGTGAACATTTTGTCCTTGAAGTTGATGCGTCGGGAACATGACAAATGCTCAAGTGTAAGGATCTGAGTGACTTTGACAAGAGCCAAATAGTGATGACTAGATGTCTGGGTTAGAGCATCTCCAAAACTGCAGGTCTTGTTGGGTGTTCCTAGTCTGCAGTGGTTAGTAACTACCAAAAGTGGTCTAAAGAACGACAACCGATGAACGGCGACAGGGTCATGCTTCCACAGCCACAGCTGCTTGGTAAGAAGATGAAGAGAATGCAGGTGGAAGCAGCATTAGTCTCTTGGGTCACGGACTTCGGACTACCTAACCTGTAGACCACAGTACATCTGCCTACAGAACTGTGTCTCTGAAAAGACTCTGAGCAGAACACGAGTCCCACAGGGAACCGTCCTGTCCCTGTTTCTCTTCACCCTGTACACGTCGGACTTCCAACATGACTCTGACAGCTGCTTTCTTCAGAAATTTTCTGATGACTCAGCTATTGTCGGCTGTATCAAGGGAGGACAGGAGGAGGAGTACAGGGGGACCATCAGGGTCTTTGTGGACTGGTGCAACCACAACCATCTACAGCTCAATATCTCAAAGACTAAGGAGATGGTTGTGGACTTCATGAGGAGGAGACCCAGTCCGGTTCCAGTCAAAATCCAGGGTACAGAGGTGGAGCTTGTCCCGAACTGCAGGTACCTTGGAGTACAACTGGACAACAAACTGGACTGGACCCGTCACATGGAGGCACTGCACAAAAAGGGTCAAAGCCGACTGTATTTCTTACAGAGGCTGGGATCCTTCAACATCAGCAGGCCTCTAATGTGCACCTTCTACCAGATTGTGGTGGCTAGTGCTGTGTTCTTTGGCATGGTGTGCTGGGGGGATGGTGCTCGCAATACAGCAGGTGGCTGAGGTGAGAATGCTCAGGAAACTGAACTCAGTAATGAGCAATCCCTCACACCAACTTCATGCGCTGGAGGTGCTTCAGCAGAGCACCTTCAGTCACAGGCTGATCCAACCAAAGTGCAGGACTGAATGCTGCAGGAAGTCTTCCCTGTCAGCTGCCATCAGATTGCTCAATGGACAGAAACAACCACAATCATAACATCTGCATAATAGATACTGCCGGACATTCTGTTATTTTGCACAATTTTTTGCACAAACTATTATTGTGCACAAACTTCTTTTAGTCAGTTACTTAAAATATCTGTTATTTACTATCTGTTGTTAATTATTTATATCGGTTCATTCTCTCACTGCACACTGCCGTACCATGATGCCATGACATCATGTCTTATTCATCTCATTTGCACTGTTTTATTCATCTCATTGTACTGTTTTATTCATCTCATTTGCACTACTTTTCTTTATAGTTATTCTTTTTCTTCTTCTTGTCACTTTATTTAGCTTATTCTTCCCTTTTGTTGACCTGAAAGTAGCTGCTGCGACAGAACAATTTCCTGTAAAGGATCAATAAAGTATCTATCTATGTATTCATTACATTCTCTTTTTTTTTGGAGTATTTACATAATGTCCTAAAGTTTTTGGAATTGGGGGTTGTACTATTTCTATTCAGTTGATCGACAAACTGATTGGAAAAAAGTCAATGGCAGTGCAGACTGAAAGCCTATTACTCAAAACAAACACGTAATTCTAAGCACATGTTTAAATACTGTATCTGCATCTAAGTTACCACGCTTCCCAAGTATGGCATTTCTAATACACTAACATATCAGTTCGCTAATAATTTACTACTTCTAGAGGGCGTGGTTTAACTCATTTTCACATACGATGATTGTCTAAGTGGGAATCAATCCAAGTTTAGAACCAAAAATTCAAAACCCCGAAGAGACAGATTATAAGACGGCACTATTCAAACACGCTCCAAGTTTCCTCTCACTGTCGACATGAGCCATTTCTCTGTTAGCATAGGGCTGGTCCCATTAGCTTTAGCAGCAGCTCAGTCTTGTGAAGTCACACTAAGGCTACGGAGCACTAAGCTAAAAGCCTGCTCGGTGACAATTGTTGAAATTTGACGGGTTATCTCGTTGAATGCCAACCAACACTAAGCTGATTAGAAAACACTGTCCCGTATGCCACAAATTTGGTTTCTATTGAACTTGAATATCTCTCTGGAAGCGGAGAGTCAACTGTTAAAAAACAGCCACACAAACCTGCGTGTCCGCCGCCATCTTGCCGGTCCATGGAGGAAGGATTTGTTCATGTCCCTTCCGGGTCAATACTGCTGCTGGTTACCAAAGCAACCGGAGCCAAACGGAGGTCGGTTTGGCTCTGGCTGAATGGATGGTAAGTTAAATAAGGAACACATAATCGCAATTTAAGGTAAAATTGCTTTTCGTAAAACATTTTTCTCATATAAATGTGTTAAGCTTACCCGTAGAAAAACTGAAGAATTACTTGAACATTTGCTGGTGTCATTCATTGTATTTCACTTCGTCATGCTGAGTTGAGAGGTAACTATCTGAGTAACCTTGCGTTGGTAGCTAAAACGTTTGCTTGCTAGCTAAATGTTATATCTCTTATATAGAGAGAGCCGAAAAGGTTTTTAAAAATATTCAAAAAAACAATGTCAAAAAGAAAAGAAACTAATCGTTCACTGTCCGTGTGCCAGAGTCACTTGATGAATGAAATGAAACATGTCTGCACAGTAGATGTTCAGTGTTGTCATGATAGAATGTTCAGTGTTGTCATGATAGAATGTTCAGTGTTGTCATGATAGAATGTTCAGTGTTGTCATGATAGAATGTTCAGGGTTCTCATAATTGAATGTTCAGTGTTGTCATGATAGAATGTTCAGTGTTGTCATGATAGAATGTTCAGTGTTGTCATGATAGAATGTTCAGTGTTGTCATGATAGAATGTTCAGTGTTGTCATGATAGAATGTTCAGTGTTGTCATGATAGAATGTTCAGGGTTCTCATAATTGAATGTTCAGTGTTGTCATGATAGAATGTTCAGTGTTGTCATGATAGAATTTTCAGGGTTCTCATGATAGAATGTTCAGGGTTCTCATGATAGAATGTTCAGTGTTGTCATGATAGAATGTTCAGTGTTGTCATGATAGAATGTTCAGTGTTGTCATGATAGAATGTTCAGTGTTGTCATGATAGAATGTTCAGTGTTGTCATGATAGAATGTTCAGTGTTCTAATGATTGAATGTTCAGTGTTGTCATGATAGAATGTTCAGTGTTCTAATGATTGAATGTTCAGTGTTGTCATGATAGAATGTTCAGTGTTGTCATGATAGAATGTTCAGTGTTGTCATGATAGAATGTTCAGTGTTGTCATGATAGAATGTTCAGTGTTGTCATGATAGAATGTTCAGTGTTGTCATGATAGAATGTTCAGTGTTCTAATGATTGAATGTTCAGTGTTCTCATGATAGAATGTTCAGTGTTGTCATGATAGAATGTTCAGTGTTGTCATGATAGAATGTTCAGTGTTGTCATGATAGAATGTTCAGTGTTCTAATGATTGAATGTTCAGTGTTGTCATGATAGAATGTTCAGTGTTGTCATGATAGAATGTTCAGTGTTGTCATGATAGAATGTTCAGTGTTGTCATGATAGAATGTTCAGTGTTGTCATGATAGAATGTTCGGTGTTCTAATGATTGAATGTTCAGTGTTTTCATGATAGAATGTTCAGTGTTGTCATGATAGAATGTTCAGTGTTGTCATGATAGAATGTTCAGTGTTTTCATGATAGAATGTTCAGTGTTGTCATGATAGAATGTTCAGTGTTGTCATGATAGAATGTTCAGTGTTGTCATGATAGAATGTTCAGTGTTGTCATGATAGAATGTTCAGTGTTGTCATGATAGAATGTTCAGTGTTCTCATGATAGAATGTTCAGTGTTCTCATGATAGAATGTTAAGTGTTCTCATTGTAGAATGTTCAGAGTTCTTAGCTGTATTGCATCTTTACATTTTTTTTTCATTTATGTTTTCTAGTGATTTTATTCTGACTTATTCAAAACAGACAATGAAAATCAAATAATTTTTTTTATTTCACTCATCCCTTTTTTCACTCGTCCCTTTTTTCACTCGTCCCTTTTTTCGCCACGAATCAATTTTGGTTTTTGGATATCAAAACTAAAAATCAAATAACCAATTGTTTTTTGTTTTTTCTGATATCTGTGTCTGAAACAAAAATTTAATTACCAAAAGATACACACCACTCATAAATAAACGATGTAGTTAATGTTTATACAAAGAAATCTTATTATAAAACCTTTGTCACTCACATTAACTAAGTCACTGTAATAGTTATAAAACATTTGTATTTGTTTATAGGAAAATGCCTATTTTACTTCAATTTAAAATGTTTTAAAAATAGAAATTCATTTTCAATATGTCACAGCATTTCAGTGTACATTTGTCTGTGTGTGCTGATCTGCTTCATTAAGCACAGAGTGATGAAGCCCTTGAAAGAAATGGAAGAGGAATACTGGAAAAGGAAGACCATTCGTCAGGTAATGCTGGGTTATTCATTGTTACTTTTTCTTCCATTACAATTCCATCAATGACAAAATAATCACCTCTCTCTCTTTCCCTCCATCCTTTTCTCTTTGGACCTCCATCTGTCTCTCCGTTCACTGGAAGGTGTTTATCCGTTGTGTGTGTCTTCCTGGTGTAACTGAGGAGTTGTGGACAGAGGAGAATGAGAGGGCGTTGGATCAATTCATTGTGGACACCACTATCACTACCTTGGTGATTTACGTGGACACTTACGCCAGGCTGTGGGTGCAGAATTCCTTTCCTTCATCGGTACAGCATATTTTCCTTGCTAACTTTAAATCCTTGAATCCAAATTGTGATTGGTTTGATATGTAAGTCTTTGTCTCTCTTCTCCTCCTTTACAGTATGTTTAATTTTTCAATTCAACTCCCTCTCTGTATTTTTTTTGTCTCTCTTCACCACCACATTGACAAATTTCTTCAGGAAATAGAGCATCTGTTCTATTTTTACCGCAAGCCTGGAGCCATAATAACAGCAGAGACATTTAATATGTCAGTGCAGTTTGGCAATATGCGTGGTGACCCTTCTAAGTGGCTGCTTCGTCACATGACCTGTGTGCATGCCCCTGCTATTGCAGCCAGCACCTTCAGGGACCAGAGCCTAAAGGACAACTATACCCACGAAATGCATTCCTTCCTCGCCCTCCTCACAGGTGCGTATACCTTGGAGGAAAAAAGCAATTATCAGCAGCTGTACAAGGTAGTTGTTCTAAAAATTCTTGACATCTATAGAGGGGCTGTCTTTACCTTCCTCCCCATGAATTGATACTGAGAGTCTTAAGGGTTCTGCACTGTAAGCTATTAAAGAGCAATCTAGCAATCTTTTATAAGCCCTGGTATACAGCCTCAATTATGGCTGCATGGTGTGGTAGAAATAATGAGAAGCACACTGGTTCACATGTGACATTTGGCTTCAGTTGGAACATTGTGCACACATTGGCCAACATACCCTCCTAGAATTTTCACAGAGCCACGTACACATATGCTGCAGTGCAATATTTGATATACTTTTATTTTTGAACAGATGATGTATTTAAGAAGGAGCGAAGAACAGTTCTATATATCCCTGTGGAATGCCTACATTTAAGTCCTGAGGAAGCCAGCAAGGACAAAAAGCTGGTACAAAGAATGGAAAGTAAGCCTGAAGAGCTCTATATGTGTGAATGGGTGGGGGTTCCTTTCTCTTTCCATATGTCTCCGTGGGGTCTCTCGCACACATGCACAACTTTTGCTCAACGAGTTTCTGTTCAAAACAACATCCAAGGAAAAAAGAATAAAATTAAACAACAACAACAAAAAGGATATGGGATGCTTGATTCTGCACAATGTCATTAAACCCATTAACTTGAAAACAAACCGGTATGGTAGTAGGCAGTGGTCTACTTAATCATATTCGTTAGTTTTTCTGTTTGACAATAATAAGACCTTATGATACAGTCAATGGGATTATATTCAAAAATGAGTTGTTGAAATTATAACTTACTTGTTGTGAGTGTGTTTCAATTTGGATTTTAAGTATTGGTGATATAATTCCAGATAATTCCTCATTTTCTTTAATTAAACTCAATAATTTTGAAAACGTCAACACTGCTGACCATTGGCTGCAAGTTCTAAGTACAATATGGTTTTGAATATTGTATTTTTTGTCTTTATTTCAGTTAATAAGACATCATTTTTAATAATAATATTTTAAATATTAGGCAGAATGGTGGTTAGCACTGTTGCCTCACAGCAAGAGGGTTGTGGGTTCTAATCCACCTGAGGACCTGGCGCAGAATATCTAAATGCTTAAGTGAAGAGATAAGGCTTTAGTTCACTTTTAAAAATATTCAGTGAGTTGGCTCCCCTGATGTCTGCAGGTAGTTTGTTCCATAGTTTTGGGCCATAATTGACAAAAGCTGCATCCTTGATTTTCTTTTGACTGTTTCTGTGAACCTCCAATAAACTAGCAGCAGATGATCTCAGTGTTCTTGAAGGCAGATTGTCAACAAGGGAGTTAGCAATATGTTTGAGTTGAACTAAATCACCAGTTTTTACAGTGTAGGGAGAGAAAGCTCTATTTTCTATGTAGAAAACATTACAATATATGCCTTTTTAAATTTATGTATTAAACATTTTGCCAGCCTTTCACTTATTCTTCCTGTGTTTAGCTGTCATGATCCACTGGACAGATCAGATCAAGGAGCTACTAAATGACCAAGATGTAATGAAGATGAACAACAACTGTGGCCCACTGAAAGAGATAGCCTTTTGGAAGAGTCGCTCAAACAAGCTCTTGGACATCAGTGAGCAACTGCAAAAACCAGCGATCAGACACATCCAGAACATCCTGCAGCTCACTAAGTCTCTCTATGAGCCACGCTTCTGTAAACTGGCCGAGGAAATACAGGTACAGGAAGTGTAAAATCATCTCTTAACAAAGGCATAAAACTATGAATGCCACACTTTTGAATAGAGAACAATACTGAGTATTGTTGGTATGTTGCAGTTTCTTTGCCACCATTTCTCAGTCATCATTTCATTTGATTTGATTACTTGTTATGTCATATTTCCTTTCTCTCTGTGTGTGTGTGTGTGTGTGTGTGTCCTTCCCAGAATTGCTCTCACCAGGCCCAGTTAAACCTAAAATTCCTGTCAGTATTGGAGAAGCCATGTGAAGAGCTCGCACAGCTCCAGCCTTGCCAGGTTACCCCTGAAAAGCTGAAACACATTGTCAGCCTCATTCGCATCATCTGGGACAACAATGTCCTCTACAGCACCAGTGAGAAGATCGCTGATCTCTTCCGCATGGTACCTGCATTTGATCACATTTATTACACGCTGCCATCCACCTTTCATATTTCTAATAACTATTTTGTGGATAATTAATAGATGTGCGACTTCAAGTTCATTTATACAAGCAGTCATGTATTCCACAGATTAGTGGGTGGACTGGATTTGAGGCCGCACCTTTAAATCACATTCTTAAAAAGCACATCACTGGGTAGAACAACATTTGGTTCAGTATCATTTTCAAATACCTGAAGGCTGCAGGTCGAGGTCATTTGACTGGGCTCTAAGATCTAATGACAAAGAGACAAAGAGAAAGAAAATTATAACACTAGTGGATGATAATTGCTCTAGTGATGATTCTACTGTGAGTTCCCTCTGTAGCTGTTGTCTCCTCCACTCATCTGACGAGGATAAATTTGTTTTATCAATAAAGAACAAAAAGAGACTTGAAGTCAGGAAGGATTACAGAGATGTGTTGTTTTTTACTCAGGTCAAGGAGGTAGAAATTTTGTGCAGTGATAGGCCAAGGGCCAAGTAAAAGTTAATTAGATTTCAAGGCAGATACAGATCTGGATGTGGATTCATGGTTTCTTCTATCAAAATAATTCTCTGAATACATGCTTTACAGTGTTAGAGTTGTATTTTAAGTCATTGATGATATGTCTCTGATTAACATTTATTTGTGGCTTGGTCACAAACTATTTCCAGATTGCCTTTGTTTAATGACAACGGTGTTGGCGGAGGTATGTGCTTTCTGTGTGCTTCCTTATCTCTTCGGATTGTTTTTGGTTGGTTGGTTTGGAAGCAGGATTACTACTGATTCCCACAAAACTCAGCAGAAGGATGGGGTATGGTCCAGTAAAAGAACTATTAAATTTATGAGTGGATCCAGATAAAGGCCTGGTGTCTTTACCACTGTGAGATTGGGTGTTTTTGACATTTCCCTAATCACACAGAAACTACTGAAACTCGTTTCCACGACACTTTGTGGAGGGATAGGCTTCGGGCAAGCTAAGTAGCTAAGCTACTAGGATTGTTTGTCCTTCTCTGCAGAAGAAGAAACTTTTTCTAGTTTAAGATCATGAATTTGATCAGTCAGCCAGAAACCAAAACGTAGTTGGTTTTGAGCAGTTTGCAACATAGTTGTGTAGATTCTGTGCAAAAGTGTCTAAATACACCTCATCATTTGTGTATTATTTGTATGTGTATGTATCTATTTTCTGCTTTGTTGCAGGTGACTAATGAGATCATCCGCCTGTGCTTAAAAAGCATCTCTCTGGACAGGATGTTTGAGGGCTATGTGACATACAGCAAGCAAAAACTAAATGAATGCATCCAATGCTGTCTGTCCTGGATGGAAATGTACATGCACATCTCAAAGATTCACCACAAGTAGGAGAAACCCCACACACATAGGGACTCACCACACAATGTCATCAGGGTACTCCTGAGGACCTCTGGGGAAATGTGAAGTCTTAAATTCAATCTATTGACTTTAGAGTAACAATTAATTGATATTTTGTTGACACAAAGTTCATAAGTTGGGCAAAAAGTCATTGTGATTTAAATACAAAAAATAAATAGACCCTTACAGAGTGTTGACAAACAGAAAAGACTTGATTTGAGAGAGTTTAGGCCAGAGATGACCTCAACACCTGGAAGTTTGCTCCAGGTATGAGGTGACTAAAAGTTGCTTCAGCATGCTTCAACCTTGGAACGGCGATCTGAGATAATAGAGTGCAGATCAGAGATGCCCTGTGTGATAAGGGCTCAGCCTGAATGGATGACTGTTAAGAATCTGTTTTTGTTTTTGAACACTTCACAATTTAATGGCTGTTGCAATACTGAGGTGCTCGTGTGACTACGACACTGTTTCCATCTTTCTACCCCCTCATCCCTCTCTCTGTCCTCTTTTCTTCCCTTACCCTCTGTTTTTACCTCAGGTGTTCTCCAAAAGGCTGGGTCCTGGATGAAAGAAATTTTTTTGTGGTCGTTGATTCTTCAATTCAGAGGTTCAGAGAACTGCTAGAGGTGAACATACAGAGACATCAACACATGTACAGATGCAGATGCATGCCTGCAAACTACATCTCTGAAAATCCTTGCTGTTGAAATCCGTGTCAGGCTAAGTGAACGTGCCCTGTAACAAATGCTGATCACAATGAAATGGTTGCTTAGGGTTGGGGCAGATTTCTTTGAAATGTAGTCAGTTACTGTTTAAATTACATGGCAATATTTGTAGTTTCTAATGTAATCCAATGGGTTACAAAAAATATAATGTAATCAAAATACTTTGATTACCTCAAAATAAAAAATAAAAATATTGCACCTTACACTAAAAAATTATTTTGACAAATATTATTTTTTATGTAAACATCTCTAAACATTTTCAATGCAAATACAATTTCATATTCAGAAACTGCACTAGGTCAAATCAAAAGACCATTACAAAAACAGTACTGACACAAACTACAAGTGTGTTTATTCTACATATCTTAATTTAAGGCCACATGGAGGACTTTCCTCTTGTAACACAAGCAAATGTTGATCTTCCATTTTCAGTGTAAATAATTTAGCTTTTATAGTCTCATTACCATCATTAAAATATAATTATGAGTTAAACAGACCTGAGTCAAATACAATAGTAGCTTTTAGCGTTTTCTCCCCATTTTAGTTCTGCTTTGTATTTATATGTTTTAGCCCTTTTATTTATGTGTTCATATTGTATACAATGTTACTTGGGATCATATTTTCTCTCAGGTATGTGACTGCCAATATCAATTTGCCCGTTGGGAGGATGGTCAGCAGAGGGACCTGCCATGTTTCAATGGTTGCCAGGGACCAGAGTTTACGTACGCCCTCCTAGAGATAGAGCGTTACTTCCACCATGGCCTACAGAAACTGCGCTCTGTTGACAAAGGCATCCTTGATGTTGAGAACACCACATGGTGCAATGAATTCAACACGTAGGTCTATTACTCTTTTACACATTCAAACAGAGACTAAATATAAAAGTATAGAAGTATTTTACATGGTTTAAAAACCCTAAAATTTTAAATGAAATGTTGATTAATTGTCTTCATACAACCAAAGACATAATGTCCAAATGAAAGCATCCACCAATATCTGAAAATTTATCTGGTGGTCTGATTATGATATTTATGAATGGCCACTCTCTTTATACATGTTAGGCAATATGTTTAGCTACTTTAGCTTTAGCTAATGTCTCTCTGCTTCTACAGATATTAGTCCAGACAGGCGCAGCAGAATCAGCAGGTGATCTTCATTTATGACCAATCACCTCATATGGCCCCATGCACATAAACCACAAATGCAAAATATATTTAAACATAATTGTAAGTGACAAAAAGCAAAACGTACTGTAATAACAGTGATTCTCTTGTTATATATGTGGATGATTGAAAAGAATCTCATCCTCAGTAAATTTGTATTGAACATTGTGTTTGATGCCCATACCAATCTGCATGCAATGAAAGAGATATGTATCAAATGAAAGAGGTAAAACTTTGTCATTATTGCATTTGCAAAACCAGCTAGTCCAAACATGTTTTCATGCAAACACAATGTTATGCTAAAATGAGAACCAAAATTACACTGCGTGTAGTCAACATAAGCACAGCCTCAGCTGACCTTCACTTCGGTACAAATGGGTTAGTTTGGAGCCAAGAATTTACCAAATAGTCACAGACACAAAGTAGCTTACTGTGCTTTCAGTGTATTTATCAGTTGATACATTATGTGTTTTCATGTGTGAATATGTTCTTCTTATGTTCTGTGTGTGCATGTGTGTGTGTGCGTGTGTTTATAGGTTTCATGCATCGGTAAAGGAACTGGAAATGATGATGAAGAACCTTATCACTTCAGTGTTTAAGACGGTGTACAGCGTGGAGGAAGGAGTTCGACTTCTGGACATTTTTAGCCCTATGTCTACTCGAGAGGTATTTCTCTGACAAACACTCACTCTCACACACACCCACACACATTCAAGTCCTCAGTTTATCACTTACTAAACAAGAATTTTTCAACCAAACACATTCTCTCAACTTATATTTATACTGAGCAACAGTAGAAACGCATAATTTAAAAAACCCAATATTTTCCTTTCACTAGCCCTATTGAAACAAACAAACATGTGATACACTGAAAGGCCTTTTTCAACTACCCACAACCAAAACATGTTAAATCATGAATAACCATCATTTAGTCATAACATAGCCATAACAGTCATTGGTGCATTTCAGAGCAAACGATGGTGTTGGTGAGATTTTTATGTGCATTATTGAAAACACCTGGCCAAGGCAATAAAATCCTGGGTCTAATTAATGTCCTACTGAAACAACTGATGATGTCACGGCTTCCGCAAAACTAACGTGACCAGACAGTTGGGATACTGATGATACTGATAGCCGGAACTTGACAGACACGTGTAGCACAGATGTTACAGATGTTATGGCTCATTGCACAGTGGAGGCAGATCACATTTAGTGACGAGTCCAGATTTAATTTGCACAGAGCTGATGGTCGTAGGCATGTGTATCGTCACCATGGGGAACGCTATCCTGCAGCATACATGCAGGAAGTGGACCGTTTTGGTGGTGTTGTCATGATGTGGGGAGCCATTGCTAATGGATGGTGGTCAGACCTGGTCCACATCCACGGTACACTGACAGCTATCCGTTACCGAGACACAGTCCTAGGTCCACATGTCATTCCCAGGATACAGCAATCAGGCATCACCTTCATGCATGACAATGTCAGACCACATGTGGCTCATGTCTGTCAGGGTCATTTATGGCCAACTCACTCCAAAGCCAGTTTTCTTCATAGACAACTGTCTCTTCTATTACTTTGATACACTGAGAGTTGAAAGAGTTCCCATATTAGACTCGCTTGACAGTCCTTGTTATGTTCTGTTGAGATCTCTTTGAGAGATCCACATCTGTCTCAGCTCAATGTACAGTATGTAAGGCTCATTCTCAAACTCTCATTCTCTTTTTCTTTGCTGCTCAACTTTGGTCTCGCACCTGTCTTCCTTTCTTCACATACCCCACCTAATCCCATACAATTCATTTACTCATTCTCTTCCACACAAACCTCTCCATCCCAGGCCATTAAGCACACCACAGATAAGATGGCAGAGGAAGTGTACAACATCTTTAACAAGGAGCTCAAAATGGCCAACAAGCAAATGTACCAGAGGTCTTTTCCTGAGCATATGCCCAGGTTGGCAGGCCAGGCCCACTGGGTTAGGTCCATCAAACATCGCTTAGAGAGAACCATGGAGGTGAGTTCATTAGAGCACACACCATTCAATAGATAGTATTTGAGCCCTCCCTCTGGAGATCACTTTTTTCCTTCTTTGTTTCCTTTCCTCGCCTCTAGGTGCTTCAGAAGGCCCACTTCATGCCTGAGTCAGTCACCAGCAAGCAAGTAGTTTCCAACTATGGCCAGATCATCCAGGTTTTGGATGAGACTGAGAGGAAGAACTTCAACCAATGGAGTCAGAACCTGGACGTACTGTACCTCAAGAGACTAGAGCAGCCACTCATGATGCGGTGCAAGGACAATTATGCCAAGCTGGACATCAACTTTGACAAGTGGGTTACACAAACATGACTTACAATTCACATTTACAGTTCACATTTAAGCATAAATTGCCTTACTTTGTACATTGTTGTAGGTGTACTTGTGGCACAAAATAACTCACACCCATACTTTGTATTTTAACTGTTCTTCTATATCCACACAAGAAAACTCGCACCAGCAGCTGGAAACAGAGATATGCTCTTACACAGTATATTTCTGTAGAAACTTAACAATTTGACACAAACACAAACAGGGTTCCAGATGACCTTTTACGCTGCTTGCACTGGTATGCAGAACTTTTTAATTTAGTTGCACCAGCACATTATTTTGGTGCACTATAATACATTTTAAGTGTTACCATTTTGGTCAGTTCCCATATACATCGGTAATTCTTCATGCATTATGTAAATTACTGCCAACAGGAATAAAGATGCAGGTAAATATTTTTCTTCATTTAAATCACAGCACAATCAACAAGAAATCATTTTCACCTCAAAATACATTAAAAACTGTGGAAGTTTTAGAAAGAAATGATCAGACCTGCTCAATTTCAGGCACACTGGTGTGGCCAATGGAAATATTTATTCTATTAGCACTTACAGATTGTTGTGCACATGTGTGACAAAACCAGTTGCACCCCGGAGCCCTTACAAATACACTAATACACGTGTACACAATCATGATATATACATGTACTTAGTCAGTATATTGTGTTTTTCTTATGTGTTTACGTTTCCAGCAACCTGTTAGACCTGTTCTCTGAGACTAAGTACTGGCATCGACTGAGGTATGAGATTCCCCAGCATGTGCGTGACATTTACCAGCACTGGGACGACCTGAGAGACCTGAGGGAGGGAACACTGCTGCTGATCAGGAACTATAACAGGTGTGACAAATACACGGAGGGAAGAGGAGAGCAAACCATCCATCATCCATCCATGCATCCATCCATGCATCCATCCATGCATCCAAACATCCATCCATCCATCCATTTTCTTCTGCTTATCTGGGGTTGGGTCATAGTGGCAGCAGGCTAAAGCAGGGCTTTCCAGATGTCCGTCTCCATAGCAGTACTTTCTAGTTGCTCCAGAGGATCCCAAGGTGTTCCCGGGCTAGATGACATAGGTAATCCTCCACCCAGAGCTCATGACCATAGGTGAAGTTTGGAATATGTATCAGCTGGTAAATCGAAAGCTTTGCCTTCAGGGTCAGCTCCCTCTTCAATCACAACATCTGATACAATGCCTGCATTAATGCTGATGCTGCACCAAAACTTCCTGCCCATCTCGCGCGCCATTTTCCCATCACTCGGGAGCAAGACCTACTGATACTGAAACTCCTTTGCTTGAGGCAACAACTCACCCCCAAACCAGAAGGAGCAATCCAGTGATGTCCAATGGAAAACCATAGCCTCAGATCCTAAACATATATGTACGTGTGTGTGTGTGTGTGTGTGTGTGTGTGTGTGTGTGTGTATCAGGATAATTGGAATGCTGTCTCCTGACGAGTTGGGTTTGTTTCGGGAGCGAATTCGTCTCATGGATAAGAAAATTCAGCCTGGGCTGACAAGGCTCCTGTGGTCATCTAAAGGAGCTTCCAATGTCTTCATCCATGATTGTCTTCTGCACGTCAACAAGGTTGGAACACACAGTTCACTACTTACTGATTTGTGCACCAGTTTATTTTTACTGTATTAACTGTTGATCTTCAGACGTCAGCAATGGCCCATAGGTTAGAAATGTTGACATGTTAGAAAGATGACATCCTAAAAAGACGTGTTTGCCAAAAGTCATATTCAGTTCACTTTAGAACATAGACACAGTTATGAAAGATTTTGGTTCATCATGTATTATTATCATCAGATTTATTCTTGACCCAATAATCACTTTGGATTGTAGTCACTGAGAAGCTCCTTTCCTCGTTCCTCCTCTTTATTAAACTCAGGTCCAGCTGATAGTTGATGGATACAAAGCATCCAATCTATCCATCTCCAACCTCTGTCGCCACATCAGTGAAACATTGTTGATTAGACTGGATGGACAGGCTGTATACAGGTAATGACAGATATGTGATGTCATCTTCATTACATGGGATGCAGAATACAGTAAATACTTCATACAAATGTGGTGTGCCACATTTTTATTATTAGATATTAGTAGATATTATTTGTTACATTTTAAAGGTGCAATTTGTAGAAATTGGCCCACCATTTTCCCCTCCCTGTGATTTCACCTCCTGAATCAAGGGACAAGACACCTGCTCATTTTAATGTTTTGTTTTGTTGATCTACTGCTCAAGAAAAAAACTAGGTAAATGTTTTTTTTGTTTTAAAAGGACACAAAAATAATAAAAATATCATATTATATTTATGATACTTCTTTATCCAAACTGAATTTTGTTTATGTTTTTTTTTTTATCAAACTTACATTTTTTTAAATTTCAAAATGTGTTTTCTATACATGTTTTCTTTTAGATGACTTCCATTTTTTTTCATTCAAAAATGAAATATTATCTACAGAATGTGAAGATTCACATACAACATATTGTATTACAGAGATATCTACTGAGGTTATCATGCTAGCCAGCTAGCCAGTCCTGTCTCGCATTACCACTTTGTACCTTCAGAGGCTGGTAGTCCAATAGTTTCCCTATAGTTTCAGCTAAGAGATGCATATGAAAGTAATTTGCTTATATCTGTTTGCCTTAGTAAACAGACAATGCAACTATACACTGTTGGAGTTCAAGTTACTGCCTGAACTATGCCAACCTTAGCTGCCATGGTAATTCATCATAAAACACACTCCATTCAAATGAGACATTGATGAAGTAAAACTGTCTTGGTTGATCTTTACACAATCACCTCTAAATCCTCAATTCACCAAGTAAGACATGAAAATATTTCAGACCTATAAGCCATTTTTGTCTGCTGCTGATGCCTGACTCTCTCGCTTCACTGTCGCATCACCGCTCTCCTGTCCCCACCTGCCTGTATAGTCTTAGTACTCAGCTCTACAGCTAACTGAGCTATCACTAGCTATAATTACTGCCAGAGATAGCTACAGCAAAAAAAAATGTTTGGGGCTACCGTTTAATTCTGGCCATGTTTTAAAAGTTGCCTCTTTAGGTTCATGCTTTAATATTGTATGTATTTACAGCACATATTCATGAAGCACAGTAAAACAGACAAATTAGTTCTATAATCTAGTTCTATAATCTGCCTTAAGGCATGAATAAAGGTGTCTTCAGTAAGAGCACATGAGGGAGTGATATCCCATACTACATGTGTTGTACCTCGTGCCTCTCCTTCAGGGAACAGATGTTACAGTGTTAACATCTCTTTTTTGATCTACTGAACACATCTCACCACTACTACCTCATTCTTCTTAGTCATTTCTTCATATTATAGTCTTGTACTCAATGGAGACATGTGACTTCCATCTATTGATTCTTTGAAAGTTGCTTTCCCTCACTTCAGACATAGAGATAATTGACTGGACCAACAGATCATTATAACTCAATAGCAAGCGGCTCCTCCTTTTGTCATTGTCAGAGGTGATGAACCTTGTCTGTACCTTGGGGCCACTTGGGTTCATTTATTGGTTGCATCTTGGGTGTTTCCCCTGTTGTAACTGTTAGGAACCTGGAATTTGAGGATATGCAAAAAGCTCACCAGCAGAGACAACTCCAAATACTGCTCTCAGCACACCAGGATATTGCTCAACTCATGACCCGCACTTACAACACCTTCTCTGATGATGGACTTGAGGTGAGCGCTGTGATTCATTCAGTATCATGAGCATTCCATTAGAAATGTGTCTGCACTTCTAGAAAGTTGTATTCTGGGATTTATAAGATTGTTATCTTTGTCTTAATGTATGCGTTATACTGTAAGCATTAAAGGTTCAGGCAGAAGCTTAGAGAATACAAAGCTTAGAGCTTAGAAAATAGAAACTTGTAAATGGTAAGTGGTCATTTGTTCACTTGTTTTCATGGAAATTAAGTTTAAAGCAGCACAAATACGTGCGATGGATACGATTGCAAAATGTTGACCCAGATAAGTTATTTAACTAATGGTTGAACTGGCAAAATACAACATTTTTAAACAAATTCAATTGAATTGAAAATATATGGATTGAAACTTTCTCAACTACTGCTTGCAAAAACACATCAGCAAACATTATTACTGTGTTTAGTGTGTAGGATCTCTTCCTTTTCTTCTTGAGAGGCAGATTCAATAATCCTTACACATCTTTAATTACAAACAGGTACAGCTCTAATTTGCAATGCAGTGACATGTGTGTACATTTTTTATCATGGTATTTAAGGTCCGGGATCACTGGGTGACTTACACAGAGAAGATGGACCACATGGTAGAAAAAGCTCTGAGGAGCAACATCCAGCGATCCATGGATAAGCTGTCCAGGGCCATCATTGGAGATGACAAGAAATTGCCCAATCCCTTGTTCAAAGTCCTGGTAACACTGCAAGAGGCAACTCCCAACACCAAACCAAAGGTTCTTGCAACCTCTCTTGATCCAATTACATCAAGTTATGGTGAATTGTTTACACTATGTCCTAATATATCCACATATGTAGAGTGTTTCAACATATGCTGACCTGAACACAAGGCAGTATTGTATGACATGAGCTCTGATTAAGCAGACATAAAACTAGTCTTACTTATTCTTACTCAGACATACAGCCAGGCATCCTCTCATTGTGCTGCTTGTTGAAGTGTGTCTCCCTCATCTGAGTCAAACTGTGTGCTTGTGTCTCTGTTCTGATAGGTCGAGTTCTCCCCTACGCTCAGAAAGCTTGCTCAGATTGTGGACATTATGCCTCAGCTCATCAACACCATTTCAGAGTTTAAGCGGCTGCCTGAAATTCTCTCCTGCAAGCGATCACAGAAGAATCCCATACACGTCAACATAGGTTAGATCTTTTTTTTTTAATATAGAGAGTTATAAGCGAGAGTACTAGAATGCACATCCAACCTGTAGACCTTGTGTGTGTATAGAATCCTTGTAAAGTATGGAATGGAACAGACAGCTGATTACTAAGCGGTTGTATATGTGACCATGTCTTGCTGTGCCTCTAGTATTGCCCTTGTTGTCACTCTGGTCCTCTTTGACCCCTCAGAGCAAGATGAGGAGATAAGGAAGATTCAAGCTGCAGTTGCTGCAGGGATGACAGCCAATGCCAACCAACTGCAAGCCTATCTGAAGAGCTGGGACAAATACAGGGATATCTGGGAGATCAACAAGGATTCCTTTATACAGCGCTACCAGAGGCTAAATCCACCAGTCACCTCTTTTGCTGCAGATATTGACAGGCACTGTGCAATAACTCAATTCAACTCAACTCAACTTTATTTATAAGCACATTTAAAAACAACGGAGTTGACCAAAGTGCTGTACAGTCAATAATAAGATGGACACACAATAAAACCATACGCTACAATAAAAAAAGCAATAAAACCACAATAAAAGACATGAACAAAACTCATACTGGGTTGAAAGGAATAAAAATGGGTTTTAAGGCGGGATTTAAAAACTGGCAGTGAGGGGGCTGACCTAACATGGGGGGGGCAAGTCATCTATAAGACTTAAGATGTCCACACCAACAATAATTATCACAATAACTCTAACCATATCTTTTTAAAAATCATTCTAACTAAATGGATGGCACATGCAAGTCCACACCAAAACTCTGACAAGGACATTGGTGAACTTTTACTACGATTTAATGAAGGATAGAAACACTGACAGCCAATCAAAATCCATCCATGTTGTGTTTATATTAATTTCAATTTCATGTAAATTAATAATGGTATTAAGGGAACACTTTTTACATGGTCTCACTTTATCACCCAGTCTTGACTGTTGTGGTATAAGACTTATTGAAATCGTATTAAAGCTAAGGGGATATTAGACAAATTACCCATAAGATACATTATTGTACCTGATTCCTCTTGTTTTACAAGTTTCTATGAACCCTTTTAACACATTTTGCTGCAAAAGAATTAGATTGCCTTGCAGATAAATTACAGCTGACCTCAGCTGCTCTTACTATGAGGAGGAAACTACCTACTTTTAATGGCCACCTTGAAAGAAAATAGTCCCCTTGTGATAAGTAAAGTCCTTGGTGGCCAACTTTTTAAAAAAATGCCCATGTAGTTTTAATTGTTTCTATTCCCCAAGTGAACTTTTGTTTACTTCTGGCATAAGACATGTATCAAAATTTGTTGTTTTGCATAATGAAGCATGCAGACACATTAATGTCCCTCCTCTGCATTTCTGTGACATGTCCATTTTCTTGTTCACCTCCAGGTATACAGAAAAGGCAAAAAATGTTGAACAGGAAGAGGCGGTACTGAACATCCGGTTCGTCACGCTGGACTGTTCACCGCTCAAGTTCTCCGTGGTGCAGCACTGCAGTGAGTGGCAAACCAAGTTAACTCAGCTGCTCAGTCACATGGCCAGCACCCGCTTAGAAGAACTTCATTGCTCTCTGCATGACAATGCTAACAGGTGGGGAGTCAAGTGAAATGACTTGTTTGACATGAATGTAATGCTTGTACCACCACCACCTGCTGCAGGTGTTGTGGAACTGCAGGCAAGTCCATATTGTGGGACATGTCAAACACTCTCTCTGCAGACAGTGTACACAAAAACTGGAGCACTTCTCTTTCCATTTTATAAACTACCAAATTGAAATCAGGCAAAAGAAAATAGAAATTATTCATCTGTTCTCTTCAGTCATTACGGGAAGAAAAGATGGGAGAGGAAAGAGGAGAAACTTTTCATCCTGAGATACGTGTTCTGCTAAAGGTGCTGTGGCTCATTGCTGTGCTTGTTTGTATGACTGTTGTAGGCTGAAACAACACCCCCAGACACTGGTGGAGCTTAGAGAGAGCGTGGAACTCTTGGAGTCTCTCCGGGGTGAATTGGCCAAAACAGAGTCTCAGATTCCTCTAATCCATGATCAGTTTGCTATCCTGGACAAATATGAGTTCTCAGTGGACCAGGCTGTAAGAACCTTGCTTATTAATCACATACATACACAAATATACAGGACACACAAAGACACATATTCTTCTGTGCATATGTGTACTTGTGTATAAACAGTTGTGCTATATACTTAACAGTGACTTTACCCTTGTCTTTTTTATCGGAACATTCAGTCAGAGAGCGGTGTCTCTTATGAGTAAAAGTAAAATACCTTTTATATCCTCTCATTAATGAGCACATTAATCACAACATCACTTGGTTTATCCACAGGTTCAGGATTTGCGTGAGGGGCTGAATGGGGAGTGGGTGTGGTTCCAGCAGGTGTTGATTGACAGTGACATGATGCTGCAGGAGCATAAGGAGAAATTCAAGAAGAGCCTCATCCTCTCCTCTGAAGAGTTCAAGAAGAAGATCCAGACCAATTTGCAGGAGTTCAGCAAAACAGGTCAAACAATCTCTCTCTTTCTCTCTCTTTTATATATGATCTGCATTATTGCCAAGTGTTTCCTCACACCACAGAGTTTTATAAATATATTTTATATTTGTTTTATATTGGTGGACTGTTTTGTTTTTACTCTCTATATGATAGAGCTGTCAGTTGGCCGTTCGTGGTTCGGATGATTATTTTGGAATGTATGCAAATCTGTGTGTATTCTTACCGATCCCTAAGGAATTATTTAGTGTTTTTCCCCTTTGTTATAGTTGTTTTATGAGTAGACATACAGTACCAGTCAATAGTTTGGACATACCTTCCCATCCACTTGAATGGGAGACTGTGTCCACAATTTTGACTGGTACTGTATGAATTCATATGTTTCTGTGTTTGCCTATTTTTTCACGTGTTTTTCTCTCCTTACATTTTTCCTTGTGCATATCCAGGTCCATTTGACAGTATGCTGGACACTGAGTCTGCCTTAAATCAAATAGCAGAGCATCGCAGCAAACTGGAGGCTCTGAAACAAGAAGAGAGCACCATCCTTCATGGGCTGGGTTTCTTCAAAATAGAACAACCCACTTCCAAAAGCATCCGGACGCTGGAGAAGGTCTGATACATCACTTGGCTCTTAGTTGTAACATTGTTATGTTTCTACAAGCAAATACAGACTTGCCATCATGAGAAGTTCATCCACAGAAGGATTGTGAGGAAATTGTGGTTGAGGAAAGATGGTTTTAAGTATTTTGGGAAGTATTTGATTGTGTGATTTGATGATATAGCAGTAGGAAATTGAGCGGTCATGACAGGCTAAATTTAAACCCAGTATGTCACAATGGATTTTTAAAAGAATAGTTATTGTTGCAGATGTTTACCACATCACAGCAATCCAAACCAGATTTAAGGAGAGTTTTGAGCTTTTGTTTGTGCACATGTTTGTTTGTGCCTGCATGTTTTGTACAGGACATAGACAACCTGCAGCAGGTCTGGGAGCTCACACGGGACTGGAATGCCAACTGGAACATCTGGAAGGTTGGTCAGTTTGCTGTGCTGCAGACAGAGAGCATGGAGAGCACAGTACAAGACATGTTTAAAGAACTCCACAAACTCCATAAAGAACTCAAGGTCAGTTCTGCCCCAGAGAATTGTTGTATAGCTGGATGCACCACAGCGTCCATAAAACAAACTCCTCAGCAGCTCTCACATTCCAGTAAGGACCTTATCTTTGTCTGAATGCAGGACAAGGAGTGGGACATAGTTGGTTCCTCCAAGAACAAGATAGATCAGTTCAAGCGGATCATCCCTCTCATTGCTGATCTGAGGAACCCAGCCATGAGAGACAGGTACTGGCTGAAGCCAAAGTATCTACATATATTCACTGGTCACAACATGACTTATACTATTGTCCTGCAATAGTTTCAATGCACAAGACATGGCAGGAATATGGCTAAGACATAACTGTCAAATCATTAATTATTAGTTAATTCTTTAATGTCCTTGACTTAGAATAAGCTTTACATTGAAGTATTACTGTGGTTAGTCCAGTCTGCTCTTCCTGAAGTTTGTTTGCTGCTTCCTTTCAAAGGTCTTCCTGTCAATCGTGTGTCCTTCATAAACTACTACTACTACTACAGACTACAATAAAGTCTGTAGCTTGATTTTCAGTGGTACATTCAGACTTTGAGGCATTCTGTCCTGGAAAAATGGTGCCACATTTGAATGCGGGCACACTGTCTGTAAGAAAAAACCTCTTTTACAGAACCAGCATCCCTTCTTGACTTGGTGCCTATAAAGCATACATATAAAGCATAACAACCAAAAAAGGAGGAGCCAGAAAGAGTTAATTTTCATGGATTCTGCTCTGTCTCTTTCCCCCTGTTTCACCCATCTCTGTCCTCTCAGTGCCAGCTGTCTGATGTATCTCAATGTCTTAATGATGCTTCATTACAAACCTCAGAGCGCTGTGCTGTCTAGATATCTCTGTTGCATGTTTTTAGGCACACTATACATATTGTCATGTGAGTCTTTGTTTGTGTTATGTGCAACCACCTCCATTTACTAATGATCAATGGTCTGTAGATAGACTGTGTTGTATGTTTTTATAAAGCAAAGTAATTTAGTGAGTTCTGTTTTTATGCTGTGCTTTATAAATAAAATTGATCTGACTTCTTAATAGTCACCTGAAAGGTGCTAGCATTCTTTTTTTTCTGCTTTTTTTTCTTCAGGTGATTGATTGTGTGATTCGAGACTAGAGAAACGATGCTTTCATGCCTCCCTGTTTTCAGGCATTGGAAGCAGATCTGTGGAGAGGTGCAGTGCTCTTTTGATCAAACCAGCACTGAATTCACTCTGGAGAAGATCATAATCCTGGGCCTTGACAAGTATGCTGACAAGATTTGTGAGATCTCTGGAGCTGCCAGCAAGGAACTCTCCATAGAACAGGTACAGCTTCTTCCTCTATAAGACCGATGCTCCATTCATTTGGAGCAGGGTCTCGCCTGGGAATTAACAGTCTGGCTCACTTCAACCCTGTCTTTAGGCCTGCTGTTCTTGAGCAGCACAGGCAGCTCATGCAGCAGAAGTGTATGACTCTTGACACTTGTCAACATCAATCCTGGTCCTAGCTCCTCTGTACTTCCTTACTATACACCTCAGCACTCACATAGGTTACATCACTGCGGTTTTAGTGCTACATGGAAGCACATTGCAATTTTTTCTGTGCCCTTCAATTAATTTACACTTGCAGTCTGCATGAGATTAACAGATGATTTTAAAATAGCAGTAATTGTGCAACTGAAAACATTCGGTAAGTGAAGGGTCCAAAGGGGTTCAGTCATGTGTTCAGATCAGAACAGAAATCAATCTTTCAGATTCTTAAATTCAAATACTCCATAGGGTCACATTAAAAATATTTACTACTCAGTGGGGTCTCATCATGCCTATTAGAAAACTACTCTTTTACTTTACAGACATATTTTTAAAGACTTCCATAGTAGTCCTCACACAGTACATAGATACTACTTCAAGAAATGGAAAGAACTTTAAAAAAATCATGAATGATGATCGAATCATAACAATGTATGAAATCACACTAGTGGAGAAGAAAAAGCCTTCTCTCAGTAGTGTGTTGTGTCTGTTAACATTACTCTTGATTTTGATATTGAAGGGTCTGGAGGCCATAACAAAGACATGGGAGGAAATGTTCCTGGACATAGCCCCTTACAAAGATGAAGGCCACTACTCACTGAGGTGAGGAAATGTTTGGGTGGAGGGTTTGTGAAGTTATAAATGTAAGCCAGGCTGAAACTCACTGCACCTTATTGTCAGAGATGTGTGCCTTCATTATCTCTAATTTACTTGTGTCATTAGATCCCAAAGCTTAGACCAGCTCCATATAGCTGGTATTCTATACAGTAGAATGATCCAGCCTTGTTGAGAAAGATGGTAATGAGTGTGTTTGTTTGTTGTCAGAGAAGAGTAAGCAGTGCAGAGACAAGCAAGTGACAGCCTGGCTGGTGAAAGCAGTAATGCCCAGTCCAACTGCTGGGTATCAAAATGAGTACAGACAGACATTAGGCTCAGTGTAATTAGTAGCCCAAGCCATTGCCAATGATTCGTTAGTGGGATTAATGCTCCAATCTGCCACTGGCCCACACTTAACATGATGGAGAGAGACAGCGAGGGAGAGAGACAGATAGTGAAGTAAGGGTAGAGGAATGTGAGGAGGAGTAAAAGTTACTGAGGATTAACCCGACCAAACATTCTAAAAATAATAATGAAAGAGGTGAACAATAACCAGAAAGAAGAAACAGATATTTTCTATGAGTTGGCCCTGATTTGTCTACAGTTCATACAAAGTAGGCCACCACGTACATGGAACAACAGCACTGAAAAGTAGTTACCTCACTATGAATACAATGTCTCCCAGGCCCAATGTCTACAGATGTCTGCCAAACCAGTATGAAGACAGAGAAAGTTGATTAGTTAAAGGAGTCAAGTCAGAGTATTTTTGCTCAATCCATGGAAAGTTGTTCTTTGACATATCATTTGACTTCAGAATATAAAATAATGTTCATGCACATTAACAGGGGCTTCTTTTGAATTTGCACACAGGATTTACCTCATTATATTCACCTCAGTTTTATGCAGTCAAAATTGTAGCAGTAACAAAAAAACTTCTCACAAAAATGGGATTATTGCAGAAATTACACAAATACATGGGATTACACTTTACTGCACATGTTTACCTACTAAACTGACATCATTTAATCGTATGCTTCACTGACATTTTCCGCTGTGAAATTTTGTCACCTTTGAAATCCATTTTAATAGATCATCAGCAGCCATGTGTAATTCTCACCTCCGTTCTCTCTCAGGGGAACAGAAGAGGTTTTCCAGGCCCTGGAGGACAATCAGGTTATTCTGTCCACAATGAAGGCTTCTCGGTTTGTCAAAGCCTTTGAGCGGGAGGTGGACTGCTGGGAACGCCAGCTGTCCCAGGTGCTGGAAGTCATCGAAATGATTCTCACTGTTCAACGTCAGTGGGTTTATCTGGAGGTACCTATGCCATACGATTCATTGTTGTACATGGATATTCATTGTTTTATGTGTGTGGGTTATCCTCTATTGTCTGTGAATAATCATCGTTTTGATGGAGTACATATTTATTATCTGTTGTGGTCTTTTTTCATAGTGAGCTTTAATTGCCAGATTCTGGCACAGTGCATACATAATATGACCACTTGATGGCTATTTTGTTGTTTTTCACTGGTACCTTGTGTCTACACTGGAGGTGTAGTGAGAGCAACAGGTTAGCAGTAGCTTCAGTGCTCCAATTGTGTTTACATATAGGATGTGTTTAGGCACAGTAATATGTTCTCGGATGGTGGCGCAGTGGGTAGTGGGTAGAGCTGTTGCCTCACAGCAAGAAGGTCCTGGGTTCAAATCCACTTGAGGACCTGGGACTTTTCTGTGTGCAGTTTGAATGTTCTCCCTGTGTCTGTGTGGGTTCTCTCCAGGTTCCTCCCACCACCACAAACATGTAATATAGGTGAACTGGTGACTCTAAATTGACCGTAGGTCTGAAAGTGTGAATGGTTGTTTGTCTTTCTATGTGGCCCTGTGATGAACTGGTGTCTTGTCCAGGGTGAATCCTGCCTCCCGCCCAAAGTCAGCTGGGATAGGCTCCAACCCCCATGCGATCCTACACAGGATAAATGGCTACAGAAAATGAATGAATTAATGAATGTTCTCAGTTTATGTTTATTTGTTAGCAGGATTACCCGAAAACTACTTTCAACTAAATTTGGCGTGTGCTAAGGCAGATCCAGAAAAAGGCGCAGATCCAGGAGCGTTTTCTCACTTTCTTTAATATTGCAGGTGTTTTCTGACATTTTCCCTAGTTTCACAAAAACCACTGAACAAAGAGAGGGATGAAACATGGTGCAGGCAAGCCAAACAGACATGTGTCGGATCGTTCGACCTTTGTGGAGGTATGCGCTGTACTGAATACGATTCTAGTTTATCATTTTTTTTCATCGTTCTAGAATATTTTTCAAGGAAAGGACATCAGAGAGCAGCTGCCTCGTGAGTGCAAGGAGTTTGAAGATGCTAGTTCTAGTTGGAAGACCATCATGGGCCGACTCAACAAGGATAAAAACGCCTTGCAGGGAACACACCACCCCGGTATGACAACGTACTTTATGTTTCTTTAAAGAGCATGCTGTTATCAAAACCACATGGACTCACGCCATTAACTATTCCTGTGTTCTCATGGCATAGAGATAAAAAAGAAAAAAACAAAAGCCTGTACTGCATATAAACTTGAGCTGTCTAATGTTGAGATGATTTATTTCTTGCTATAGTTGTGAGTCTACAGCTATTTTGAAATGTGTCCTATGTTTAATTCATGTTCTTTATGCAAATTCTGGCTGAAATTTTGAGTGAGGAAAATATCAAAAATCTGGTTTAATAAAAGTTTGGAAGGATTTTATTGTGTTTAGAAAGAATATGCTGATTTGATGGTGCATTTATATACAAATACAAATATTTAGAAGAATTTAGTAAAGTCCTCAATCAGTCTCTCTCCTCTTGTTCTTTCAGGGTTGCTGGAGAAGCTGTCTGAGTTGAGCGCCAAGCTGGAGGAGATCCAGAAGGCCCTGGACATGTACCTGGAGACCAAGAGGCAGATCTTCCCAAGATTCTACTTCCTATCCAATGATGATGTGCTGGAGATCCTAGGACAGTCACAGAACCCAGGAGCCATGCAACCTCACCTGAAGAAGTGCTTTGACAACATCAAGAGCCTGCGTCTCGAAGAGGAACGGAACTTCATATCACAGGTATACACTAGAGGTGTACAGTAGTAGAAAGAGTCATTCAAGTCTATTTAGTCAAGATTAGATTACTAAACATTATGCATTTACATGACTAGTGTTTCTTCACTGACTAACAACATCAGTGGAGTTTGGAAAGGCCTGAAAACCAGCTCTGGCCACAAGGAACCAAACTCCCAGGCTGTGGGGGACCAACAGTGGGTGAATGATCTGAACTTATTTTTCAATAGGTTTGATCAGTCATCTGCCCCTCCCCCAGCCCAGCCAGGCCTGCTGCAACCCCCCTCATTTGCAACTCCAGCACACTGCCCAACCCCCTCCTACACCTCTCTTCCTACAACACTCAGCTCACAGCCACCCCCCACTGCTCATCTCATCAGCTCAACACCACCATCCCACCCATCCACAAACTTCAGCACACATCCCCCCTGCTCCACCCTGTCCCTCACAACTCTCCAGGTGAGGAATCAGCTTAGGAAGATGAAGGCGAGGAAGGCTGCGGGTCCGGACGGCATCAGCTCCAGGCTCCTGAAGTCCTGCGCAGACCAGCTGTGTGGGATAGTTGAACACATGTTCAACCTGAGCCTGAAGCTGGGGAGAGTGCCGCAGATGTGGAAAACATCCTGCGTGGTACCTGTCCCCAAGACTCCACACCCCAAGGACCTCAACAGCTACAGGCCGGTGGCTCTAACATCCCACCTGATGAAGACCCTGGAGCGGCTGGTCCTTGTTCATCTCCGCCCCCTGGTGAGCCCAGCAATGGACCCGCTTCAGTTTGCCTACCAACCTGGCATCGGGGTGGACGACGCCGTCATCTTCCTTCAACACCGAGCCCTCTCTCACCTGGAGAAGCCAGGAAGTACTGTGAGAATCATGTTCTCTGATTTCTCCAGTGCTTTCAACACGATACAGCCTGTGCTTCTGAAGGACAAGCTGGAGCACACCGGTGTGGACCACCACCTCACATGCTGGATACTGGACTACCTCACCAACCGTCCACAGTATGTGAGGTCACGGGACTGTGTGTCCGACATGGTTGTCTGCAGTACGGGGGCCCCACAGGGAACGGTCCTGGCTCCGTTCCTCTTCACCCTCTACACTGCAGACTTCCACTACAACTCACCCACCTGTCACCTGCAGAAGTTCTCTGATGACTCTGCCATCGTCGGTCTCATCACAGATGGGGACGACAGGGAATACAGAGAACTGATGCAGGACTTTGTGGACTGGTGCCAGCGGAACCTACTCCAGATCAACGTGGCGAAAACCAAGGAACTGGTGGTGGATTTCCGCAGGCACACACACTCCCCCCCGGACCCGGTGAAAATTCAGGGAACAGACATTGAGATGGTGACATCTTATAAGTACCTGGGTGTTCACCTGAACAATACACTGGACTGGACAGACAATACCACTGCACTTTATAGGAAAGGCCAGAGCAGACTCTATCTGCTCAGGAGACTGAGGTCCTTTGGAGTGCAGGGAGCACTCCTCAAGACATTTTATGACACCGTGGTGGCATCAGCCATTTTTTATGGTGTGGTCTGCTGGGGCAGCGGCATCTCAGAGTCTCAGTGTCGGACAAGAAAAGACTCGACAAACTGATAAGGAAGGCCAGCTCTGTCCTGGGATGCCCCCTGGACCCAGTGGAGGTGGTGGGAGGAAGGAAGATGACAACTAAACTGTCATCCATGATGGACAATCACTCCCACCCGATGCAGGACCAAATAACAGCACTGCAGAGCTCCTTCAGCGACAGGTTGCTTCACCCAAAGTGCGTGAAGGAGCGCTTTCGCAAGTCTTTCCTTCCTGCAGCTGTTAGACTATACAATCAGCACTGCTCCCAGTAGACCAAACTATTTGTAGTACTTTTTTATTGCAATACTGAGACACTTATAGTATTTGTTATAGTATTTGTGTAATATTTTTGAAACAATTTACCCCCCTCCTTTATTGTATTGTATTTTTTAAATATTATTTTCCCCCCCACTGTGCTTCTGTACACTGTGCTGCTGCAATACTGTGAATTTCCCCACTGTGGGACTAATAAAGGGATATCTTATCTTATCTTATCTTTACCTGAGGTTCTTTTGCTGCATTAGATTCACTCTGAAGAAAAGATAAAGGAAAGCTATTATGCAAGCTATATTTTTTATTTATGGAATTGTCATATTTGAGAACTGAATAATCAGTCAATGTAGTCTTAGGTTAAGTGCACTGAAATGTAAATAAAATACAGTCAAAGTAAATGTCAGATAAGAGTTTGATCAAGGGTCAAACTAATATGATCCAGACAGAATGGACTCTTTGTACTAACCTACTAACATTCCACTTTTTTCAATGTAGGTTCATGTGTTAAGTAACTTTTTACAAGTAATAATATGAAACCACATTATGTGCTAGAAACACTTAGATGCAAGTAATTATCTGTAAAAGCACCTGAAGGATGCATCGATTGTGTCACGTTTCGCAACATTTATTGCCGTTTTGATCATTTGCTTAGTCGTTAGTCACTTTCAAAACCTCGAATGTAAAGCATTGTTTTGATTCCACAAATTCAAACTGGGATTCGCCAGTACATACTGTGCAAAGAGCTGACATACTGTATTTAAATATGTGTTTTCTATAGGCGGGCAGTAAGCCAGTTGCCGTTGGGATGCTCTCTGCTGATGGCGAGTTTGTCGCATTCATCAATCGAGTGGAGCTGGACAGACCTGTGGAGGTACAACAGTGATGATTATGATAACAGTCATGATGATAAGAGTGCTATGTTAATAAATCTTAGTGTAATCATGGTAGCATTGGTGCTGATAAATACAATAAAAAGAGTTATGGTGGAGAATGTTAGAACCATTCTGTTTTGTGTGTATGTAGGTTTGGCTGTGCGATGTTGAGACGGCCATGCGAGTAACATTAAAGGATTGTCTGGTCAACTGCCTTGGCGCTCTGAAAAAGACCGAGCAGAGAAACAAATGGGTCAGAGATTGGCCTGGGCAGGTGGGTCTGTACTTCACTTTTCTCTATTTAATTTTCAATCCTGCTTTTTACTCTCAGTGGTGGTCATGAAGAATACGCTGCAATATAAAGCAAGGATTTGTCGTAGCAATTAATTTTCCTCTATTTACAAATCCTGATTCCTGCTGAATTAGAATTTTTATACTCTTCTATTTGGGGAGTTAAAAGATAATAAACTTGGAAACCGTAGTAGATTAAAATAAAGTTGGAATATTCTTTAAACTGAAGGATTCAGATTTCCTTAAATGTGTTTTCTTTCCTATTTTAGATGCTCATCACTGCCAGTCAGATCAAGTGGACCGCTAATATCACAAAAGCTCTCAATATCAGCAAGGAGAGAGGTGATAAGTCCGCTCTTAAGTCCATGAAGAGGAAACAGGTTTGATTTTTGTCATTTACTAAACCTTTGGTTTAAAAGCTTTGCATAATTTGGTCACATGTGAGGCACAAGATGGTAACGGGTTGTATTTAGTCCCACAATTATCTTGAGTGTGTTTTGAGAGTAACATTAATCAAACCAGTCAGAGTGTCACTCCCATTCCCTTTAAAAAAACAAGTGTGCCCGCCCCAGAACATTGCTATTGTAAGAGAGGATTTATTTTTCATAATTTTGTTAAACGAGGACATTTCATCTGAAGATGGGGAAGAATGTAAGAGAGGATCTATTTTTGTGAAAATGTATTTTGTAGATTGTCTCATTTGTTTTCAGGTTTATGTGGAAAGTCTAAATAATTTAGTTAGGGGTAACTATGTAACATATACAGCATACATACAGGTATACTGTATATACATTGTGTTCTGTTCCTTGGTTTGGATCAGGAACTACATAATGTCCTTCCTTGTGTGTGTAATAGGTCTAGTCATGCATGTGGATCGCAGTCTGCCGATCGGGTGTGTCAGATCATTAAAATGATCTTTCTGATTAATAGCTGATCAGATGCAGGTGGATGAAATAATACAGCATTATTGAGAAAAATATGAATTACATTCATCACCTGCAGTGATCCATCAGGAGCAAAGTGTGTCTCTGTTATCTATGCCATTCACGCAGAGGTGACTGCTTAACTTCATGAAATATTTAAATCTCCAGACACGCCAAAAGGATCTAATGTTTATCAAGGTTCTATGTTCTTCGATACATCCAAAAGGCCACACACACAGTCCAGGTTCACAGTGAAGTTGTCCGGAGTAAAGCAGCCGTCTTCCTGATGAATCCTGGTAGAGGTGCAGTGAAATGCTCATGTGGGTGTGGAGAAAATAATTTGTTCAGGTCTGTGGCATGTGAATGAAAAGGTACATGAAGAATCAGATGATGTCATAGCATATCCATGTATGCTCGTGGTTTATGGGGCCTTTGTAGGCGCATCTGATGCACCCTTTAAATAACAGGTGAAACACTGCTTCATCGACTTTAGACAAGGACTTTGTCGGTCGATGGTGCGATCGCTCTTTATGCCTTATTAGCAATATACACCTACAATGACCTGACCACACCTCATTTTGAGACTGACACTCTGGGTGACACCCATGGGTGAACAGATGGGCACAACGTGGGCACTGGGCAAATGTGAAATGTGCTGGTCGGACACTAGCAATGGTCCTTACCTGAGGTAAAAGATGGATCTACATGTCTCTATACAGCAAAGTGAACACTCTGTACCCAGCATGTTGATTCTAAACAGGTAAAAAAGTGACTTGTGTCATCAGTTTGTGTTCAATATGTATGTATTTTCAATATTTTATGGAGCCTATATTTATATCATCTTTTTAAGTTCAAATAATTGTATCAACAATTTCAGCAGCACCATGGATAGTCAACATAATGATGTTAAGAAGCTTCCTATAAATTCTAGAGCTCCTGTGCAAAAGCTGTCTCGTTGTTTCTCAGGTGTCCATCCTTCAGGGCTATTCAGAGACCATTCGTGGCAACCTGTCCAAAGTCCTACGTCTGAAGATTGTAGCACTGGCCACAGTGGAGGTTCACGCTCGGGATGTCATTGATAAGCTGGCTAAGGCAGGCTGCAATGACGTCAATGCCTTTGAGTGGCTCTGCCAGCTGCGGCTGTACTGGGAGAAGGTATGCTATGGGAGGGGACTGTAAGAACAATAGCCTGAAGAGACAGTCAGTGGTGAGGAGTGGTGAGCAACATATAATTAAACTAGTGGCTTGCTGGTAGTTCAACTGCATTCATATGTGCATTGTAATTCAAGTAGTTAACCATTTTTTTTGTAATTAACTACTGAAACTACAAACAATTTTGAACCACAAAAGGAAAGTAATAGTTTTCTGTCAGCCTGTCGGATAGGAACTTTGAGAGATTGCTCATGTGTCATAAAAACAAGGGATTCTGCTTTGACAAGTAAAAAGATGATTATTTAGACCAGGGTTGAAGCTGTTCATACATCGAAAAAGGTGCAAGTTAAGGATTGTTTTAGTTAAGTTTTACAAGTCGGGTGTTATAAACCCAATGAGTAAGACAACAGGCCAGTTTTTTATATCAGTCCTCAAGTCCAGGTCCAATGGTCTAAAATGGTGCAGGTTAATTTTTTTGTTCACTGTTTTTGTTGTAGTCTGGTGGTAAGACCAACTCTGTTACTCATTTTTCCATATCAAATAGCTTTAAGCTTTAGTCGCTGTCCTGCACTCAGGTTTGTTTCTAACAGAGTCATTGGTTTTGCCGAACTGAGCTGAGTTGGAATGAGACCTACACTAAACTCGTTTATTTTCTTGTTTGTTTGTTTCTCCTCCCAATAGGATGAATATGATTGCATAATCCGACAGACCAACACACGTTTCAAGTACAGCTATGAGTACCTGGGCAACTCTGGACGGCTTGTCATCACTCCACTGACAGACAGGTCATAATTAGAAATTCAGTCAATTAGTGCACTAATCAACCAATGTATGAACACATTAATTAATCTGTCACATGTCCGTTAATTCATAAATTTGTCACATTTTTGTTTTATCTAATATTTACAATGTTATTTTATTGTTAATATTAATACTGTACTGAGTGTTAGACAACTGAATGATTCCCCTACTCCACAGCAGACTGAGGCAATTAAATGTCATGTGTCTTTGTGCATTGTCACAGATAAAAGGATTAGTGCTGCTTTTTATGTTAATGGTTGTTGCAGTGGGTAGATCAGTCATTGCAACATGTAATTTATTGGTTCACATTGGACACTATCTCATATATTTATTTCTATGGTCACAAATCATTGTTTGTTTTAAAGTTTCATTATATAATTAATATAAACTTAATATTGGTTTAACACCCAAATATTCACATCAGATTTGTATGTATTATGATTTTTTCCCCCTAAATGTGTGTGTTTGACCGTGTCCAGGTGTTACATGACCCTGACCACAGCGCTCCATCTCCATCGGGGGGGCTCTCCCAAAGGCCCAGCTGGTACTGGGAAGACAGAGACAGTGAAGGACTTAGGCAAAGCTCTAGGCATGTATGTCATTGTAGTCAACTGCTCTGAAGGACTAGACTACAAATCCATGGGACGCATGTTCTCTGGCCTGGCACAGGTAGGAAAGACAAGGGGTTATGATGAAGATGTCAACTTACATAACAATAGGCACCATAAATGTTTTCCTATCATGAGTGATGCTTTATGAATATGCTGCTCATTATGTATAGACATGATATGTATAGATGTTATGGAAGGCATTTCTTTTTACCAACTACTTATTGAAACAATGCTTTCATTCCAGCCAAATCACAAACACTTCGTTCTTAAGTTGTAGGTTGCATCCTTTCTCTACTTGTGTGTGGTGATGACCATGTGCACACTATGTAATGTCGGTCAACACGTTTGTGTGTTAAAGACAGGGTGTGGATATTTTGATATCTCTCTGCATTTCTCTGTGTACTTGAATTTTAAGATTTCTATGATTGCATTGTGTCTGTGTTGACCAGACAGGAGCATGGGGCTGCTTTGATGAGTTCAACCGCATAAACATTGAGGTGTTATCGGTCGTGGCCCAGCAGATCCTCTCCATCCTGTCGGCCCTCTCGGCTGGACAATCTATGTTAAATTTTGATGGACAGAACATTCGCCTTGTCAGTTCATGTGGCATCTTCATCACTATGAATCCCGGTGAGACAGTACAAATGTGCAAATATATACACTATTTTGTGTTGCCATATGTCAGTGGAAATCTTAACATTTCAATCATACTGCATTTCAGATATTTTAAACTTTGCCCTTTCGGCGTTGTTAGTTATCATCTTTTCTCTCCATTCGTATTTTTTCCTAGGTTACGCTGGTCGTACTGAGCTACCAGACAACCTCAAGTCCATGTTCAGACCTATCTCCATGGTGGTGCCAGACTCTACTCAAATTGCTGAGATCATACTGTTTGCAGAGGGCTTTAACAACTGCAAGGTACTGTACTGCCATTCAAGTTGGAATTATGCTGGGAAAAAGAGTCAAATGGAAAAAGTGAAATAAGAAAACAGTTCAAGTAAAGTTTTACAGTAGTTACATTGCAACTAACTTAACTGCATTCTTAGTTGAAGAAAGGAGCTTTTCTGCTACAGGTGATCATACATTTATCATATCATAAATCAACTTAATTGCTGACCAAAATGTCATATCCTAGGTATACATTACATATCCAGATAATATCCATCGTTGAGCAATTTGTTTTGTAAAGACACCCAAAAGACACAACTTACGTTTTAGATTTAATTTCACCCAGAATTGCATTTTCACAACAACAAAAAAAAATAAAAATGGAGCCTATCGAAATAACATACACATCCTGATAATATGCGCAAAAGCTTTTACAGAACAGCGACATAAGTCAGCCTTCATTAACCAGGAGAGGTTTTGAGTTTGTCATGTTTTGTAGTGAATGTCATTCAGGGATTGACATCGCTGACAGCTGCTCACTGTGTCTCAATCTGTGCCGCTTGCCAGAATATTGATGTAATCGTACTGAACAGTATGATTTGTAGCACAGTGAATTCAATGATAGAATATGAAATAAGATAATGTTTTCAATTGTTTAAACAATATATATCGTCATATTGCATGGTGATATTTTGAAGTCGTTTGACAAACACAAGCATCAGCATTAATCCATGCATCTACAGTACATGTACACAAGTGTCCTAGCTGCTGTGTCCTGGTTATGTGCTGTGCATGCAAACATAATATCCTGTTTCCAGAAACATGAACCAGGTTATTGTGTCATATAAACACTGTATCCAGGTTTATGATCACTCAGCACAGAACATAGTGAGAAATCAATACAACTGCACATAGATGATCAGAAATCTGGATAGTGGTATGATCATGTGTATATGGAAATTAATAATTTTCAGTTTTATCATGTTCCTTATAAATGCCATATCCAAATATGATCAATACCAGGATAAATGCTAAATGGTAAATGGACTGTACTTATATAGGGCATTTCTAGTCTGACTGACGACTCAAAGTGATTCACAACACAAGCCAGCATTCACACAAACATTCATACGGTGGTGGCATTCGCTCCATGCAAGACGTCACCTGCTCATATGGAGCGGTAACCATTCACACTATCACTCACACCCCAATGGAACAGCCACTGGGAGCAAGTTGGGGTTTAGTGTCTTGCCCAAGGACGCTTCAACATGTAGACTACAAGTGGACGACACACCTTGACTTCTGTAGCTAGGACTGGTTTGCTGGGTGTAAGCCAAATACATGCAACATATTCAGGAAGATATCACATGACTCTGAATGACTATGGAACTCACTTTAACTTAAAGTGTATCTTTTTGAATTATCACAGCCTTGGTGAAACATTTAATATGAAGAGCTCAGTCAATCAGCAGATGACATTGAGTCCTTCTGTACTCATTGTGGTGCAATAACATCAAATCAATCTGATGGATTTGATTAAACTAAAATGGGGCTTTGTGCGGGTCCAAGCTGTGAGGGCATCATAATGGGTGTACAAGTATGTAAAGACACACAAAGACACATGATGGGGGTCCAGACTGGTTCCAGAGTTAGACCACGATTACTGCAGACTCACTATGTGTGTGTGTGTATTGTGAGGGGGATGACATAGTTGGTGTGCATTAGTGTGCAGGCTGATTGCTGTAAAGTGATGAGAGGAGATGATGATGATTGTGCGTTTAAGAAAATCCTCTAGTATCTAGGACACACTCTAGGAAAACGGCAAACGCTACCACTGGAGCAGACTGTACTATCTGCCGAAGAGTGTAGGTTGAGAGTTACATACAGCTTGAACTTGCACATTTCCCACAGTCTACTCTTTTCACTGCCTGCATGTGTTGGAACAGATGTATGATTGATATAGGCGTTTTACAGTCCTGCTAAATCACCCCGGCGTATCGCTGGTTTATACTGCACACTGAGTCTTATTCAAGATGACATTCAGCCCTTCTGACCCTGTCACCCTCTCTCTGTTTCTGACTGTGTCCTCATAGGTCCTTGCAAAGAAAGTGTTCACCCTGTACTCCCTGGCAGTGCAGCAGCTGTCTAAGCAGGACCACTATGACTTCGGCCTACGTGCTCTCACCTCCTTGCTTCGCTATGCCGGAAGGAAGCGGCGCTCTTGCTCCAATGTTGCCGATGAAGAAGTAGGTATTTCTGTATTGGCCGTGAAGAGAAACTGATGGGGGAACAATCACAGCTCTAATTCTGTTCAAAAAAATATACTGACGATTTATAAGAGGGAATATAAATACCGGTTACTGTGCCTGCATGAGCTGGAATGTGAGCCCAAGCTGTGCTGTCACCACATCACACGTCACAATGTTAAATGACAGGAGAACCATCACACATTTGATTGAACTACCATCTGTCCATCCCTTTCAAATGAACTAAACCTTTCATTAATTGTGAATGAATCTGCCTTTTGCACCTGTGCCCTCAGATCCTGCTCATGGCTATGAAGGACATGAACATTGCTAAGCTGACCTCTACTGACCTGCCACTGTTCAATGGGATCATCCACGACTTGTTCCCTTCTGTGCAAACACCTGTCATAGACTATGGCAAAGTAAGTCAGCCTTTGATATCAGCATTCCTTGTGTTATAACATATGATCGTATTTTCTTACATTTACTGTTTGCAGCGTTCCTTCTTCTCTGATCCCTCAATAGCAAAACATTTATTTGGTATCCGTTCAAGTAGATGCAGAGGTAGTTCTTAATATTGACATAAACAGCTTTTACAAACACTGAAACTGGAATGCTCAGCAGAGTTAGACAACATTTAGACACACCCACACTGCTGTTTAACTGGTCTCCCTGTCTGTGTATGTTGTCTGTCAACATAATGTGGTGGAGCGTGTCAATGAGAATTGCTGATAAACAAATATACAGATATGCATGCAAAGCACATGCACATTACACAAATGCAGGCTGAATGATTAATATGTTGTATTTTTGTCTTTGCATGTTTATGTGTGTGTGTAAGTCTTTCCAAATGCATATTTGACATGCAGTACATGCAGCGTGGTTATGAAGACTTAATTAGTTTCTATAATGATTTTGATACCCATTGGAGATGTATTGGGTACCACCATCACTGATTATCGATCATGTCATATCATGTCTATCTTTTGTTGTCATTTTGATGCAGTTGAAGGTGGCTATAGAGGAAGAGCTTCGTCAAAGCGGTTTGCAGGTGACTCCTTTCACCATGACAAAAGTCATCCAACTTTATGAGACCAAAAACTCTCGACACTCCTCCATGCTGGTGGGCAAGACAGGCAGTGGCAAGAGTGTTACCTGGAGGACCCTTCAGAGAGCCCTCATTGCCCTGCACCACAGGAAAGAGCCTGGCTTCCAGCTGGTCCAGGTGGGTGTGGATGGAAAACAATACACTGTGATTTATTGGCTCACTACTGCAGCTTCGATTAAAATGAATGTTTTGGAGCCTCATTTTGTGGGATTTGTGTGTAACAAACAACAACTCTGCCCCTGAAAATATGTATTGTTTTAAATTCTCAGCTCTACACATTTTTTTTGGCTCTTTCAGATCATGAAGTGCTGCAGCTTTATGATAGAAAACCATGAACAAATCATTTAAGTGACACATTGTGAGCAATGTGTTTAACATTACTGCTTGCTGTAGAGGGCTCTGATATCTAGTTACACTTGCCACCAAAATATGAAGTGTAACAACCAACCTACTGTCTGCCAGTCCACCATTTCATTCTATTTGATTCTTTGTATTTGCACACAGAGACAAACTAGGTGACTATGGGGAGGATATGTTTAATGTTTTCATTCAGCACAGAAATGTTGTCCTCTTATTCTCAATCTTCACTGACCAGCATGTATCGCCAACATGCTCATATACACTCTAAAGGCATATACTTCTTCTTGACAACAGTCTTCAGTAGTCATGAACCCACTATAATTTTATTTATTTATTTATTATTTATATTCATTTACTCTATTTATTTATATTTTTGTCATCCTTTCATTCCTTTTTTCCCTGTGGAACACCAGGTTTATCCTCTGAACCCCAAGGCAATGAGTCTGGGAGAGCTGTATGGAGAAAACGACCTCTCCACCAGTGAATGGACTGACGGAGTGCTGTCCTCACTCATGAGGTCAGCCTGCACAGGTGCTGAAACTAAAAACACACAATGCTGTTCATACTACACAAAGTATATTAAAGCATAGATGATTCATCCTGTGGCTTAACTCCATTTCCGTTCCTAAAACAATGCTTTTAAAGTAGTAATAATAAACAATTAAAGATGTAGTGTGAAAAGGAACATCTCTATTATATGGAACAAAGCTTCTTTGGCTATTTACTACATTCAGATTACATTCTTTTACTTTGTACGCAGTTGCCTCGGGTGAAACTCTCAAAAGCTGTCGCTGTCATCACAAACAAATTGTCTTTGTTTCACTTTGCAAAGATAACATCATGGAGTTCAGAAAAGTTGTATTTTGCTGTGCTGTTAATGCCGTTCTTATCCATCTTACCTACAGATTTCAAACAGATTTAATTTGTCGTGATGGCAGAAGACACAAAGGCCTCTTTTTGTCATCATTGTAACCATAATATAAGATTCTGGCTGAACACACAATAACTCCAGACTTTTTGGCTGTAGTAGCGCTGATGGGAAAATAATTTGATTCGATGTAACGACAACATGTTAGTTCCAAAATGTTTTTACATAGTGTCACTTTGCTTTACTCGCACACGATACAAACTGCAAAAAAGTCTTATTGTACAGACTCTGGTCTATGTTTGACTCACTACATTTTGGAATGGATCTGGATATAAATATCTGATTCAAGAATTTTATTCCACTTTTTTGACTGGAATTTGAATGAGTTTAAATCAATTTAAAGGGATTATTGGGCCTTGGCAGAGTTATGTGTTCTACTGAGTGCCCTTCTTGTTTTTGTCTTTGGACATTGGACCGACAAGTTCATTCTACTGTCAGTTCAGAACTGTCAAATTTTCAGAATCAACATGTCATTTTAATTTTAACGTCACACACTGCATCTGCCCTTCATTCTTAGATGAGAAACCAGATGAGAAGTGGATTGTGTTTGATGGGCCTGTTGACACACTGTGGATAGAGAGTATGAACTCTGTCATGGATGACAACAAGGTTCTCACACTCATCAATGGAGAGAGAATCTCCATGCCTGAACAGGTGAGAACTTAAACCAGACTCAGACATTTTTTCACAAAAGTTTGACTTTTCATAGCAGGAAAAGTACAGGTGTTGCTAATAAATGTAACAATGGCTTTGTTTCATTCATGTGTCCCTTTAAGCCATGGCAGTGACATGACAGGGCTAACATGAACAATACCAGGCCTCTAAAACTAAACTCAAGTCATCCATTGATGATCTGTGATATTCCTACTGTTACATTCAAAAAAACTAAATATTATGACTATAACTTCTGTTCCCTGAAGGAGAGGAACGAGGTACAACACATGTAGTATGGAATATCACTCCCTCATGTGTTCTTACTGAAGGCACTATTCATGCCTTAAAGGCAGATGACCTGTGGTGATGTGTGTGAGGTCCTGCCCGCACATGATATATATACCTGCTTCACCACAGACATCCTTCAGTTTGATAGCTGCTCTTCACTGAGCCCAGCTGCGCGGCAGGGCAACCAAATATTGTACCTCGTTCCTCTCCTTCAGGGAACAGAAGTTATAGTCAGAACATTTAGTTCCCTTTCAGTCGATTCACTCGGTACAACACATGTAGTATGGGATATGCATACTCACCCCCAGAGCAGCCACCTAACTGGTGTAAATCCTCCAGCACTCTAGTGCATCATAGACCCAGCAGAAAGGATGGAGTGGGTCACCGAGGGGGCCATCACATCTATACGATAAAACCGGACCAAAGTGTGCAGTGAAGACCAATTTGCTGCAGCACAGATATCACTGATAGATACCCCATTAAATATGGCCCACGATTCCCCTGCCATGTGCCCTCACACCCTGGGGCAACATAAGATCACTGCTGCTGTAAGCCAGGGAGAAAGCCGCTGTTTAGACAGGGCCTTGCCCCTAGTCACATTAGCAAAGCAGACAACTGACTGGTCACAAAGACGCACACTCTGGGTGCGGTCTATGTAAGTGCGTAGTGCATGCACAAGACACAGGGAATGCAACCTCCTCTGCTCTTCCAAAAGGAGGGGGACAGAGGCTCAACAGCTCAAAGGCCATACAGCTATGTGCCATAGGGATAACTTTGGGTAAATACACAGCATTCTGTCGCAAAGTAACCTTGAGACCATTTGAAGTGAACTGGGTACAGGAGGGATGCACAGATAATGCCTGAAGGTCACCCACCCGCTTAGTGGAGGTCAAGGCGAGAAGCAATGCTGTTTTGTATGAAAGAAATTTCATATATACAGATATAGGCTCAAATGGGGCCCCACAAAGGGCCTCCAGTACCAGAGCTAAATCCCAGGAGGGGACGCAGGGTTTAACCACAGGCCTCAGCTGGCAGACTCCCTTTAAAAAACGTGCAGCGAGAGGGTGAGCACATTTCTGTCCTTAAATGATGTGTCTGGAAGAGCAGCTGATTCCCTAAGCTGCCTTCGGCATCAATAAACTATCTGTCTGTCTATCTGTCTGTCTCTCTCCCACAGACAACGGGTCCAGTCTCTTATATGACGACTACTATGCTAGAGAGAGAGAGAGAGAGTGAGAGAGAGAGAGAGAGAGAGAGAGAGAGAGAGAGAGAGATAGCTCTCAACATGTAACCTGCAGCATAGACTGCTTCATGTAACCTCCTGTATAAGTTTGTTTATCTGAGCTTGCTATATTACTAATATACTTGTTTTATTATTATTGGTCTTATGAAAAGTTTAGAAATGTACAAATTGCGAAAACAAAACAAAAAGAAAAACAACAACATGTACACTCAAACTCAAATTCTTTTATCATAGGTGTCCCTGTTGTTTGAAGTGGAGAACCTGGCAATGGCCTCTCCAGCTACAGTGTCTCGCTGTGGGATGGTCTACAATGATTACACTGATCTGGGATGGAAGCCTTTTGTTCAGTCCTGGTTGGACAAGCGACCCAAGGTACAATGACCCACTCATGATAATGCTTTAATTATAGCTCTTTTTTTAGACTACATTTATCAGAGGAACATAAGAAAACCTTCTTGATTAACTTCCACTTTATTCCATTACTTTTTGGGACCCTCTTTCTCTCCCATCCATTGATCTCTCCATTTGTGCACAGGCTGAAGCGGATCATTTAAAGGGTCTGTTTGAGAAATACATAGAGATCACACTGAACTTTAAGAAGAGTAACTGTAAGGAGCTGATCCCCATCACTGAGCTTAATGGAGTAACCTCTCTCTGCCGCCTCTATGACTCCCTGGCCACATCCAGCAATGGGGTATGACAAGCAGAGTGTGATCTGTAACCTTCATTGACAAACTGAAAGCTTGTGACTGTAAAATTAAGATATACATTATGCATCCTTTATCATTAGTAATTCCAATAAGCATTCCCAGTGTGCAAAAACAATGTAATTCTCTCCCTTTCTCCAGCTGAGTACTTCAGACACAAAAAATCTGGGTAGGATGGTGGAGCTCTGGTTCATCTTCAGCCTTATCTGGTCCATCTGTGCTTCAGTTGACGAGAATGGACGCAAGAAAATAGACAACTTCCTTCGGGAGATGGAGGGCTTCCCCATCAAGGTGCTCTGACTGTTACACACTTACAACATACGTATGCAGTCAGTCAAATGGCACTCTCTCTCTTCACCAGGTTGTTTGACGGGTGTTGGTTGCACCTGCTGTGTCTAAATTTTGTTTTCATGACTATTATCATGCTCAAAGTTTGATGATAGTTAGAAGTATCAACAATTGTATTACAAATACAATTCAACTGCAACAGCTGGTATTACAAAGGAAGCTTGATATCATGCGAGTTTACAAAGTGAGTCCCATTTTGTGCCATATTGTACCGAAGTCAATCATAAAAATGAATTCCTCTATAACCATTGCAGTGACCATTACTCTACGACACAGTTTATCAAATATGATGTGTACATGGTTTAATGGACTGGTTACACAGCAGGCATTTTGACTTGTCACAGCAGGAATAACACAGTAACAACTGCTCAGTTCTGCTAAGTGTCCGAGTACATCACTGGCATAATACTGTCAAAAGATACCTCTGTACATCCCTTTTAATCAGCAAACAGAATGAATCTGTCTTAACAATCTCTGAACTCTTTCAGGACACAGTTTATGAGTACTATGTGGACATCAAGAACAGAAATTGGGCTTCTGTTGAAGATCAGCTGTCAAAGAGCTGGCACTACGATGCCAAGTAAGTAACAAAGTGGTTTTATGTGATTTTATTTTACACAAGCTACTGTATTCATATGTGTAAGTGTGTGGATGTCTTATCTGTTTTACTCTCTGCCAGTTCACTTACTTAACTTTTCTACAGTAGATGATACAAACATCTGCCATACATTTATGTCTCTTCTCCTGGTCTCTCCTACAGTACACCATTCTATAAAATTATGGTTCCTACAGTAGACACTGTTCGTTACAACTTCCTGGTTAAGGCTCTGGTGTTGGGTAAGTATCCAGTGCTGCTTACCGGCCCAGTGGGCACTGGTAAAACCTCAGTGGCCCAGAGCATCCTGCGGGGATTGGAAGAGAAGTGGACTGGCCTCACTATCAACATGTCTTCACAGGTTGGTGCTTTTGCATGTTCTGTGTGTGTCTGTGTATGCCAGGTCTGTGTTCATGCTCTTCTATCCTTATAAAACAATCAAGAAAGGTCATTTTGGTAAATGGTTTCATTTGGTCTTTGATATTTTATTTCTCTCCCTTCATTCCCATGTATGTCTGCCCTCTTTTCTTTCCATGAAGCTTAAGGTTGTAATAGGAATGGTCCAGGTGTGCCCTCCTGTGTCAGACATCTCATCCATTTGTTCTCATTAAAGAGAAAGACAGGATATGACTCTCACAATATGGAGTTACATTCTGATTGTCCAGCATGTCCACAATGCTGCAACAGACATGATGGAATTATAATCTATCTAATCTATAATTTACACCACACAAGCACAAAATGCACCCATTAAGGTTAGCACATGCATTTCATCTGTCCAGTAAATATTACTGTAGATGAATGTCCCTCACTTGAGGGACAAAAAAAAGACTGGCAGCAGGATGACCTGAGGAGTCATTCACAATGCTAAAATCTGACTATTTTGTTGACTATTTGGAGACTATCTGACTACTCCCTTGTCTCTTAATCCCTTGTTCTTCTTAAAAAGAAAAGCCGTTGCTGGGACTTTTTAGTAATTATGCTGAAATTTCAGTGCCTGGCGAGATCATCAGATATTGTGACACCAAGAAATGTCACAAAACTTAACCTCTGTGTCATTGATAGTGATGACAAGATGGGATGAATTATCGTGGCTGAAATCAATAACATGTTTTCAGAGCGCTGAATGAGAATTTAGCTGTTGGCTTCACTCCACTTGACTATGTTGTTTCATAACATAAGAAGCATTTCTAAGGTACAAAATAAAACTTAACATTTCACCTTTTGTGTATCTTTGTCTTTCTCTCTGTGTCTCCCCTACTGTCCAGACCACCTCTAACAACATCCAGGCCATTGTAGAAAGCCGCTTAGAGAAGAGAACCAAAGGCGAGTTTGTGCCCACAGGTGGGAAGCGCCTGTTGTTCTTTTTGGATGACCTCAGCATGCCAGCCCACGACCTATATGGTTCCCAGGCACCGCTGGAACTGCTGCGTCTCTGGATTGACTATGGCTTCTGGTACGACCGCCAGAAACAGACCCTTAAGTTTGTCAAGGTGAGAGAGGATTTTGATGAGGGCAGTGAGGTCTGTTTATAGATGTGTTTAAGATGCAGATTTTAGCATTTTCCTGCCCTCTTAGTCCATAATTAGCACTATGTATGTCTGCTTTTTTTTAGGACATGTTCTTGTTGGCATCCATGGGGCCCCCTGGTGGCGGGAGGACTCGCATTTCTGACCGCTTACAGAGTCGATTCAACCTCATCAATATGACCTTCCCTCATGTATGTCCTGCTGACACATTTCTCCGTCCTTTTCATTTATCACTGCTGACTAAATTTGTCAAAATAATAGTAATGAATAGACTTTATCATACACAGTCATCAAAATATATTAAATGTACAATTCTCTTTTTCTTTATCTCAGTCTCAATCTCTATAATGAGCAACTCATAATTTTAAAAACCCAACATTTTCCTTTCAGTAGCCCTAATCTACTGAAACAAACAAACATGTGATACAAAGAAATGACTTTTTTATGTACCCACAACCAAAACATGTTAAATCATGAATAACCATCATTTAGTCATAACATAGAAATAACAGTCATTGGTGCATTTCAGAGTAAACGATGATGTTGGTGAGATTTTTTGTGCATGATTGAAATCACCTGGCCAAGGCAGTAAAATCCAGGGTCTAATTAATGTCCTACTGAAATAACTGATGATGTCATGGCTTCTACAAAACGTATGTGGCCAAGCAGTTGGGATGCTGATGATGCTGATGGCTTGAACTCTGCAGACACATGCAGCATAGATGTTACAGATGTTATGGCTCATTGCACAGTGGAGGCAGATCACATTTAGTGACAAGTCCAGATTTAACTTGCAAAGAGCTGATGGTTGTAGGCGTGTGTATCGTCACCATGGGGAACGCTATCCTGCTGCATAATTCCAGGAAGTGGACCATTTTGGTGGTGATGTCATGATGTGGGGAGTCATTGCTAATGGATGGGGGTCAGACCTTGTCCCCATCCACGGTACACGGACAGCTATCCGTTACCGAGATACGGTCCTAGGTCCACATGTCATTCCCAGGATACAACAATCAGGCATCACCTTCATGCATGACAATGCCAGACCACATGTGGCTCATGTCTGTCAGGAGTAGACCTGGACCAGAACAATGTTGCTGTCCTTCCTTGGCCAGCATATTCACCAGATCTAAACCCAACAGAGCATCTGTGGGATGTTCTGGATCACTGGGTGAGACGGAGAGATCCTGCTCCAGCAACACATGAACAACTTATCACAGCACTGCAGGAAGAATGGCATGTCATCCTACAAGTCCAGATTAACGTCTTATCCATTCAGGAGGTGTAAAGTAGTGATAAATGCTGGAGGTGGTCACGTGTTACTGACTGTTGTTGTTCTCTGTTTCACCATCCACACTTTTTGACTTGTAAACACTAAAGCAACAACCAATAATTTGCACAAAAATGATTTTTCTGTATGGCTAAAGGGTGAATAAAGCTGTGAACCATAATTTGTCTTTGATATTTAATATTAACAGGATGGCATGACATTAAAAAAAAGCCAATATATACTTTCAGTGAATACGTAGGCTATCATACATGAATTATATCGGTGCTCTTCATCATCCTGGCCACATGGTGAGGCAGTTGCCGATGTGGTCTGAGTGCTTCAGGATATATGGTTAATTAATTGTATATTTTTATTGACTTTTACACTTTTACACATATATCTGTCTTGTAGAGCCAGGAGAAGTATTTCCTCTCTGACAGCCAAGATGGGTCAAACTCTTCCCTCAGTGGGTGGAGCTGTGTCAATTCTTGGGGCAGGGCTAGCTTCCCTCCCCTCAGCAGCGGAGGAGCTATTAGCATCCTTACCATTGGTACCAGATCAGGTTGGGTGGCGACAGGTGGCGTAGCGACATGTTGGAAAAACTCAGATATTTTGGCCTGGTTTGCCCTTTTGGTTCAACGTTTGATAGTGTCCAAATGAATGAAAATGTTTGGAGCCATATTGTATTCAGAAAGAAAAACACCTGAAGCTTGACGGTCGAATTTGTTAAGTGGACAACATGAAATGGAATTTTTATATCCCTATGCTGTCTTTGTTTCGCTTGACCACGAGGAGAACATTGAAATCAGATGACATGACTTAATGACATGGCTGTATCATTTTCAAGATGTAACAAACATGAACTTCTTTGCATGCAGGAGTCCCAGATCAGGCGGATCTACAGTACCATGATCAACCAAAAGCTGGAGGGTTTTAAGGATGAGGTGATGCCCATTGGAGAAATTCTGACTAAAGCTACTTTAGAACTTTATAATGCTGTCTCAGCTCATTTTCTTCCCACTCCAGCCAAGATACACTACCTCTTCAACCTCAGGGATATGTCCAAGGTACACAATAATACATCAAAACTACAATACCTAAAACATGTTTTCAAGAAGATAGAAGTGTAGCCTGTTTTGTAGCACTCTCCACTAAGTCCATTAATTTGGGATAACCAGTCTAACTGGCCATAGTAACATGACACTTTGATGTCTTTTCTTCCTGCTCCACCTCTTCTAGGTGTTTCAGGGTCTGCTGAGAGCTCATCCAGACTTCCATGACAACAGAAACAACATCACAAGACTATGGATCCATGAATGCTTCAGGTAACCTTTGACCCTCTCAGGGTCGGGTAGCATAATTAAATTAGTTCCAACCTCATTATGACACTGTTATTATGCAACAATCCTTAGCTGATGCCTAGGATATATTCAGATGTGAATGTTTTCTACTTGGTTTTAAGCTGACATACATTTGCTTTTGTTATGTATAAAGTATATATTTGTTGTTTTGTGTTTTGTGGTTGATTTCAGAGTTTTCTCAGACCGGCTTGTAGATCACAGTGACAGGGAGGCTTTTGTCTCCTTGCTGGGGCAGAAACTGGCCTCAGTCTTTGACCTCACCTTCCACAACATCTGCCCAAATAAACAGCCACCAATATTTGGTACTTTCAGTCTTGTGCACAAACAGTACATACATGCACAGTGTCACACCAGTGAGGGAACAAACACTCTTACAGATAAGATAATGGAACTGATGATGGTATGAATGTGTGTATGTGTTTGTTTATTATAGTTTTTATTTTGTTTGTGTGCGTCAGGTGATTTCCTGAGTGAGTCTCGTGTTTATGAGGACCTACAGGATATGAAGGCTCTCAAGGTCTTCATGGAAACCCAGCTGGAGGACTACAATCAGACACCTGGCGTAGTGCCCATGAGCCTCGTGCTCTTCCGAGACGCTATTGAACACAGTGCGTCTGAGAACACAACACACACTCTCATACACATTATTAGTCAGTTCCAGCTGTCCCATTCTGTCCAGTCAATCCAGCAAGAAATGCTTGTTAGTTGAAAAAGCTACAAACGAAGGAATATGAGGAAACCATGGAGAAAGGACTTGGGTGACATCTTTGCGTTTCCTCCATAGTAATCCGTGCAGCACGTGTGATCAGTCAGCTCAGGGGCAACATGCTGCTGGTGGGCGTTGGGGGCTCTGGTAGACAGAGCCTGTCTAAAATGGCCGCCTCCATCTGTGAGTACCAGGTATTCCAGGTGGAAGTCACCAAGCAGTACCGCAAACAGGAGTTCAGAGAAGGTGAGATCAAACTCATTGCTACACATTCACAGATGTTTGAGAAATGAGAGCACGACTGTGTTTGACACTTTCCATTCTGGACTTAAACCTATGATCTGGAATTTTAAACAAGGAGAGCTCAACGAAAAGATGGCTGTTAAATTTTCATTTTTGATTAATTATCTCTTTTCAGACATCAAGATGCTGTACCGTTTGACTGGTGTGGAAAACAAGCCTACAGTATTCCTCTTCAACGACACCCAGATCGTGGACGAATCCTTCCTAGAGGACATCAATAACATCCTGAGCTCTGGAGAGGTGTCTAACCTCTACAAGCAGGATGAGTTTGTTGAGGTGTGTATTGTCTTCAAATCAGTATTGTACTCCTGCCCGTCCATCTTTTTTCATGTGTGTTTACACATCTGCATATTTGATTTAAGTCAACACGTAACACATGGCTGGTCTAAATGAAGATAATGATCTAGGCTGAGGTTTTAGCCACTAACTATTATATGATTTTTTTTATAGCCCCTCTTCTTGTGTCCATTTTGACATTGTTTTTTTAATCTTAAATCTGTTTTATTGACTGTTGTTTTGTCTGTTTCATTGTTGATATCTACTTGTTCAATTTATGATTGTTGTCTATTTTATGTTGCTATATGTTCTGCTGGCTGCAAAACTGTTTGCCCCTCTGGGATTAATAAAGTTATCCTCCATCCTTGATGCTTCTGTTGTTTTTCTACCTCTAGGTTTGCAATGCTCTGTCCGAGTCTGCCAAGAAAGACAATGTGGTTCAGACTCCTGACTCCTTGTTCAGCTACTTGATAGAGCGAGTAAGGAACAACCTGCACATAGTTCTGTGCATGAGCCCAGTGGGAGAGCCCTTCAGGTAGGTTCTGATACTGTTTCTTGAAGCACACTGTATCCTATAATAAATCCTGGATCACAAAATGTTGCTCTCTACTCTTTAAATCTCTTTATTTCCAGTAATCATTTTAAGATTTGTAAGACAATAGAAATGCATATTTCATGAGCTACATTCTATCATAATTGGTTTTCAGAATAACTTAATAATTACTAACTCACTCTGCAAGCAGGAGTCGAGCAAAAATAATGCAAACATCAAGTGTACAACTATTCGCATTCCTTCAGCAGACATTCTTTTGAGAATTCAGGCTGCCTTTTACTTCATGGGCTTTGTGTTGCTTTTCTTGGTGGCTAAGGTTAGCATGCTTGGTTCCATGTTTACTACTATTAACGTTACTTTACTACAACTACTCGGCTACAGTGCCACAATGTAGGGTATATTGACATCAATGGGGATAGATGCCTTGAGTAATCAAAATCAGAATGCATTTTTGGACATGTAGTCTATGAACACTGTATTTCCAGAATTTAGTTTAACATAAGCTAAATTGTTTTGCAAGGTCTTGGCCACATAAAATGAGATGCCCAGCCGGATTTTGCCCACTGGCCTTGAGTTTGACTCGTGTTGTAAGGGTTTCAAATGGCTCTGTTAGGAGCCTTTGGGTTGTTCTACTTAAAGCTACGCAATGGCTTTGTTATTCTCTTAGGTCGTTCTTTCTTATCCAAATGCCAAATGTACCTGCACTAGTTTACAAATCCTTTGTCTACAGAGCTACAGTTGGGAACATTATACCAACAAATATCTCTTATTAAAATTCATAAATGTTTGTTACCAACAGGAAACGCATCCTCCAGTACCCAGCCCTCGTCAACTGCACCTCTATTGACTGGTTCTGTGAGTGGCCCAAAGATGCTCTGCTAGAGGTAGCTGAGAGGTACTTGGATGGACTGGAGCTAGGCTCCTTGGAAGGGGTGAGGAAAGCAAGTTCACACACATAGTCACATATTTCTACTGTATATGTGGGTACTTGGACTTACACTATAAAACTGATGCCTATTTGACAATATGATGCATCCCAACATCTGTAAGTCCAGCCTTACATGACCATGGTGTAAGCCTTTAAATGGGAAAGACAGAAGGGAGAGGATGCTTGTTTGGAATGAAGCAGACGCCTGAAGTTGGCTGAACAGGACAAACATCGTCCACCTCATGTTGTATTTACAACACACATTCTGAAACCAAACCTCACAAAAGTGTTTTAAAACAGCTGATTCAGTATTATTATAGAGCAAAAAGTTTCCAAAAAGTTTAGTAGTACTGTATAGACATGCCTATAAAACATTTACAAGTTTAGAAACCAAAATAAATATCTATAACTTTAGCTGTAAACTACACTGAACCCTGCTGTGACACTCATATCAATCCCCACATTAATGAATAAATGGTTAACAATGTAACACCCGAAGTTGCATTCCTATTGTGTGAATTTCAGATTAAGATGTCTGTGTTGTCGTATGTTGCATCATGTTGTAGATCCAGACAAAGGTTGCCAGTATCTTTGTGACCACACACCAGTCCGTAGCTCAGGTGTCCCAAAGGATGAAGTTGGAGCTGCGGAGACATAACTATGTGACACCCACCAACTACCTGGAGCTGGTGTCTGGATTCAAGAAGTAGGCACCTTAAGATTCATTTGTTCTTGCTTCTCTTGTCTTCTGTTGTCACACCACCTTCAACTTCATGCGTGTCTTGGGGTCACATAGATGCTTTATCAGGCCTCGTTGAGACCTGGTATTAATAAAGTGATCACAAGTAGACAGCTTTAAGTACAGTGTGAATGCACCCAAGACAAATTGAGGACAATTTTGATATCCGATCACTCAGACCACTTTCAGAGGTGGTCTGGGCCACATATGACCACACTCTTTCAGCAGTGTGAACACGAATGTCTTCTCAACTTTCCTCTTCTGCGTAATAATGGATTACATTCTGTACATGGATTACATGCTTTAGAAAGTAATCCAAATGACATGTTTGAGCTCCCTTACCTACCAAGGTTAGCAGCAAATGTTGGTCAACAATTAACTGTAATATTCCCTGACTTCCCTACAGATTGCACTATTTTGACATTTGTTGAGTCAGGAGAAACTTGATTGATTAATGAGCGCCTTCTTTTAAATTAGTCATTAAATACATTAAGTTGTTCCTATGCTTGTAAATGTCTCCGTTTGTCATGCATCAGTGTACCAGCCTGTTTGCTACTGCCTGTCTAAAGTGCATCTTTACCTGTCAACATTTAGCAGCTGTTTGAAGTCACCAATCTTTGAAATGAGACAACATTTTATAGACAGTAAACATTGACATCTTTACGAACACAGTGAACAGTGAACAATATAGGCAGCTACTTACTAAAGGAAAACAGTGTAAACTTTTTTAAACGCTGTCCGTGACAAACTCTCAATTATTTGGGGCTTCTTGTCATTTTGCTAAATGTTTTACATTAAGTTATTTCTTTCCTTGTGTTAAAAACCTAGTGTCTGTTTGCAATGTACATGTTTATTTGCATATTTAGCAGGGAAGTGAAATCTGCTCACAAGTGGTCACATGAGAAGCCTATGGAGATACACAGTTAAAATATACACATAGGTATTAGGTATGGGCACCTTAGATACATTTGGCATTGTGTTTATTATAATAGAACAAAACTATAAAAAGCAGGAACCTGATTAATCCTGGTGTTGTAAAGATATTTTCATCATGGTTGCCATCTGTCCTCTTCTACTAGAGAGTTGTACCAATCCTCCTCTGTGGATAAACATATTTTTCCAACCAGTTCACTAAATGCCTGTCAATCACAGTCATGTTGTCCAACATCTCATTCTGTTTATGTGCGTGTGTCCATTCAGGCTGTTGGCAGAGAAACACAGTGAATTGGGCGAACAGTTGAGCAAGCTTCGTAACGGCCTTTTCAAGATCAGTGACACACGTGAGAAGGTGGAGGCCATGTCTGTTGAGCTCGAGGAGTCCAAGATGCAAGTGGCCGAGTTCCAGATCCAGTGTGAGAAGTACCTGTCCGTCATTGTCCAACAGAAGACAGAGGCTGACAAGCAGCAGAGAGTAAGCACCACAAAATGTTTATCAGATAGACTTAAGTAATAGATTATTAACAGGGGTGTACATAAAATATCTGGTCTTGTTAGGAACGACCCCGTTGTAAACTCAAACGCTGACTACAGCTCCGTCTATGCAGACTGAAACCAACTTCATCTTCCACTCATTCCATAAACCACAAGCATGGAGGAGTTGCAGAAGCCCCTTTAATGTCCTGTGCCATTCAGTTTACACCTTAATGAATTAATTGAACTCTCCGTTGTTAGACACAGATGATGTACACAGTGGTGGTGTGCAAAAGCACTTCTTGTTCTAATATATGGCGCGCATCATTTATTTTGACCACATCTGTGCACCAGTTATGTGCACCCCTGTTTATTAATGCGTTTACATGGCCCTGCTGACTTACTCAATCAGTCTATTGGATTAGAACAACTTTACACTAGTGGTTTATGTTTGGATGCTTGTTTGGCAATTAGCTCATGGGAAAGAGGCATATAATGACACATTGGTGTGTGTATGTGTGTTTTTGTGTCAAGGTGGTGACTGAAAACAGTGAAAAAATCAGAGCAGAGGAGTTGGAGTGTAAAGCCATGGCTGAGAATGCACAGAGAGACCTGGACGAGGCCAAGCCTGCCTTAAACGAGGCCATGGAGGTATATCTCTGTTCTGTTGGTCGTTGTAACCGTATGTCTGTCTACATTTGAGATTGAATCAAACTTGACTCAGCATGCAGTGTGTCCTGCCCTCTCACGTCCACACATTCTCTGTCCCTCCCTTGGTGTTTTTGCACATAGGAACTGAAGACTTTGAATAAAAAGGACATGATGGAGATCAAGTCGTATGGCCGTCCCCCTGCACTGGTGGAAACAGTGATGCAAGCTGTCATGACCCTTCTGGGCAAAGAGCCTACCTGGGCAGAGGCCAAGAAACAGCTTGGTGAGAGACAGAAACAGTGCAGAGATTAGAGATGGATGAAGAGGGAGTTTAGTAAAGAAACAAAGCAAATGGGAAACCTTAAAAAAAAGGAGAAAGCAAAAAGCATGAAACCACAAACAAGAACAAACTGTGTGCAAAAAGATGCCCAAATAGAAGAAAATAAACAAAAGTAGTTAACGACCAATAAAACATACTCTATACACTGACATTGTGGTAACATGTATTTAGTATAATTTATAACAGTTCAAAAGGGTTTTTTGTTAATTTTTGGACACAGCTTATTTAATGGACCCAAGTCTTTTTTTTCAAGTGGTGCAGATAAAACAAAGGTCTAGGACATAATTTATTTCCCTTTGAATCAGATGATGACTAGAGAATAGTTCGAATGAAGAGCCACAAGAGTGATTGGGCAAAAAAAGTTTTGATTTTCATGGTTTTCTGATCGATGTGACCTTTAAATATTTTTCTGGCAGGTGAGTCTACCTTCCTCAAAACATTACACCACTTTGACAAGGATAACATATCGGACCGTGTGCTGAAGAATATCGGCCAGTACTGCAATAAGGCAGACTTCCAGCCAGAGATCATTGGCAAAGTATCGCTGGCTGCCAAGTCCCTCTGCATGTGGGTTAGAGCCATGGAGGTAAGAGGGTGTGCTTTTATAGCAAGGGAGAAATCACAAAACAATGACTCCTCTTCATCAAATGAATATACGAACAGGAAAATAGGAAGCAAAAATAACGTGACGTGTTCACTCTTCCTTCAGATGTATGGGCGTGTCTACAGGGTGGTGCAGCCCAAGCAGGTCCAATTGGACGCTGCCACGGCCCAGCTAGCAGAGAAACAATCAGCACTGGCTGAGGCCCAGGACAAACTGCGAGAGGTATGGAGCCCAGTGCATCTAGCAAAAAGCCAGATAGACATTTAGACACCAGCCCCAGTCAATTCAAATGATTTCAACAGCATTATAGAAAGTCTTGTCTATGTAAATAATGATGAGACCATTACAATGATATAACGCTTTGTGTTTGTGTATGTGTGTGTGTGAGCAGGTGGGGGAGAGGCTAGACCAGCTGAAAAAGCAGTACAGTGAGAAGCTGGCCATGAAGAAGAGTTTGAGTAAGAAATCAGCTGAGATGGAGGTGAAACTCGAGCGAGCTGACAAACTAGTGACTGGACTTGCTGGAGAGAGGGACCGCTGGGAGGAGAGAGTTGCTGTAGGCCATAACCATGCAGACACACACACACACAACAAAAATAACCTTTCTCCTACTTAGGCCTGAACAGTGGTCCTTTCAAGTCAACATCTTTGTGGATGCATGCAAACATATCTGTGAAATTTGTGTGTGTGTGTTTGCTTCAGGGTCTTGAGACAAACATGGGATACCTGGTAGGAGACTGTTTGCTAGCAGCATCTTTCCTCTCCTACATGGGGCCCTTCCTCTCCAACTATAGAGATGAGCTGCTTGCTATGTGGATGAAGGAGGTGACACACACAACTCATACAACATACGTGACAGCAAAAGAGTACTTTTAAAAATGTAAACTGTTAATGAATTTATGGTTGTATTTCAAAACAAACCCAATCTTTTTTGGTCCCCTCTCCCTTTCTTTCATTCTTGCTGTCTGTTTTTCCCTGTATTCAGGTACAGGACTTAGAGATCCCATGCACACCAGGATTCAGTTTAGCAGTTTTCCTGTCCAATTCCACAACAGTGAGGGACTGGCAGATTCAGGGCCTGCCCTCTGATGCATTCTCTACTGAGAATGGAGTTATTGTTACCCGTGGAAACCGGTTAGTATGTGTAGATGCTGTCTGCTGTTAAAGGGATTAGCAGACAAGATTAGCTGCAGTCTAGTAAACAAGTTTAAATAATTTTCTGTTTATGTTATTGGATTTAGATTTGGTTATGTTGACTTGTTTTATTTCTTTCCCTTCTTTCAAGATGGCCGTTGATGGTGGACCCTCAAGGCCAAGCTCTCAAGTGGATCAGGAATATGGAGATGAAGAGAGTAAGTCTAGACTCAGCCAATCTTATTCTGATTCCCAGTTTGTTTGTCATTAGTTATTACTGTTGGAGAGTTACATTTCTGGAACAATTCTGGATATTTAAGCATTTTCTGGACCAGAGGAACCTTCACAGATCAAAGAACCCCCTCTTTTTATTCGTGTCTGCACCGCCAGAACTTGGAATGATTTTAGATCTTAGAACTTTATGTTATGTCTCAGCAAAATTGAGGTTGAGGACCAGATGTAGATAGAAGCCAGAGACACAGAATTGCAGTTCAAGGATTTAATAACAAAAGTTAAAATCCAAACTAAACAGACCAATAGTGTCTGAAGAGTTATAACAAGAAACAGAGTTCATCAGGTGGAAACTTGTTGTGGAAATTCAAATTTAGTTTCACTTCAGACAGTAGTTAACAGCGTTTGGCTTTGCCAACAAAGGTCTGTGTAAGTTTGGTTACAGTCGTCTAACATGAAAATGTGTGTATGTCCTTATGTGCAGGCACTGAAAGTAATAGATTTTCCCAAAGTACAGAGTAACTCCTGATACCCCAAGTATGAATGCTTTACAAAATACCAAAAAAAAGGACTTCAAACAACATCGTTTTAATTTTGAACATTTTTGGGGATGTCAGAGTGTGTTTTATGTCTATTGTTCTTGTAAAAAAAGATTGATCTCAATAAGACTGATTAAATGAAGGTAATATATGATGGTTTTCTCTTTCTGTCCTCCGGTGTCTATGTGTGTCCACATATGCAGGGTCTGAAAGTAATAGACTTTCAAATGCCAGACTACCTGCAGGTGTTGGAGAAAGCCATCCAGTTTGGGAATCCTGTTTTGCTGCAGAATGTCCAGGGGGAGTTGGCGCCCTCCCTCAATCCAGTTCTTAACAAGTCCCTGACAAGGATAGGTCAGACACACACATGCACGAATTCACAAATAGTTTTTCTGAAGATAATATTGAGTTGAATATGAGAGATTCCTGAATCTATTGTGTGTATTTCCAGGCGGCAGGCTGCTGCTGAAGCTGGGTGATAAGGAGGTGGAGTACAGTCCAGAGTTTCGTTTGTACATCACCACCAAGCTTTCTAACCCCCACTACACACCAGAGATCTGTACAAAGACCACCATAGTCAACTTTGCTGTCAAGGAGCAGGTCTGTGAATACTCCTCTAAAACTCTACATGTATATGTATCCTCATTTGTGTACACATACAGTTTGGGTCCGTAAGCTGCCGCCTTCAGTTGTCTGTTGGTGTATAGGATTGTGTGTGTGTATGTGCAGGGTCTGGAAGCCCAACTACTGGGAATTGTGGTGCGTAAGGAGCGTCCGGAGCTAGAAGAACAGAAGGACTCTTTGGTGATCAGCATCGCCTCTGGCAAGAGAAGCCTGCAGGAGCTCGAGGATGAGATCCTCAGGTTGTTCAGCTGATTGTTTTGGGAAACTGTGACCTTTCACTTTTTTCATAATAATATAATTATTACATAGTCTTAATAGTCGTAGCAGTATTGATTGAAGATGATTGATACCATTTTTACCTTACAGATACCTATTCTAATACTGATAGCATTATTGGCCAATATAGAGTACCAATCTGATACGAGTGCAATAAAAATTATATTACTGTATGAATGTTATACTATGGATGTGCTTGAAGTTACACAAGTAGCTTCCCATTTGGGAATATTGCCAAAGTTGCATAGAAGTGTATGTGACACACCTGGGAAGTAACAGGGTCCTGTTTCAATATCATTTGGCTGCATAGACTCTGAGACATTTCTGATACTGGTATCGTTTTGGAACAACACCAGTAATAATACCAGTAACAGTAATAAGTTACATTTTTTTGTCGTCCTGGTAGCGTTAAGCACATTTTGAGTAGCAGTAGTGATAGCTTCAACACCTGCTTCTCTTAGAAACACTGATTACAATTATTGAAGTCAATGTTTAAGATTTAATTTAGATTAAAAGTCCAATAGAATAGAAAATTCTTCAACTACAACATTCCTCTTAGTGTTGAGTTGTGTCTCTATTACTGTAAAGTTGCTGGGTGTGATTTAGTGGTGGAAGTGTGTCCAGATACTTTACAGTAATAGAGACACATTTTCAACTAGTGGTTGAGTGCAGGTTTTCCCAAAATGTCCAAAAACACTTTTTGCATGATTTCCTATCATTTGATATATCAAAGAATTATGTGAGTTATTTTTACAATATATAATTTTAAACACTTAAATTCTGATGTATGTGATTTGTGTGCTTGTGTTTGCAAATGTTTTTCCTGGTCCGCCATGCTCAGTAGGCAGTGTGGCGGTGTTTGATCGGGTTTAACTATACAGTTTATTTATGTGTTACAAGCTTGTGTGTCTGCTCTACTAGGCTGCTGAATGAGGCGACTGGATCTCTGCTCGACGATGAACAGCTGGTGAACACCCTGCAGACAAGCAAAGTGACCGCCAGTGAGGTTTCAGAGCAGCTGGAGAGCAGTGAACAGACGGAGATCAAGATCGACTCTGCTAGAGAGGTAAAGTGTATGGATGAAGTGATGGGGATTTAGGGCTTATGATAAATTGAATACCTTTAGAGTTTTACACTGTTGATAAGACAAAGTAAGCAATTATAAGGCAACAACACACTTTCATGAAAATTGTGATGGGCCTTTATCATCCCCCACCTCGAAGAGGATGGGAGACATTGATGACTATGTCGTCTTGTTCATTTCAGACTACATATGAGTGAAATTGAAATCAATTTTCTCTCTCTTAACAGGCCTACCGCCCATGTGCTCAGCGAGCTTCCATTCTCTTCTCTATCCTAAACGACATGGGCCGCATAGACCCAATGTACCAGTTTTCATTGGATGCCTACATTAACCTGTTCAACCTCAGCATAGATAAGAGTAAGCACAGCCACGAGCTGGGGGAAAGGATCACCAACCTAAATGACTTCCACACATATGCAGTGTACAGGTAAGCAAGGACACATAGTGGCTACGTTCACACTGCCAGCCTTAATGCACAATTCTGAATTTTTCTCAAATCGGATTTTTTTCTGTGTAGTTGTTCACATTAATTTTAAAATGTGGCCTATATCAGACTCCAGAATGAACAGTTATCTGCCCTGAACTGATCTGCATGCACAAAAGAACAATAACAAAGAAGTCACATGCAGCACAGCGTCATACTCGGCTCAGGCGACCAGTCTCCCTGAAAAAGAGCGAAGCAGTTGGGTGGTATTGGGTTGTATTGGGTTGCAACACGTGCGTGTTACCACACGTTGACTAACTTGTTTGACATTGCAAAGCCCTCCGTTTGCTCGATTGTAAAAGAATTTTGCAAGGCAGTGCACCATGTCCTTATGCCTATTTACATTAAATTACACAAAGGAGATGAACTTCAGGAGGTCATACATGGCTTCCAAATGATGTGGGGTTTCCCCCAGTGTCCTGGTGGTATCAGTGGGAGTCATATTCCTGTCATTGCCCCAAAACAAAATCACACTGATTACTTTAATCGCAAAGGATGTCATTCGGTCCTTCTGCAGGAGGTCTATCATCAGTTCTGGTAAGTCTGTAGGAAATAATCTATCTTCTATACATTTTGCATTTCTCAACTAGAAGTAGCCATTGGCTCAAGGTTATGCTGCAATACTGCAATGTTTTCAATTGCAGTATTGCAGCCTGCAGCCTCACCTGTTGCATATCATCAATCAACCTGTGCAGCATATCACCAGTATAACCAGTCTCCGCTAGATCGTTCAGTCACCTATGTGACTCGTCACACTGATTCTGGGGATACCAGCCTCATGCAGCAAGTCTGCCTGTCCCCGCTCTGCCTTCAATCCTCAGTTTGATCCACTCTTTATCATAGTCACTCTACTCGGCTCTCAGTTTCAGTAATATTCAGCCAAGTAAATTGCCTCTGACCATATCCAGCACCTTGTCACAATTAAACCATCTTTTCAACGTTAACCATCAGTTGTCTGTGTTTGGATTTGGGTCCAGTTGTGGTAACAGTTATAACACCGTGACTAATCTGCAAGAAAAGCAATCATTCTTATTGCATGAATATCACACTGGTATCTGGTATCTGGTGGCATTTTTTCATATCACAATATTGATCACATAATAGAAATTAACGCTACAGTAGGAAGCAAATGTGTCCTTGATTTATGTCAAAACACGTTAATTCAAATGAACAGTGGTAAACAGTCGGTAAGACACACTATGTCTGTGAGGTTATTGTTACTAACCCGGTGTTATCCTCTGCAGGTACACGTGTCGTGGTCTGTTTGAGGTCCACAAGCTACTCTTCAGCTTTCAGATGTGCGTCAAAATCCTGGAGGTGGCTGAAAGACTCAACATGGACGAGTATAACTTCTTCCTCCGAGGAGGACTCGTAAGAAAACACCAACGTTTTGTTATGCTTTTATTTGATTTGAGATAATTTAATGAACAAAAACCTTTTATTTCCAAAAGCTTTCATGACACTCTTTTAGAAGTTTAGAAGTTATTCTTCCCCTCAAAGACAGCTCCTCCATCACAATGTGACTTCCCAAGGATGACATAGCCATTAGATTTTTCTACATTTCTCCACCTGTGAATTCATTCATGTTGCTGGGACAGCCCTGATATTGTATGACTGATGTGATGGCCGGTTGTTTGGCCAATCTGTTGATACCGTGATGCAAGGATTGCTTATTTAATTGATGATGTGTTTCTAGGTACTTGATAAGGAGGAACAGATGGACAACCCCTGCACCAGTTGGCTGGCAGACTCCAGCTGGGACAACATCACAGAGCTGGATAAGCTGCCCAACTTCCATGGCATCATGGCATCCTTTGAGCAGTACCCCCGAGACTGGAACCTTTGGTTCACCAGTGCCGAGCCAGAGAACGCCACACTACCAGGTCTGTGTATGTGTTTTGGGAGGATTTCTGACACACACACAGAAGAACAATGAAGTTGAAGTATACTATACTGACAGGGTGGCTGTATTGGTTATGAGAAAGCTTTTTCATGCTGCTGCTCATTGATATGTTTCTATTTCTTTCCAAGAGAGAAGGTGATGTACCTTTAAATGCTTTCTGTTTTTGGTTTGTGTGTAAAGTATAAAGCCTTATACACATGTGACGTTGAATATGTTTATTCTCCTCTGCATTTCTGACAACAGAGGATCTATTAATGGTTGGTTCATTGAGGATCAGGACTACATCTTCATCACCACCCTTTTTTCTCAACTCTCTTAATAATCCACATCATGTTAATCCTACATCTCCCTCACCTGAATACAGTAGTGTGGAAAAAGTATTGGAAATAAATCCAAACACACTATATTAATACCTGGTTGCAGCTGGAATGGACACACCCAGGCCTGATTACTACCAGCCCTTTTCACAGCACTGTGCCTGGTTTTATCCTTCCTCTGTTTGTTTTCTCCTAGGTGAGTGGAATGACTGCAGTGAGCTCCAGAAGATGCTGATAGTGCGCTCCCTGCGTCAGGACCGCGTCTCCTCCTGCGTCTCCTCCTACATTGTTAAAAACCTCGGCCCACGCTTTGTGGAGCCGCCTGTCCTCGACATGAAGTCTGTGAGTGTCAGCTGTCATCCTGCTGATCCCTCTTCTGCCTTCAGTATTACTTTTGAAACTTTCAATGTGAATGAATCAAAAGTTTTATGCAGTCATCATTCATTTATACATTTGTGTAATTTGATTTGATTGTATCTGACTTGAAAACTTCACAATGACCATCACAGTGTTTCTATTAGGTGTCAGATATGTTTGCTCACCCATTCTCTCTTTCTCTGTCTTGTCTCCAGGTAGTGGAGGAATCCACATGCAGGACTCCTCTCATCTTTGTCCTGTCTCCTGGGGTGGACCCCACAGGAGCCCTGCTGCAGCTGGCTGAGGCCTCTGGCATGAGCAAGCACTTCCATGCTCTCTCTCTGGGCCAGGGACAGGCCCCCATCGCCAAAAGTATGATAGAGGATGGCATCAAGAACGGTACAGCTCCATCTTTTCTCTGTCTTTCTTTGCTGTTCTTCTGTCTCGGGCTCTTTTCAGACCTGGTATTAACATTCATCCTGAGCGACCCAATCACAAGCGCACAGTTCTAAGTGCAGGTGTGAATTCACCCACGTTGAGGACGTATTTCGGATGTGATCGATCACACCAAATTCAGAGGCAGCTTCGGTCGCCTGAGGCCACATTCTGTCAGCCGTGTGAATACGAATGTGTCCTGGGCCGCATTGAAGGGACCGCCGACTCAACTGGAATCCTCTGTTTAACAAGAACAACAAGCTACAGCAACAGGCATAATGGATTCCATGCTGTCTGACTTCACCATTGAAATAGTAGCTGTCATAATCCCAGAGTCCTTTGACAATGGCATATTTTTGATAGTTACTGAGTCAGGACAAATTCAAAATTTTTTTTTAAATGGTTATAATAAATTCTAAATCATAAGTGTTTTCCCTCCTTGTAAAAAGTGTCAGATTGTTGCAGCATCACTACCAGCCTGTGCGTCTTACATACATTTACTGTAGCATCTGTTCAACACACTATTTTAACTATTTTAACTATTTACATTAAATGTATGAAAGAAGACAACATTTTATTGACAGTAAACATGTCATATTTTACAAATACAGCAAAGTTTAAAAAAACAATAAAGGCTCCTTCTCTGCCGCCCGTGAGGAAAGTCTGCTGACCGCCTTAAAGAATTGGTCAAATGTGTGAGTTGTTGAGTGAGGAGAAACTTTGCAAACTGTCTATGACAGACTCTTCATTGTTTTGGCCTTCTTGTAAATGTGGTTAATGTTAGAAATTAAGTTATTTCTTTGTTTGTGTTGAAAATATTGTGTTTGTCCAAGCGATGTGTGTGTGTGGATGTGTTATGTGCATATAGAGCAGGGAAGTTAGATCAGATCTCAAGTGGTCACTCCACACCCATGTAGACATGTATTATAATGCCAGATGTGAGCAGCTGAGCTCAGAGCTGTCCACCTGTGATCGATCACCCAGGATGTATGTTAATACGGGTCTGAACCAGTTCTCTGTTTATTCTGCTACTGAGATGTGTTATTGTGCTTCACAAAGTGTAGTGCTTTAGTTCTTCCTCTTACGGTCACCTCAAATGCACAAAAACAACTATAGATTACTTTACAAATCTCTGCCCAGGTCATTGGGTGTTCCTTGCCAACTGCCACCTCTCTCTCTCATGGATGCCTGAGCTGGATAAGCTAGTGGAGCAGATACAGGTGCAGAGGCCCCACTCAAACTTCAGACTCTGGCTCAGCTCTTCACCACACCCTGAATTTCCCATTACGGTCCTGCAGGCTGGCATCAAGATGACCACCGAACCACCGAAGGTGCTTTTGCTCACACATTCAGATTTCCAGACTTGAGATATCTCCCGTACAGGCATATATAGATGATGACGGTAACAAATGTACACAGAAGGTCTTTGTATATTGAGTTTTATTTGCTTACACAGACATAGGATGCATATATTCTTGATGTAACACCGACTGTTGTGTTAACACTGCCCTCTGTTGTCCTCAGGGCGTGAAAGCCAACATGAAGCGTCTTTACCAGCTGATGACGGAGGATAAGCTCAATCGCTGCTCAAAACCCATTTTCTACAGGAAGCTGCTCTTCTCCCTCAGCTTTTTTCACAGCATCCTGCTGGAACGGAAGAAGTTTCTACAGCTGGGCTGGAACATCGTCTACGGCTTCAACGATTCCGACTTCGAGGTCAGGGCCTCAAACAGCGACAGCTGTTGGAAGGAACATAGCAAAGACAGAAAGATTTCTCTCTTGTCCAGTCCAGTGAGGATGCTGGAAGTGACTACTTAATGGTGCAGTGAAGATGATCAGGGTGGAAATGGTCGAATGACTAGAATGTATGGTTGAGATTTTGCTTGTCAGTAGTCTGTAGACATACAGACATACATACCCTGTCAGGGTTAGGGCCAGTTGTTGCATTTGTGAACTTTTCCTCTCTTGTCTATTTTTACTGTCTCCATCTTCTTTCTGCAGAAATGATTTTTTTTTTTACTTGCCTTCATCTGTATGCTAGTCTGTTAAGATCATTGTCTTGATGCCCCACAGGTGAGTGAGAGTCTGCTGAGGCTGTACCTGGATGAGTATGAGGAGATTCCCTGGGATGCACTGAAGTACCTCATCGCTGGGGTCAACTATGGAGGTCATGTCACCGATGACTGGGACAGACGTCTTCTCACCACATACATCAATGACTACTTCTGTGATGCTGCCATAAACCAGCCCTTCTTCAAGTGAGACACTGTAACACACACTCACACCTGCTAATGCAAGCAGTGTACATTTAAGTACACGCTGCAAATTATGTTTTAAGTTTCAGTAATCAAAAGTATGTATTTTAAGTTGTGCACATGCCTACACATTTAAATCATTTAGTGTTTCAAAATAAATATCGTAGTCTTGAAAACACATTTTGTCTGGTGGAAGTACAGTAAATCGCAGCTTTAACTGCAGGTCGCAGAGTTCCAGCAAGATCAAGCTGACGATCAGATCATTACAGCTGATGAATTTAACACTGTCATTACTCACACAAATGCCGTGTCACTCCCTTCACTTCCGACCAACCACTCAAAATATTTAAGGCGTAATCTCTTTTTACAAAGCATCCAGTGCATCACCTCAAACCACCTCAGACCATACAAAGAAGATTCCACACACATGTAGAATTAGAGAATAAGTTTTCTAACAGAGTGAGTTATAAGAGTGTTACCAGCAGCTGTGGTGAATGATAGCTGCTCCTTGTAGAATAGAATGCACAAAGATTTATGTTGTATGGGCTTTTTATTTAAGGCTTTTATATTATACAGTTTATTGATGGTAAAGAAACAAATTAAATCAATATACAATGTCTTTGTTTACAGCATAACAGGTTGAATTTGTTATTTATATCATTATGTGTACAGATATAATATACAGTATGTCCTCAAATAATTAAAATTCTTTAACAGCTATTCAAATTTACATGTACAGATTAAATTCTGTTCAGAACATGCATATGGTCATTGTACTTTGTTGTATTACTGTACAACAAAAAGAATATATTTCACTGACTTTGTGTGCTATCAACCTCTTTGTCTGTCAGGTTGTCCTCGTTAACCTCCTATTACATCCCCCATGACGGTCCCCTGTCCTCATACAAGGAATATGTCAGCATGCTGCCATCCACAGAGCACCCCGAGGTGTTTGGCCAGCACTTTAATGCCGACATTGCGAGCCAGATCGCGGAGACCAGGTCGCTGTTTGACACCCTGCTCTCCCTGCAGCCTCAGGTCGCCGGTCCCAGAGCTGCAGGGGCCAAGACCGGCCCATGTCGAGAGGATAAGGTGAGGAGGAAGCAAGGTGGGAGAAGGGGAGGGTGGAGGTAAATAATTGAGTAAGTAACATCATAGCTGAGCAGTATCCTGGACCATACAGTAAGTATCATCTCTAGTATGGAGCGAATAAAGTACAGTTTAGAGCTTCATTTAAACATATCTGTGAAGTTACAGATATTCTGTCCTTTTTAAATGTAAATATTGTTACTCTTTATGCTTTAGATGTGAGGGCACAGTCAGTACCAGACTGGAAGCATATACTTGGTTACTGATTTAAGTTAATGCTGTGTGGAGAAAGTACAGCAAAGCCATCGACATACAAACAAAAATGACTATGAGATTATTAAAAATCTCACCTCTTTTACAAGGATTTAATTCCCTCAGACAGTGGTTCTCAAAGTGGGGCCGGGGGACCCCCAGAGGTCCTTCAGTGGGTTTTAGGACAGCCCAGCAAAAAGGGGAATAATTTATTTTCACTGTGATTTCATCCATAAATTACACAAGGACAATTTTTTGGGGGTTTCATACACTTTGTGTAGTAAAACACCTAAAAGCAAAATCAGGCAACACTAAGATCACATCTATAGCCAGTTATGGAGGTATTCACTGAGAATTACTGCAACTTATTAGAACTGCACTCATAAACATACATAATGCTTCTGATGCACTGTATAAACAGTCATGAGACGTTATAGAGGTGACTTATAATGAATTTTACGTTTAAATGCAAGATCTATCCAGGATGGCTCCGTGTTAGGCGGCAGCCTGGGCAGCAGCTCCTGTAATATGTTCTTATCCAGCTCAGCTGTCACAAAGATCGTTTCAGGCAATCTTTCCTGCCTAAGGCAATGACCCTGTTCAATTACTCAGATGAGCCACTTAGCACAATAATAACTTTGCACGTGGTTTGCACTATATATCCATCTACCTCACTGCTACTTGATAACTTCAACAACATGCAACTTGAACACTGTCTCTGTATATAGCTCACTTTGACTTTTAGTTTTACTTATTTCTTGGTTCATATTTATATGTTAGTGTTGTGTGTGTGTGTGTGTGTATTTAAAACCTGCTTCTTTAACAAGAGAATTTCCCAGTTTGGGATCAATAAATTATATTTAATTCTAAAGTCTAAATGTCGTATTGATGCTCTTGACTAGTTATAAACCAGAGGTTGACTGATGGGCCTTAAAATCCACTATGACTAACTATACATACCTCAACAATCAACTGCAGTGAGGCCTCATAGTGTGTTATAATAATGCTCCAGGATCATAAGTTATCAGTGCACAGCATGTATTAAACAAAGTGAACTATCGATTATTTCATCAATGAAACTTTATTTATATTGCACATTTCCAACAATTTACATTCCATTCAACGTGCTGTACAGTGACTGATGAAACAACAGAAGTTAAAAAGGATGTAGAGACTAATGCTCAACATTTAGAAACTAAAACCACAACAATTAAAGAAGGAAAATAAGATATAAAAACAAGCAAGGGAAGATTCTAAGAAGAAAAGAGACTGATAAAATTATGACTACACAAAAGTAATTTATTCATTATAATAAAATCAAATTTAAAATAATAATGAAATAAAATAAATAGAAATTACTGACAGTTCACCAGCGATGTTACCAGTTGCGGTTGTGTCACACATGGCCACACTTAACAGTGGATTATTACATATTGCACCATATTATGACATTTTCATCATAAAAAAGTGCAACTGCATTTTGTAATAACCACCACAATATGTTATGTAACTTATTACAAAATGCGGGGTTATTACATAATGAAGGGAAGATTTATGACATTATTACATTATGCATTATTACATAATGTGGTGTTACAGCGTCTCTGTGTGTTGCTCAGAGATAGAAATGGCCTCACTTTGGAGATGCTCTTCAGATGATTAACTGTTGTTTTTGGGCTCCTCGATTGTTAGCTGGTTGGAGTACATGTATGATTTGGATAGGACGATATCAGCTGTCATAACCTGATCTATTTGAAGTCCTCCAGCTTCATGTACTCATGTGCTTTTGTTTCACTGGTGCTTCCAGGTGTTAGAGCTGTTGGCGGATGTTCGTGGCATGATCCCAGCATTGATTGACTACGAGGGCACCAGTTTGCTGCTCCGGGACAACCCTTCACCTCTTAATGTGGTCCTGCTGCAAGAGATCCAGAGATACAACTCTCTGCTGGACACCATCATGTATGAGCTCTGTGTTTGTACGAGTGTGTGTTGAAACTAGTTTTACTGTGTGTGGGATAGGAAAGTGTGTGTCACATGCTCTCAGGTGGAAACAGTTGACGAGGTGTGGTCGAACCCTTCCAACATCACTTCTAGGAAACTTACCAAACACCTGCTGTAGAAATGACAGATTGGTTTCTGTAACTGTGTTTTAGTTCATCCCTGGTGGAGCTGGAGAAGGGAATCAAAGGTTTAGTGGTGATGTCATCCAACCTGGAGGAGACCTTCCACTGCATCCATGACGGCCGTGTGCCACCGCTGTGGGAGAAGGTTCCAGAAACACACACATACATGCACACAGAGTAACCGCAATAATACACACACCGCAAAAAAAGACTAAATAACTACAGTATATATAAGGAATAAACTACTAACAAGTGAATTAATCTGCCAGTGCAGTCAGATAATCACACTTAGCTGTAGCTGATAGTAAACCTGACATGTCTCTCTGTGTCGCTCTCTCTGTCCACCAGGCCTACCCCTCACTGAAGCCCCTGGCAGCGTGGACCAGGGATCTTTGCCAGCGAGTCAATCAGTTCGCCCGCTGGGCAGAGACGCTCCAGCCGCCCAACCTGTTCTGGCTTTCTGGCTTCACCTTTCCCAACGGTTTCCTCACCGCTGTGCTGCAGTCCTACGCTAGACAGCACAACGTGAGAGTCCATGCAACCACATGAACATGTGGACAGTTTTACATAGTGAAACAGCACATAAGGAAACTCTATTTGTATGGTCCTCTTTACGATCGATGGCCAGCACCGCAACCCTTCCCCTGCAGCAGAGAGCAGGCCAACATCTTTCATAATGAGGATACATTATACATACAGTACATCACTTTAGAACATGGTGGAGGTTCCATGCAGTTTTATTGACTGCATTTTAAACTGTTGGAGCTTTATAACATCACACACCATAAAGCGTCACAGCTGCTGTCAAGGTGCTGATCCTGCCGATCCTGTTAGGACTAAACTATCTGTTTTCTTACAGAGAGCATACATGCACACATCTCAGGAAGGCCGGACCCGACAGTCTCTCCTGTCGCTCCTCTGCTTCCATAATTCATCCTCAACAAAATGACTCTGACACACAGAACAGAGACACTCTATGTAATTGGAACAACATTTACTTTAAATTTTTGTCATACTAGGCCTTTTTGTGAGTAGACATGGACTGGTTCTGTTTGGAAAACCCAACCAGCTGAACGGAGTCTGTACATTAATCTCAGTATCTCCCAGCTAACAACCACCGCACTTAATGCTGTACATTAGAAACCTGAGTAGTTCATCTAACAGATATGCATTCATGCCTGTCAGTGGTCCTGTTTATTGGAAAAGACTATTCTCATATGGCTCTGCAGCGATGAATGGACCTCTGGTGACCCTGTCAAACTGTTGTTGCAGATATCAGTGGACACGCTGTCTTGGGAGTTTCTCGTGTCCACTGTCGACGACAGCAACCTCCTTTACCCGCCACAGGTGACTCCCTGTACACACATTTCTGTTTCCACTAAGATTTAAGAGAAACTGGTCACTTTTCTGAGGTGTTAGTTCTCAGCCATCATCATCATCATCATCAGAGCAGCACACAGCTTTGCACCTCTCTCATCCATTCCTTAAGTCTACTCTTTCATTTTATCTTTTTTTTTATTTTTAAAAAGCAGTTTTCAAATTTTCTTACATTGTTTCCACTTTAGAATTTGGGTCACTGTAAATTTCTGTTTCTCGCTCACTTCATCTTATTTGACTCTTTTTGTCTGTATCAACTCCTCTGTGCCCGTCTCTACTCTCACCTTGTCTCCATTTTTTTTTTATTGATGCTGCTTATTGCCTCTCCTCCCTGCCTGTCCCCCCCCCAAATCAGGATGGAGTATATGTCCGAGGTTTGTTCCTGGAGGGGGCTGGTTGGGACAAGAAGAACTCCTGTCTGGTGGAAGCAGAACCCATGCATATGGTCTGTCCCATGCCCACCATCCACTTCAAGCCAGTAGAAAACCAGAAGAAGACAGCCAAGAGTAAGTTGTTTGGGTCTTATTTTCAGGGACTTCCTCATTCCAGCTGTCTGTTTTATTTTCTTTCACATTTCCTCTTGTTGTTTTTGATCTTTGGTTTATTGGTTGCACGTAGTTTGTGATGTCATGCCCTGTGGTTTTACTATCTCTACTCTGTGTCGTGTGTTTGTAGACATGTATGTGTGTCCATGTTACTACTACCCGGTGCGCTCGGGCGGGGCAGGCCGAGCATCTTTTGTGGTCAGTGTGGAACTCAAATCCGGAGCTGTGAGCCCAGACCACTGGATCAAGAGAGGGACGGCTCTTCTCATGAGCCTGGACAACTGAAGGCCTTCACTTCTTCACTTCACCTCTTTGTTTAAATCTATATACAATTATGTATCTTCCTTTTCATGCAAATACTTGTCTATAAGTGTATGAATGGGTGAATGCTGGCTGGTGTTGTAAAGCGCTTTGAGTCAATCAGACTAGAAAAGTGTTATATAAATACAGTCCAAAAAGACCATTAAATCAATGTAAAACATGCTTGCACAGAAACGTATCACGTTTTGTATTAAATTGTCATATGTTTTGCCTCTATTCAATAAAACAAAGAGTGATTGCACAAAATTATATATTACTGATATTTTTTTCCCAGGAGTGTTCCTCTATATTCAGGGCAGGTTTTGTGATAAGTCGTCTCACTCGACTGATTTTCGTGTGTAGTCTTTAGTCTGAAAACATCTTTTACCCAGTTTTTTAGCCCCTTCTTGCACTGCACTTTTAAATTGTGCTTGTTATATATTTTTTTATAGAATTGCTTTCACAAAGATAAGCTAAATCACAAGCAATCAAAAGGGTTGTTTCCACTATGAGGTACCATCTCAACTTGGCTTAACTCTGCGAGAATATTTTGGTTTTCCATTTGATAAAAGTACCTGATAACTAAAAGGTGACAGAAAAACACTGCAGACCACTGACTGGTAGGAGAGAATCATCACTATGTTATCAATGCTCTGTGTTTTTCAGCTGCTATGGGGCCGTGATTTTTTATTCAGTGGACTCAATAACAGAAAAAGTCAACCTGAAAAACCACGCTGTGGTCAAATACACTCTCCTTGCTGTGAAAACAGCCACAAACCAAGAACCAATTTTATCATCATTGTTAAGTAACAGGGTTCATGGAAGACATGCCTCACCAACACAGAACAGGAAGTGATACAGTGTGTTAAGTGTAGCATGAAGCTAGATTAATTTGATTTTCTTATTATTTTACTAAAACACATCTTGGCTAATAGATTAGATGTTGCTGAGCTGCTTTAGGACACTTTCAGCAACAATTTGATCTTAGTTGTAAGTCATTATTATTATTTGTTATCTCACAGGGTTAGGGGTTAGGGGACTTTTGGAGACTCTAGGGATCACAAGTAACCCTGCATCCAGGGAGCGTAATGTTCTAGATGGGTAGTAGGGTACTATGAGCTCTTAAAGGTATGTTGGTGCCTGACCATTAAGGGCTTTGTACGTGAGGAGAAGGATTTAAATTCTATTCTGGATTTTAGAGGGAGCCAATGCAGAGAAGCTAATACAGGACAGATATGATCTCCGATACTAGTTCTGGTCAGAACACATGCAGCAGCATTCTGGATCAGCTGGAGAGTCTTTAGAGACTTGTTGGGGCAGTTGGAATTACAATAATCCAACCTGGAAGAAACAAATGCATGGATTAATTTTTCTGCATCTTTTTGAGACACAAAGTGCCTGATTTCTGGTATATTACGCAAGTGAAAGAAGGCAGTCCTAGAAATGTGTTTTATAAGGGAGTTAAAGGACATATCCTGATCAAACATAACTCACAGATTCCTCACGGTGGAGCTGGAGGCCAAGGTAATGTCATCCATGGTGGTTCTATCATTGCAGTACAGCTTCAGTTTCTTGTGAATATGAAACTTTCTGAGAAAAATTATTAATTATACACACACACACAAACACACATATTGAAACATATAAGGATGTCTTTCTCCTGGAATTGGATGTCCTCTCCCAATTTCCTTTGAATAAAATTTTGAACATCCAACCAGAATATTCTACTATACACACATCTATAAAATAATGACAAATAGTTTCTTCTTCTGGTCCACAAAAAGAGCAGGAACACTAATGTCAATCTGAAATCTTTCTAATGTTTTTAGTTGGATATATGTTATGTAATTTTTTTTAAAGAAACCTCTCTAATTTTATTGGTGAGACTTAAACTTTGTTCCCAGTTAACCATGCATTATGCCAATTAATATTTTTATAAAGGAAGGTCGAAAAGTAATTGGCTGGGCTGACAGTTATATCTTGTACACATTTTCTAATATGTTTATTTGAACAATTTATTATTTGTTATTTCCAAATCTCCCTGGAATATACTACTGTTAAATGAAAACGCTGCAAATACCACAACACAACACAACACATTAGGAAAACGCGCTGCAAAAGCCACAACAAGCGTCCGGATGCATGATTCACTTTTAAGTGAAACGCTTCCGTTGTGTTGATGGCTTTTGCAGCCCGTTTTTCTTAATGTGTTGTGGCTTTTGCAGCGCATTTGCCCCTGTAGCTTTGTCTATTTGCATGTTTTCTAAAGTTGCAGCGGGTTTGCCCCTGTAGCTTTGTCTATTTGCATGTTTTCTTAAGTTGCAGCAGGTTTGCCCCTGTAGCTTCGTCTATTTGCATGTTTTCTTAAGTTGCAGCAGGTTTGCCCCTGTAGCTTTGTCTATTTGCATGTTTTCTTAAGTTGCAGCAGGTTTGCCCCTGTAGCTTTGTCTATTTGCATGTTTTCTTAAGTTGCAGCGCGTTTGCCCCTGTCGGCCACCGTATAGTAAGTTTTTTATGAAGCTGTAAGAGTCGATGGTTGATAAATATAAAGTCTGGTTACATGTTGAAGTCATTTAATTCTCTGTTGTGTTAAAACATCAGCCAGCAGAGGCCGCTGTTTATTCTGATAATAGATTAATAACAACAGGACAGTCAAAGCTCAAACTTTCTCTGTGCCTCTAAAGCATCAGTTAAAACGATCTGTGTTAGATTTGATTTTAGGCTTAATATTTGACTTAAACAAGGCACAACATGAGAAAAATACACAAATCTGTTTTATCTGCACATCCTCAACATGTTAAACTGATGTATAGAACAATCACAGATATGTGTAGATGAGTAGACCTTTTAATGATACAAACCACATTGAGAACATTTATTTATAACAGATAAAATTTATGTGACAATACATCAGTTCATCTGATCATCAGGTTTGGCATCAATTCTGTGTTCTGCTCTTCCTGCACCGACAGTTAAAAAAAACATCCATTAAATCATCAGCGTAATGAATTTGACTAACAGCCTACTATCAGTGAGGCTGCATGAATGAATTTATTCATCTGTGCTGTGCTCTTGAACATGAACCATAATTTATGAGCAACTAGTACAAAAGTAGCAGCCTGATGATGTGTCGTTTGGGAAAAGAGAGCACTTTTTATTTAGATCTAACCTTGGTGAAGATTTCTCTCCTTCCCAGAGAGAGAGAGAGAGAGAGAGAGAGAGAGAGAGAGACATGACCTTTGAAACGTTACAGCCACACAACAAAGCAGCAGAGCAATCAGTGGTACCATATCAACTGAAGACTTTTACTAATTAACTGAGGGACCAACAGTTCCATAAATACCTCTAAACACAGAAAAGTCAGTCTGAGCATTTCAGGCAAGATGCAAGAGTCCCACGGTTCACACTCCTCTTCTCAGGGACCATCTTTGCCCACGTCACGTCCCTCAGTCCTGATATCTTTCTTTCATCAGCAAAGGAGCTTCTGTCCTCCTGTGCTATCCAACAACGGCAAAGATGATAAGTCCAATAATGATGAGTGAGGCCACCACTCCGACTCCAATGAACACCAGTCTCATCTTCTTGTTCTCACATCTTTTCTTCTGCTTCACCTGGTTGGCGGTCTTTTCAAAAGCTTTACTCTGCAGGAAAAAAAAAAAAAGAACCCCCACAAATAGAAGATGTTACACGAAATTAAATGTCTTGGAACATGCTGAACATATGCAAACACAGACTAATGCGGCTAATCTTTGTATATATGGACAAATTAGTGAGCCACAAACTAAAATTCAGAGGCTGATTTCTTTTTCCTGTGCATGTCAGAGGAGCTATGTGGAGTAAAGGTTTCTGCTGTTTCCACACTTTCCTTCTCTCATAGAGGTTATATTCAATCTGTTTGTGTTAACAATGGATCGTCCATCTGGGGTCGAATAGCAGGTCACACTGTTCCTACATCACCTTGTGTTGTATCACACAGCACATGTCAGAGAAGTAGAAAAACAGACAGACAGACATCTTCAATTTAAGTTCAGTGTGGACTGGTCAGACCTTTGTGTCGGCCCATCTCAGGCGAGCTTGGGTCCAGAGAAGTCGGTGGCTGTTCTGGATGTTGTGCTTCTCATGGTAGAGTCTTAACTTACATTTGTAGATGTAAACTATGTTTACTGACAACGGGTTTCCAGAGTGATCCTGAGCCCGTGTAGTAAAACGTTTCATAGAATCGTGTCAGTTTCTTAAATGCAGCGCTGCCTGATTTTGCTGAGCAGGAAGAATCCAGAGGATTTAACAGAGCTTCTCCGTTTTAAACAGCTGCTGCAGCAAAAAAAAAAACAGCAACGAGGCTGATGATGAAAGTAGCAGTCCCACCAAAAGGAGGAACTGAAAGATGCTACAATGGTTATCTGGTGATGATTCTCAGAAGGGTTTGTTTGTCGTGTGTGTGCTTCCTAAGCTTTGGTTTCAGCCATCGGCCTGTTTGTCTTTTTATATTTCTCTGAGAACTTTGTGAAGAGACACGAGCCGACGGGGAAATGTGGGAATGAAGTGACCTGCTTGTTGACCCCCGGATGGACATTTGTCTCGTGGCATGTCCTGGACTCACTCATCTTACCCAGGGAGACCAGCTTGTTTCATTCATCTTAGGAAACAATAGGAAATACCTTTCTAAAAATAGCACCATAAAACACAATCAGGATGTAAATTGTACATTTGCTTTTCCTCTACAGCTCCACCTAAGGTGTATTTATAAACATCAATATGACATTTCCTAGTTTTAATCTCTAGACGCCTGTGGAAAGGGAATTTATGTGCAATTTGTTTTAGTCCTTCACCTTATCCATACAACCCAGACACTTCCACTGAGAGCTCTAAAATAAGCCCAGGGTACCTTTGCCAGCAGCTCATCAGCCCTATCCTCCAGGTCATCCAGTTTTCCAGATCTCTCATCAGCCTTGTTCAGGTTGTCCAGCATGATGACCTTCACCTCCTTAACTTCCTCCTGCATCTGCTGCAGGCGGCTATTCCCATTCTCCTGTCCAATCAACACACACACACAGCACGGTTAAGAGCGAGACATGATCAGTCGTTTTGGACTTTTTGGAGGAAGTTCCAGGCTCACATTGTTTGAACTTTCCTGTAGTGAAGGGAAGACGGTGATGGATAACGGTCCTTTTTGGATGTAAACATCCAGCGTCAGCTTTTCGTTTCTTGGGAAAAAAATCTCCAGGCACACAGGATGCGATGCATTTGATGTTTTTAATAAACAGTGGAAGGTAGTTAGCGTGACCAGCCACTGCCACCACTGGGGTCATGGTCAAGAAATGAACAGGAATGTGCACTGAGCATGTAGAACAGTAACTAGATTATAAATGTGAGGATCTGATGGATGTCTCCATTGAGTTCCAAACCCAGAGTATAAGGACTTGGTGATTGTCTGTATGTAGCTTTGGACAACCCGTGCTAGTATGCTGCTCGGGGCTGCACTTCCTGAGGTGACCTGATGACCTCTTGTTACTGACAGTCAATGCACTTTTTGTGAAATCACTTTGGAATGGATGGAATTAAACTGAATTCAGTTGCAATATTCCAGTCTGACTGAGCTTTAGTGAGGTTTTTCAGCACCATTCCACCAGTTTTACGCTAACGTTCATCCACTATTCATGGACTGCTTTTTGACAGGAGGCCTGTATTACAAAGTAGAGTCATAGATTATAAAAGAATCTGGACCCTATCCCAGCTTACATTGGGCAAGAGGCTGGGTACATCCTGGAGACGTCGTCAGTTCATCACAGGGGGGGGGGGGGGGGGGGAACATGCAAACTACACACAGAAAAGTCCCAGGTCCTCAAGTTGGATTTGAACCCAGAACCTTCTTGCTTTGAGGCAACAGTGGTAATCACTACGCCACTGTGCCGCCTATTACATTTACATATTTACACATTTTATAAGCAGAAAACATTTACAGTCAAGATTTCAACCAAACAAAGTGTGTAAATAACAAATAAATCAGGGATTCCCAGGCTTCTGGAGACTTTATGAATCTGTATGGAGACATTTTATGTTTGTTTGTCTTTTTCTTTCTTTTTTTTTACATTATAAAACAAGGAGAATGCTGCAGGGCTGTCTTGCTGTGAAGTTCCAGAAATGATCTGTGGACTGAGAAACTTAACGCTACTTTCCATTGGCATAGAGCTGAGTAGAAAATGACTGAATCTTAGTTTTTGGGTTAAGTGTTCCATCAATGACAGATGCCACTAATCCAACCTATGCCTCTCTGGTAGCTGTTTTACAAACACAGCAACAGACCTGCAGAGAATTTAATCAGAACGACTGATCTACTGTGAGACTAGGGTGCATCATTAATTGTTACGTAAAGTGAAGCACTGACACCTGAGAAGAGGAACAAGTTATGAGACATGAAAGGAACAAAACTGAGTAGAAGAGGTTTTCTCCAATCATGAAGGACGTGTTCTGACAGCAGCCGTTGGTACCATCCTCTACAGACAACAAACAACAGAAGATTGATAAGAACCCTGGAGCAGGATCTTCAGAGATCAGTGTGACCTCAAAGCTACCAGCATCCTCCTTCACCTTTACACTCTGAGCCGTGACAGGAAGCCGCCACGTCAGGGGCTGACAGGAACAGGAAACCGACAGATAGTACAAACCAAATTCGCTCTCAGCATCTTGATTTCGATCACCTTCTGCTAACCTGCTGTGCCCCACCGGTTTGCATCAAGCTCAGAAGACTCGCCTCTATATCAGTGACCGGTGGAAACTGATTGATGGATGCAGTCAAAGGCCAGCTATCACATTTGTGGCCAACCAATTCGTAGTTGAACAATAGTGTGTGTTTAAAATTCAGCCGGAGACGTCTTGACACAGGAACTGCTGGCCATTCCAGTTCCCCTACTTGCTTCCTTCCTTCCTTTCCTCCCTCCCTCCTGCCTACATTAATGTACCTGGTGTTACCAAGGACACAACACCCACATTGTGTAATAGCATGTTTACTGTGGTGTAGTGTGGTGTAAAAACTGTTTTTTTTTTTGGTTGAATAATTGCACTAATCTTGTATCCATGAAGGTTACTGGGACGTAAAGCCATGCCAAAGAGTTATTCTTACTTACCTCTGCCACGGAGGTTATGTTTTCATCTGTGTTTGTTTGTTTGTAAACAGGATTGGTAAAAACTACTGAGGGGATTTCCATGAAACTTGGCAGGATGATTAGGCCAGAATAGACTTACTTAAATTCAAGTGGATCTCGATAAAGGGGTGGATCCACTTCTTCTTTAAAAAAAAAAACATTGTGAGAATATTTACTTTCATTTCTCAGGGAATAATAAAATGGATCTTGATGAAACAAAAATCAGGCATCTTTATGGAATTGGTATCTGAGTGTGTGCAATTTGGTGGCATCCTAATAAAAATCTAGCAATCTTAAATTATGGTGACAGGTCGATTTGTAATGCAAGGGAGGTGATATATTCTATTTACATTTATAGCATCTTATGTTTCATTCATTTTACTGACACTCATCATTAAGACGTGGATTTAAATAGATCCACATCAATGCATTAAAGTCATGCTTTTGTTTTTAATACTTGTATGATTGTATTTATTCGATCATTTAAGAATATTCTATTGGGACCTGACTCCTGAGCCATGTCTCTGACTATATAGCTATATAAATAAATGCATATATGACTATATAAATAACATTGTTTTGTTTGAATTTAACGCGGAAGGCGTAGACAGCTGTTGCTCTGCCCCGTTTGCTCACTTTTAACGTGACCTTACGGTTGTGTTTATCTGCAAAGCGTTCAGCTGAAGCAACAGCTTGTCTGCGTTCCTTCTGTGAGCTCATATGAACCATTATAACAAAGTAAGTCCGCCATAGGCCTTTAATATTGACTCACCATGTCTCTCTCGTGCCGTGCCGTGTTAGTGTCGAGGCTGTCACCGGACCCAGAACATTAATGGAGCGACTGAAGTCCACTTTAGAAACCGGACACAAACCGGCTCTGCGGGTTTAGACCTGCCTCGGTGTTCCACTCGGAGCCCTGACACGAACCAGCTCAGACTTTCGCGGTTGTCTCTTATCTTTAAACGCGGTAAGAGAGATATAGCTCGTCCCGGACACTTTCACTCCTCCCGAGCGGCGATCGGCCCTCCCGCTGCTGGACTTGTACCACTGCTTATGGTGCGTTCAGGGCATTCCCGGAAACTTTATAATTACAGAACGGCAGTCACGTGACATCAACGCGCCTGAGCTTGTTTTCAGTTTCAGCAACACGTGAGCACATTTCTCTGTTTACCATACCGCAGTCCGCAAAATCTACACACACAGTAAAAATAACCAGCCATACATTTACTCAAGTTCAGCTAAGTACAATTTTGAGCTACTTTATAATTTTACTCCCCTGCATCTCATATTCACTGATTATGAACCCCGTTATAAAGCATGACGAAATATTTAACAAGGGGTATTGTTCTGACCAGATGAATGCTGCTACACTATGAAAATGCAGCTTGGGCCTACTTGTTCATTTTGTTTTTATAATGTTGCCACACAATGTTATTAAATGGTTGTTATTTTTGCTTTTGATACTGTAATATATATTTACTGATAATACCTCTGTACTCAAAGTAAAATCATGAATGAAGGCTTCAGTATTAGTATTTTTACTTTGAATTGGACAACTGCATCCATCACTGCTTATTTGACAAGTCAGAGCAGATCCAGCAAAGAATGTGAGAGAAAAACAGTGAAGAAATATCAGTGACATTTTGACATCAAGTGTTAAGTGTTGTAATTCTGTATTTTAATGTTGTAACTGCAGAAGAGTGTATGATCCGCCCCTCTATGATTTACAATCAGTCCATATGTCATGTTTTTAATTTACACAACAAAACTTAATGTCTTTTTATTCTTTATGGTTAATTTGCCATTTTTAAAAATAATATACTATGATTCAGGTATTCATGATTGGATTTACTACTAGGGGCCAAATCATGTTATCTTTGTTTTTAAAAGCGTTTGACAATATACTGTAAAACCTAAATTAAGGACACATAAGCATATTAAACAGAAAACATGGCCCTGTTACGTATTTTATGTGGAAGTCAAAGCTCTTTAGCCTCACAGCTGACAACTGAAGTTTTCAGACTCAGCTCAGAAAACGGTGTATGAGCTGCATGAGAAGTAGAAAGTGGATCACATCATATTTGTACGCTACATACTATGATGTCGTACTGCGGTGATTTAAGAATGTCAGTTTGTCAAACTCTGAAATATTCAGATGTTCAGATGGCATTTTGTAAACCCGTGCAAACTGGGCACATGGTAAATAGTTCATTCATCAATTAGCTTTTAAACTCTCATTCCTGACATTTTTAAAAATAATTACAGCAAATATCCAGTTAGAAATCTAAAAATTCATCGAATAAATATGTTTATGTAAAAGTCCATAATGTGAAGGAGCCACTGTGATTTTGTGTGACTGTAGGCTAAATCATAAATATAGCTTTGAGTACTTTTAACTAACTTAATATACAATGGGGGTCACCTGAAGAACGTAACCTATAAAACATCCTTACATACAACATCTATTTTCTCTCTTAGTTGGTGGTGACATGACCAGGGGCACCTGAACGCAGCAGTACTCATACTCTTCAGTGACAGTTCCTTATCTGTTATCCAGCAAGGAAACCACTAAGAACTGCACAGCAGCCACATCATAAACTTGCACGTTTTCCTGCTACATTGTCTGTTCGCTGAGCGTCTAGTAGCGTTCGACTTCAACATCTGCAGGCCTCTGCAGAATTACTGCAGAACATTGTGTGCTGTTTGGTCACTGGGTGTTGCCTAAGAAGGTGAAAGCTGGTCCACCCTTGTGAGAAATATGTGTAATATTCACATAATATCCCCAGAGGGACTTACACTGTGTCTGTGGTACTAAGAAGTACATTTGTATTGAGCTCATTACACTTACTGTACTTTGCCTCACATACTACAGAATTCTGTCACATCATTTTTGAAGTAGTAGAAATAGTTGTATAGTAGTATTTATTATTTTCTTTTGATTGAAAACAGGACAATTGTGTCGTTGTCATGCAACAGACTCCTCTGTGCCTTTAAAACATCGTACAGTTACATATTAAACAGTCTCACTGTGACTTGGATCATGAAGACATGCAGAACTGTTAGCCTTTAGCTATTAAAACTGTGTGCCACTGAGGACTACACATGCTGGTGTGTATGTATGTGTGTGTGTGTGTGTGTGTGTGTGTGTGTGTGTGCCACATTTATGATAAGGAGCTGACAGGCAGACAACACAACTCCATTGTGGCTTAAATAACTGCGTCACTCAAACGGGCAATTAACATTCTTTCCAACAGTCTTCATTCTGTGACAGATATATGGCAAACAAAACACCATCAGACCAAACCCATTACTGCCTCTGATAATGGAAATAATCTCAATACAAATGAGAGACCAAGAAATACATGCATCATATGATACGTAATTAATTCATAACACCAACTGGCACACGAACTGTCTTATAATGCAACGTATATTAAAGGGACCAAAAAGAGGAAGTAAAGAAATAGAGGATCTAAATCAAAAATATGTCACAGAGAGTTGAAAGTACAGACAAATCAGAAAGAGGAAGAGGGGCAATTCACACATCTGTTTTAAACTCTGAAGGGATAAATTGACTTCTTCATGTGAATTTATGCACGTGAATTTTGTGAGAGATCAAATTCCCCTAATATTCCCCTAAAAAAAGTTTCTTTTACGTTGTAGTTGGTAGAACGAATAACCTACACTTATTCCTAATAGCATTAAACTCTCTTATATCCATAAATGTGTCCTCTGGCTGGGTGCTGTACCCTCATATTATTTTACACATTATTATGTTACATATTCTTTAAAGGTTAAACATACAGCAGTCCTGTTGGGAGCACTGGGATGCTGAGCAGCAAATGAGAGGAGCCCAGCAGGGATATGAAACTAAATACAGAACCAGGATGGATTGCATCGGTGGGAAAACTAGATGGATTTTTCCCTTCAGATATTTAGTTGAAGTTGTTTGTTTTAATTTGCTTTAAGATAAGGGCATATGAAATGTAAGAAAATATTATTTCCCTGCCATAGTCCTCACTGAAGAGTTTGGACTCATCATGTATCTCCATTATGACGTGACGTTGTTTGTGATTGTGTGAGGTATGGATATAATAGTACTGTACTGTACTTTACTATACTATATACTATAATATAGTTCACTATACTATACTGTACTATATACTATACTATATACTATACTATACGATATACTATAGTATACTGTACTGTACTGTACTGTACTGTACCATACTACACTATACACTATACTATACTATATACTACACTATACTATATACTACACTATACTATACTATACTATACTATACGATATACTATACTATACGATATACTATACTATACTATACTGTACTGTACCATACTACACTATACACTATACTATACTATATACTACACTATACGATATACTACACTATACTATACTATACTGTACTGTACCATACTATACTATACTATACGATATACTATACTATACTATACTATACTGTACTGTACTGTACCATACTACACTATACACTATACTATACTATATACTACACTATACTATATACTACACTATACTATACTATACTATACGATATACTATACTATAGTTCACTATACTATACTGTACTATATACTATACTATATACTATACTATACTATACTATACGATATACTATACTATACTATACTGTACTGTACTGTACCATACTACACTATACACTATACTATACTATATACTACACTATACTATATACTACACTATACTATACTGTACTGTACCATACTACACTATACTATACTATACTATACGATATACTATACTATACTATACTATACTGTACTGTACTGTACCATACTACACTATACACTATACTATACTATATACTACACTATACTATATACTACACTATACTATACTATACTGTACTGTACCATACTACACTATACTATACTATACTATACGATATACTATACTATACTATACTGTACTGTACCATACTACACTATACACTATACTATACTATATACTACACTATACTATATACTACACTATACTATACTATACTATACTACTCTACACTATATTGTACCATACTATATTACATCACACTATACTATACGATATACTATACTATACTATACTGTACTGTACTGTACTGTACTGTACCATACTACACTATACACTATACTATACTATATACTACACTATACTATATACTATACTATACTATACTATACTACTCTACACTATATTGTACCATACTATATTACATCATACTATACTATACGATATACTATACTATACTATACTGTACTGTACTGTACTGTACCATACTACACTATACACTATACTATACTATATACTACACTATACTATATACTATACTATACTATACTATACTACTCTACACTATATTGTACCATACTATATTACATCATACTATACTATGATATGCTATGCTATGCTATACTATACTATACTATATCATACTATACTATACTATACCATACTATACTATACTATACCATACTATATTACATTATATTATACTATACTATGCTATGCTATACTATACTACACTATACTATAGTATACTATACCATACCATACCACACCATACTACACTATATGATATAATAAAGTATAGTCTACAACACCACTATACTACAGTAATAAAAAAAAATACTGTGCAGTATAATAGCTTGTAGTGGTTACTATGGTGTAGTTATAGTGCAGAAGTAGTCAGTATAGTGTAGTGTTAATCTTCATCAGCTGCTACTGTAGCTCACATTTACAGTATTTTACTCTTGCATCATTATCAAAGTACACGCATTAGTACATGTTGGATAGGGTATTTACCATTTTTATGACAGAGGCGGCACATGAGGCTTTGTCAGGTTGGAGCTCAACAAAAGACTTCTTCTGGGAAATGCTGCACAGAAACAAAGGGTATATTCAACATGCTGTTACCCTCCCTTCACATCATTGTCTAATACTCGTCAATGGGTGTCACACTCACACCCACATGACTACAGCAGTCTGAGTCCAGGCCCATTTCCCATCAGTGACAACAGACTTTCAGTGATTTTTTTTTGTTTGTGTCTGTCTAAGAGGCTGTTGTTCCAAAAACCTATCAGGCCTTAATATTTTAGTCGTGAAAACAGAACAGTCACTTTGATTGGTTACAGAGATTCAGTGTTGTTGAGTCAACAGGTGAGGTGAGCCTGTTACAACCTGTTCTACAGTCTGCCTCAATGTTATGCCTTTTATATGTTCTTCTACATGTCACAGTCTGACTTGAATGCAGCATGGAATGTTTTGTACGTTTATTGGGTAGATTTGGTTTTTGTTGTTGTTGTTGTTGTTGTTGTTGCTGTTATCTTGAAAAATACTGAAAAAAATAAAGGGATAGTTCAGCATTGTTTTAATCCATTTGTTGTCTTTATGTGGAAGCAAAGTCAAGAATATTTCAAATAAAAAAATGTAATAAAGATATAAGTTTTAAAATCCTGACAAGAGATTAGTTAATTACTAGCCATTAAAGTTTCATGTGTCCCTGACACGTGTGCACAGAGAAGGCATTCTTGGGACTTGCCTGACCAGCTGGGCCTGATTTATGATACACCCCACTTATCTGTTAATACATTCTTCACACACAGTACTCAGACTAATATGATCCACTTTTGATTTCATGTTTGTAAAGTTAAACGTCCTCTTCAGTGATTATAATGTTTCAAACACTATGGTAATTTTATTTATACATTACATTTCATTACAAGTAAACTCAGTGTGCTTTCCATTTAAATGACAACAGATACAAACATGGCTGGAATCAGTGAGCAAGTCACAGATGTACGGAGAAGCCAAACCATTAAGAGCTTTGTAAACCACCAACAGTATTTTTAGGGTGATTCTGTATTGCACCGGGAGACAGTGAAGTGAATTCGGTGCTGGAGTATTAGAGTCAGTTTGAGATTTGACTACTTTAAGTGTTACTGTATTTTTTAAGTGATAAAATGCTGTCCTGGTGATGTTGGTGGTGTGATGATCAAAAGTGAGATCTGTATCCAAAATAACTCCAAGGTTTCTGACTAGCTCTCTACTCAAACATTATATTTTGCTTTTTTTGCTATCACCATATTTATAGCACTAGAACATGTGAACAAACTGGGCAGAAACCGAAAGCGTGAGAAAATGTGCCCTAGCGACATCGTCAGTTTCAGGGGAATCCCTCACATCTGATTCCTGGATTTTTTGTGGCAGAAAGTCAAAGACTTTGGTTTGCAGTCGACGGGATCGTTTACTGTCAGTTAAACATCATCTTCCAAACATGACACATGACATGATCAACACAATAGTGACTCTGCTGCAGTTTTATACCCATCAATACACACGTCACGGTCTCTTTGGTCAGCAGTACACACTCATGGTTTACATATCACTCTGGCTCCATGACTGGTCTGCATATCTTCCACAGAAGGTTACAACAACATATCTTATCATATCTTCATTTGTGTGGTTAGAACAACATGTTATTGAAGGATTGAGAGTTCAAACAAGAACTTCTTGAAACATGGTGTTAATACATGTAAAACTCCCTACATATCCCCCCTCTGGGAGTAAAAACTCCCAAAACAAATAAACATATAAACACATAATAACAAACATAATAATAAACATAATAATAACTAACTATAACTAACTATACAGGTTCATTCCATATAAAGACAAAACCCTGCTTGACTGCATTCATTCTCATTTGCAGGGAAAGTTCTTCCTGCTAGAGCAACGGCCTTCTGACATGCGATGAACCTGTCTACTCTATGAACATGAACTTGTTAACTATATGACTAAAACTCAAATGAATATGTAAAATGATTCTTTAAAATGAATACATATGTTAGGTAACCTTTAATAATCATAACAAACAATAAATGCACATTTGATTGACAAATGATTAAAATGATTAAGTGAGTACCCTTAACATGAATATGCAACATAGTCTGAACTGAATTGTACTTTACTTTAAATGAAGCTGTAAAATGAATACGGAAATGCAAAATATGAGCTGCTTAAACTTGATTACTTAGCGTATGTTGATTTTTGAATGCAAATTTAAATGAAATGATACACACAGAACTATTTTAATGTCAAAGCAAAAACATATGACATATGGTGATACCAACGGGTCCATGTGTCTCTTTTCCTGAATCCTTTATCCCATAGGAGCATCATCAAAGTCCTCCAGGAAGTTAGGGATAGGGAACAAATCAGGTTGTCGGATCACCATTTCAGCCATTCTCTCATTTGTCATCAAGTCCATCACCTGAGCCATTTGAAAGCCAGCCTTAGCATCTATCTGTTTGTCCATGGCCTTCAGACATTGCCTCCTCAACACGGGTACGATGCAACATGCCAATAGAAAAACTACAATCAGAACTATTAATGCACTGATTCCTATTTTTAACAAAACTGATGCCTATTTTCACAAAGTTTTGTCTAGCCAATCCCATGACCAGTAATCCCTGCCAGCATTCTCTCTAAGCTCCTGCCTCAAACCCCGAATTTTATCTATTGCTACGGAAAATGTTCCATCAGGTGCAGTATCATTGGGTATGAATGTACAACAATATTCTCCGAACATTAGACATACTCCTCCCTTTTCAGCCAAAATCCAATTGAAAGTTTGTCTATTCTGCCATGCCATCCGACTTGTTTCATGCAGCTGTACACCTGACGCCTTAAGGGCCTCATTAGTGTAATTGATGAATCTCTGTTGGTTATAATAAATGTCATTTATCCATTCAACATTTTTATTAATTGTAATCCAGGGAAGTATAGATTCTACTCCCGCTTTAATCTCATTTCTTGCTTTGAATTCTTCAGGTATTCCTTGTGGTTGATTTATCATATTTAAATGTTCTCTGGTTTCTGGACCATATTGTCTTTTAACTCTGTGGATGCTATCTGGAGGCTCATTAACACCAACTATGGTTTGTACTCCTCTGTACACTACTTGCACTGATAGTTTCATTCTCACCAAAGCACACAGGCCGATCCATCTCGGTGGAATAGTATTTAGTAACACATCGTCTCCACACATCCAGTAACTATCTGCTATTGCAGTCTTCTGTTCACTCGGAAGTTGAAGGATAGGAACGGTCATGTCTATATTATGACATGTCTGATCTTGTACAGCTGGATTTTCATACCATACAGGTCTCTTAACAAAAATAGGTGTCATATTAGCATGTGGAAACCAGGACAATACCCATGTTCTTCTACAGTTAATTTAATAACACGAGTCACAGTAAAAGAGTCATGCAAGTTCTGCAAATCAGTCAAGGCAAAGAGAAAAATGGGGGTGGGGCTTTCCCCTTCATAGTGCTCTGGTAGTCTGTGGCAGCGGGCCTTGGGTGACATTACATCCGGAGTTGTTGATGGAGTATCTGGATGGCACCCGCGGGAAGAAAGCGGCCAGCTGCTACGGCACATGAAAAATGAACTGGCCTGACCTTCTTATGTGTGAGACTGCCATCAGATTTATTTATTTACTGGCCCACTTTTATTAAAGTAAAGGATCCGAAGACTTCCTCACTGACGTTGGTTAAATGCTATTATAAATATACAGTACCACTCAAAGGATTGGGCACACCATCCCTTGACTGGGAAACTGTCCAAACATTTAAATTGTAGAGTATGTTGAATATCTACAGTTCATAATCTTATTCATTTTGATCCCTTTGAAGCTAAACTGGTATTATAACTCATATAAAGGTTATTCTATACATGTGCTTTGGAACTCTCTAGCTCTACGCTGTGATTGTGAGAGCCTATTGGTACAGCAGGGGGGAACACAGAGGGACTGTTTCAGCTGGTTGATGGAACACGCCTGACCCTCCAGGACTAGACGTGTGGGAACAGCCCTTTAACAGGTGACCCTGGTGGTTTGTTTATTGAATCAACGTACCAGAGCCACATGTTGAAGTGTGGAGGTCTTGTGCTTCCCAAAGCTGTGCTTGCTTTCTGTCACAACAGCTTCAGCAGCAGCTGAACGTCCTCCAATCATCTCTCAGTTCAGGGGGAGTTTTGAAACTCAACCCATTGGGACATTTCACACCATTAAAAGTGAACTCTAGGAACTTTAGGATCATAGGATTTCACAATTATGTGTCTGTTGTTCCCAGTTTGGGCTGGTAGGCAAACTGGAGTGGGTCCAGATGTTTGCTAACCAGGGGACCCCATTCCAGTTTGCCTACCAGCCCAAACTGGGAGTTGAGGACGCCATCATCTACCTGCTGAACTGCAGCTATGCTCATCTGAAACAAGCTGGTGGAGCTTTTTGTTTTCATTTTAGCCAGGCTGGTGTCCTGTGTCCAGAGATGGAAATGTTGGTCGAGATTGTCTACTAATTTTGTCTAGACTGAAATAACACAGCAGTTCAACTATTGAGTGGTTTGACTTGAAATGTGGAACAGATATCCAAGATCTCCAGAGCAAGAATCGCATGACTTTTCATCTAGTGCTTTCAGCCAGTTGAGATTTTTCTACTCTCTCAAAATTAGGATGGATTGTCATGAAGTTTTGTTCATTCATATTGCACCACATAATGTTGCTGATCTCCTGATTTTGCATACAGTGCTGTCGTTGGGATAAAATTTCAATTTGGCTAATGCTTTGGTTCATGACCAAAAATCTGCATATATACTATAGGCATACTATATAATGACATTCTCATCAGCAGCAGAAGCTAGCATGCTAAAGTAAGAGTGAACATGGTAAACATTATACCTGCTATACCAGCAGCATGTTAATGTCAATGTGACATACATGACTGTAGATGTTAGTCTAACGTCTACTGGCCTCTGTCACCTTCACTTCTCACGTTGGTTTACTGGTTCATTGTTTGTAGTATTGTTATGTCAAGTATGGAAGCCCATTTCTCTTACCATGAAAAAAAAAAAGATCCACGAAGTCATTATAATGAGAAACACTCTGATGACTTCATTATCTCAAAATTATTACATAGTATCTCAATATGAGCCAATATCCCAAAATGACAAGAAAATCTCTCAAAATAATGACCATTTCTCATTATTAGCAGTCATTATTTTGTCAAAGTTTCTCATTATTTTTGAAATATTAAGTCATTTATTTGGGGTTTCAAATGATTTTGACAAAGAAATGAAGAAAATCAAATTGAAATTCCTCAGGTTGTTGCTGTTGTTAGGACTGATGATGATACGCTCACTGTATTCACAGAACATTTACTATTAAAAAAGGTGTAACCTAACTTGATGGGTAAAACTTTGACAGACATTTTACAGCAAATAGTTCATGTAAATGCCTCAGGTGGCCCACTTGTTTGGAAAATGTGTACAATGATCACTCTAAAAATGAGCTGATTTTCTTTTCATTGTCTGTCCAAATGATTTAGTTTCTTCATGGTTAAATGTTTTCTGTGAGGTGAGAAAATGTTCTGCAGACACTTCCTCAGGTCTCAGATTAGACACTCTACCTCCATCTAGTGGCACTTCAACAAAGGAGGGGAAACCATCTCAACAGGGTCATTGTAAATACTATTTATTTCATATCAGATGATTTAATCCATTAACCAGACCTTTGTGTATTCTGTTAAGCAAACATTCAGCTACATCCTCATCATGGTCTCATAGCATTGATCATGTCGGTATGAGTGAATATTACGTCAGAGCCATGTAAAAATACACAACGTAGACTTCCAGCAAGGTCTGCTTTTCATATCGACTTCTAGAAAACTTTAAACAAACAATGAATTGAACTGTACCACTTAATAATCAAGTCTGGATTATTTTCGATTAGACAGAAAGAAGACATAGAGCATTAAATAAATAGTCTCTAAAAGAACAAAATAACATATTGGTTAAAGGCTGCTGCAAATATACATATAGGTGAGAATATGTCAACTATTTACAGTTCACAATGGCAATCATTTTACCCATTGGAAGCTACACTGGTACTGTAACAGCAGACATGGGAGGTAAGACAATATTGTTAGGTTATAACCTGTGACTATGAGGGCATGTTGGTTGACATGGACCCAGCATGAAGCAGGGCGGGGCTGTGAATGATCTCTCTCTCAGCTGGTTGGCAGAAAAAGCCTGATCCTCCTCCATTGGTAGTGTGGGAACAGCCCTTTAACATGTGACTAGTATTGGTTTATGGAATCCAAGTACCAAAGTGGTACACTTAAACTGCAATATGTCTGGAGTTAAAACACAGTGAGGACAGAAATGAGCATGCTCAGTTAAAAGGGCTGATAACACATGCACACATGTACAAATGCACAATCTCTATTGATAAACCACGAAACTGCAAATGTTGTCGTTTTCAGGTGCTCTCCTCTAACATAAGGCCTCAACAACGATAAGGAGCTGATGACAATATATTCCAAAGATCTACAGCAGTGCTGACTGCATACAGTCAATAAACTATTTGACCAATTTAAATAGAATTTGCATGATTATTTTTTCTATATTGTCAAACTTAAAAGAAACTGGAGGAACATTGAAAGGTGGTACAAATGGTAACATATATTTCCAACACTAATGCAGCCTTTCATTAAATATAACGTGACCTTTGTGCATTTGTCCAATGTCAGCAACAAGAATGTGGCCAAACTTCTTTTAGACGCTGCATTTTCATCCTTCAGCTGTACAATATTTCCTTTGTAAAAAAGGTGCACAAAAGTGAAAACATTCAAGACAGACATGATGTCTAGTAAGAGGCTGGAGAAATCCGCATACATTATTCCTCTTTGCCTCGATGAAACAACCCATGTCGGTGGATCAGTTAAACCAAGCACGGCAGGAGTCGTGCTATGAACTGTCCTTTGAGAACAGTGGCAGTTTTTGTTGCTGTCAGGTGAAGATCTTAGACCTTCCAGAGATTTTTGTTAAATTTTTTACAAATTCAAAAATGGCTAAGCTAGAATTTGGGAATTGAGAGGGTTTCAAAGGTACATGCATCCTTGAAGTTCCTTAAACCAAAGCATGAAGTCCTTGAATCTTAATTTAAGAAAGTCACCAGTAGAATCTAACTCAGAAACAGTAAAGGTTTCACCCATCGACATGTGGCCACGGTATCGAGTTCCCGCCATTAGACCCACCTGACTCCATCACTAGAAGGGCTCAGCTGTCAATCATATCATCACATGCCCTTTTTAATGACATAACTAATTCAAATTAGACTTATCAGACTTATCAACACTTGAATTTATGACCAATACTGAAACCAGACACCAATGGGTGACGGATGTGTTTCGGCTTCAGGTTTTGGGGAACCGTCTGGGCGTCTTTCACAGTCCATGGTTTCACCAGACAGCAGTGATTTGATTGATATTACTTTGTATAGTGTGCAATAGGAATGTGTTTATGATTTAATTACGTCTATATGTACATCATTTGTGTGTATGTGCGTGTTTAGGGCTTGATGGTGGGGGTGGGTAGAGTAGGCACAGCGGCACTGGTAGGGATAACTCCGGTGGCCAGCAGGACGATGATGAGGATGATGATGACGACGATGATCACAATGACCATGACTAGCTTGACGTTCTTCCACCAGTATGATCGAGCCACTTTCTGCGACGTCTGCTTGAAGTGTTGGGCCTGAGCAGAAAGAGGTGAGATGAAGCAACATATCATGTGATTTTTGGAATGGCTCACTTCTCCAGTAAAGCATCAGTTTATGAGATTTCTTGCTGGGGTGGGGTATTATTTGATGGTTTTCATCCAACCATGGCAATGTCTTTTTCAGTTGACACAGAGGCTGCATTAGCAGGTGCAAAGAGCAGTTTTAGATTTGATTTCTTTATACTAATACACATTCCTGCAGTGAGTTACATGAGGAAATAAATATCACTTATATTTACTGTCTGTACAAGATCAAGATCAACTTTATTGTCCCACAAGGGGGGGAATTTGTGTTGGGCTTTTTACCCATGCTGCAGCCATAAAATATATCATTTTACACAAACGATACACAAAACATAAATATATACAAAGGTTAACAGAAACACTAAAAGGTTAAGAAATAACCTTTGAAGTTAACATTCCCTCCGATGTCACACATCATATCATGACCAGTCAGACGTCTTCTCAGAAACTCTAAACTTTATCTGCCTCTACAATGAGTGTCTACAGTAGCTGGAGCCAAAAGCTGCTTAGCTTAGCCTTGCATAAAGACTGGGAGTGGGTCATACAGCTAGCTCGGTTTTGTTCAAAGGTGCTCAAATCTGCCTACCAGCATGACAAATACTCATTTCTACATTTCAAAATGGTAACAGGGTAAATAAATGAGATATACTGTATGGATTGGTCACAAAAGATGATTCTTTACTATACTATATAATATCTTGTTTGTGCACTTTTGTATTTTAATATGACAATGCTGCCATGTTCTGTTGCTTTTTGAAGGTAAATAGCTATGTAAATAACCATATAGTGCTAGTTCGCACCCATTCATCAGACAAATACCAGCTCAGTTGGTATGCATGATATGCAGGTTTATGCTCATGTACAGGACCTGTTTGCACAAGCAGGAAATCTACCCAACCCAACGCAGGTATGATGAGAAATGAGGGTTGCCAGCTGGCAGTGAATTAAGGATGTATGTAGGAGTGTTTCCTTTCCTTCATTAGGCTGATTCTCACATTCAGATGGAACTATGACACAGTCTGGTCATGTGATAAGGCGGGTCTGTCTCTGGCAGACAAACCAAGGTTATGGACATGTTGTACTCTGCTGTAGACTGACTGGAAGCTGGATCCATATTAGAATGCACTACGTTTGAGCAGAAAGAACGCTATGTGACTTATGTTGAATTATGTATTCCATGTTTTGGTTTACATATCCAGTAGAATAAGCACCCAAGGTCCATTATTTATTCATAATGCGAGACCCTGGGCATCGTGTACACCATGTTCATGGAGACGGTTCAGATTTTGGGATGGCACTACTAGTGTTCACTTGTTGGCACCTGATGCGCATCAAACTTGAATAAATTCTTCATCTTTTTCTGATTTGTTTTTTTTAATACAGATTATCACTCATGTACTATTGGAGGGACATAGTGACAGCTTTTTGGAAAATATGACAAAAAGTTAAGCAAGACGAAGGCCATGTTTAGATTCATTTGAGGTTTCTTGAGTATGAGCTGGACACAACACACTTACTGTTAACAACCTCTAAAATTTACACCAGTGATGCATTGGTGCACATGTCAATATCTCAGCACACTTTCACACAGTTTGAGGATAAACTCCTGACTGACCCCCGCTTGCAGGTCCTCTGATTTGTCCATGAGGTCGTCCAGTCTCTCTCCTCGAGCCAGGATCCGGTCCACATTCTGCGTCATGATTGTTTTCACTCCATCTACCTGCTCCTTCAAGGACTGAACCTTGTCCTGTGGCTGTCCCTCTGCCCCTTCCCTCTCCTGTGATTGGGCAGAAAAATACAGGAAATTAGTCGAGGAACAAAATATAACACGTCAGCCGCTACCTGTGTCTTACTTTATCATGCTGTTTGAGGAAAAAAAGAAAGAAAAACAAAACACTTTAAGATTTTAGACAACAGCGTTGTTTTAGACTGGACAGATTTCTAGTGTCTGTGAGTTAGTTTGTCTGCTCCTTGATGGCATGTGGAGCACCTCAAAGGTCAGTCATTGGACCTTTTTCTTTGTAGAGTGTTGTGAAGAAAGTATTTGACCCGCTCCTGATTTCTTCTATTTTTGTGTGTATCTCATACAAAATAGTGTCCCAAGTTTTAAATGATTATGTCACTTAACAAGGCAAAAAGCTTATCCAATAACTACATCACCAGAGTGAAAAGGTCACTTTAATAGACCATTATTAGAAGCATGAAGTTGGCTAGTTGGTCTCACCAGTAGGACACTATGATAAAATCTAAAGAAAAACAGAAGAGATGATGAAGAAGGTGATTGAAATATCAGTCTGGGAAGGGTTACAGATCTATTTCTAAGGCTCTGGGACTCCACAGATCCACAGTGAGACACATTATCTACAAAAGACTTGGAACAATAGCGAACCTTCCCAGAAGTCATTTACCTTCCAAAATTCCTCCAAGAGCACAGCGAAGGTTCATTCAGGAAGTCACTAAAGATCCAAAGAACTGCAGACCTCTGTCACCTCAGTAAAGGTCAGTGTTCATGGCTCCACTATTACTCCACTATCTGGTGTAAACCAAACACAGCATTCCACTAAAAGAACATTATGCCGACAGTCAAGCACGGAGGGCTCAGTCGGAAAATTGAATCGATTCAGCAAGACAATGATCAACATAAGAGTAAGTCCTCTGAATGGCTCAAAAGGAGTAAAATTAAAGATTTGGAGTGGCTCCATCAACTTTTGGACCTGAACCCCATTGAGATGCTTTGGGGGAACCTGAAAAGAGCAGTTTGTGCTCACAAACCCTCCAATGTGGCTGCACTAAAGCAGTTCTGCAAAGAAGAAGAAAAAATTCGCCACAGGGATGTCAGAGACTGATCTCCAGGTATTGGAAGAATTTGGTTCCAGTTGTTGCTGCTAAAAAGGAGGAACAACTGGCTATTTAAGTTCAGGAGAGCAAAAACCTTTTCACACTGGTAATTTAAGTGTTCGATAACCTTTTGTCTTAATAAAATAAAAAGATCATTTAAAACTTTTATTTTGCGTTTACTCAGTTTGCCTTTGTTTTATGTTAAGTTTAGTTTGAAGAGCCGACACAGTTTAGTATGAGATACACATACAAATAGAAGAAACCAGGAGCAGGTCCAATACTTCTCACTCCACTGTATACTGTCTCTGGGTCATGCAATCAAACTGATTGGCCTGTGCCTGCTGTCAGCTGCTGCTTTTAACCCTTTAATTCAAAACACTGCAAGGAGTTTGAATAAAGCTTTGAGCTTTATCAACACAAACATTTTCTAGATATGCTTTTTCTAAAGGAAGGCTGCAAAATTAGATTAATTGTAGTATTTAATGTCTCAGAGAGAATTATTAATTTATTATGGCATCTCTGATTACCATAATGCTTATATTGAGAGCACATGAAATACATAAAAAAACAGATCATTAAGTTTTTACAAGAACTGATGAAGCCATTTAAGATTTTTTTAAGTGGCTTTGTTTGGTTTCTTGTCCGTTTACTTGATTTTAATCATTTTATTATGGTAGGGGGGTGGTGTGCTTCTTAGCTTGTGAAAACAGTTGCAATATTTCTCTTGTGGATCTGGAGGAGCTTTCAGTAGTGATGTGCATGATCAGTTAAATATTCGATAGTCAGCACCAGAATCACTAGTTGGTAAAACTGTGAGTTGAATGATTATTATTCCATTATTGTACATGTAGGACCCACTTTTAGGGCTCCATGTTTGTAGGACTCCAGACTGGTCCAGTAGGTGTCACCTTTGTGCTTTGTGTCACTTGCAATAAAGGCAGGTACTTTCACTCAAGGAACAGCTGCTGCTGTACAGAGGAGTACAAACTGAGTGCTTTGTAATGTTGGTGAAATGTTAGGTTGTATGGAAATTTATGGACAATGTTTAGAGACATTAACAGTGAGCAATAAATATTCCATAAAGGACAAGAAGCAGAACTCAAAGTTTTTTCTCTGGATGAAAAACTCTGCTACGCAGTTATTAACCTGTCTATGCAGCCCCTCAGTGTCTTTAAGTTTAGCTGCTTCACTACACATTTAACACATGCATTACTACTGACAACAAAGCCCATTAAGTGTTGTGTCAGATAGACATAATATTGTATGGACAACTTTTAAAACTGCAGATTAATTTGTTCAGTTTTGACTGTTCATATTAGTAGTCCACTAATCTACGTTTAAACTTCCCATTTAAATGTGCTGTGCTTATTTTTCACATTTGATAATTAGCCTGGATGATGTCATCAGGCTTATATCAGTTTGGGTTTAATATCAAAAGTTTTAACAGAAACCCTGTGTTACAAAAAAGGAGGTGGGGTGTTTAGGACTGAGACTCCAATGAAAGATGTAATGTTATATTGTAGGAAATGTAGGATCTGTTGTTTTTGGAACTTCACTCATATTTGAGACAATAAGTCTGGATATCACAGGCTTGAATGTTTTGTTTTTTGATCATTGGGTGTTTATCTGCACATATCTTTTCAGACATGAAACACAAGACACACAAAGTCATAACGTGACAACTGATGGTGGTACTGACCGTCCTCCCAGTGTCTCAGGCTGTTGCATGTGACATCTGGCAGTTAAACAAATGTTTTATACCTCTGGGAACGCCTGCAACAGCATTCAGTCAAATGTGTGATTTTAAAGCAGAAATGCTTTATGCAGTGCTGTATGGGGGACAGTGTTCATGCAGAGACTTCCATGTCCCATGAGTCAGCACCAGACTCTAAACAAAGCAGTCTCTAGGAAACAGCAGGCTTTGCTGCGTAATATGTTTGCTGCCGTCTCTCCTGTTACCCTCCCCTACCTTCTTTCTCTTTTCCTTATTTCCAGTGATGCTTTCTTCATTTTTAAAAAATTATTGCTGGCTCCTTTTATTAACTTCTTTTCCTTCTCTAAGGATTGACTCTTATGTACCTTTGGAGCCGCTGGTTTAGCAAAAATGATCAATGTCACCTCTCCCATCACTTTTACAGTTTTACTTCTACGTAGCTGCTTTTGTTCATGTAAATTTGTTTGTTTTTAAGTTTCATTTTTCATGCTATTCTCTTCTTCTCCCCATTAAACCACTTATTTTAACATTCTTGTAAGGTGCCTTGCTGTGGGTCCTGTTTAATTCCATCTTTATTTACGTGCCAATAGAACAGGTTTTTTCTCTTGCTCCTGTTCGTGTACCTGCAGTTCAGTAAGTCAATGGCGGATGGCTATCAAGTGACAACATTCACAGAGAGAGGGAGACAGAAATATGGTGCAAATACTTGATCTGTTTTAAGCCTTGTGGGAGACTCCATCCAAAAATGGAAGTGACTTCGGCCTTCCAGGTGTCAAATAAAAAATAATGCCTGTCAGATCTGGCACCTTGTAATTATTGAACTGAAACAGGAGGGATAAGTATTATACATAAAGAGGTGCTCTCTAATATGTAAATGGTATAAATCAATCTGCTAAAATGTTTGACCACTGCTTTAAATGAATAGGGTGGATTAGATTTATCCCGCTAGGCCCCATGAAATCCTCACGCTCATGGTTACTCATCTAGTCAAATGTAAAAACCCTAATCTGTGCTTTGATTGGACCACATGACGGAAGACAGCCGGTGAGATTTTCCTTCGACCAAAGCAACCTGATAAATGCTCACATAAAGCGACCACTTAATAAAAGCTGCCGGCTACAGTAAAACACCGTTTGTTGGTTCAACACAGCTGAGTAACTAAAGCTAAAGTTGAAATGTTTGCCTGGACCTTCCAAGAGAAAGAAGACAAAGTTTCAAAACCATAGAGATCAGCTTTTTAAATGTAGGTCATAGGAAGCAACAGTTTCACGTAAATAGCCTCCAACAAATACTCATAAGTTCCCACAAACCCTCAGTGAACAAGCCTTTACTCATGACCATCTCAGACTTGCTTTTGAGGCGAGTTTAGAACAAATCACAGGCCTGTTTATAGCACAACAGGGAGAGAATGAGGAAGGAAAAGCAGCATAAATATAGGACATTTTACAAGTTGTAATTAATAAAATATTAAGAACACTAACGTATCCTTAAATGTATCCTTCTAAAATCCTGGGAGTGCCTGGAAGGCAGAAAACTTTGTACAGATATTTTAGACGCCTTTTTTCAGTTCAGAATAATACGAGTTTAGTAGGACTTACGGTAATAAAATGACAGCTTTCATTACTACTTCTGTTAGCACAGTTTTGCTAATACATTGCTAATGCATTTTATCCCGTTTGAGCATTTCCTGTATCAGAATTATATTGAAGTGTGACATATTCTAGCAAGCAGTGAGCTCAAACTGAGACTTAAAAGTTGAAATGTTACTCCATTAGTGTTTCACGGTGGATAATACCTATGCCGAATTGATTAAATGGACTTATTAGAGGAAAAAATAAGCAAATAACATATGCCACAAACCATAAAGGGCTTTGTCTAAACTGGTGAGGTGCGTTAGCATTGATCGGACATATTTAGGGAGAACCAATGAAGCGGAGACATGCTTGAGCGGAAAAAAAAGTTTTAGTAGTTATTAGTTAATGACATTAAACCCTGATAATATAGCAGCGAATAGAAGTTTCCATTTAAAGGTAAGAGTTAGCTTAAGTTGAGAAATAATTAGCTTTACTTCATGAAAAACATTATATCCACCTTGGACTGTATGGATTCAGGAGCGGCTGCAAAATAGGCCATTATGTTTGAAAACTCTAAGACTTCCTCTCGGAACGATGAAAAGTTGATAGTTCTCACATATGAAACTAACTTTAGGACTTTGAACGACGTGTTAAGACAAATGCAACTTCATCTATCTGGAAATACACCTGTTGAGCGTCGCCTCTGGCGTCAAACATGGTGACGGCGGGGAGGTTTTCGACACAATTGCTTCAATAATTTTACCTACCGGATCAGCGTTCATCTTGTTAGACACAGTCGATCGACCGCTAACCCAATGGATGGACTTTCTTTAAAGTTGACGCTGCTATTAAACCTTTGTAAAACCTTTTGAAAGACTTGACAGGCCGATGTTCTACCAAGCCGAATACGTTTCCTCCTCTGTTTAACTTCCTGGTTGTTGTTTTCTCTCCTTCAAACAGAATTCCTTCGCTGCAGCTGTCAAGTGAGCTATAATGGAAGCAAGGTTTCCCGACTGAAGCCCTACTTTTAAAATAAAGTACCCTGTTTAAGGAAGTAACAGTTACGTCAGTGGTTAGCGTAATTGCGTTATTACGTTAGCCTATCCAAAAGCCTAAAAATGAAAAGTGGAAATTAAAATGTTTTAAAAGACAAAAGTTTTATTGAACTAACTCATTCTAACAATATTTTATCGCAAAGTATAATGTGAAAAAGAAATTTTAACAAACTATTAGCCTAAATTAGGTTAGACTACAGAATTAAGGCAAATAATGTGTTATACATTTTTTTTTATAGATTAGTGTTATTTATTACTTTCTTAATAAATCTAATGAATTTGCATTATGCCTTTATCTTGTTGAATGTTGACAATCGCATGCTTTTATTTTGAAGGTTATTTCCCCTAACTTCCTTTGTTGTGGTGAACCTGACGTGTCTCCATGTTACATCCTTAGGATGGCATACCCAGGTGTTACCGTCATATGTTGGCTGCGTGCCTTAATCTTTCAGATAAACCTATCAAACATTTTCACAACATTTTGTTCTGTTCTTTGATGAACTAATAGCTCTGGAGCATAAACTAGGTGTCATGTCATCTTTTTTGTGTTTATGATCAAACAATTAGTGAAGAGGTAGAGAACTAATACCAACACTAATTTAGAGTCAGCTGATAGTAAGAATAGACCTACAGCAAGAAAAATAATGGTTAATATATAGATCACAGGAAGGGGTTTATTGTTTTACAACACCTTAATTTGTATTCATAGCTTCTGGCCAAAATAATGTTTATTTAATATTGTCTTGTGTCACATATTAGAAATGATGAAAACATGAAATGTTATTATGGCATATGTATTTAATCAAAATGTGTAAATATTCAAATGAATAGGGTAGATGTGAATCCACCCCTACATAATGAAAGTAGCTCACTCTAAACACAATAATTCAGAGAGGAACAGTGGCTTTCTTCCACATGGATCATCATGCAAAATCTATTTGTCCACCACAGGAAAATATCATGTCATTTATAACTCCTTTCTTAACTGCTGTGAGTCAGTTCATGTTCTGTGTGGCTGGCAGCTGTGCTACAGGGAATACAGACCAACTCATTCCTTAACACAATAGCTTGGTATCTCTTCATCAGTACCACTAGCTATGTTGCACTGCAGATCCTGTGATTAGAAAAATGTTTCAGTGTAGTAAATGAACCACATTAGGACCTGAGCAATGAAAATGTGGGATTATAATTAATCATTGCTTTTCATTTTCTTAATAAATGAATGAGAGTGAAGTTTGAGTCTGTTTGTTGAGCCATTCATGTATTTGTCAGCTGACTGAGTGGCTCCTCCCGGCTCTGCAGCTGATGTACTGATGTCATACAGAGTCCCACCCAGCCAGCAGTACTGGCCCTGACCAACCGGTTTTATTTCTATAGAGGAAGGTAGCACTGAGGCCTAAATACTGTTCATTTCCTGCTGTCATGTTGTAATACTGCTGCAGGCTGCTCTGATTCACAAGCAGCTAAAAATAATCAAAGCAATTAACGGCATTAGAAAGGGTGCTAGAAATACTGTTTAAAACATTCTTGAAAAAAAAAGAAGGCTGAATAAACCCCGATAATATATTTTAGAAAAAAAGGCTTTTATTTTTTGACAAGATGCATTTTTTGCAATGGTTGAGCAGTTAAATTATCCACACAGGATAAGCATTAAAAATACAGAATAAAAACAGACAAATGTTATGCCTTCCAAGGACTAAAGACACATTTGACTTTGGAAAAGTTCCTGATGTATTGGATTTACTAAAAAACAAGATTTCATCAAATCTAAAAAGTGTCACATAGAAATAGTGGATATTATACAGAGTAAGAAGATGAATGAGAGCGTGACAGAATAACAGTCCTCCATACAACATCCCATCATTCATTTCTCCTCAGCGACCTTGTCTGATGATGATATCTGACATGTCGTCAACCTTCACCAGCTCCAAGTTCTGTTAAAGACAAAACATATTCAATATTGCACAATGCAATGAAAACATGAATACTTTAAAAAGCAGAACACATTACAATAATAGATTAATTGTGTTTAAGTGATGTTAATTTGTGATTATTTTTGCCTCTTACCAATAGAACAATGCAGCTTCCTTTCTGCCAAATAAAGCTCCAGCCATGATGTCAATTTAAAATGTCTTTTTTAAAACCAAAACTCACCTTTTCATTGGCGAGATGAAGCAGAGCGACGAACGCCAGAGGCACTGACAGGTTTTGAGCCATCATGTTTGGTAATCTGGACCAGAACAGAGCGGGAGAGACGATGAAGTGATAGAAAGACATACGCAATACATTTTAGAAAAGAAACCAAGGGTTAAAAAATACTGCAGTTAAGGAAGCAGTAGTTTTTAATTCTGCTGCTAGCAGGCTCACAGCAGGGTCTCCAGTATGTATGTAGTGTACGTTTATATGTAGACATATTGGAGAAGACTCTGGGTTTAAATCACACAGCACGTACAGATGCGCATATTTGCAAGCATCTGCTTTTTTGCAAGCGCTATTCAGTCATTATTATTCCTCGTTAGTGCCTTGCCATGGCAGGAGGTCTGCTCTGCTGTTACCTTTGAAGCAGCGTCTTTGTGGTCTGACTGAAGACTTTCTCCCCACAGACCTCTGGTTTCTCCACAGTCGCTACCTCCTGTAGTGAACAGTAAGGCATAAATCCAATATCTACCACAAACAGAGGTTTAAAGATGAACTCAGCTAAATCTCTGAATGGCTACATGTCGACCCACCAACTGTGAGCAATGACACAAGATTAAAGTTTCAAAACCTAAAGCGGATTCCTTCACCACCTTGTACTACTGCTGTCACACACAGAAAACCTGATACATGGCTATTTTGTCAGTGTGCTTTACCTCTGTGGGTTTCTCTGGGCTTTCAGTCAGGAGAGTCCACATGCTGGTCTTTAATCTCTTCATGTCCATTTTCTTTGCAGTCTTAGCATAGTTGATCTCAATCTTGTTGACCTACAAAAACAATAAAGAACAAGTAGGTAAAACGGCAAAACCGGGGCCTGTTGGAGGTGGTTGCATCCTCTGGGTGCATTGGCCCGGGACGATGTCATCAGGAGGTGTTTCGGCCTTTATCCTCAACGCTCTCTAGGTGGCAGGTGGCATCCGAGAGCAGAGACAGCCGACTGGAGGGCGGCTAAAAACTAAACCGACACACAGTATGATTCGCACTAAAATCGTGTTACTCACCCTGTGCGGTTCAGGCACCAGATCGTCCTCCCCATAAGTTGAGATTCCCTCTAGATCTTGTGAGGGCGGAGGTATACCGTCACCCGAAGGCTGGGTATCATTCGAACCGGCAAACCCTTCAACGTCATCGTCACTGTCTCCACCCTGAATAGGTAGAGGGATGCCAAAAGAATCAAAATGTTACACATCGTTACAAATCACTTTTTGAACTTGATGATAATCCTCTGTCTCTGATTCCCCAGAATATTAGAAGTCCTCACATTTAGCAGATTCTACAGTACAGCCTTTGGTTTAGAGGTGGTAGGTCAACCTGATGTTCATGCATTGACAATCATCGATAGAATCATCTGAGTGTGAGACAGAGGCTAAAGGATCACAAGTTTGATCACTGTATCCTGTCATATGATCCTCAGCGACCCACAGTCCCTCTGGTGGGGTTTATTATAATTCCAGTATAAATCTTGAGGCTCTACGTTCTGCCTGTTGTAAAGTGATTGCTGTCATTGCTAGTTTTTGATCGATGCAGCTGTCATTTTGACGCCCACTGCCCATGTCATTTGCATTCATCTGCGCGCCCACGGGAGTATTGGTTTTAACGTGAGGTGTGTTCAGGATCATCGTTGGTGTCTCTTGAGGCAGCAGTATTGACTGTGCCATTGGCCTTTGGTTGGTCAAAAACACGGATGAAAGATAATGGCTCAGCATTTTTCCTGATATTTCAGGGGTGCATCACATTCTCCTACATGGACTCACATGTTACACAGTAGTCTGGCATGGATCAACTCCTAAATCATCCACCCGCCATCCACCCAAATTCACTATTTTCTCAGATTTAGAGACCCACGCCCACATGGACATTTCACTGCACCTCTACCAGTGCCTCAGGATTTCTCAGTAGGATGGCTGCTTTAATCCAAACAATGTCACTGTGAACATGGACTGTGTGCAACATTCGGCTGTACAGGAGAACACAGAATATTAATATCTAGATCCCATCGGCATGTCATGAGATTTGAATAATCAACAAAGTTAAGCTGCTGTTACACCATGAAACAAAGGCTACATCCACATCTGATAACTAACTTTGTGAACACACAAAAGAATCTGTTCAACTGAGGTGGAGACAATTGATGGATTATCACATTGTTTTCTTCACAATAATTGTTTAGAGCATGTTGCACTGAAAATTGATTGGGATTGAGTCGAACTTAGCTTTAAGTAACAGATACTGATCAGCGAGACTAACATGATCAGTACATATGATCCGTTTGCATCAGTTATTATTATTTTGATATAACAAACCCCTACTTCATAGAAAAAGGACGTCTGTTGAAAAACTAATTAACTAGTGTAAATCAAACCGGACCTGAAGTCCTGGACAGAAGTTGGCTGTGTCATTGGCGTTGTTGTAGTCGTAGTCTCCAATGCCTTCTCCAAGCTCTCCAGACAGCCTCCTCTGGCCTTCTTGACTCAACTAGAGTAAACAAAACAATAAACTGTATATCCGTCTTAGGAAAACACAAATGATCCATATTAAGTTACTCAATGTACATTATATGTTGACTGTAACAAGTCTAATTTAGTATAATAATTTTTGATCCATATCTAGCCTGTGAATAACCTATAAGCCCAACTATCTTCTATAATGAGCAACTTCAAAACGCATGTTTCTAAGAACCCAATGTTTTCCTGTCACTAGCCCTAATCTACTGAAACAAACAAGCATGTGATACTGAAATGACTTTTTTACGTACTCAAAACCAAAACATGTTAAATCATGAACAACCATCATTTAGTCATAACAGAAATAACAGTCATTGGTGCATTTCAGAGTAAAAATGATGTTGGTGAGATGTTTGTGCATGATTGAAAAGACCTGGCCAAGGCAATAAAAAACCCAGCCAAAATTAATGTCCTACTGAAACAACTGATGATGCCACGACTTCAAAACTTATGTGACCAGGTAGCTGGGATGCTGATGGTCGGAACTCTGCAGACACGTGTAGCACAGATGTTACAGATGTTATGGCTCATTGCACAGTGTAGGCAGATCACATTTAGTGACAAGTCCAGATTTAACTTGCACAGAGCTGATGGTCGTAGGCGTGTGTATCGTCACCATGGGGAACGCTATCCTGCCACATACATCCAGGAAGTGGACTGTTTTGCTGGTGATGTCATGATGTGGGGAGACATTGCTAATGGATGGGGGTCAGACCTTTTCCACATCCACTGTACACTGACAGCTATCTGTTACCGAGATATGGTCCTAGATCCACACGTCATTCCCAGGATACAACAATCAGGCATCACCTTCATGCATGACAATGTCAGACCACATGTGGCTCATGTCTGTCAGGAGTAGACCTGGACCAGAACAATGTCACTGTCCTTCCTTGGCCACATATTCACCAGATCTCAACCCAACAGAGCATCTGTGGGATGTTCTGGATCACCGGGTGAGACAGAGATCCTGCTCCAGCAACACATGAACAACTTGTCACAGCCCTGCAGGAAGAATGGCATGTCATCCTACAAGTCCAGATTAACGTGTTATCCATTCAGGAGGTATAAAGTAGTGATAAATGCTGGAGGTGATCACACTCAGTACTGACTGTTGTTGTTCTCTGTATCACAATCCACACTTTTTGACTTGTAAACACTAAGACAACCACCACTAATTTGTAAAAAAACGGATTTTTCTGTACTGTTAAAGTGTGAATAAAGCTGTGTCAATCATAATTTGCCTTTGATATTTAATATGAACAGGACTGCATGAAAGCCTACGAAATTATGTATTTTTACTGTTTCTCAGTATAGAAGATTACAAAGCTAAAAGGAACGATGTCTCAGTTACATCCAATAACCCCAAAGTAACTCTAATTCACTGCTGCTCTGCAACAAAGTAATGGACCACACTGGTGCTCTGATTCCTCAAACATAAAGTATGTCCGTGTATGAGTGGCTCTACTTTCAGGCTCTTCCACCAGCCCCGTCATCTGACAGGGGATGTTAAGACTCACCGTACTGGACGGTTTGAGGCTGAGCTGGGACAACGTCTCTGGGGGAAACTGGAAGTCTGCTGGTAGAGTTGTTTTCTTATTGCTGGCACTGAGGGCAGACTTGTTGTTGGTAGTGGCCGCCTGTGGAACAAAAAACAGACAATGCTAAATTTTAGTCTGCATCTCAAGTGATATCATGTTTTTGCTAAAGATTGTATTTGCAGATTCTGTGTTGGAGTTCACTAGATTCTAAAGATCTAACACTGCAGTTGTATCAGTTGTAAAAACACTGACAGGGAACATTTTTAGACAATGAGTACTTTCACTTTTCATATTTCAAGTGCATTTTGCTGAACAAACTGTAATACTTTTACTGGAGTAAGTCTTTAAATGCAAGAGAACTGTTATAGTGCAGTATCAGTACTAAAAGATCCACTGATTGAGACTGTGGTTCAGTCAGTGGCTTTCTTGGGGGGTTAAAAACTAGTGGAACTTTACTCATTTTCAGACATACAGTTATGAGAGATTTCATTTTAAAGGAAAGGTTCAACAAGGCGAGTGAGAAAATCTATACCCTCACATGTCTGTTTGATAAATAGGTAGCTGTAGCCGGCAGCCTGTTAGCATAAAGACTGGAAATACAGGGAACAGCTAGCCTAGCTACTGGCTGGCAGGCTCACAAATGAACAGGTTATATCTTGAATATATTCATAAAATTATGTGTCCACTTGTGAGGTTTTAGGCTTTTAGACAGAACCAGGCTGGTCATATCCTCCTTTTAAGTTTTTATGTTAATCCAAGCCAGCTGCAGGTTTTAGCATGTTTTGACCATACCTACATGAGATCTTATCTTATCTGCAAGAAAGCAAATAAATGTATTTCCCCATATATTGTAATATTCATTTGATAATAACGCAATGAACATAAGGCAGCATTTATACCAGATCTCACTCCCTAACAGTGAATATGATTTGTGTGGGACAACAAAGCAGCAAGGGTTCTTACTCTTGTTGTGCGGAAGTAGGTGTCAAAGTTCACATCATCGGTGAAGTCAATTTCAAACGTCTTCTTGGGTTTCCTTTTACGTGCCTCCTTGTCAGGCAAATGGTCCACTATACAGGAAGAAGTACATGAGAGCAGAGTTACAGATGAGACATGAGTTACTCTGCACACATTCAGCAGGGGAGGACAAACATTAGAAAATCAGATCTGCTGCTACAGACCATGTGAGACTCTAATTTATAACAATCTAAAACACAAGCACAAGCCTAATGTGTGTAATTTAAGCTTCAGTGTAAACACAACATCAAAATACATTTGTAGAATTACATATAACAGGGTGGATATTTACTAAAACTAGAGACTAGGGATGGACCAGTTACCGATCTGGCCATTAGTTTGTAGGGCTGTGTGCTGGAGAAGATTCTGACAATACGTATCATAATACAGGGGTCATGATTCTATATATTGTTGTATATTGCGATTTTGCAAGCAAAGCTATATATTGTTTCAAAGGTCTGTTTTCTTTGTGTTTACATTAGCAATATTTGCTTACTTCTGCCTGTCTCTATTGACCCCGTTACATTAAGTACAGTGTTCCTTTATCATGGCGTTCACCATTTACCAGCAGCTGACCATATTCACAATAAAGCACCATCAAGGTGGTCTTAAAGCTGTTCAGACTTAATTTGAGGTCATTATGGTGAACAGGCTATTAGGACATAAAAGTAAAAAATATGACATTTTCTGTTGCCTGACTGCAGTAAAATATTAAATTATTCACCACTTCTGATGAGTGTGCAAATTTTCATGAGTTTTCATGCATGTTAAGCCCCCCAAAATGCCTTTGTTTGTGCGGAATAATAATCCTTTCTAAAACAATAGGTTCCTGGCCCTAATGAGCTACTGCCACAAAGTTTTGCATTTAAACAAATATTTAAAAATTGATAAAGTGGTTGATACAGTAGTATTAAGTAAAATATCATCAAATGTGTCTCATTATTTTCTTGCACTAATATTTAGCATTTTCCACATTATCTATATCTGTGTTTTTTTGTCAAATCGTTGTTTATAATAGTAGTAATATGCAATAATCATTATATTTTGTATTAATTATCAAAATCTGCAATGTAACTAAGAACTGACCTTAACATATAAATGTGGATTAGTGGATTGATACTCAACTATAGTAATAGTACCTCAAAAATGTGCTCAAGTCTAGTGTTTGATTTATTGTACATGCCATCACTGCTGATTAGGAATTTTGACACTAAGATTTTCTTTTTTATTGCAAATGTATATCAGTTTCAAATATCAATTCTATTGATTAGCTCTGAAAAAATTAAACAAAACAAAAAAAACAACAACATATATGCAAAAAGAAGAAAATGCAGTGGTTGATGCTACAATAAATCTCATTGCAATAAACTGAGATAAAAATATGCTTACTTAATTATATTACAACAATATTCCACCACATTGACCCAAGTACATGGAAAGACAATAGATGGTAAAGTGTCTTGCTTTCATTTCTACTTTGATACCAAAATTGTGTCTGATTATGTGTTAAACCATAGATTTCACTTACGCTTGTGTTTTGGCTTGAACTGCCAGTATCCGGGTCCCGCCCACGTGGCCATGGTCCTGGGGCTGAAGTATGAATATTCCCTTGGCTGAGAGGACAGCTGCAGACACATGGTGGTGATGTCTCCCTCTCCGATTGGAATCACATCCCTGTACCACCACAGCAGCATGAGAAACCATCCAAAGCAACGTGCACGCATGCACGCAAACACACAAATTATTCCTCATCCTTAATTAGTTAACAGAGGCTGTAAGAGTTGGATTTTGACTTTAGATCATCTAATGAGTTCAACACCTACTCTCCTGTGATGCAATTATTTTACCCCCATGATTATGAAATTAATTTCGAAATACAAGCTTAAGTAGGCATTAAGAAAAAGAGGCTCATTTCCTCCATAGATCTTAATAGGAGCTATTCTTTCATAACACTAGCTATAATCAGCGGAAGAGAAAAAAGTAAGAGTAAAGGGTCATTAGTGAAAAAAACAGTTCCTTTCAGACTTTAAAAAATAAAATATATAATATATTTAAATTAGCCAGAAGTTCTGCAGTAAAAGGGAGAGTTCCTCTACCTCGAAGCAGAAGAAAAACAAGCCTACAATCCACTGTCTTACCTTCCTTTGCCGGACCCAGAGGCCTCACAACCCTCCTTGTGCTCCTTGGATCTCTCCTCAGAGTCACCGAGTCCCTCCTCATAGTCGGCGTCAAAGTCAGGGCAGTCTTCTTCTTCAGGCTCGGGCTCAGGCTCTGCGTTCACGTCAAACACATGTTCGCCCTGCTTCATCTTCTCCAAGAGCTGATTCATGGTCTGAAACGAGATGCACAGTCAGACAGAAGGCCCGCTGAGATCTGACAGTCTGTGCAAATAAGACTTGTCTAATTCATTTAAGAACATAAACTATAGGTGTAAGGTAGTGGATCCTATATATACAGGAAGTTCAATCAGAAATTAATCAGCTAAAGTTTTAATCAGATGAATGCTCCGATATAACACAAAAATGTCCAAGAGCAGTTCTCCTATTCCTAAAAATGATTGATATCACTGCATGTGACAAAGTTTCCTTATATGGTTTGTCTGACCTGCTCAGGGTTCCAGCTAGTGAAGGAGAAGTCCTGCAGAGAGGGGCAGATGGAGCTTTTCTCCTGGGAACGCTGCAGTCCGGCTGTCAGAAACACAGCACAGAAGGATGGGGTAAGCATTTCTTCTGATAGAGAGCTCAAAAGAGACATAGCTTGGTGGCACTGAGTTTCAGACAACCCTTAATGACAGTGTTTAATTCCTACCTAACAGGTTATGTAAATGACAGAAAATATTTTCTTGGCCTTGGTTAATATTTCTTACCCATGAAGGGGGATGCAGGGACTCCCTGTGGAGGTGGAGGAGAGTAAGAGGGTCTGGACTGAAGGAGGGTCATGTAGGAGGGAAACAGCAACTCGCAGCGACTGCTCTCACTAAAGAGAACTGACAGGAAGACGCCGGACGTACTGCTCTCATCGAAGGATGAGGCCATCCTGTGAAACATGGGGTCCACCTAGAAGAGTTCATGTTTACAGCCATGAAGACAGAAACGAGGAGAAAAAAAACATATAGTGTACTGAAACAGACTCCAGAGTAAAATCACTTTCATTTATCGTTGTGCTAAAGCCAACAAAGCATGTTTTGAGTTAAATGTTTGCATTTAAGTGAAACTCAATATATACATTTACCACAAAATATATTCTAAAGCAGGCCATGACTGCACAGTCAAATGTTGACATTATGTTCTTCTGTTTTTTTGTTAAACAAAGTTAAACTAATGAACTCTCTGGTTTCTTCAGCTACACTCATTTTTAGGACAGTCTTCAAACTGGTAGATTTAGTGAATTACATATTATGATAAATAAATATTGACAAATGTGAAAAAATATCAGTATTGTATTTTTTTCTATATCTGCTGAGAGGATGAAGTAAATGAGACAGATGGTGGATTAAAAATCCCAGGGGCATTTGAAACACTAATTTCTCAAGAGCAGTAAAACTGCATCTCATTTTGTTGTTTATATTTAATGTTGCATCAGTGAGATCATTTATTTAATGAATGGATGAAAAGGTAGAAAGAGAGACTGGAAGCTCCAGAGTGCCTGTCACCACCTTGCCGATGATCTGCTGATTGACAGGTATGTATTTCTGCTTTACAAAATGTATCTCAAATTAAGTTTCTCTTCTTCATTCACTTTGCACAACCTGTTCCCGGATCAGGGACTGTTTTGTGCTCCAGGAACTTCATGTAATCCCTGAATCCTCTTGTCAAGGAGCACGTTTAATTCCTGAGCTCCTCAAAAAGTTTGTGGATGAAACACGTTTAGGCAAATTCATCAATAAAGAATGGCTTTCATCCAATCACATTCAATGAGACAGAATATCGCAGTGCTCTGTCCCACAGCATAACTATCATCCTTTTATAATTAGGTTGTCATTTGAACTTATATTATTCTGTGGAGACACCGTACCTCACACCTCCTCTCAGACTCAGCACTATTGATGTTGCCCAGGTTTTGCTCTACTGTCCTCTTAGGAGGCCTCTTTTTCCTTGGCTGCTTAGCAGTCACTTCACCGTCTGAATGCCCTTCATCTCTGTCATCCTCCTTCTGTCCATGGTCTGTACATGCATAAAAAGGAACAAACAGAACAATGTGGACAGACCAAGTTTAACATTCTGCCCGACAAAGCGTGAAAACCTACATCCAATCTCTATTGTTCTGTATTTATGTAGTATATTGTAAATCCAACAGCATACATGAAATTAAATGAATCACACTGCTGTGCCTCACCGTCCCCAGGTTTGGTTTCGGCCCCCAGGCCACCCAGCACCCTGTAAGCATCGGCATGAACAGCATCAACCCTCACAGCATAGATCTTTGTGCTAGCATCCAAAGTCCCAGCTGCCACCTGTAGGACACACACATAGAATAGATACATACACACTGCTTGTGAAATAAATCTGACAAAGACTATTTCATGACACAGTTACCTCAAATAATATTGTTTAGATTTTTTTTGAATAGCTATCCCTTGAGACTTTTGCAGCTGCCTTAGATCAACTCAGGATACTGCAGACTTTATCAGAATAAAAGATTCTCATCAGATAAAACACTATTCTCGGCAGCATAATTTAGCAAGGGCTTTAAACTGAATGTAAGACTTGAACCCTCTACTTTACTGGATTCAAGAAAGACCTGTAAAGCCCTTTACTTGGATTACTGCTTTTTCAACATACATCACCTGGATGGTTTTCAGAAATTCTTCGATCATCTTTCACACAATATTTGATGGATGACTAAAAAGTAGTAAATAAAAAAAAGTCATACCTTGAAATTTGTGAGTTCAGAATCCTTTTGTTTGAGAATGTCAGCCATGTAATCGATCAGATGCAGACCAAAGGCATTTTTTGTGGTAATTTTCTGCCAAAAAGAAAGTCAAATTGTGGATTGTGGAATCTTTGTAACACTTACAGTAGAAATGCACACTGTGTGAAGCACTGGTACACAAACACATGCACATATACTTACATTTTCAGTGGAGAGTTTTATGCAGGTGGAGTAATGTTCTGAGATTTGTGCATTTGACAACTTGGGCACGGCAGCAGGGGTTCCTGTGGCACTGCATGCAACAATGAGATTATGTTTCAGGTCTCAACATACATATTAGCATGGCAGGCAGAAGCTGGCCGTTAAAGCCAAGATTAAAAATGTTACAAATCAGAGTTCAAGACTCAATCTGCTTATCATTATGGAAAACGGTCACATCAAATTTGCACCATAAGACTTACATGGCAACCTACAACCAAAGTTATGCTCAAAACAGCCAAAAGCATGCTAATGCCAAATCTTTATATCTACAGCTTACCTATGACATGCCGAGTCATTGAAGGAGGAGTCACTGGCAGCTTGAAGGTCAATGACTCTTGACCTTCGGCGCTGACGCCGTTCCTGCTCGTCATCATTTCCAGGGAATGCTGCCATCAGCGGTGTGCTGCAGTCCGCTGGGGACAGACCCTTGTTCTTCAAGGAGGATGACGTCCAGCCTTGACGTACCCGGGAGATGGGTGTGGAGGCCGCACTCATCGTAGCTGGAGACAAATAGAAAAACAGAGGCTACACGTTGGCAAATTGGTCTAAGTTTCAGATTGTAGAAAAACTGCTGGCATCATGTTTTAAAAGATAAAAAAAATATAGGTGGGAGAATGTTACAGATACAGAGAAGAATTTCACTTGAAATGTATTGTAATGTTACAACTATGAAAAGAAGTTTATATGATGACGATAATGCTTGTGTTGATTCTCATTCATCCAAGTCATGGTAATCCTTGAGTTGAATCTGAAGCAACTGGACTCCTATTTCCTGTATAAATAGAAGTCTAGTTGCTTCAGATTCAACCTTCAAGAATTTATATGATAACATTAATTTTAACATTGGTCAAAATTCCTGATATACTGCAATTGCGGCTAAGTTGTGAACCCAGCCAGAAATTGGAAGGAAAGGATTTTTCAAGAGGAATATACACTCATTTGAATGCATGTATGACATATTTGACAGACTGCCAGGGGAAAACACTGTTTCAGCTCCTGTTGTCCAGTTGAATTTTCAAACTAAGTTTGACAGTTTTCACTCCTCAGTGAAGTAGTTGGCCAAATGTAAAAATAAGAATTCAAGAAGGAAATGCAAGAGAATCTCATGAGAAGAACGATGACGTAATGAAAACAAAGGAAATACCGGCATGCACTTGTAACAAATAATGAATGAGTATTACATTTCCCATTAGTTTTTTCAGCTATTAAGACAACTACAACTATATGCACTACAAATGTGCATATTTGAGGAAACTAGATTTATTAAGACTAACATTAGCAATGAGCCTCTTTAATCACTGGAGACTCGTAAAGGCACTACGTTAATTAACATCTTTGGCCCCAAACCACTAATCCTTTTCAACCACAGAGGCTGCAACGTATTGAAAATCATTTTTCAAATTAATTTCGGCTGTTTTGTGTGTTACAACGTTATCTATGTACATTCAGTCCTTTCTGATTTTTTAATGTTAGCTAACGTTATAACGTGTGTAGAAAGACAGTCGTGTAAATAAGCAAAAGGACTCCAACAGGATCATAACACAAAGTGACTTAAGTCAACGCTAATACATTAATTATCCTTGAAAAAGAAACGTGTCTTGTTAATACAGCATATCTTTCAAGATAATCGAACAAAAGATACACAGCTCACTGAGTAAGAGCTCTTGCAGCTTAGCGTTAGCATAACAACGTTAGCTTTGGTTAGCATTGGGTAATATGAACGTATTGCCATGAACATTATTAGTTGACTGGCTTACTGACAGAGGAGCTGTACAACAAATCTTTTTCGGTTCACTCAACGTACCTCACAATGTCTAAAATCCGAAAATTCTCCCTTGCAATGTGGCACTCCAGTACAGAGAAACCTGTAGTTTTCTTCCTGCTCGTTTGAATTTTTGCGCCGAACGGTTTACGTTACATAAAATACGTCATAACGTTGAGCCACGCCCACCACGAGATCATTAGAATGTCTCATTTGTGAGGAAAAGAATAATAGTCCTTGTTCGTAAACTAGAATGTGATATGTTCATTTCATGATTCTGTTTTAAATCACACTTGAGAAATCTGTTAGATTCTGCTCAGTATTTTGTATCACCAATTCTGACAGCTGCACTTCGCTGAAAATGACCTTTTGCTTCCAGTTTCAAGCAGTGGCTTGTTGCTGCAGCTGTTCTTGCAGAATAAGTAACATAGCCCTTGATAACTCTTGTAAACTCTTAATACAGACATTGTCGCTATGACACAATAGCATGCATGCACAACCCCTCTTTCTTTTTAGATTTTTAGATTTTCCATAAATTCGTTCACGTTCACTGATAATTTGATCAGCCTTGTGATTATCGGAGTGAAGTGTTCCTTCACTGGCACAATTATTGGGACAGTCATTGGTTGCAATGAGTGTCTTTTTTAGGAGGAAATATTTGCTGAAACAGTGTTCCTCAATCCTGTCAGATCAGCCAGGATAGGCTGCAAGTTTGAGGGACTACTGATAAATTTATTTTCCAGACAATTGAAAGATGAAAGTTTTGAAAATGGATTAGAGAGGATGAATTGATTTCAATGAAAAGGAAATAACTGCTCACTAGATGGCAGTAAAAAGCAAGGATCCAACCCTAGCAAGTTACAGTATGTACTAAAGGCTTTATGGAATTGATTGGCAGAATTTCCCCCATTTGTTATGAAACAAAAACTAAATTCCCCGCAGGACAAGCTCTAATTCCTTGCTTTCTTATTTTTCCTCGATTTGATTTAGCATCGGGGCTGTCTGGCTTGTTGCTGTCTCTGAGGTGTAGTCATGTCATCCTTGTAAAGACAACAGACGGGCAGGATTTAGGCTGTAAACCCTGAGGATTGCAGCTAAACAGCTATCATTGATTAATTCTGCTGTACATCTACAAAAATAATAACTATCAGAACTGATTTATCAAGGTGAGTCCTTTCTCTTGCCCTGCGTCCAAAGGGAACCTCTTGCCACCAGTGTCTCAGCCAATATTGTGATGGTTCCTGATTTGCAATTTCATCTTGAAGTCTTAGAAAAATAAAGTCATTTACGTAAAGTCATTTATTCTTGTGATAAAGTGTCAAGTCTCTCACATTATTTGAACCAACCTGTCATCTCCACTTTATAGCCTGTATTTGTCAAGTTTGCAGATCACTTGTTTTCATTTCTTTTAGTCAGATTTTTTAGGAAGTGCATTTTAACACCACAGAGATCAGTGTTAGACCTTTGACTGTGTTGAAAGCTCTTGGAACTATAATTATATATTTGTATGAGTGTGAACAAAGCCAGCTGTGAGCTGTAAAGAGCTTGAGCAAGTAGGGACGAGAACAAATGCCTTTCTAGCAGTTAATATAGTCGTATCTAAAAGTCCACGCTCTGTTCCTCTGGTGGTAGATAATAGTATTTGGTCATGGTTGTGGATTTGATCATAAATCCATTTTCCATTGTGTCTTTGTGTGCTTATATGTCTGTATGTGTGTGTGTGTGCATACTGTGAAATCTTTAATTCCTCTAAAGAGAAGATCATACGTGTGATATATAGTCATGGCATTAAAACTGAAAAGACAGTGTGTGTGTAATATGTGCCTCCATCATCTTCAACAATATGTCATGACACGCACACACATACTCATGTCAACATACAGCAGTGCCTGACAAATGAAAAGAATTGATCTCTTCAGCAGAAGAAGCCTCAGCTTGTTTTACACAGCCATGGCCATTTGATTGATTTTCCCTGTCTGGTCCATGTTGAGAGATGATGAGGATTATTAAATGACTATCTTTCTCTACCCTTTCAGCTCATACTTAATAATAATCCTCTTTATTTCATAGTTATTAACACCAAACATGTCTCTCCTGAAATGGTTTTCAATAATTAACCTAGGTCTGGCCTTGTTCACCTTAGTTTAACTCCTCTTTTAAACTTAGAACTCACACTGACTCTACACCATTCTTAGCTCAGGGTTAATGGGACACATGAGTCATAGCACACTTAAAGATTATGCAGTGCAGTGTGAGCCTACACTAGACTGTGTGGTTAACTTAAGTCTATTTGGCAGAGAAGAGGACAGGATGAGGTCCAAGCCAATGAAGAAGATATATGTACAGTACCGCTCCAATGCTTTTAATGAAATTACAAAACAGAGGAGTGCTATGTATGGTATGCAGCCTTTACAACAAGGACAGACTGAAGCAGTAGAGCAGGGTCTAAGAATAGAGTGTTGGCTGTTTTCAGATTGGGTAGGCTCAGGAAGAGGTGTCATAGAGAACAGCATAAGTCAAATGGAAATACTAAATATGTTGTGATTCAAAAAATGCAATAAACCTTGAATGTTGTATGCAACGTCCTTAACTTGATTACAATAGTCTGATATACTTCCAACAGTACTTGAGTCTGATTTAAACTACTTTCAATGTGTTATTTATATTTATATTTTGAACTTGCATTGTGAAGTTCATACATTCATTCATTCAATTTCTGTAACAGCTTATCCTGTAGGGTCCTGGGGGGCTGGAGCCTGTCCCAGCTGACATTGGGCGGGAGGCGGGGTTCACCCTGGACTAGTCACCAGTTCATCACAGGGCCTCAAAGAAAGACAAACAACCATTCACACTCACATTCACACCTAGTGGCAATTTAGAGTCACCTATTCACCTCTATTACATGTTTCTGGTGGCGGGAGGAAGCCAGATAACCTGGAGAGAACCCATGCAGACACAGGGAGAACATGCAAACTCCACACAGAAAAGTCTCAGGTGGATTTGAACCCAGAACCTTTTTACTGTGAGGCAACAGTGCTAACCGCTACGCCGCTGCCCGATATATCAACTTAGAAGATGATAATATGTCAATGTTGTGTGTGAAACATGCTTATGCTGCCCCAGAGTGGCCAAAAAAGGATTTAATCTATGAATTGGCTGTGAGTTGTGTCCCTAAAAGGAACACGTAGTGATTGTTCAGAAACACTGTTTGCAACTTTACAACAAAGCCTCATGAATTTCACCATTTCTTCGAAGCACCGTCCTGTTGTGGCCATTCACCATTTTGAAGTTTATAGTACTTGCAGGAGAAAAGTTGCTGGCTCTCTGAAAGGCTCATTCCCTGACCTCCACTGTGTCTGTGCTTAAATTTAGACAGCTTTGTGTCTGAAACAGCTGCGGCCTGTCAAATAACCACTTAGCTGAGGAGGCTTGTTTGACCTGCACAGATGGAAACATGAGACGGATAAAATATGTGTTTTTCGTGACAGCATGTCTGTCTCTCTGTCTGTGTGTCTGTCTCTTACACTCTCAGAGCTGGACACATGCACACAAACACATAAAGAAACAAACACCAGCAGATATGGGTGCAAACATGTATGTGCAATATATTCACCATTAGTATTTATGCAATGTTCACTGTAGAGGCAGCCTTAATCGATAAAAAATTAAATGGCTTCTACCACATCCATTACATCCTGTCACGTAATTTGCAGTATAGCAGTGGGAAGGTGAAGATGAATCCAGCACACTCTGTAATGGCCCCATAGAGTTCCATCACCTCCATCTGAATAACTCAAAATGATTCCATGAATGCTGATGACTCATTGAAGGAGCGCAGGTGGTGGCAGTCCAAATATTGATTTGATTTTCCGTCCACTGATCAGAGGTAAAAAATGTGATTTACAAGACTGACATGAGCTCATTCACCATCTAACCTGGGATTCCGGTTTATGGACTCGCCCACGGCAGATCACATGACGCTGTGCATCGTTAAACTCCTCACATTAGGCTAGTGCTGCCTGCCATTTATTGATGTTGCCATTTGTCTTGTTCAGAGGTATTTACAGAACACATGCCACATATGTAAGCGCCTCCATCCTGGCTCGTGCTCAGGAAACATGTTGCCATCCGGAGAATCAGGCTTGTTCCATTATTAGAGTTACATATAGTCATGCTGAAACGGGAGTATGGAAAAAACGCCTCAAGCATTAAAGTAAATTACATCTGATATAGAGGTCTCCCGTCAATGCAGCGTGAAACAGAGAGAAGTTGAAGTTCCAAGGCAACAGAGCAAGATGAATGAAGGGCATCCATTTCTATAAGTGTGTGGGATAGGTTAGTGATGAAACACCTACTATTTGCAATCAGAGGGGGAGGAGGGATACAGAGAGGAGTCCTAAAGCCCCTTTCTTGGACATAACGATGCAGAAAGAGAGAGGTTTGTGAGAGGTTTGGAGGGTGCAACATGTACAACCGGTCAATACCTTTATACTATTCCTCTCCACACAACAATCTGTCCCTGTGGAATACAACAATACTGCGGTATACTCCATTTTATTACTAGACCACAATCGATGCCAAAGAAACGTATTGTTCACTGATTGAGATCGGTGTGCATTGAATTATCCAGTGGTGACTCTGTCTCACAGCAGATGCTTTTTCACATCATGGTTGTGGCTAATCTTCTGGCCTCAGTGGGGAGCAGGCTATGCCTTTTTTTTGGAGCCTAGCATAGCATAGCAAAGAAAAGCATTTTCATATTAACTGGTTTTTGTACTTCAACAACAGCACAGCTTCCAGACGAAAGACGATAAGGCTCAAACAAAATAAAGACACCTCTTTGTGCAAAATGCATACCAAATACTGAAATGTGTCTTTTAAAAAATAAGAAGTGGAGTATAAGTAAACACTTCATGTGTGTGTGTTTATAGTAACCATTGGGTGCCCTTTATAAATCTGTGCATTAAAACAGCACTGAAATATATTTTGTTTGAGGCTCACACACACATTTTCACAGATGTAGACAGGCAGCAGGCAGGCAGAGAGTAAAGCAGATGATGGAGGCAGTTAGCTGTAGCGGCAGGGACTGGAAAAGGTGGTACTGGCCATCCAGGCACAGGAAACACACGTTAGAAAAAAGCTCGAGGAAAAAAAGCAACACGAGGAGAAAACCTCTCGTACAGAGACGCTGAGCGGCTGAGAAAGTCACCACAGTAGCAGCAGGAATGATGTGGTGAAGTGTGGAGGTGAATTCAAGGCTCTCATTCTGTGGCAGATGAGGTAATAGCAGTCAGGTGTACAGATGGTCCAGGTGCCAGGAAGCCACCCCAGACATAGAGTGGTATCGATCTTCTTATCAAAATTTCAGCCAAAGTATCTCCTAAAATGTCAAAGTATTCCTTTCTTTATTAATGTGTAACTAAAGTGAAGAGAAAGAAAAAAAAATAGATAAAGTGAAGAGAAAGAAAGATCATAACTTTAAATCATTTGTAAATCAAAAAAACGCAAGGAAAGGAGCGCTTCCTGGACTCAAAATGAGTTTGTTGGAGGTGCTCTTTGAATAGAGATACATGTAGACATTATAAACAAATAAAATGCCTTTATTGTCATGGCATGGTCATGTTACACGTTAAGATACAAAGCTCCAATGAGTTTTGACATCAAGCTTTCATCGTTTTGACTCCCTGATGAAGGCTTGATGTTGCCTTATAGTTTCCATATGATTTTCATTTTCAGAACTGCAGTGGACAATTCCACTAATTCCACTTTACTAATTCCCTGTAGTAAAGCTTTGTTTAATGCAAACGGGATGAAGCATGGATTTAAACATGACAGATATCCAAATGTAAACGTTTCAGCTGCTGTTTATTTGTGCATGAAATTAATTACCTCTGCCAAGGAGGTTATGCTTCTGCTGGCTTTTGTTGGTTTGTTTGTTAGCAGAATTACTCAAAAAGTTATACACACACTTTGATAACATTTTTTTAAGAGGTAGGATATGGCCCAAGGAACAATCCTCTAGATTGTGGTGGTGATCCAGATCATCATCTGGATCCAGAATTCATTTTTTCTTAACCACTATTGGCCATTCTAAGATTTATCCTTCTGACTTCATGGAGAATGATTGGACAATATGCATACTGATAAGCTCTAACAGATATTGAGTCTGATCTGGATCCAAGTAATATTTTGGATCAAATAAACAAATAAACAGATAATAATGCTAAAGACTTGAACCAGGATCAAATTATAGCTGAAACTGCTTAATTCAGTTTGGTGTCAAATGTGATGTGTCTTCAGAAGTTACTGATCTAGATATTGGGGGGAAAAACACAATTAGGGAAATATATATTTTTAATGAATAACCATCAAACTGATAATGATAACAATGTGATTCCAAGAGTAGGCTTTCATGGTGAAGGAGTCACATTATGAGGGTCAAAATATCAGCTTTGACCAAGGTTCAGATGTAGTTTCAAATCTAAACATGACTTTGTTTTTAACAGTACAAGGATATGCTTTTCAGAATCAGAATCAGAGTCAGCTTTATTGGCTGAGTACACATACAAGGGATTTGACTCTGATTTTTGCATCACACTCAAGATATTTACACAGGAATGGAAAACTGGACAATAAGTAAAAACATATTCAGGACTACTGTGTACTCAGAGAGCACTGCAGAACCGAGGCTGCCGTCCGCAGAGCCAGCTTGGTTGATGTTTTAATCATTATGTCAAGATCTTTATGCACTTCTTGCTGTTGTCTCTGAGGAATCACTTCTAAACTCATTAGCTAATAATTTAGAGGTCAGAGATTTGTATGTGTAATGTGTCATCCCACATGATGTTAACGTTCCCAATGCTACTTTATCATTGTAACAAACACAGGCCGTTGGAGTGTGTGTTGTGTTTAAATTGGTGAGAAGCTGATAATTATTCTATGCTACATGCAGCGTTGAATTGAATTAATTAATTGAGGCACTTATGGGTTGCAGGATTGGAGGGAAAGGCATAATTTATATCTCGTTCTCGCAGCCAGAATCAATGTGCAATTTATGTCAGTCCCCACTGATTGAGAGGCTCATGATTAGACAAAGACACTTGTGTGTGAAACTGACATGAAATATCCATATTCTCCATTTTGGTATGTTCATTCATCTTTCTGATGATGGTTGGAGGGAAATGTTCCTCTCTTTGACTCCAGAGTGAAGACCTGTCATTCCCAAGAATACAAACAACGTGTAAGTCAGACAAATGAGGTGCATTCGGTATATTATAAAATCATATGTTACAATAATCAATGCCTGTAGAAGTGCAGGGCATTCACACTTGAGAACAGGCAGTGGGAGCACCATGAAAAAATGAAGGTTGGCGCTGCTTAAAACAAGTTTAGTGATTACAGGCTGAAGTGTGTGAATATGAAAGTGCCTGACCATCTTTACATTTTCATGTTAGGCCATAACATCTTACATCAGGCTGCTCAGTGGATAACCAGGGGACTAAATGAAGGTGATTTTCAGATGACTCCAGCAGTTCCACTGTCTGCCAGTCGAGCTGGATACAACTAAATATTCAGAGCAAGACTATACTTATTAATAAGTTAACTTAATTAATACTTGACACTTCATGGTAAATTTTTGAAAATCTGCAGGAAGAAATGGTCTCATGATTGCAAAAATCAATGTAAAAATTAAATAAAGGATAACTTCAGCCGATTCATAAGGAAACATTTTCTGACCAGGTGAGACCTCTGAGCACACCAAGGCCCAGTTCCCTCGTCTGTGATATGTAAATCTGCAACAACAACCATTATGTGATTGGATATATTTCTAAAAGTGTTCTTATTATGTAAAATATGGTTGTGTGTAGATGAAGCGTCAGCATCACCGCTCATTATAACTTTTGACCATGGCTAGAAGTGTGTGGTGGTATCTGCATCTGTGTGTGCCTGTATTTTACTGTGTTGGGGACATTTCTGTGCATTGTCCTTTGGATGGAGTGAGGTCAGAGTATAAGCTAAAAAAAAAGTAGCATCCAGGTTACATCGCTGTCTTCATCCCTCTCCTCTGAGCTGCAGGTGTGTGTGTGTGTGTGTGTGTGTGTGTTTGAAATCTGAATTCATACAAAATTCAGTAATGCGGCACCTCCCTGCAGAGTTGTGTTGAGGTTTGGGCATGCTTATTTGTGCTAATGCACAAATCTCTCTGGAGTCACTCTCTAGCTCGCTCGATATCTGAGGAGAAGGAATAGAAACTAAAGTCATTCTTCCTTGGCCTATAACACACCCTTCCACAAAGTTACATGAATATCAGGCCAGTAGTGTTTCCGTATTCCTGCTGACAAACAGACAAACCTTTTTTCAGCAATGTGTAATGTAAGGAATACAATTTAACAGTAAGTTAATAAACATAGTCTTGCATTATTATGTTGAAAAAGTTAGATGGCCAGATTGTTTTTTCATCTTTCCAGGAGATGGAGGGTTGAAATCATTTTCATTCTTTATTATGTAATGATTACATAGATTTTTAATATGTAGCTTTCTCAACACTGCTCGTAAATAAGGATAATATCAGCGGGCGACAACGTGTTAACAAAGAATAGCAACTATACCAGTCCAAGCACTGGTCCTTGCAGCATCCCAAATTGTTCCCTGTTCATTTTGGGCCTTAAAAGATGTTTGTTTACTGCAGCATTCCCACCAATTCAAAATGCTTCTTATCTACTTTTATTTATCTCACTTAATTTAATCTCTATTTATTTGCATATCTTTGCATTTTGTTTTTATTGTACTTTATTTGCTGTTTTCTAATGTCTTGTTTTTAACCATCTCCAGGCCCCTAAATGTATTATTTCTTTTTAATGATCTTAATGTCTTGTTTTTATGTGTCTGGGTGGTACTATATAAATGAAATTGCTTTGCCTTGTACCGTAGAGATGTTATATGTGTGGTGGTAACATTACAAACATAAACTCATGTTTTGTTTGACAGATTGGAGAGAAAGCGCTGAAAACCTTTGTACGGGAGTTAAGATTCATGTTACAGCAGGAAGTCTGAACAGGAGAGCTGGCAGGCTGAAAGTGAGCCACAGCAGCTCTTTCTTTCCTTAAGTGCTGCTAGAAATTACAGCAAAGAGCACTGATGACCTTGTTGCTCCAATGGAGCTGCTCTGGAAAACTGCCAGGTGAAAGATAAGCATTCATAATTCGCTTGCTCACCTGCAACGGTGCTTTAGTAAATCACAAATCATTCTAAAGGTCAAAGTGTGTAATTGTAAATGTTGATGCATCAATGATTTTTTCCTCTTCCTCTTTGCCTCCTCCTCCTTGTGTTCAACCACCTCTTGCTGCCTTTATCCTTCATTCATCAGCAGCAGCTCCAGTTATTAATTGGAGGATAATATGCCACTCCATCCTGACATTTAAGAAGGCTTAGTGAAAGCAAAATCATCTTCTCCTCTCCTCCCTGCTTGTCACAAAGCCTCTCCTCAACAATTCTGAGAGGCTTTTATTGTCTCCATGTTGGGAATGATTTTATTTTTCTCGTAAGAATCTTAAAAGCTTGAGGTACAGTCACATCAGTCCTCTAACTTAGTTACAGGCAAAGATACCTGCAGATATAAAGAATTAAGTGTCATTAACTGGACAAAACTAAATTCTTTGTGATTTTTAAATTTGGCATTAAATGTACTGGAAAAGAACTTATTTTCTTTTACAACAATCTTTGTCTTGTGCTTACCAAACACTTACCAGTGTAATTCATTTGCTCAGAAGCTGAATGTCAGAGAGATTAGTCTCTGCCTAGAAGAGCAGCAGATGCAGCTCATAATGTTAGATACTAAGGCTGGTTGTCAGTTAATTCAGAAAAAAACCCCATCTCCAGGCCTCTGTCTCTGACTCTGTCTCTGACTCCACTTATCTCCTCTTCACAGGGTGAGATTCACCAGTCAGATTATAGTGAAGAACCAGAGCTTTTTGATAACATTGAGAGGACGATGGAGAGATCTGCACTGCAGCATCGTGCAGCTTCATTTTCATAAATCTAACATATATTCATCTCTCACTCTCAAATGCTGAACAATGTTACTGAAGTTTTTCCTTTAAGACAAAAAAAAAATCGTCATCATCACAGTAACTCATCACAGTAACTCATCACAGTAACTCATAATGTGACTCAGTAGTGTGTTTGGCCCCCGTTTGTCTGTATGCACTCCTGACAATGTCTGGGCATGCTCCTGATGAGTCGGCGGATTGTGGGGGATCTCCTCCCAGACCTGGATTAGGGCATCAGTGAACTCCTGGACAGTCTGCGGCGGTAATTGACGGCGTTGGATGCATCGATACATAACATCCCATAGGTGTTTAATTGGATTTAGGTCAGGGGAACGTGAGGACCAGTCAATGGCATCAATGCCTTCGTCATCCAGGAACTGCCTACACACTCTGGCCTCATGAGGCCAGGCATTGTCCTGCACCAGGAGGAACCCAGGGCCCACTGCTCCAGGAGAAACCCAGGGCCCACTGCACCAGGAGGAACCCAGGGCCCACTGTACCAGCGTAAGGTCTGACAATCGCTCGGAGGGTTTCATCCCGGCACTGTTGGCTATGACATGGAGGTCTGTGTGACCATCCAAGGATGTGCCTCCCCAGACAATCACTGACCCACCACCAAACCAGTCATGCTGGATGATGTTAAAGCAGCATAACGTTCACCACGGCGTCTCCAGACTCTTTCACACCTGTCACATGTGTTCAGTGTGAACCTGCTCTCATCAGTGAAGAGAACCGGGCTCCAACGGTGGACCTGCCAATTCTGGTGTTCTCTGGTGAATGCCAATAAAGCTGCACGGTGCTGGGCTGTGAGCACAGGTCCCTCATGCCACCCTCATGGAGTCTGTTTCTGACAGTTTAACGGCCGGTCTCCTGATATCTCCTCCATGCTCTCCAGACTGTGTTGGGAGACACAGCAAACCTTCTTGCGACCACAGGTATGAATGTTCCATCCTGGAGGAGCTGGACTACCTGTGCAACCTGACTGGGCTGCAGGAACCGCCTCCTGCTACCAGTAGTGACAAGGACACTAGCAAAAACACAAAACTACAGAGAAGAATCAGTCAGGAAGGATAAAGAGGGAGCGGATGTCTGTGGCCATCACATGAAAACCATGCCGTTTTTAGGGTTGTCTTGCTTTTGCCTCTCCATTATACCTGTTGTCACTTTCATTTGCACCAAAGCAGCTGAAACTGATTCACAATCACTTGTGCTTCCTAAATGGACAGATTGATATCCCTGACGTTTAACTGATTTGGTGTTATGCTGTGATGATTAAGTGTTCCCTTCATTTTATAGCAATCTATAGATGAAATATGGGAAAAATATGGAAAAATGACTGAAAAAAAGTTTAAATTTGCACACAAAAATTACGTTAATTAGCTTATAATTGTTGCTGATACTTGTTGTTTTTGATGGTCAGTGCTGTGTAAAAATGAGAAGCTGCTCTCTGAACTGTGACTCTTTGGTACTGAGAGTCAGAGCAGCTTTGTTTGTGTGTGCAAATCCATTCAGATTGATTTTCACAAATGATTGCAGTGTTAAACCCTGCTATGGTAAAGCAGTGCTGTAACACCAGCAGACTGCTGAGACGTTCAGTTCAGTGTTCGGTAAAGTTAAGAACAGAAAGGATGGGATTTGATCACCTCTATTAACCTTAAATGCTCCAGTATTGCGTATTTCTTTTAGAACGTAACCACGATGAAACAATCAGAAACTAAGTTTTATTCCTCTGATTAGATACTTTGTTGCTAAGGCTGCTCCCTCTCTTCTTTTCACTGTCTGTCTTTCTCTGCTCTCTAATAAATCCGGGAGGAGGGTACACCTGCATCTAAATCCTATCCAACTAATTTAAAGTGAAAAATAATTTGTGTATCCTCTCTGTCATTCAGATCGGCTCCAAAATGTAATGGCTTCTTGCCAGATCCATGGCCCACCCCTTCACAGAGTGTTGTGGAAATCAGTTCATTAGTTTTGTCACAAGCCTGTTGACTGATATGAGTGAAAACAATTTCCTTTGCAGAATGAACTGTAATATTAGACAAATATGATCACATTAAACACGCATAAAAGCAATGAAGGTTCAGGCACACACTGAGTCAGTGTTCTGGATGTTTTCTTTGTATTGAGATTATGAGGATAGAGGTTGTAGAATATTGTATGGATTGTGAAGCCCCCGTGAAGAAAACGTGTGTTGTGATATTGGGCTGTGCCAATAAAATTGACTTGACTTGAGTTATTGATTCCACCAGTGCTAGTGGAAAAGATCTCTTCAGTTTGTCCTTGAAGGTAGAACAACCTTGTGCTGCTCCTCCCCAGGCACTGAGGTTTGAGAAGGAACATTCAATCATGCCGTCCTTGAGTGCATCAGTCCAGTTTATTGACAACCATCCTACTCCTCTCACTTCAGCGGAGCAGGTCTAAATCAAATTCCAGCTGCACCATGGGCTCACAGAAATCCTGCCTGTTTTATGATGAGTCATGATGTTGTATGATGTGAGGAATGATTCCACTCTTTCATTTGATTTCAGTGGATTCTCATTGGAAACTACAGATATTGATGACTACATTTATTTGGAAAGTGAATACTATGTTAACAGAAAGAAGTGGGCTTCGTTTTCCTTCATTGCACAGTGTTTTGGTCCTCCTGTGCATCTAAATTATACTCTGTCCTGAATGGCCTCCTTTAGTCATACAAGCTTAGGCCTTCATTTGTGCTTGAGGTTCAACAAATGAGGCAGACAAGACACTTAAGAAGACTCCACAGACAGAAACCCTACTGAAGCAGTCTCAACCCCATTTCCCTTTAAATGACTTGCATAAATGGACAGTGGGGTGTGTGTGTGTGTGTGACTCGACAACCAAACCCATCCACAGTCAAACAGCTGCAAGCTTAGGTTCATCGCTCATCTGGTGTTAGCCCCTTACCTCATGTCCGCTGCACCAACATCATACATGTCAATCTCATTGAATGCTCACCGCTGAGACTTGACTTGAAATACTAAAGATGTTCCCAAAATCCATAAGAAACAATAACGAACGCAGAAAAAAATTCAAATCCTAAAAGCAGCAAGAAATCATTAAAAAAACAACTACAAGAATGAAACTTGATGTAACCACTAGACCAGCATGTTAACATGACTACTGGACTAAAATAAGCCTTTTTATTCTTTGACACCCTCCGTTTATTCTTTAAGGAATCTGTTGAATCCTTGTAGGGACTTTGAAATGCAGAAAGACTTGCAGGCGTTAGTAAGGGCTGACATGCATGCTACATTTCCCTTGCGTCACGTTTGCCTGGGTGAGTGAAGTTATTAACAGGAGCTTCCTTTCATGGCCTATGTGACCTTCTCCTGAGAAGATCTCTCTAATGTAACAGACACTTGAAAGAATAGTGCACAAGGATGAGGTTTTTATTTTTTCTTAAACAAAATTAAACCTGAAGAGAAAATCAATTCTAAAATAGAGTTACGAAATTATGTGACTACGTGCTAAAAGAGAGGACGACAAAATCAAACCAGATGACTGCCATGGACAGAGGGAGAGATGGGATAGAAGGGGTGAGCTCAATTCATCCTCCTGTAACAAAAGAGTGTCCACAAATAATAAACAATCACATGCATAGGATTTGAAAAATCAAAGAATCACAAAGAACTAAATGAGTTTAGAGCTTTTATAAATTTCGTCATGTAAAATCTTGAGAATATGTGAAAGGAAATGGTTGTCTCCCTCATCAATGACAAGTTAGACCCCTTTCAGTTTCCGTACCAGGATGGTAGAGGTGTGTCATTCTTGACATTTTCTTTAGCTTTTATTCTGAAGCAGCCCCGTATTCTGATCGAGAGACTTGCCTCGTATTTGAAATGACCAGATTGACTTTAAGTTGTTTTTAGATTTTCTAACTGACAGGATCCTGCAGGTTTTTAGAGAATGAACATAGATCCAACACCAGGGTGGTGTTGGATCAAGCTCATCATCCTCATTGTGTCCTGTCCTCCTTGCTTTTTAAAAATGATGTACAGAGAATGTTAAAATGAGGATGTCGGAATTGTTGACACGAGTAAATATCTTGGAACAGTGTGTTTACCTAAATTTACAACCTTTCCCATATATCCCTGTATGAAACAGGCTTAATACCCTTGTTCAGAGGCCCTCAATTACAATTGTTAGGGATCCAGTAAGTCAATAAACAACACAATAAAATATGCAATGTAAATAAATTCTTGTCTGTCCATAAAAACATACCATCCTTAAAGGATGACTAAATAAAGTCAAAGTCTCACTTAAACATGGAAGCGCAAACTTATTTAAAAAAAATAACATTTGTATGTTCATTCACATGCATTGTCTCCCTTTCCAAGATTCAGTGGGAAAAATTGTCTTTAACCTTAAATTAAACCTAAAATTAAAAATAAACTTAAAGATTAAAAAATACAGTCCCTATATTTCACAAAGATATGATGTATAAAAAGGTTCAACGAACCCTTCATCTCTAAATTTGCATTGTAAATACATTATTTTCAGTCCATAGAAACATAATGTCTTTAAAAGAGAACAAAATAGTCTCTTCTAAGCTGAACTGAGCTGAGCTGAATGATTACTTTAAGGTTAGCAGTGTTATGGATATAGTTCAAAATATAGGACCCAGGTGCAGACGACACAGGAGCAGAGAGTCATTGCAGGGATTTAATCAAAACACAAAGGCAAAAACACAGGAGGTACAAAAACTTACTGGGACTTGAGGCAACACAGGGATTACGGGAGGTAACACAGCACAACGGGAGGAAAACCATTATTAGCGAACACGAGAGGTTACATCAGGAACACGGGAGGAAAACATTAACGAACTGACAGAGAACAGAACCAAACAGACTTAAATACAGAGTACGAGAGGAGATGGGGAACAGGTGGCACAGGGAGGAGGAGACAACCAGAGACAGGTGGAAACACTCAGACAATCACACAGGAGGGAAAAAGAAGAGAAGGGAGGACATGCAAAGCAAAACACATGACATGGAACACAGACTACAAAATAAAACAGGAAACAGACAACCAAAATACAGATCATGACAAGCAGTTCTCAAAGGAGGTGATGCTGATGAGATGAGAAAGTTGATATGTTTCATTACTGTATTCATAACCTCTGCATATTCTTCAATAAGAGTGGAGCACAGGACAGTCTGATGGATATACAGTGATAATGAGGAGAGGTCCAGGTTGACTTCTTTCATTGATGTCACTGCTTCTTTTCTATCATGGAGGGAACCATCATCGGTGATGGACAAAACAATTTTAAGGTTTATTCCTCTGTGATAGCTTTTCTTTTATGGCCAGGTATGTCTTCCCCCCTGGTGTGTGGTGTGTGTGTCTATATCGTTCATACTGGGCTTTGAGCTCGTTTATTGTACCTTTCTTCCAAGTGTCTGTCTACCTTCATAATGGTGCTTAATAATTTATTCCACAATGGTAACACACTACGTGCAAATTAGGCACACCTGTCTCGTAGAGCTATCTTTCATAGCAGCCTAGCTGCAGAAAGACAAATTAGGACCAATATTCTTAGGGCCTGTTCAGCTCTACTGAGCTGGCAACATTATGCCTGTTCAAAATCCATTTAAAAATAGGAAGTTACATTTTTCCCTATTATGTTAAAAGGCCTGCAGTCAGTTTGTGACTGCTCTCCTCACATATGTCACTAGCTTTACTTGTTATTATGCTGTTTCATGAACAGGCTGGACCAGGTTAATGCATACTGAGAGGCAGTAGAAATGGGAGGTGTACATGTTTAAATGCTTCTTTGTAGATGCTCCAGGAGATTAGTGATGTATAATATGAGATATAGAAGTGATGCTGCTGTGGTCATCGTCGGTCTGCCTGCATGTGTAGCTGCAGATCCTTAACTCAGGACATCCCGTCAAAGCTCACTCACTGTTTCAGTTCAATTTTGTCCTTTATTTAACTGTAGTTACACATAGTGGCAGATTGACTTTTTCATTGTCCTTTAAGTTACTGAAAACAGCTGCCTCTTAAGACACCTCAGTCAAATGTTTTGAGATGAGACTGTGTGAAGCAGACACAGGTTTTTATTTTGCACAGGTTTTGTCCAATAATAAAAAAAATCTAATCAAAAATAGAACGATGCCTCCAGCCTCGTGCCACTAAATACAAAGTCCAGCTGAGGCAGGTGGGAATGTAATTAGTTTCGCTTCATGAAATTTCGCAATTCTGACAGGCAGGTACCATTTTTCACTCAAACCCACAAATGCCTACATCATAGTGGCAAAAGAAGAAAATTCAGGGTGTCACCAGTCACTAAACTTCATTGTCAGGGAATAATTAATGTTTAAATATTTCATTACATAAGTTGAAAATCTGACCTTCTGATGGCGCTAGATGAAAATTCAAGGGATCACCAAATTATCAGGATTCATCCTCTTGATTCTATAAATATATACAAACATCTGTGCCGAATGTGTGCCAAAGATGTAAACCTTTTGATTAGTGATACCTCTTTATTACAGCTTGCGTCCCCACTTTGTGGAAACTCACCTGGTGACTAAAAATACCCATAATTGATAGGAAAGATGTTTCAGGCTGCAAAAGCCTTCCATTTCACCTGTGTGTCTGGTCAGACATGGTTAAGTCAAACTGTTAATTAACAGGATCTCCCTCCCACACACACATACAATGACACAGTCATGTTCTGACACACAATTACTCCTGCTAACAATGAATGAATGAATGAATGATGTATGTCTGTAAATGCATGAACCTCCACCCTCTCACCCCAATCATTCCTGACCTCCAGCTAGTCAGCTGATCTGGTGCTCCATGTGGGAGCGGAGAGCCTCCTGTCATTAAGCAGAGGCCTACAGAGCCGTGGCAATTAACTCCATCATGCTGATTGATAATGACAGTGCTTTGGTAACATCTCAGGGTGGGAGGCGGTGTGTGTGGAAGTTGCTCACTGTTCAGTGATGTTCGTATGCTAACCTGCAGCCCCTGGTGGTCATAATCACTGGTGCAGTAAATGACCAGTGAGCCAACGATGATAAAATAACGAGGGATAATGTTTCACAGTGGGGTGCTTTCCTTTCAGCGTTGATGAGAAACAGGGGAACGCTGCTGCTCTGCCCTCTATGCCTGTGTTAGGATGACTTTAACTGAATGACCTGTCCTGCAGTGACCGGGTACACCACAGAGAAAACTTTCTGGATTCAGATTCAAGCAGATTTCATTTCTTTTTTTATTCCTGAACAAGAGTTGCTCTTACGATTTAGTTTGAATAGAGGACCCAAATGCAGAGACGCTAACACAGTGGAAGGTTTGGACAGTTTATTGTAAGGGATGAGCTGAGATCTTCCAAGGCAGAGGTCGGGCTGAATCAGAGAGGCTAAGGGCTTGGTACAAGGCAGAGTGTGGCTGGGCTGGTTGGAGCAGGCGGCTAGAGGAGGCTGGCAGACTGGAGATCGCTTGATCTGAGGCACAAGAGAAACGAAGGAGTCACGGGGTCAAAACACATAAGCATTTTTAAATAGCCTGAACGTAGAAACTACCGCTGAAGAGAGCGGTACGATCTGTAGATACTACCTCTGAAGAGAGCGGTACGATCTGTAGATACTACCTCTGAAGAGAGCGGTACGGTCTGTAGATACTACCTCTGAAGAGAGCGGTACGGTCTGTAGATACTACCTCTGAAGAGAGCGGTACGATATGTAGACACTACCGCTGAAGAGAGCGGTACGATATGTAGACACTACCGCTGAAGAGAGCGGTACCATCTGTAGATACTACCTCTGAAGAGAGCGGTACCATCTGTAGATACTACCGCTGAAGAGAGCGGTACGGTCTGGCAATGAGTGGAGGTTAAGACCGGGATTAAATACTGCAGATCTTGATTGTAGGTTGAAGTCAGGTGTGGAACTGCCAGCCTGTTCCACCTGTGGTTTCCATTGACTGTTTCCATTGACTGTTTCCATTCTTCTCAACAAATTATACAATGTACATTAGTAAAGATTTTCAACTTGAATTATTTGTTCATCAAGATCTGATGTGTGATTCAGGTGTTCCCTTAACTGTTTTAAGTTAAGTTTTACAAATCATGCAGTGCATGATAATTGATCTTTATTGCATTTATGCTCACACCTATTACAGTCACCAGTTCACCTATATTATTTTTAGACAGTAAAGGGAAGCCGGAGCACTCGGAGGGAACCCACGCAGACAGGAGAAATTTAAAGGAAGGCCCCAGTTTTGGATCTGGACCCTGAACAGTGTTAATCACTGTTCCACCATGCAGCACATTATAGTAGCCAACTGGAAAAATGACTCCAAAGCCACAGGGGATTTGTTGTTAACACTTCTGTGACTGTCTACTGGAGCAAATGAGCAGCAAAACTGTCTCCGTGCACCCTATCCACCTGTTGTAATATTTCCAATATTCAAAATGTACCAGAATGTTCTGTAAGAAAATGTTGTGACCCTTATCGCCTGCTGAGCTGATGAAAGATGAGAAAAAAGATGAAAACAGGGAAATCCTTTCTCTGCACAACACGTTTGGTTAGGTTGGTGGGGTTAAACTAACTACTGTACTTTGTTATGGTTACATCATGGCAACAATAATGATTTGGTTAAGGTTTGGGAACAATCATGATCATACTGGACTGTAGTATAGCACTATACTATATATAGTACTGAACTGTATAATAAAAATACCCTCTGACTTCCTGTTTTCTTCCAGTCTTACTGTGGCCGCCCGATGACTTTGTCGCCTTGGAACAGAATACATAGGAGCACTTAGTGAAATGACTGATTCTGTTGTTTTTCTTTGGAGAGTCTCTTATGCATCATGCCAGTCACTTTAAAATGCTCACACACACACACAGACAGACACACACACACACACCTGCTCTGACTTTCACTTGTTTGCTGTTGTACTGATCATTGGCATATTAGCATCAGTTTCATCATCAAAGTGCAGCTGTTGGCCACCACTGCGGGAAATGAAGTTGGCGACATGTCTTCTGCTCATGAATCAAGGAGACATCTCACCTTCTCTATTTGCCTACAACAATCTGCTGCTACTCCAACTGCTAGTGAAAAGCTACATGGTAGCAGTGTCATGTGTGTGATTGTGTGTAAATGTCACCAAGTTAACTGGCTACCAATATAATGTAATTTTGAGACACAGGCCTCACTGATTCTTCACAGTAATAGACATGATTGGAAGATAACTGTAGTTTGTTGGAGAATGCATACACTGTAAAAAGAAAAAAAAAAGGGACGCATGGAGGAATCGGATCCAGAAGTCTGTGGGCGTGTTCTTTTTTTTCAGTCCAGAAGTAACAAAAATTGCACGTTGTAGACGATAAAATGAAATAAAATGTCAATTAGTTTATAGCAAATCAAATGACAACATATCACTCCATTTTTCACTTTACATCCACTATTACCACTTAGTTTTTTTAAATTCACGTGCGTTTTCATCACCTCCAGTTCTATAATTTAATTTTCATTACTTTCACCCCTCATAATAATGAGTCAAGACAGACGGACACAGGCTTTCCTCAGACCATGTGTTTAATGACCGAAGCAGGAAGGAGGTGCACCGTACATTACTCACCAGCACTACGCTTCCCCTGCTGGAGTAATCCTGCAACTACAACTACATTAGAAATACACATATATCACTGCTTTTAACTGCTGCAACATACAGCAAATATTGTTAACTATAAATGAGGACATAACATAAGGATGCTTGTATATCAAAATGTGAACAATATTCAAAACAAAGCCATTAAATAGAACGCTACAGTTCTCCTGCATATCACACACATTTTCAATCCGTCACACTGGCAGGATAAGACACAAGAGAAATCACCACAGCTGAGGGCGGCATTGTCCTGACTTGTTGCATCTGTTATAATGCAGTCTATGACTACCGATGACGTATCAGGGTCTTGTATAACTCTGTTTCAAGAGGCAAGGCAAGGGCAAGGGGTAAGGGTAGGGATAGGGATGAAAATTAGAAATAGGATTGGACCTTGGCCTCACTTGTCATGTGGTTAGACGAGTTGAATTTAGCCTGCTGTTGCGTAAATATTAAGACTCAATTTGAGTTCAGCAAGTGACACACTACACCCCCCTGGCTAAGCCTGAGGTGACAGCTTTGATTCTATGGCAACAGTCTGTTAGAACGACAGCAGCAAATAAACACAGTAACATGACTGAAATGTAGCAATCAACTGGACATCACTATGAGGGAAGGGAGCTCTTTAGCTTTGTTAGTAGCTCACATTGAGTGTGTGTATGTGTGTGTGAGAGAGTAAGAGAACGAGGAAAGAGGGAGTATCTGCAAATCAAATGTGAAATGTGTAAGACGGCACACACACACGCGTGTGATGCATACATACATGCATACAATGATGCATACCGACAGAAGATAGTACTTTCCATTCAGATGTGCAGACATTTCAAAGTTTTCGTTTAATTAGCCCAATGGATATATTTACAGCATAGGAATAGATTTTATCCATAATAATTTAACTGCATTGATTTGAAATTGTGGAAATAAGGACAGGTGGAGCGATGCCCACACTCAATATCTGCACAAAAACAGTGTGATTGTCTTAATAAATTGCCACTGAACACCTACTGAAATGCTATTAATGGATTTTCATGCCTCATTCTATACTCATTTCTTTTTCAAAGGTGTGGAAATAAAGAAGCTCATTTAGCGCTCACCGTTCACCACAGCTGTTTGATATGTTTTTGTGAGTCCATTGATGAATGGCTGCAGGTTTATTGCAAAATTAACATTAACATCTTGAAATCCCTTTTCTTTTTCTACCACTGCGGAGCAATTTAATCAATCCTAGACCTTTCATGTAGTCCATCTCGGTGTATTTCAGTCTTGCTCTCAGGGTTTGGCTTAGTTCATCCTACACAAGAATAAAAAATAACAAAACAAACTCATTTTCTGATTAGACGATATATGTGTGCTGAAGCAAATCGACGTTTGATGAGTCGCTGATAAAAGAGTAATAATAAGCAACCAGACAAAAGGTATTTCAGTGGAATCATTAACTCTTGTATTTGGTTTGGCAGGTTGAAGAGTACATTCTCCATTATTACACACAAAGAGGGTTGGCTGCACACAGCAGGAAGGACGGCTGAATTCATAAATTACCACAAATCAGAACACTGAATATTAAATGTCTGTTGCTCATCTGCTAAAACATTCATTTTGTGCTTTTATTGAAAGGTCAATGAGGAAAACTTAATGATGGAAAGAACATTTATCTTAAGATGCAATTTGGACTCATTTTGTGCTCGAACATCTTTGTTTCTGCAACACAATGAGAAGAATAATGATGACTTCATTAGAAACACCGTTATTCATTTTAAGAAATTCATTTCACATTGCAAGTGACAAAAGCTTCGCCCTGCTGCCAATACAGTTTGTGTCAAATACAGTTATGAACGTAATGATGCAGTGAGTACACATTACTTATTGGGACTGAATATTCCTATGCATGTAGGTGTATTGAATAAGAGAAAGTAAGCAGAATTGATGTTTTATAGTCTGTGTTAATGAATCTAATATTTACTTTTCACATTCATAAACAGTTAAAGTCACAGATTTTAGAATTATGACACTTCCTGTTGTATCCTGAGAATATTTGTGGCAAACGTATTTGTTTGTTTTTTTGATTGTTTGCAGGATTATGCAAAAACGAATGGTGCTCCCTTCCAAATAATTAAATAAATACGCTGGCCTCAGGAAAAAAACGCTTTAGTGGACAGAAGCCCTGATTGTTGGGCCTTGGCGGAGGCTTGCGCGCTCCGAGCGCTCTTGTTGGGGTTAAAGCAGAAAAGACAGATGGAACAGAAACATTAATCAGCTGCTAAATAACAATGTTAAAATGTCTTTAAATAAATCATCAGGCAAAATGCCAAATTGCCAAATTGATCAGAGTAAGATAAGAATGAGGTCTGGATTGTCAGTATCAGTGAGCTTCGAGCTGATTGGTTGTTTCATGTGGCGAATGAGAAGCTACTTTTCATTCAATACTGAAGGTTAAACTAACTTCATAATTCATTCATTCTACAGCTTTACGTCAATGATTGATTTATCGCTGCAGGTTTCTCACTTTGTAGCCTCATATCATTGATTAATCATTTAATTATTTTTTTATAAAAGGAAGCCAGGGTGACCTGGCTCCCCCCCGCACGGTCATGACAGTCTACAGCAGATGTACACACATTCACCACAGTCAGATTGGCGCTGTTTCACTAATTGTTAAAATTTCAGATGACAAAGAGGGAAAGGATGACATGACAGCATCGCAACAGCAGAAAAGAATGAATGAAACTGTTAAACTAAGTGTTTTTATTAAAATGACAACCAGCCTGGCTTCCCTTCTGCAAGTAAGCAGAAAAGACATGAAACTAGGAGAGGCAGAAGGTCCATAAATCTTTTGTGGACAAATGGGGGTGAGTAGATAATGATTTCTTTTTTGGCTGAACTGTTCCTTTAATGGGTTCAGGAGCATGAAGTCATGTCCACACAATTTGGAAAACATATCAAATCAAGACAAAATGAGAGAAAGGAGCTGTGTGGTGGAACGTGAGTGTGTATGGTTTTCAGGTTGACAAGGCTGGTGACCTCTTGTAATACCTCCACCCATCACCACTCAGTGTGTTTTCAATTATTTTGCTGGATCAGATCTCTTTGAACCATTTTGTTGTTGGCCTCAGGTTCAGGCTGGTCTCAGTACTAATATGTGTAACTCTGTTAGATTTATTTCAACTGTCAGAGCAGGACTGTATTCACTCTTATTATTGTTACTCACATATGGGCTCATACTATGGCGACCTCTTGTAATACCTGACATTACCCAATCCACCTCGCTCCCAAACAGCTGAACAGAGATCTGTTTGTCATGCAAGAGTCTTCATTATCTACAGGCAATGTACAATGTTGTGTTTTAAAAGGGTCTTATCATCAATGGAACAGAACAAAAGTCTCCAAATATTAGTTTGGTCCAGGATGAAATATCTCAAACAATGCAGTATTGTAATGAGCTGCAGGCTGGCCAGGAGATAAGTGAAAGGAGCCCAGCTGGAAGGCAACCACTGCTTTTCATTTGTCATCATTTGTGATAGAGAGTCTGCTCGTAAATTGTTTTACAGTATCTGCTTTGTATCGTAGCTTTGTGTTAATAGTTTGGCTGAATCGCTGTCCACATAGGGAAATAAACAACAACAATGCTCTCCATCCTGCAGACATTATCACACTGGGTACAACAGTTATTTGTCACATGCACTGCAGGCTCTTTGGTAATCTTATGAAAAACAACCTCCTGATGCTTGTGTGCCAGAACTATAAGAATAATCATAGACAGCATATAATGAACTATAAACCACTGCATTAACCTGAAAAAAAATAATGATGTTGGTCTAATATGCCAGAACTGCCTTCATTACTACTTCTATCATTTGTGTATGTGTATGTGACCCTGCTTCCTAAAAAAAGAAAGAATCTGAAATGTAAAATTTGACATGGTTGATTATTATTATGGTTTTTGTATTTGCTCTTTGAAGTCAATGTTGGTGATTTTTTTTTTACAGCTTCTTTGTGAAAGATGTTGACATGTGGAAGCAGCTGCTCATCTGCTGGCGAAGAAATCAGAGGCAGCGGGAACAGAGAAAATGACTCTGATAGGGAACAATAAAAAGTCTGTGTTTTTATAAGGCTCCTAGGGAAGCTTTGACTTCATCTGCAGCAAAACACCAACATTTTCAACAGATGATCTGTCTGAAAAGACGGAGATGTGCAAAAACAACATGGATTAAGGCAACTATTGGAGGCAAAAATGATTTAACCCCCATTGAATATTTAGTTTATTGGTAAAACGTACTATTTATCAGTTGTTGGCAATAAGCAAATCAAACAATATAGCTCTTTTTTATTATTAATTAATTAATTAATTAATTAATTAGTGTTTATTTATTTATTTAATTTAATTTAATTTAGTTATTTTAACAGAGAGATAGAAAAAAAGAACAGTTTAAACAGCTCAACAGATTTTATTTTTTCCCACATTCAACACAAAATGCTACTTTAATGACGACTACAGTCTCAAAATGATTCAACCCCATGAATAGCATCCCTCATAAGGGACACATTTTCAGATCAGATGGTAAAACACTGTGCCAGCCTTCATAGACTTATTTTAGATGTAGGGTATCAATGCTTTTCTACGTCTGAGCTCCAAGACGTTCACCACTGCTGACCCAAAAGGAGAAGAAAAGTGCGTCTCCAGTAGCTCAGAACCGTCACAGAAGTTTTGGGATGCTGTTCTGAGGAGCCATGAAACCAAACTGTAACTTTTGTGGCCCATGGATCAGCGGTATGTCTGGAGGAGGAAGAATGAAGCTGATGCTGAAAAGAACACCCTACAGTGAAGCATGACAGAGGCTCTGTGATGCTCTGGGGCTGCTTTGCTTTGCTTTGCTTAAAATGGATTCGATCAAGTATCAGGAAATCCTAGAGGAAAACATCCCACCTTCTGCGAGGAAGCTGAAGCTTGGACGTCATGTAATGTAATAATTTTCTCATAATTTAATAACTTATTACATTATGCACAAAAACTGTTATTACTGTACGTTATGCGCTCAAGGTTTTCTTACATTCTATGCTGATTATTACATAATGAGCTTTTATTACATTTAAATTATTATGTTATGCGCAGTTATTACATTATGAGTTGCTTCAAGGGATGTCAGGAGAAGATGTCATGGTTAAATTCAGCAAGCATGTGGCTTCAGTCTCCCTGTGTCTCCCTTATTCCTTTTTTCAATGTTGGCTGCTTGTCTTTGGGCCCATTGCCCCATCCTCACCACCCACCCTTCCCAGTAAAGCTTAGATACCAAACCGTGACTGTCATGTCTTTAAACAGACTGTCTGCCAAAGCTTGACTGCGTGAACAGAATAATTTCACTTTAAAGGAACTTTTAGAAGAAATAGAGGGAGAAGTAACAGGATGGGTTTATTCAGCTGCCACCAAAAATTATTAGAAAAAAGACGAATTTTGTCTTGATTTTTCATTAAAGTGAGTCAAAAGTTAAGTCAGGCCCCCTTTTATTACATTTAGTAGCAGAAAATCTAAATGTCTAACTGTTCAGTGCAATGGATAAAAATGTGACATTCCAATTTAAATTAAATCTCACTATTGATCACAAACAGTAGCCAATCAGAAATGTCAAAAAAGAAACATTCTTACATTTGGAAGAAAAATGATTCAACACCCATTGTTTATTATGTTTATCTTCAAAATGATAGTTAAGTATATCAGGTATAAAAACAGGGGAGAAATTGTTCTATTTTCAAACATATACTGATGTAGGCCTGTATATTCTACTATATTACTCCCACTTCACAGTAGCACATATTCAGCAGCACGGCCAAATGTTGTTCCACGGCCAACGCAAAAAATATTTATAAAATATTTATATCAGGGGATTAATAGCATTCTGCGTGTTTGACATTATATCCTGGCTGACAAATCGTCTGTTCTGGCAGGATTATCAATAAACAATGAGAGAAATGTTTTAATGAACGACACACTGTGAAACAAGTGATGACATCTTGGCCAGGACAACTGGCCCCCACCCTAGCAGACTTTCCCCCGGCAGGACTCTTACCCTATGTATGATGTGTAGGTAGGAGAGTGGAGAGAAAATATTGCAGGTTTTCTGCAATATTTTTAGTTTTAACTAAACAAAAAACTCTTCTCAAATCACATGGACATGTCATTTTATAGAACAGAAATAAGATCCGTTTTGATCTCATGTATGTGACTTGAAACTGAAATAAGTTTTTATTTATAAAAATGTACTTTAACATGGAAATGATCTGATCTTTAAAATCTAGACTGGATGCAAATAATATTATAATCATCAGTCGGTAAAGATGAGACGACAGATGAGATCAAGCTGAGTCAGTTTTGAGTATTATCTCCTGCTGGGTCACAGAAGAGAAACTCAGCTCTGAGGTTTCTGTGTTACAGACTGTGTGACTGTAAAATCAGGCTCATAAAGAGATTACTGCCAGTGTGCTTTAAGCCAATTATACAGTGTGCCTCGGATCAGCGCCGACACCGCCTCTTCACTCCAGTGTGCTGATCACTTGACAACCATCTCGTCTTCTCCTTCATCATCGTCTTACTCTGTTCCGCTTGTGCTGCTCAGTCCTCTCTCTGCATTGACCTGCTACTCGGGCATTTCTGTGGAGGCTGCTGCCGTGGCTTTACTGCACATCAGCACATACAGTATGAATGGGAAGCCAGATGGAATCATTTCAATCATCCTACATTGAATAATTCATATACTAGTGGTGTGCACTTATGATCAGCCACATAATTGGGTGTAATCAGAAAACAGACTTTAGCTGACTCAGCAAGTCAATCCCCATCTCATTACTGTAGCTTATAAATAGTGACACAATTTAGTTGTCTTACACAACTATAACAACACAGGAAGAAGAGGTTTTTGCTAATGGGTTTTAGAGTTAGAGCACATGTGCTTTTGTTGTCCTCTTAGAGAAGATGCTGAAGTTATGTGATTACAACCACCACGCTACCAAAAACAAGCATGAGACACTCAGGATGGCCTGGTACAGACACTTCACTGAAGAGAGACAAAAGCCTTTACTGAATGGATAATGGTTGAGGGACACACAGCTATGATCCCATGGGCCCTCTTACAGATAAGGTGTTTACTAGTATTTAGCAATGCAAAGTATTATCATGAAGAAACAAAAGCCTGCTCCATAGTTAGTTAACATAAAATATAAGCATGAAATACTCATATCCCTGCCTAAAAAATACATTTGTCCTATTGCAGTACATTAATTCAAAGTTTTCAGACTAGGTGATGTGAAATCGATAAGTTCTCCCTGTTAATTGCTATTCTTGTTATTTTCATGTCTGAGAAAAAAAGTAACATTTTAAAAATCAATGAAAATTAAATTAAATGCTCAAAAGACACATCTACAGTCCATGGGAGATGTGTGGATAAAGTTTAGTAAAAAAAGTAGTGAAGAGAGGACCCACTCAGACAGAGACATGTTCAACATGTAACCATGGAAACGAACATGAATACAAATGATAAAAGTTCCACTTCAGTACTTACTGTAGCTGTTGTGTGTTGAAGGTTTTGTGAAAACATTTTTTGAATAGTATTTGAGATCTGCTCTGGAAACAAATCCCACTCATTGAATAGGTTCATATGTAACCATGGAAATGAAAAAAAAAATACAATCAACAAAAATCCCTAAATAACAAAAGGCAGCATTTCATGTTATCACTGCTGTCAGTACAAAGGTTTGTGAAAAAATCTTTAACAGTTTGAGTTGAGTTTTGAGACGTACAGATTGGACCGACAGATTCCAGCCGCCTCCACTCTGTAGTGGGGAATAATATAGACAAGGGTTTCCTTTAACATGTCTGGAATCCCTTTTTCTAATACTGAATGCATAGAAAATTGACATCAGCTCTATCTTTCTTGATGGTGTCTCTTTTCTTGATAGAGTAACCATATATATATATATATATATATATATATATATATATATATATATATATATATGTGTGTGTGTGTGTGTGTGTGTGTGTGTGTGTAACATTTATGTTTTATTCACAATCCTTGTATGAGATACTTTTAGTTCCTACCTGCTGTTTACGGAGGGGAACAGATGTGAGTTGCAGTGGTTGCATGTGCCTCTGAATAGGAAGAACCAGTGTGTCTATGCTGTCCTGCTGTGTTGGTGATAATTAAAGAAGATAAACTGTAGCCCGCTTATCACCCACAGCCTGAGAGACTGGAGAACTTTACCCTCACCAAGAAACTAGGGCTACAATAATGTTGATGGCGATGCCCTCAAAAGTATAAAGGAAAATTGACAAGAGCAGTTGCTCAGAAAAGCTGCTTCCTTTATCTCTGTATGCCTGGCCAGCAGCTGCATTAAGCGGACTTGTCAGATTGTTTTAAGATTATCTTAAAGTTAAAAAAAAAAAAAGCCTCTCATAAATCCCCACTAAATATGAAACATAATGAGGTCTTAGGAGGCTCTTCTTACTTTGTGCTGCCACAGGAGGACATAGATTTCTGAATACCAGACTACTTTTGAGTAAAAACATACCCCAATGATTGTGTTTAACGGCAAAGCGTTCATAATTGGCTCGTTCAGGGACTATTTTGTGCTGCCCATTATTGGGAGTTAGCTTGGAACTCTGCCAGTGTAGACTTGGAGGACAATGCCCTGTGGGTCTGCCTGTATCTGACAGTATCTGCACCAAACAAGCAAAACCTGTGGCAGTTTTCCGTCTTGTCCTCCACAGAATAAAAAATCTTCTTCTTCCTCTGCTACACAGGCCTGCGTTTTACATCTCGTCTCTCTTATTTTCCATTATTACAGGTTTTCTATTCAAAGTCACTGTCAGGTTTTGACCATTTTTTTCATCCTCTCTGCTTCTGGGAACCAGCCTTCAGATTGTTTGTGGTATTTCATACATTTTCTTGGCTCGTTCTTTTCACACATACTGTATTTACCAATATTAGTTGTTTCACACTAGATTCCCAGAATGACTGCAACTGGATTGAAAAAATAAAAAAAATCCCACTGATGTAATGATTTCTACAAATGTACAATGGATGTACATCAGATTAATCCCACTACATTATATCAGGGTATGAAGTGACCCACCTGGGTCATTGTTTGGGTGACTTTGGTCCACGGGCGGCTTTGGCTCTGCCGTGAAAAGTCGGCGGTTTGATCCCCAGCCACTGTAAGTCTACATGTCAAAGTATGCTTGAGCAAGATTTCGAACCCTAATTTGTTCTCCTGGCGCCATAATGGCTCACTGCTCCTCAGGGATGGGTCAAGTGCAGGGAACAAATCAAAGGCGGGGTACATCCTGGACAAGTCACCAGTTCATCACAGGGCCACAGAAAGACAAACACATTCACACCTACGGACAAGAGTCACCAATTCACCTCTACTGTATTTTTTTGGTGGTGGGAGGAAGCTGGAGAACCTGTGGGTTCCCTCCACGTGTTCTCCAGAGAACATGCAAACTCCACACAGAAACGTCCCAGGTCCTCAGGTGGATTCGAACCCTGGACCTTCTTGCTGTGAGGCAACAACGCTACCTACTACGCTACTGCGCCACCACAATGTAAAAGTGCTGGTGGCAAACTGAAAAAACTAGCAGCACCTTTGCAGGGTCGTGGGGGTGGAGCTTATCTGAGCTGACATCACAGGGCCTAAATGCAATGTGTGCAGATTGTTCCTGTAGATCTGAGGGAATTAGAAAAAAGTGATGATGTAGTGAGGAAATGTGGTCCTACCATTATACACTTGCTTTTAGAACTTTAACACTATGTCCACTTGAAAGACGACCAGGAGCAGAGGGTATTGGAGTTTTAATATTTTATATAAACTGAGATGATGTCTATGTACAGATGGTGTTTGATCCCAGCGGGTCCTGTGAACAAGTCCAGGGATGAGTTTGCCCCAAGACTAACCCCCATACAAGTTGTAATGAGATCTGCACCCTTGATGTTATTTTCACTTAATTAAAGGATCAGAGTACATCCTCTACTACTCTAATCTTTAAAGAAAATATTTAATATAAACACTGGCCACTGTGGATAGAAAGCCACAAACTGGCTTCTTCTCTTAATTCTCCCCGTTGATGTACCAGATGTGACTTCACCATCCTGATACGCAACGTGTTTCCATGAACAAGCCACTAAGACCACATGGCCACATAGAACCAGGCCTGTAGCACCATATAACTCAGGGATTATATTGCAAGTGAACAAAAGGATCGCCAAAATACAAGCCCAGTGGGCCTCACGTGACTCCAGCAGGAGATGACCTCCTCTCAGGCATTTTCTGCACAGTGCTTTGCAGCCTTTCACAGCGGTGACCATCAGCAGGCATGATGCATTTCCATTAATCCACTGAAAGCTTTTGATTAAGGTAATTGCCTTGGCTTCAGTCACTGCACTTTTATGAATTTATAATTGTATTAAGGGGACAGCTGTGGTTTCCCCCATTCCTTAAGCAGCTTTAATCATGGATTATTTAATATACAGTAGTTTCTATAATGCATTTTTTTGTATAATAGGGAACAGATCATTGTAAGTTTTCATTACAGTACGTAAGAAAAGCCAAGATTTTAATTTAAAATTATAATTTAAAAATAGTTTATCAAGAGAAGATTGACGTTATTACAAGATGACGCTACTATTGCAGAAAATTAGCTTAGCATTAAAACTGGAAGTACGTCCAGAACATAATCTCCCAAACCAGTCCTGTTCCTAAATTAACCAAGCTAAATCTTTAAACTAAGCTAAGCTAATCAGCTGCTGTCTGTAGCTTTATATACAACATTAGAGTGCTATCAATTTTGTCATCTGACTCTGCAAGAAAGAAAGAAAAAATAATTTCCCAAATGACCAATATACGGTATGTTTTACATGTTGAGTTTGCTTCTGTCATGGTGTCATCAGGGCTCAACATTCATTTTTGATGCACTTTGCCTTTTGGGCAATTAAATTTAACTCTCACTTCATATATATATATATATAATAGAAAACTATATATATATATATAGATGAATGCATATATATATATATATATATATATATATACATATATATATATATATATGCATTCATCTATATATATATATAGATGAATGCAGAATAAATGAAAACATGTTTTGTCATTTAAAAAAAATGTATTTATGTTGCCTATATGTAACATACTAACTGTGTTTGATATTCATTTAGACTGTATATGATAGAGACATATTCACAATTCATAATTTATTATTAAATTATTTGTCAGTGATGAATTTGATCAGTGTTTTTGTTTACATTGGAGCCATCGCCTCGTTGTTAATAATATTTTTATTTTTTTGTCATATATTAAGTCTGAGCTTTATAGTTGACTCATTAATTGTCCCTCTGAGGTTTAATAATGATGACTGTGATATTACTTTGATGACAGTTCACAGGCACATGATTGTGCAACGTGACAAATTACTGTAGTGGTACATGTGCTAAAGGTGACTACAGCCATGCGTAGCGGACAGCTGCTCTGTGCTTGTTTCCACAATGAATAAGATTTATAAATCTATATCAGGCGTAAACAAGAATCTGTTGAAGAATTTTAGTTCACTTTTTGACTCGTACAGCACATTTATAGTTCTTCTTTTTGGAGTTTTCACCGGCACTTGGTCAGGCTGCAGAGCCTGAAAGAACATCACATCCTCTTCTAATGTAAAAAACAAAAATGTTTGAGCTGTTAGCGAATCAGATCAATCCTGACTGGCCAATCATTTATTTCAAAACAGTGTTCTAAATTTATTAATTTAACTAAATAACTAAATAACATGAACATGTCTTTTCTTTTGTCAATGACTTTAACCTTGTCTGATGGGGAAAGTACATTTCTCTTCCACTTACCCTATAAAGTCTAATTGTACCAGACCAGACCAGTCTTAATGTCGAGCCCTGCCACCATGTTAATCACAGATGATTCAGAGGTGTCACTGAGCGTGCAGCACTTTGTCTTCCTGACATTTAGTCTAGCTTTATTCTCTCTCATCCATGTCTCCAGGGAATTCCTTCTGTTATTTGTCACAGCTGAACACAATGAGCCAGAACTGCTGCCAAGTAACTCATTCTCAAACAACAAATGGTTTTCTTTAAAAGAATAAATTCCTTGCACAGTAGTAGTATAGCAGTGTCTTTCATAGCATGAAAATACAGTTTTATTATATTGGTTGATAGGAAGTGTGAAATTAGTGGCTTGGTTCTCATTTTAATCACTAGGCTATCACATTTAGTGGCCATCTGTTTCGACTGAGAAGCCTCTGGTGAGACATGTCTGGACTGATGCTTTATGAATGCTGGTATGTGTGGTAATGATGGTGTGTAATGATTATTGTGTGTCTATGGTTCAACGGATGACAGGCTGTAACAATTTAAAATGACATCTTCTTATGTTAGTGAGATGTAATTTTAGAATCTAAGAATGATCTGAGCTGGTTTTTACCACCAAAAGGATTAAAAAAGGCTAGACAGGAGGGTGTGTGTTGGGGGAGTCTCTGAGTTCTGATTTGTCACTTCCTTCCTTTATCCTGTAAAATAAAAGCTTGCTCTTAAATAATAATTTAAAAAAAACACAAAGACTGGGCTTGTAGACATTTAGTTAGTTTGAGGAGTAGAAGATGCTTCAACTGAATCCCGTGTAATACTGAGTACAGCTTCATAGTTTTAGTCATAAACCAAAATTCTCGACAAACTTGACCTGATCTTGAGGAAAGAAAAATAGATTACAGTTTGTCAAGTCTGTAAAGCCCTAAAGTCCATCTGAAATAGAAGACGGAGAGTGGGAGGAACAGATATTGATCTATCTTTATAGTAACCAATACTGTCAGTGCTCAATATGTGTTACTCCCTCTGTCATGCAGCTGGACCTCCAACTCCCTGACTCTGACATGCTGGAGGTCACAGTGAAAATGGCTTATTAAATGTTAAACGGTCTTTCCAAATATGGCCCCAGTGGGACTGAACACAGCATCCATTGACAGACCGACAAATCAGATCAACAGAGGCCCGTTTGACAACAGGGAATTTAGCACCAAGGTGGCTGACAGCAGGTAGTAGGTCAGCAGGTAGTAGGATTACAAATGTTAGCTGCATGCTAACAGTAGCTACAGTAAGTAACTTTAAAGCTATCTATCCATCAGAAAACTCTGCACTGGATTCCCTGTCATCAGCTTTGCCTTAGTTTGTCTCAGAGGCTGTTTGTTGTCCGTCCAGACATGTTCACTGGCAGTAAAGCTTCACAGTTAGTGTTCACTTCAACTATAAAGCCATCTGTTCATCTGGAATCTCCAGAAAACAGAACATATTTTGTTATTTTTATTATTTATTTTGATCATGATGATTGGATTTTGATGAAAATAAGAAGAAATTGTTGTGGCCTTGGTCTAAGTCCCAGATATTCCCAGTTTTTTCCCTGTGTTGCCCCTATGTATATGTACTGTATGCCCCTACGATTGTCTCATTTGTAGGTTCCAAGCAGGGCAGAAAGCGTGTTGGAGGTGTATTTCTCTATTGGTTTACACTCTGGTGATAACCATGTTTCAGGGAAACCAGAGGTTGTGTCAACACCATAGTCTGGTGCTGAACAATTCGGAAGTGTGTTGTTCCAGTTTATGCATTTCCAGGCAGGACGAACTGAGGGTCCTGAACTCTTTAGACCACTGGCTAATATGTGGCCAAATGTAGGATCTGTGTCACCACCTTGTGGCCCAGATCCTGGAACATATCCAAGGCCTCGGCCTTTGCCTCAGTTAGGACAAGAGTAGGCTGATGCCTTGTCAAGTCACGCAGTTTTTTAGGCATGGTTATAGATTCCCACGCTGCCACTGTGTTTCTCAAACAGGTCAGGCAAGAAGCCTTCAGAACCTGCCAGGCACAGGGTCACTTGGTTACTATGCCTGCGCCTACTAGACCATGGGAACTCCCAGTCCAGAGAGACCTACTGTTGCAAGCTCAAGGAACTCTGCTTAATCCCTTTCCTCCGGCGCTTTGACTGTGGGCCTGGCCCCTGAAAGAACAGGTCTCTTGGTTGTGGGTTTGCCCCAGGCAGCCATACAGACACTTCAGGGGGGCTCAGACTCCCACTCACATGCAGAGCACAGGAGATCCTGCAGTTTCCATATGGATATGGGAAAGGCTTTATCGACCCTTAGTGGAATGATGGCTGCCATCTATGCGGCCCATGTGAGGATGTGCAGGCTATCTGAGGACGGTAGATTCCTCATCTTACATTTTTAAACGGGCGCCTGGAGATGCATGGATCATTTTAGGACCCCTGTCATACCACCTTGGGACCTGGAATTGATTCCTTGATTCTCCGCAGCTTGAGCCCCAAGAAAAGCAAATAATAGGCAGAGCCTAGGCAAAAAAATAAACCCTACAAAAATGGCAGGTTACGCTGCCGGCTCTTCATGTTGTTAAATACAGCTCTCCCCCACCAGAAGAGAGAGATTTATTCACTCCTCAAGAAGGAACCTCCATCATGTCAGGGGTGGAGAGAACTGGCTGGCTTTTGGCTTATCTAATAAGAATGTCAATATCAGCCTGAGATATCAGAAAATCTGAATTTATATTATTGTGGGAACACTGTGTGTGTGTGTGTGTGTGTGTGTGTGTGTGTGTGTCGTGGTGGTGCTCCTGGCTGGTTATTATGTCCTCGATGTGCGTGGCAGAGATGGTGATGACAGTGAAGTGAAATGATAGTCCTTCAGTTTGTTTCTGGAGAGACGCCTCCAAGGATCCAAGACTGCACTCCCCACCTGCCCCAGATCTCTGCACACTCTACCAGACACACAATCACTTATTGATGGATATTAACACACTTCAACCAGCATTAATGCACTGACATACATGCTCAATCCCAATTGGTTCATTCCATTATAATCAAATCTATCAGAGGTTTATCAGCTCAGGCTTTACTTTTGTGAACCTCCATAAATGAGGAATACTAATATTGATGGTGCAAACAAGAGGTTTGAATTCATTATTCCCATAGCGACCAAGCTAACAAGAGTCAGGTTATACTAGAAAAGAAGTGCAGAGAAAAAAGCTTGTCGTCATTGAACAGGGAGACGGTTTTAGTGTTAAATATGGGGATAATGAGGCTAACTTTCAGGCAATTTCTCCTGGAAGACATTTTCACTTTCATTTTTAGTTTCACTTTTAGATACATTTTTATTTAACTCTGTTGTTGACACAAACATGTTTAAGATGGTCATGTAACAAATGAAAAGAGACCTTGAGAGACAAGCTCAAACCCAGCTTACATCCTCACCTCAGCACAGCTGGCCAATCTCGGTGTGAAATCAATGTCCAATTGTTGTTGTCAGAAAGACCCAGATATGGTAGTACTTATTTTCAATGTCTGTATTTTCACTTTTTTCAGTGCCAAGTCTTTGCTTTAGAGTCTTTTTGTAATAAAAATGTTTCAATACCATGCCAATGTCTCCTTTTAAAGTCCAGGTGCCAAGTTTTATCTTTGATGCAATTCATTATCGCTCTCTGATACAAATAACGATCAACAGAGAAAGGAAGGGAAGCCGGAGCAAATGTGAGAGTGGCAAAACCTGTGGAAACAATTAATCTTACAACTGGGGCAACAAAATCAGGACCCAAATGCAGGACACAACAAAACAGTCAGTAGTTGTAAAATGAAAGTCTACTCCAAAAGTGAACACAGTCAAAACCGTTATAATCACACTAGGGAGTTAGAAAAGATTACAAGGGATACGCTGGTAAGGACGACACATAAACTGGCACATGACGGGAGGTGACAGCAGACTAAACTCAAACGAGAGGAGGGATTAGTGACGAGACAGAGGATCAGAGAATCAAAAAATGACAAAAAAAAACACTAAAAGGGTGAGAACTGTCACTAAGCAGTATACATTGGTATATAATGTGTCAACAATCTACTATTGTTACAATATTTCCATACTTATCGGCATGTAGACTGGCTTGTGCATTGCTTTAACTTGATTTTACAACATAATGGCCATACAGTAATTATGACATTACCTGTTTAGATTGGTTTTCTCGCTTCACTGTGCAATTCTGTCTTCCGTAGGGCACGGAATCTCCTGGGAAAATGAAGGCTGTCTGGTGATCCAGCCAGACTTTGGTGATCCAGCCAGACTGCCAGGCTGGAAATATTTCTCTCTGCTGTTGTGTGTCTATTATGGGCCAGATTATGCATGATTTTGTGCTGTATTGTTGGTAGCTGCTACTCTGAGGTAAAACAGAAAGGTGATATATGGCTGTGTTTGAGACAGTGGCACCAACAATAACATCACCAATAACCACCATTTGTCACCTTGACAAAAAGTATTTCCCCCAAGCTATAGACCTTTGTGGGTGAAGCATCACATCTCAATAAAAGAGGCGAATCCGGTTCAGATATGTCAAACAGTAGGACAGAGGACTGAGTCAAGTTAAAGTACGTTACATATAAGTTTGAAACAAATCACACACACACTGAAGGGACTCGGAGGGAAACTCATCCATCTTCCCACCAGGCAGCAGTTTCTTTTTCCTGTCTCTGTCAAATCTACCCCAATCTGACACCCTATATATACCCCACATGTGAAGGAAGGATTGTTGAGTAGACTCTTGATGTATTATGAGCTGTTTGGCTGCAGGTGCTACCTGGGGGCGGATGGAGGACCAGAGGTGTGATAATAAGCCTCAATGAAAACTCCCTAGGCTTATTTTCTATCCCCCTACTTCCTCCCTGTTTCTCCCAACACATTTCTCGCCCTCAGTCTCAGTCACCCTTCTTATCCCTTGCTCCTCTCAGTCTAAAATATTTTATTACCTCCACAAGGAGGGCATCATATCAGTCTGTTTTTGTGTCTGTTTGTTTGCATTCTGTTTGTCAGCTGGATTACAAAAAACAAAACAAAACAAAACAAAAGAACGATTTGCCTGATTATCATGAAACTTATGGAAGGGTGTACCATGGGCCAAGTAAGACCCCGTAACATTTTGGTGCAGATAAAAAAAATAATTTTTCACTTTCAATAAAACAAATTAGTTACCTTCTAAAGAACAAAAATAAACATGCCCACACCTGTGCAAAACCCTGCAGGTGTCACATTGGTGGATTTTTATGTGAATCCAGATGAAGCAAACACACAAACACACACACCTGCTGCTCTTTATACATCCATGACACAGAAAGGAGAGGAGAGAGACAGAGAAAGTGATGTAACCCCTCTATAAGCACAGACACGCCCCCAACACAGAAAAATAAGAAGAAGGAATTATGGGAAAATTCATCTCTGCAGATGCCATCACTTCTAATGGACCCTACATGATGATTGAGTGGTGATGCTAACACTTCAGCTACACACAGCCATGTTTTGACATAATCTGAAAGCTTTTGGACAATTATTCACACATACAGTATAGCGGGAGCTCTTGCAGATTTGAATGTCATAGCAGAGCGGCGGAGGTGCGCTCTTGGAGTGCCCTTCTACTTCCCAGTAATTCTCCATGTCCTCTTCCATTATCTTCCTCTCTTTCGCTTCAGTTCTGCTGGATCCTCTCTTCTACTATCCCCTCCTCTCCCCTCTCAGCCCTTCAGTCTCTTTAGTTTCACGTTGTCATTAATAATCTTGTCTCATTCTCCTGCCGTCATCTTGTTTGGCTGCTCCTCTTTTCATATTCGGTCAACTATGACTGTCCCTCAGTGCATTTGCTCTGCAGCCTGGCTAATAGCCAAGCACAGACATCGGATTTCTGTCTAAATGCTGAATGACTCTGTCTGAATGTTGGTGGACATTGGATGTCATATGACATGAATATATATTTAATAGTGCAATGGTTAAATATTTTGATGTCAAAGTCACTTGAGTCTTGAGCTTTGAATATTCCTCAACGGATCAAATAGTCAATTAAAATAAAAGTAGTTGGTAACATTTGCTGCTTCCAGCTTTTTAAATTTGGGAAGTTGCTGCTTTTTAATTTATGATAATGAATAAAGAGTCTTTTGGACAAAATAAACATTTGAAAACATCACTTTGGGCTCTGTCAAATTTTTTTTTACATTATTTTTAGACTAAACAATTAATCGTAAAAAAATATCCAGCAGATCAGTCAGTATTAAAGAAATAATGGTCAGTGACAGCCATAGTTGAGTTAGCGTTGGTTGGTAGATGAAGACTACAGGGTTGAAGACACAAAGAGCTGAGCTTACCAGACTTTGTGGCTTTCTCCTCATCTTTGCTTGAGGCTACATTAAAACACAGACCTCTGACTGTACTCTAATAGAGGTGCCATGTTTTGACAAGGAAGGCAAAAGCATGGAATAAAATAAGGTATCTTCTGCTGCATCAGTGGAATACAGTTTTAATGCCAGTGTGTTTGAGAAGAGGGAAAATAAAGTGAAGTTCATAAATGCCCAGTGGCGTGATTACTAACAGCTTGATTTCAAGTGTTGGTCATTTGTCATGTGAAGCCTGTGAGCTACTTCAATCAACTTGAGATTGCTGCTACACTCATGGAGCTCTTCTCACTCTCACGCATATCCAGTACATCTTTTGAACATTGTGCTGTACTTAAGCCTTCAGTGCTCTGCTCACTCTTTTGCTGCATGCCTGCTGCCACACTATTCACCTGTATAGCACTCCACTCCAGCAGCCACTTGAGTCTGTGTTCTCCATGGGGGGAATTCATTATTGTCACTTCCCAACTTCCTGCTGTGATGAGTTCCTTTGTGGGCAGTGATGAGGTCGGAGCCTAGGTGCTGCACACAATTTGGCAGACTGAAATAATTTCGTGCCACAAAACCTGCTAACAAACTGATTTATATTTAATGTTGCATACTTCCACATGTGCGAAATAAACTAAAGTTATTCTAAATTGGACTTTAAAAAAAAGCCCACTTTAAACGTCCAGTACGAAGGATTTTGTTGCATCTTGCAGTGCTAGATTATCTCACCCTGGCTATAGTAAACACCAAATACCCTCTCCAGAATCAGTGTTTAGTTTGTCCGTTCTAGGCTACTATAGAAGCATGGCAGTGGAAGAGGACCCACTCACTCTGTAAATATATTGATTGAATATTATATTACATTTATAGTCCAAAATCCAACACACTGGACCTTTGAAGTGGTCAAAAATAACAGTGTAAGCTGTGTCCCAATTCAAGGGCCACATATTTTGAAGGACCCCGTCTACGAAGCTGCACTGAACACTTTTTTGGGTGTTTTTGCCCTTGTGTCACGAGGCATTGTGACTGTTGCCTAGCAGCATTACCAGCTGAAGTTGATTAGTAGTCGTAAAAGTTGTGGTGAAAGATCTGTAGAAGAAGCAGTAATAATTATAGTACAGTAGTTGCAGTAAAATTTGTATTTGGAGTTGAACGAGAAATAGAGCCAATGTAAATGCTAATTTTATTTTTTCTGTTGACCATAATCACCTGTACACAATAAATCTTGGGACAAGGTGGGCCGGGAAAAGCAGGCTGCATTTGTGGGCCGCATTTGAAGCAGTCTCCGAATTGGGACAGGCCTAGTTGTGCTGCTGTGACGCATTCGGTCATGTGACCCCTGAATTGGGACACACCTGTAGTCTCTGAATTCATTGGCACATAGAGACCGTTTAGTCCATGTTATCGATTTCAGAGGAAATGCATGTTTATTCTTTGCCATATAGCTAAACTCTGCTCTAACACTTTATTATTAACTTTTATCTAAAACAATCATGCAATCAGTCATAAAATATATACTCAAAAATGCCCATGGTACTTTTATATTATATATATATATATATATATATATATATATATATATATATATATATATATATATATATATGCTATTCTATTCAAAATGTCATTAAACTGTCTATGTTCTATATGTGTAGCATCAAGGGAACAACAAACTTTCAATTACAACCCTATGTTGTTGTACAAGGATGAATAAATAACCTCAATCCTTGATCTTTAATAAGGACACAAAGAGAAGCACAGATGCTGCTACAGTATCCTGCTCACTAATATCTCTCAGCTGGTTTGGAAAACGACCTAAAGGCCTGATTATTATGACCTTTCATTAAAAATCACTCTTTGGCTGTGGCTTCTCTCATATTATTAGTACTCCCTGATCCAGTGGTTAGGGACAGTTATCTCTGTGTCATGCGTCTGCCCCTCATTCCAGTCCATTAAACCTACCATAAAGAGTCTTTCACCATGTCCTAATGAGCTGTTGGCTTTAGGTGGAAGCATTTACAATTTTTAATTTACATTTTCAATGTAGTCTGAAGTCGGTTTTAGACGTTTTCCATCCAGACAATTAGACCATTCTAGGAGAAAGGCTGAATACTAGACAGTAAATGTCAGCTATTTTATTGCATATCACATCTATAGTTCTTTACATTTTTTATCCATGCTGCTGTTTTAAATATTTTAATGTGTTTTTACAGCTTTACAAGGCAGCCATTAGTTGTCATTCATTTCAAACATCAATTATACACACAGTAATGTGTGTAAGGTGTCCATGGCAGTGGATATTAAAATTACAGTTCTCGCAAAATTGAAGAGAGAAAGAAGATGAGGTCTTGTTTTTATAAAAAGTAAAAAAAAAAGAAAAAGAAAAAGTTATAGAGCTCATATGTATTTCAGGTCTCGTAAAGGCCAGAGACGCAACCTTGATTTGAAAAGATATTATTTACGCTGATATCTTCACCCTAGCCTCTAATATAAAATGTGTACACACCACATCTTTAATTCATCTTTATTTCAGAGCTTACAGAGAATATTTCAGCTTAATGAAGGATGTAAATAATAGCTATTCAAATTTGGGATCTTAGAGCATCTGAAAACACAGATTATGCTGTATGAGCTGTTTGGGGTCATTTGTTTCAGTTTTCAGTTGTTTATGTTATTAGTGCCCTACTTCTTCAGTTGTTTAGGAAGATGCTAAAATGCAGTTTTGCTGCCAGTCTCCAGAAATGCTTAGTGGACACGTCACCTGACTCGATAATGACTGATTTTTCATTTTTGGATGAACCGTTCCTTTAAATTCTGCTTGAATTTTTGAAATGTAGCATTACAGTTTACTTTTCACTTTGCACTTAATAGTAGCCTATAGTTTGAGATTTCTGAAATGTACTCATTCACTATAGTCAGATGAAAAGATTGATATGACTCTCATGTTTATATGTTAAATATGCAGCCTTCAGCTAGTTAGCTTAGCTGAGCCTAAAGAATAAAAACGGGGAAACATCATACCAACCCCCCCCCCCAAAAAAACCCAAAACCCCCCCAAAAATCCTCCTCTTACTTCTTAATTCCACCATTTAGAGTTATTGCTCCTGGCAGACCAATAAAAGGCATATTTCATAAAACTACTCCTTTAACTGCACCATCACATAATGATAATAATGATGCTGAGTATGCTGATTTGATGGTCACTGTGATGGATGGCACAACTTGAGCAAGACTCTGCTAATCTATTCTTATACTGAAGGGCAGAGAATGGAAACAAAATCAAAATACATCAGACAATGTAAATGTTTTAATTTAAATGTGTTTTTATTGAGACTTATGTGCCGGATCTTTTGGCTCAGCTCAGCACAGCAATAACTCTTGGGTCCTAAACGGCTCATTTAGCACCATTTCTGGCTTTTAAAGTTCAGTCAAATTTAACAATGTTTGTCCTGTGATTGGTATATGTGTCCATGTAGCTCTTAAATTATTCAATTAAAATATAATAAACCTTATAATTTCAAGACTATGATAATTTTAGATTATGTTGGATGTAAAATAAAAATGTAAAAGCACTATTAAAATGTGTATTTAACGCTGTACTATTTTTCTTAGTGTTGGTGACTGCCGTAACATACAAAAGTTACTGTTATTGTTAAGGATGGGTTTTTCAAAAGCAGACACAGACACAGTAATTGGAAGATGACTTTATTATAATGCAGTCTGTGGACGATGAGGCTGATGAAAGCAGAGGGCAGGTGGACAGGAGAGGAGAAAGGCAGAGGCTGATGGCTGCAGGCATGGAGAGGTGAGGGCAGATGGAACAATGGTGGAGCTGGCTCAAGTGATTCTGGGCACAGCAGACAAGGGTTATTAGCAAGAGGCATGATGGAACAACACAAGGAATAAACTCTGGTATAAATTATACTGAGCAGCTGAGAGGGTGCCATGAAAAGGTGGAACAATCTGGTTAGTGAATGTATAGCAACATGGTGCCAGAAGTCAAGAAGCCCCACCCACAACACATAAACACACATACTGAGACTTTCTCAAACCAAACCTCTCCATCATCCGTGTTTGTATTCAGACTCACACCCCAGCTGAATTAAGCACCCTTCAATTAGGGCAGCAGTGAGCTTTGGGAGAAACCTCCTCTCTTGGAAACAGGAACCGTTGGACCTTTTCGTGATCATGGTTTCATATCACCATCTTCAATTTTATTTACTTATTTGTTTATTTTAGATACTGTATTAATCCCACAGGAGTAAAATCTTTCTCTGCATTTGACCCATCCCTGAGGAGCAGTGGGCTGCCACTACATTGCGTGATACATTGCATGCATCCTGGTGAGCAAATTGGGGTTCAGTATCTTGCTCAAGGATACTTTGACTTGTAGACTTGCAGGGCCTGGGAATCGAACCACAGACCTTTTGTTCTGTGAACGACCGATCTACCTCCTGAGCCACAGCCGACCCTGCTTGGTTTTTTTTCACAACAGTACCTGTAAAAACGCAACACCTTACAAATGAACATGTCTACCATTTACTAGACTAGAGAGGGGTTGATATGAAGCTCTGGAGGAAGTTCAGTCAGGTAGACTCCTTCATTACACACTCAGGCCATAGTTTATTTCTTATGCCATCCTGTCATTCACACCTCTCATGCTCAGGCTAAATTTCTTGCTGTCATTGTCTGAGGTTGTCAACTGAGACATCAGGTGATCACATCTATCCAATAGCACAGTGACACATCTTCACTGTCAGCCTATCATCTTGCTGTCTTTGTAAATATGATTCTCTCTGTACCTGTAGTTCATTCATGCTGCTGTTATGTACGCTCTTCACCTCCCCATCACCGCCCAGTCTTCGCAGATTTTTTTTCCTCTTCTCAGATCACCAACTTCATCATTTCATCAGTCTCAGCCGAGTCATCAGCCACCGCCACCACCAGTGTCTGGACTCCATGGGTGGATTCATCTTGCTGCTGCTGAACTTCAAACTCAATCTCCCTGACGAGAAGGAACAGTCAAAGACTTTCTGACAGACTGATTATCACCTGCTACAATAAAATAATAGTGATATGGAATTCCTGTGAGAGAGTTTTATAACCCACTTCCACTCCAGGGTAATTAGCCTGGGATGGCATTTAATCTGGCGGGCACACAAACGTAGTGGAAGTGGGTCAGGAGAGGGTGTGGTGTAGTTTGAGAAAGGCCCTCACACACTTTGAGGGTACTGTGGGAGTTGTGGCTCAGGAGGTAGGGTAGAGCGGTTGTCCACTTGTCAGAAGGTAGGTGGTTCAATCCCCACCCCCTGCAGTCTACATGTCCAAGTGTCCTGAGGGATGGGTCAAAAGCAGAGAACAAATTTTGCCTCATTGTACTGAGTATTATGTGACAAATAAAGCTTCTTCAAACAGAAATGGGAAGGAGAAGACACGAGAGAGACAAGGGAGAACAAGGGGATATATATAGGAAGCAAAGCCCACGGTCTGCTGGCTCCAGCTTCAGACCTAGTGCACAGATATGGGAGTGGTATCAAGCCTCTCATCAGGTTTTTCTTCATATTATTATTGTTGCTTTTCCATTTCATTATATAAAGTCTGAGATCAGATTCTATCTTGTAGTCACACTCATGACAGGCAACCTCTTGTTATTAAAACTGACAGAGGGCTCAGGCACATGAGGAGAGCTCTTTATTATGCTGTCTGCTCCCTTTCAAGAGCCACAGGAAGCAACACATAGCAACACAGTGAGCCTCTGTTGTTTATCACCTGTTTAGACACAAACATGCATCTTCCTCCTCATCCTCCTCTCTCATCTCTGTTCACCATCCCTCACAGGTCAGGACTCAGAGTGAGCTGCCACACATCTACAAAGTAAATTGTTTTTTTGGCCCTTTCTCTCTCTGAACATTACAGATTCTGTACAGCACTTTGTGCGTCTGATGCTTCTTTCCAAGCCAGAGTCACCAGTGTTTGATCTGGAGGGAAAATAAATTAAAAGCCACATACTCACTCACTCAGACACATACGTACATATTTTTTTTAGTTTTTGCTTGATATGAACATAAACCCAATGTGACACATTGTATGCTCATACTGTAGCTGCTCATTTTCTTTAATAGAATACATTTAAATTGATACTCTAAATATAGCAAAGAACATATAAAACTCTACAAATGGCAAATAACAATGGAAGCAGTAACAGCTACACAGGCACCTCAGAGCAGTACTCGCATTGAACACAAGATAAACTCTTTTATATATATATATATATGTATATATATATATATATATATATATATATTGTAGCACACTGGGCTTCAAATAAAACGCTGACTGTGAGGTTGAAGTTCTGATTTTGATCTTTAAAGTTATTTGAGGGTTTAAAAAACAGTAGGAATTGTAGCCTCATACCCTATATGTGATAAGGGCAACAAGCTCTACATGGCTGATTGGATGTAAGTGTAACAGCCCTCGTGTTAAAGCTGAGACAGCATTTTAAGAGATAAGTATGGTGGCCGACAGGGGCAAACACGCTGCAACTTAGGAAAACACATGCAAAGAGAAAAAACACAAGCAAATCAAGAAAACACCTTCATCAATTTGAAGACACATGCACAGCATTTGGAGAACGCACTGCAAACACCACAACACAACACATCAGGACCATCCACACAGGAGCTACTAGTCAGATGATGTCTGAAGACTGACACTGCAGCAGACCTCTAATGAGCTTCTGTAGTTACCTGTGTTGTGCTTCAGTGGATTCAGATACATGTCCGGTTCGTCGACTTCATCAGAGAACCACCGTGTTGAACAAAAAGTTGTAGTAAAGGCAAGATAATTCACTCCCCGCACTGACACACAGACACACAAACACACACACAAACAATGACGCAGGCAATTATCTCACGACTTTTATTATGTAGACCTCTGTGGTCCGGACCTCGGTGAGCTCAATGGTAGGTACAGCCATGCTCCTATACCTGTCTGGGCCACTCAGTCAGCCCCAACCTTATTTGTTCCAAAACGAAGACATAAATCTTTATATTCTGGTCAAAACTATACACTTTCATTTTCCTTATAGCCTCAGTAATTTAATGAAGCAGCCAGGCTGTGTAGAATTCAGCCAACTTTACTCAAACAGGAGTAAACATTTGTAAGGGATAATTTTAGCTGCTGAGTAATACCCACTTGGCAAGCTACTGATTTGTTATATCCAGCAGCAGGATGTGCATGTTGAATGTCTTTAAGATTAACTATAGCCCCTGCATTCAGTGTAATAAAGGGAAACCAGTGCAATGTTGTGGCATGCTGTTGTTGTTCCATTTTTGCTGTTTGTTTTTTTTATTGAATTTGCTTAGCCTGGGTCTAAACCCCTGAATTGCCGCCCACATATCAGATTTATTCAGCAGTTCAAATACTATAGGTCTGGTGCTGTGTCCATTGCTATTTCCACTCCCTCTTGTCTCTTGTCTCTTGTCAACTGTCTCAGTTGATCTATCAGAGATTAGAAGGCTGGGATAAAAATGTTGACATCCTCCTCCCAATGTGCCTTCAGCACAAATGCAGGGCTGTGAGCTGATTTTAGTACAGTGGTCTCATTCAATGCTGCAGGGTCACATGATGCAGACCCCCAAATTTATAATTTCCCATGCAGAATAAACAGTAAATGTTTTAGAGCATCACAAGAACCCAGATAACAAGAATTTGATCCGTGAGGTTTAGTAAAATTTTACAAAGAGTAAAAAGACTACAATGTTCAATCTACTCAAAAATAGTTAAAAAAAGAAGAAAAAAAAGGTTGCAGGAGCCATTGATGCAACAGACATGGGTTTACAAAGATAACAAGTCTAAAATCCACATTTACATCCTCAAAGCATGTGTGGCAAGTGAAACACATGTCTGTGGGATTGTTATGTCACTCACTATTGACTGCTGGTACAGAACAAAACAAAGTAACCCTCCCTCTAAACAAAAAATCAGGCGACAAAATCATGACTTAAGGCTGAATGAATGACATCGTTTAGCTTTTATTTGAAATTGAACATACAGGAGTACACAGCAAAAACAAACAAATAAATACTTCAAACACATGCAGACACTGAACCTCAACCTTTGTTTAGATTTCAGACATAAATGCCAATTAAGCTGTAGCACCGTAAAATGCCACTCCACTAAGGCTGAAGTAAGGCTGATGCATGTCGATGCAAATAGACTGCATTAAACAAAATAACTCTTTCGTGGGAGGTTCAGTAAAAGCAGTGTTTTTAGTTTTCAGACACAACCAGTATCTTGATTAGGCAGTGCTGCTATACAACCGTTTACAATGGAACAGGCAGTAATGTAAGACGATGCATCTTCACAGCACAGAGTCAGCATCTTTCCGAAGAGTCCAATCACTTCTTCACCCCAAAGTCCCATATGCTGTGATACTGTATAGTACATCTTGCAATGGATTCATTAATTTTACACCACAACACAGATACAGACATTTCTAGAACATCGTGGTTCAAGGAAAGTTCTCTTTTTCAGCTTATAATTAAAACGTCACATTCAATAGAACAGTAGATTCACAAAAGAGACCATTGGAGAGATTGGCATTTGTGCAAGATGAAAAAAAAACAAACAGACAAAAGATACAAGAATGTTTTCAGTGTTCAATATTTGCAATGATACCCAGCCTAACTGCTACAATGCACAACTTCATATTAATTACATCTTGCAGAGGCTGTTCTTCACTGCTGTTGAGTTCATGTCATTCACTTTGAATGAAGCATCATCTGAGTGTACATTCTTATAGATGACACTTATTTTTCTCAATGAAGTGCCCTGTGAATGATGCGTCAATGAATGTAAGAACATTAAACTAGGAGCTATGTGTGGCACTCTCCATACTACTTGTGCACTATTCTGATAAGTACACCAACCTGTTCACCCACACACACACTTAAGCAAATCTGTATGTCCCTGGCACAGATACATGAGTGTGTGTATGCTTCTGCAAGTGTTTGGCTGGTTGCCCTCTTCACTTCTCTGCTATAATTAACATGATTGGAGGGCGAGGGATGGATAGAAATGCTGGAAGACATGGTACTGATGAGGCTATTCACCCTGCTGTGAAGCCTGCATGGCGCCATTCCACAGAGACAAGCTAGCATCTTTTGTCTCCATCGCTACAGCTCTCATCAGTGAGAGTGTGTCTCCATGTCTGTGTGTGTGTGAGTGAATGTGTACTAGAGAGGAGGAGAGAAAGAGAGAGCCTGCCACACATTCATTAAAGGAACCCTCTCTGAACAAAGTTGATTACACATTAATTAAAGCCCACGCCTCACGTTCACCTGCTCCGCTTGACCTGTCCAAGTGATGGGCAGATAAAGGAACATACTCCGCATTTAGAACGCTCAGTTATTGGTTATGATTAGGGTGTTGCAGTCAAATTGAAAATAAATTAATAAAAGATAGTGAGATTATAGATGGGTTTTTGGAGTGCACACTTCTGCATTCCTCTTACCCACTCTGATACATTTTAATTCATGGATATTTGACATGGATATTGCTTTTTTTTATTGATACTGATCCGTCTTATCCATACTGGTACTTATTGATACTCTCATTAAAACTACTCCCCATAATTTGGTGCAAAAAATTAAAAAGTGACAAGAACAGAAATGCTATGTTCACACCAGAGGTGACACAAATTTTGACTAATACCAAGTCAATGAAAGCTGCGCCTAGAGGCGATATCACGCAGGGCGACACAAATGACATGAAACTCCAATATGTGTGTACATCCTGGACGAGTGACTCCTCTTCCTAACCATGAGAGGCTTGCTGAACTTTCAGCTCTGCTGTGTTTCATTAATGTGGTTGAAATGTCGGACTATTTTACTGCTCTTAAAGCACCAACACACCTGCTGTCATAGAGTCAGTGACTATCCTCTGTATGATGAGGGCCACTGGAAAGGTGATACTTGAAACATGTTGTGCTCTGGTGGAAAGGGATGTCTCCTCAGTCATCTGCTCTGGAATTATGGGAGGACATTAGGGTCAAACTTGGTGATTTTATGAGTTTGCATAAAAAAAAATCAATGCTTTATGGTTTCCAGATCATGAGCATTAGTGCGTTAATGTTGACAACCGAATTATGGACCAATACCATGTTAGAAGCAGTGTTTGTCTATAGGAGCCAGGAACCAATATCAATTTAGTATGTTTTTTTTGTATATCATAGAATAAGTTGCTGTCATTTGTCCCTATGCATAAATTTGTCAGGCTTGGTTGGGAATCAGATTCTCTATGGTTTTTCAATCTTGTACTGACAATCAGACTCACTTCACTTTGACATGTGTGTGTGGCTGAATCACATTCTCTGCTTATACAGGTTAAAAGAAATCTGTTGCTATGCTCTTAAACAATACATACATGCAAGCACACAGAGACCCCCCCCCAAAACACACACCCACACACACACAGACATATTTGTATAATTAGCCTTGTGAGGATCGTGCTCATACCCAGCATAAATCTAAAACTAATTCTAACCTGTCTTTGTTCCTTCTCTGGTTGGAGCTTTATGACAAATCCAAATTGTCTCCACATTTCACCCCCGCTACAGTACATGAGGTTTCCAGATTAAGGTCACCAGGTAATTACCAAGTGAGAAATAAGTAAAAATTTCCATCACAAAATATATTTGATTTTTTAAAAATATATTCACTACGCTATGCTTTATTCTTTTAACAGTTTTGCCTTTTTGGGCCTTCAAACGTTATTACAGCTCACAGTACCTGCTTTATAAGACGGGTTGGGCATCGAGAACTGGTTCCAAAACTCATATTCCAAAAGAATCATTAAGAAATCTTTATTTCGATTCTGCTTATCGGTTCCAAAATAAATTTCACTGACGCTCAAGTTAAGTTTCAGATTCCGTTTTGGTGGCATGCATCTTCCGTAGTTTCTGCCTCACAGGTTGGATGGGTTCTTTGAGCCGGCATCATCATTAACCACAGCAAGAGGCACTCAAAAGTGTGGCTTTATTTTACCTTGAAAAATGCCAGGTCGGCACAGTGCAACATCAGTGTCAAACGTATTTTGTCGAAGGAGGGATGCACAAGTAACATGACTAAACACCCTCACCTACACGGTGTCCAAATCAGTAAGTCGTGTTTGACATGTTGCACCGGTCTCCCTTGCCTGCCTCAGCCTCCTCCTCAGTCAATCCTGAACCAACAGCCTGCAGCACCTCGTCACAATAAGATAAGTGAAAATGAAATAACATTTGTCTTATTCTCAACAGCAAGACAGAAAAATTTTATACTTCACCGAATTAGTATTAACTGTGTCAAGTGCAAATACTGAAATATATTTTCAGGCTACACAAGTAGCCTGTTTACTGCCGCAAAACCAGTAGCAGTGATCCCACGACATGACACGAATATATGAATGAGTCATTCATAATGTATGACACATTCTTTATACAGAACAGCTTTTATAACGGTTTTTTAAACTACATTTTTTTCTGTGAAATAAGCATGTAGCCTGTTTTGACCCTGACCCTCAAAGAACTGGAATTGAGAATTGTTAAGAACCGGAACTGAAGATGATAAGGAGATGTCCCAGATAAGATGATGGGACATCACTTAGTATCAAGGGTTCGCAAGAGTTAACAATAATAATAAGTTAACAATAGTCAGTCAGTGCCTGACCTCAGCAGGGCTTGGCTCCATTTGCAGCACAAGGTAGGGTGTCCAGTGCTGTGACTGGCTGAAAAGGGCTAGGAGTCATGTAAGCCTCATGGTGTATCTAAGCTCTGCAGTAGCTCCATAGGAAGTTGGCAGCATTCCTTCCATGACTAGCTGGGTTTACATGGACCTCTTCATTCTGATTAAAAGCTCAATCAGAAACACCTCATTCGGAATAAAAACACCCAAACCAAATGAAATGTCATTCGGTTGCAGAGGGGTAGTATAAATAGTATAAACCTTTTCTTAAACCGATCAGAAGAACAACCGTACCATGTAAACGGTGCAATGGAAAATCTACCGGTAGAGTTCTGTCTGCGCTGCTCAGAGTCGTGACGTATTTGCAAGATGGCGGCCTTAAAACAGAAGTAGACAACAGCAGAGAGTTAATTTTCTTGTGCTCGCCGTCTCTCTTTCATTGCTTCCAGTATGATAAGCCTACGTTATTATCATGCTGCAGCTTTATTAAAAGAACCACAATAACAGCAAAAATTGCACAGATAACACGATCGACATTCTTATACATCACTTCCATCACTTCTGTGCATGCGCAACGCTGTTCCGATTAAATGTGGTTAAATGTAAACACCAGATCGTAATTAGATCACAACTCATGTAAACAGTTGAAACGGAACCTTCAGTCGGAATGATTTCAATCAGAATGAAGAATAGTGCCCATGTAAACCCAGCTAATGTGACTAGCTGTGATTGTAGCTTTATAGACTATGCACATGGCCATTCGTAGATATGGGCCTTGCTGGGATTATAGCCACAGTAATAGCTAGCCATCAGTTAAGGTTGTAACAGTAATAATGTGCTGGTGCAGAGAATTGAAATGGTTCATTGGTTCTGTTGGTCCTCATAAGGAAGCAGCCACAAACAAACAAACTCATTTGCACTCTGACTGTATTTGCTAATTCACTTGCAGCCGCACATGCAGACAAAGAACATTTCCCTATTCAGCTCACTGACTCCAAATCATCACATCAGGGCAGAACGCATCAAGGGTGCAGGTCTCGTTCATACTGTAATCAGATTATCATGTTCTAATGACATCAACCGTCAGACTCTCTCCCAGCTCAACCTGTTTGGAGCTCTGTGGTTGAAACTTGATGTTAATCAGAGAGTCTGCTGCCTTTACCATTCTCTCTCAACTCAACATGTAGTTATACAGTGTCATTTATTGAATACTTCTGCACTAAAAGAAAGGAAAACAGCATTGCTAGAAGGTTAAGTCACTGTTTCTCCTAGGAGTAGCTACAAGGAGTAGCTAAGGAGGATTTCATTTCTTTCATGCTTTCAAATAAATTCGACAACTACCTGGATTTTGGAGATCTGAAAAACTAAAACAGCTAAAAACATTTAATGAATGATGGGATGCCACACAAACATTTTCAGCCAAAGTTGGAATAGCTGTGTTTATTTCTGAGCACCAATCAGACTTTCGCAGTACTTTAGTCAAAATCTGGTTGTGGGTTGTGCGATTGTTGCTCATGTTAAAGAGAAAGGAATTGAAGTTTAGGGGCTTTAAACCACACCGGCATCATTCATCAAATGATGCAGAGGTGTAGGGGGACAACACTTGAGCATAACATTCGCATTCTGGTGAGGTACAGTAGACACTTTGACATGTATAATACGCTGTCAAATGGTAATGGGTCTAATGCTGGATACTGTTAGCTGCTAACGCTTTAGTGTCCAGACATCAAGGTCATAAAGACCAGTTCGATTTCATACAGACGAGAACAGAAGCAGTTTAGCTGAGGCCTATAACAGGCCTTTCAGTTAGCTAACAGTGCATCCAAGGAGTCCTCGTCACCTGCTATCAGATATACAGTATAATGATTATTTTTTTTAGATTTGTTTTTGTGAAACGTAACATTATAACTTTGTTGGACTGTATTGAATGTCCTACAAATGTTGAATGTTTGATGCTGGGGACACTGGGAGCGGAAGTGCCGCTAAGCACAACCCGCCACCTTTCAATGACCATGTTAACTAATGTGGTTGATTACACACAGGACAGACGAGCAGGCAGCTCCATGGCCAGCTCGTGATGAAATATTGGTTTCAGTGTTTGGTCTATTTTCTCTGTGTGCTGTGAGTGAATCTGGCAGGAAAATACACTGATAGTCTATTACAAATAATACAACTGCTGTTTTGTTTTTAAGCACCTATTTCACATATTTTTCGTTGTCTCAACAGAGAGTGAGGGAGATGAGCAGACACACACACACTGATGCATAGAGGAGTGAAGCCCCTCCCCATTGATGTTTATGTTCATTGTTGGGGGAGAAGCACCGCCCTGTTTATCCAGGAACACATAATAGGCTACGTTGTAAATACATGATTTTAATGTAAAGATCAGTTCTATGCGCTTTTAATATAAACAGCCAGGCTACTGCTCATGTGAAAATTGACCTATCACAGCACTTCGCCATGAGTCCGCCTCCACACACCCAACGCGACCTCCCACCCCCCAAAAAGAAAGGCACAAAATATTTTATTTGTGGAATTTACGCACTTTATACTGAATGTGCACTCGTCTCATTTCAGCAGAGTATGAGTGTCTTTTATGCGTTTTGCTGTCCTGATCAATGAATCAGATCTCCTCTGCTCTAGTCTGGTGTTCCTACCGAGGGCGTGGCTTATCCATGCTTCACACACAGACATACAGAGCAAAGTAGAGGAGCGGGGTTGAGTTACAGTAACCCGAGTTGAGGACGTCGGTACGCCAGATGCATTAAAAAACCTTCTCAAAACCAAAGACCTCAAAGTGCAAACCAGGCCAAGATGTCTGCATTTTTCAAACAAGCCAAACCTGGTACTAGTGGCGAGGATGCTAATAGCTCCTCCGCTGCTGAGGGGAGGGAAGCAAGCCCTGCCTGAGCACTGACACAGGTGCACCCACTGATGGCTGTCAGAGAGGAAATACTCCTCCTGGCTCTACAAGACAGATATACGTAAGGTTTGGTGTAAAAGTAAACAAAAATGTACAATTAATTACACCGTACATCTTGAAGCACTCAGACCACGATTAAAGTCAAGGCAATGGCTACACCATGTGGCCAGGATGATGAAGAGAACTGATGGAATATAATCAATGCACAATAGCCTACCTATTCACTGAAAACATCTCTTGGCATAAACACAGAATGATATTTCAGAATTATATATGTATATACTCCTTGGTTTTGAAAGTCGTCCCCCGCCCTCGTTTCTCTGCGTGCCTCCCTAACTAATAAACCTGGGGGGGCACACTGCCACTTGGTATCCCACAACAAACCTGGCAATATCATTTACAATAATACACTTGGTTTATGATATGTCATTAAATGATATTAGATACAATCATTTTTAAAATTCATGAAACTTCAGTACATGACCACTAAATGTGTATAAAATGTAGTAGAAGTACCTTGAATCCCAGACTATCACTCCACACAGTGTATGTTAATGTGTATCCAGAGGTCTTAGATCTGATCTTATCTGAACTGACGACTTCTTCAAGGCATTAATATAAACGCTCTGTACGATGTATTACTTTCATAATCCAGCCTCTGTGAAAAAGTGGAATGTCAGCCATGGTGATGACAGGTCACTCTTTTAAAATGGTGTTTACTCTGTCTGTTGTTTGTCATTCATTTTCTCTTTGCCCTCAATGCGACCTCTTGTTTTTGCTGCACCACATTTGTGCTTCAGTGTTTTTTTTGTTGTTTCCAAGTCACCAAGCTAAAGTTGTGTTAGTGTTGTACTTGGTGAGTACAGTGATGTAATACTGATTGTCATTGTGATTCCAATAAAGTCATGTTGCCTCACATCTGCTCCTTGGTTTCACGTCGGCTGACAGTGGAATTTATAACAACAGCTTTTATGTGCTGAAAATAAACCGGGAGTCGGGGGGGGCGCGGGGTTTGTGAAAGTAGAATAATGGGTGTGAACAGGTGATCACTCTCTGCATCTCATGCATGCTGCAAAGAATATCCATCTCCATATTAACCATTAATGAGTTGTAGTTTTCACAAAATACATCTGATCATCGAATAATAGTGACAATATTGAATTTAATTCCAAAACTTCACTACACTTTAATACTTCACTAAGACTACACAAAAAAGATTTAGTCTTATTTCTTGTGTGTCAGAGTCTGATAAAGTGACTCTCTTGTTCACACAGCAAATATGTAACTGTTGAGGATTTAGTCATTAAGCTCACCCCAGGATATTTGTACTAAAACATTCTGGCTCCATTAATTACCTCAACTTTGTTTAGGAAAGTATCGGAAATAAATAAAGGAAAACTATGAATGAATTTCCACCTGAAACTGATACTTGATTATATGATAGAAGTTTATTGAAAACTAATATTTGCCACTTCACTATTTACTGTTTGACGAAGCATATTGCAATACAAGCAATATGTTTTTTCTTGTCAATCTCACTACACTAGTTGTATATTTCTGTGTGTCTGTGTGTGTGTGTGTGTGTGTGTGTGTGTGTGTTAAACACTGTAGGAAGTTGAGACAAATTGTCACAGAGGGCCTCCTAACCTTCCTTTTCCTGGACCCCGGCAGAGGGATCCATGTCTCTGCTCCCCTCGCCCTTTTACAGACATTATGCTGCACAGCAAGGCACATCACTACACGCTGGAGAGCTCCAGGCTGCCTGTGTAAAGTCTATGAAGCCTTTTAAACCTGATAGTAACATGCATCTCATATATGACTGGATTACATTTGGATTTCACCAGAATGTATAAAATGTGGATATTTGAAAATATAAATGCAAATACTGCAAAAAAGCTAAATGTGTGTACTGGAGATAAATTTGTTTGGTTTATATGTAATCCAGCCAAATCCCATTAAGACAGAGAGTGCATGTTAACTGCCAGGTGGAAGGGCAGAGGAGCTAATGAGACTTACATAAATATTTCACAGTCAGGACGAGGTGCCTTGCATTCAGATCGCGAACCAGTGTCATGTGTCCGATATTGGTGGTTGGTTAGTGTCTGAGGGGACAGTTTAATGTGAAAACATATTGATTCTGCAGAAAACCAAAACATTTCATTTCATCTAAAGCAGACTGATCTCTAAGCTTCGGGTTTAGTGGTGTCACAGAGGACTACATAAGGGATTGAGGATTTAAATTGGGCAGATTAGGTTTTAATTTTCACTAGAGGTTCTCCACTGCCTCTTCAGCATGTGAAGTCCCTCTAAGTTTAAGATGCTCCCAAAGTAAATCTTTATCCAGATGAAAACTAGATGCTGCAGGTGTTTCAGGTGATTGCAAGAAAAAACCTGCAAGGGATCCCTAAAGCACTCCTTCAGTCACATTGGATTGCTCCTGCCCAAGGAGTCATGGCATTCTGGTCAGCTCGCACACACGTGGCCAAGCACACACACACTCTCACCCCTGGCAAGTTCAGAGTTTCTGCTTGGCTGTTTTTCTCTCCATCACCTCGTCTGTGAAGAGTTCCTGTGAAAAACCGGTTTTCGACGACTGAAGGAGAACTTCCTGAAAGGTCTCCAAGCACCGTTTCTCTGCAGAGAACACCCTTGACAAAATGTGGAGCTGCTGTGTTCACAACATGCCGGTCTCATGTTATAGCTCCACTCCAAAATAGACAGTGTGAAGTCACATAGATTGTGTGATTGCGGATGTGTGAACCATCATTCTGTACTGAGAGAATTTTGATATGACAAGTGGAGGCTGTGAAGATTTGAGGCACTAGCGTCTGTTGCTGTTTGGCTTTTGAACTGCACAGTGCCCCTCATCACTTTTTGGCACTGAGCAAAGCTCTCTAAAGAGAGTTTATCATTATAAGAACTCTATACTTTATACATTGTGGGTTAAGACAGCGCTCACTGACCAGGGAATTTGACTCACTTCATGATATTCCAGTGAGCACATTGGAAATGTATTCCATTGTATATTATGAAGTGAAATTGTTCTTCTAAACTCAGCCACAGTCACTGGCACACATTCACACTGTACTTTTGAAGGAATACACACAGGCAATAGCAGCACTGTGAGCAGTCAACTCACTCTCTGACCCTGCTGTCCAGCAACATGCCACCGTTACTTGAGCTCTATTCCTGCAGGTTGTTACTGGAGTAGAAACTGGATGTCTCTGATACTGTTTTAGAGATGCTTCGGGATGATGACCCATTCGAGGTGAGGTCCAGCGAAGAGCTATGTGGTCTGGCTGCCCTAGCAGCCCTGCCTGGCCCTGGATCTGCTATCACCTTGACCTTGGGTTGCTCCATGTCCTCCCCAACCTGAACAGTTGACACAGTGGTCTCCATCCTGCTGGCCTTGTAAACACTTGTCTGGGTCTGAAGGTAGCGAGTGGACTTGAGCTCCAGGCCTTCGTAAGAGCCTCGGGGGACACAGGGGCAGAAGTGGAAGGCTTGTTTAAAACCGGCACGAAACCTATGCAAGAAAAGCACAGAGCAGTCAAATTAACCGACTGGGTTATGTAGGCATTCAAAAACTGGTTTGTTCACCCACCAGACCTGAAAAGTATTGTGCATCTTCTGTACAGCAGCACAAGTAGAGACAAGTCAAAGAGACTCATGTCAGTAACACGGCAATCAAACGTCAGCCAACATCAGATACTCGTGTTTACAGACCACCAAAGGCTGCAGCAGCTATGCAGATTGAACTGACCAAGGATGTGACTTAATTCCTGGTGAATTCAGAAGGCAATGCAAGTTTACATGTCTTATTCAGAGACAACTCAAGGTGCTTTACAGAATGAAGTTTAAAAACACAAAGGTAAGAAAGAGAGGGGCACAGATTTTTGGTGTAAACCTAGCAGCCAGTGCAGTTTGCTCTAAGTGGGAAACATAGCTACAGTATATGCATGTTTTCTGTGTTTTATTCTAATTCTAATAACAATTAAGTCGAGTTTAAGCTAAAAGATTGTAGCTCTGATTCTCCACCTACCAATGGTTTTTGGAAATTGCTAACAAGAGCCCCCAGATCAGAGGCAAATCGCTGCTCCTTTGCTAGGAGCCTGACCTGTGTTAAGACTGGAAAAATCAGGACCCAAAAGCGCCACTCAAAAGCACAGAAGTAGTGTTATAAAAATAGTCTCTTTATGGAAAGTATTCAGAATAAACAAATATTCAGAAAAACAGATAAACTTACACAAGAAGGTAGGAAACGCTGGAACGAGAGACACGAGGGTACAAAAGGAATTGACAAAGAAGGGAAGGCGAACACAGAATAAATATACTGGCAGACAGGCATTAACCAGACGGAGGTGAGGGTGATCAGGACTATACTAACATGGGGAGACACAGGAGGAGCAGAGAATCTGAAACGAGAAGGATATGAATCACGAGACATAACAGGAAACATAAATAAATAAAACCAAAAGAAGGGACATGACCTAAACAACCTGATGAGGCATGGCAACCTGTTGCAGACGACCTACAGTAAGAGGCCATGGGGATTCACACTGAGGAAGAACAGGTCGGACGTGTACTTAAACCTGAAGCCATGAAATGATTTATACACCAACATCAGTATCAGAACGTTTATTCTAGTTGTCTGTGTGTAATGTCTGTGGTTACCCTCGGCTTTGTGAGAGTAGAAGCTTTCTGTGATAGCTGAAGGAGTTCATGGTTTCATGGAGAGACTTCAGAAAAGACCATTTCAATAGTCTGACCTTCTTGAGGCTGCAACGTGAATTAGTTTCTCTAATTCCTGTGTCGACACGTATCAAAGTCTTGTTATATTGTTCAGGTGATAATAAACTGACTTTGTTATTGAGACTCAAATGACCTAGCATTAATTGTTTTTTTGACCTGGAGTCAAGATGAACCTCACTTTTATCTTTTCCTCTTTAAAATCTTACTTTTTATCTTTTTTGTTAGAAGAAAATTCTTGTTTATCCAGCCAAATATTAATGCACTGAAGCAGCAAGACCATTGGAGCTCAGTCAGTCAGTGAAAATGCTATATAAAGCTGAGTATTACTCACATAATTATGATAATCGATGTTATCGACATTGTTGCCCTGGTTACAGAGACTCAGACACAGGCTCTTTTAACTATGTCTGTGAATATCTCCAGCTCGAGTCCATCCACTAAAAGAATGAGGCTGTCCAATTACAGATCTGATGGCTGTTGAACCACAAGTGGATCATTCCTGTCAGTGGAAGTAAGTGGACAAGCATTTCCTGTTGTCCGTGGTGCTCTGTCTGACCTGGTGCAACATTTAACGGGGGAATGCCACGCCTGAACAGCACAAGGCCAGAGGACACAAAGTAGAATCACTAAATGCATGACAAAACTTTACTGTTGTTATTAGCTCAGACTGTGTGAGTCATTATTCTGACATTCTCCCAGATACACAAGTTGGCAGCTCTCTGAGGATATAAGTATAGGACCCACCCCTCCATGTGCAAGAGTGTGTGTCTCTGTGTGTCTGTGTGTGTCTGTGTGTGTGAGAGAAATCTAAATAATACCCGCATGGTGGAAATTCATCTTGCCAAATGCTTTTGGACTGAGTGTTAAAATTCCATCCATTTTATATAAAAGCCTATAAATGTTCACATAACTTGGATAAATGGATAGTTCCTCCACATCCCCTCACTCTGGAACAGATTGGCCATCATTTCAACACCTGCATCCAGGAGAGTCTACCTGAGTAAAAGAGAGGAATTCATTCAGTCCTCCACCATAGAGGTCTCTGTGGCCTACCAGTTTAGAGTTTATTGATGGGTTCTTGCTTCTGTCAAAAATAATGGCTACTTTGTTTTGATGTACATTTTGCCTTCAGTCTTCAAGTCAGTTTTATTTATATAGCGGCAAATCACAACAAAAGTTATATCAAGGCACTTTCAAAAAAGAGCAGGTCTAGACCGACTCTTTATTCTACAGAGACCCAGCAATCCCCCATTAGCAAGAACATGGAGACAGTGGTGAGGAAAAACTGCCTTTTAACGGGCAGAAACCTCGAGCAGATCCAAGACTCAAGGTGGGCGGTCCTCTGATTTGACTGGTTGGGATGAGAGAGAGAGAGAGAGAGAGAGAGAGAGACGGAGAGAGACAGAGAGTGAGAGAGAAAGATGAGGAGATAGACTGGTAGAGAGAGAAAGATGGGGAAGATAGGTGGGGAAAGGGGGAGAGAGAGGGAGTGAGGAACAGACACAGACATATGCAACCACAATAACAGTAACAGCTATTATAATAGACTCATTACAGTTTGCAATTATTAATTATTATATTATTATTATTATTGTTATTATTATTATTATTATTATTATTATTATTATAGTAATTATTAATATTAATTATATTATCATTATCATTATTATTATTATTATTATTATTATTATTATTATTATGTTAATCTATGTCTATGATCTGACGTTTCAATTCTTAATGAAAATGATGCATTTGTGCTTTAACCTTATTCACTCTTAATTTCCTTTACATTCATTTTGGCAGCAGTTGAAGATATTTCTGCATTAAAATTCTGCAGAATGCAGGAAACTACTTGTCTGACATCTCAATAGTGAGGACCTCCTACAGATATGGGCTGGGATCTTATTTATCCACGGTGAAGGTAGAAACTCTATTTGGCAACAAAGCGATGCTGTTCATAAATAATGCATTGGAATTGCATAATTGGATATGCCTTTTTACTTCTGATCCACAGATGCTCATGCTAATAAAACATCTCAAGGAAGATGCAAAGATGATCAGACAGTGCAACGTCTGAATCTCATGATAAACAACAACATGAAGCAAGTCTAATGTATGGCCCTGCAAATCCTCAGATATAGAAAGACATTCATATTCCATAATGGGTATAGAAAGAGGCTCAGCAATTTCATTCAAGGAGTAAACATGCTGCATATTCAGCAATGAAACACTGAGGGAACATTTGTGTCCAACAGCAGGATATTTGAATGATGTAAATAATGATACTTCTTTGCAATGAATTAAATGAGATGTTAAAGCAGCTACTCTCTCCCCTTTTTCTCCCACTCTGGGGGTATCAGTGTAGTTAAAGTGGGGACAGTTGGTTCAGAAAAGGAGCTAAGTCAATGCACAATTCAATAAGGAATAGGACGTCTAATTTATGATTAATGAACAAATCAATTATTAGTAATGGTGTATTTTTAGTGCTCTTACATTTATTGACCAGCCGCAGGAAGGTATTGTAAGAATGTGCTGGTTTGTCGTTATATTTAGTTGCTTCTAATGCCCTTGGACCAGTGACTATTATGGTGAAACAACTGAGACAGTACTGATACCATGATACCTGCTTCTGACATCGTCAAATGACAGATGCTCCCTTCCTTCCCTGATGTGTCTGATATGACTCTCAGCAATATTAGGTGAGAAAGTCATTAATCCATATTTATTTGCTTAGTAAAATCAAAGTAATAACTTTTCGCCTGAAACTAAATTTGTCATTTGACTAATGTTATTGACTGAACTTCATGCTCAATCAGACGGAATCCTCAAGATTATCTTGATTTTGATACTGATGTTGATATATTTTGATCCATCTGATAGAGGGTTAGGGGTCTAAAATGTTTTCATTATGATGAGGTGCTGGCAATTTCACCTTGAAATGCACTGTATGCTGATGAGAAACATATTTTTTCCTTTCTTTCTGTGTATGAAAATACCCGGTGAAATGACAATAAAGTATTTTATCTCTTTATCTCTTTTTAAGTTAACTATATATAAACATTTCTGGAGCGTTACAGCAAAACATCTTTCTCCTAAGAGATGATGACTAACAGTTTCTGGAGACGTGGACTGCAGCATATTATGAGCTCTACGGAGTCATTTTATGTTTGTTGTCGGTTGTTTTTTTTACATTTTAAAAATAGTTCCCATCTCCTTCACTTGTTTAGGAGAATGCTGCAACGAGAAATGTTTTGATTGATTAGATGATTTTTGTGTTGAATGATAATTTAAATTTGTCAGGTGGACTGAAACAGGACTCCTGATGACGGCTGATGTGGCTCTGTGTTTGTCAAATGTGTAAATAGTCACTTCTTTGCAAACACATCAGCCACATCAGCTTTATAAGTTGGTTTGTCTCTACCTTGTTGTGCTTCCCCATTGATGGAGAAATCAACTACAACATTGAATTAATGCAGTTTTCAAGGACACAGCTGTGAAGGTTCTATCTTCTTCTTCACAACAAAAGTGGCTAAAATTCTCACATCCAACTACAACAACATACATCCGATGTTGGATAAATATTCTACCTATTATAGATGAAAAAACATTCATGGGGCATAATTTACTAACTATAAATGGTATCAGATTTATTTTATGTCATATCATATAAAATAAAGATAATTGGCTTACAAATTGATATATGTCTACAGTGAAGGGCATTGATAATAAATAACATCAATTTATGTATATATGATAATTAGTTTACAATTTGATAAATATTTTATTAAATAAAGATAATTGGTATATATATATGCTTCTATAAGATAAAGATAATTAGTAATGAGTAATGTATAAATGTGTATATAAAACTATTATTAGGAATCAAATTCATATATATAAGCACATGTATAATGGTATAAATGTGTGTAGGTACAGTATGTGTGTATATAAATGGGTACAGTATATGTATATATGGGTATTTGTATATGTCTGTGATATATATATACGTATATTCATATATAATTCATGAATTATATATATATATATACACATATATAATTCATGAATGAATAGTGGAGAGGGGGTAAGTTTACATAAGTTTATACTTCTTCCAACTCCTTTTGGAGCCTGTAAATTAGTTTGTTTGTAATTTGAGTCACTGATTTCACTGTGTATTATGCTTTTCATTTCATTTTTGGTATTTGTCTTTTTGTTTTTCACATGTTCGGAAATTTTTTTTCAATCAATCAAATATGTTGTGAGCATAACAAGACAAGAGACGAGCAAATGATATAATTTCACACCTGCAGATAATACCTGCTACTCACACACATGTAATTAAACAGCCACCTGAAAGTCAGAAAAAAAAACATGGGGAGAGGCAAAGAATGACACCTGCAAGTGTAGAACTAAAGACTGAGAGCATAGGGCAGCCGCCACAGGCGAGAGATATTCTACTCTGTGAGAGCTGGAGGGTTTCACAGGTAACATCAAAATGGGTCTCTACAACCACAACATCATCTGTCAGCGGCATGTCAGACATGAAGATCACAGATGAGGTCGAGTCTATGGACATACTGCTGTAGTAGGATTGAGTCCATAGATTTCCTATTTGATAAATATTATAAAGCAAATGGCACCATTGTTGGTGCAGTGTTGTTAGATGATCATACAATTGCAGAAATCCCAGAAATATAAATCCCAAGACTTCTCTGACTAAAGGAATAATGTTTACACTTAGATAGTACCTTAAGCAATAATAGTATGAATAATAAACCTCTACTTCAGTAAAGGAAACAATTATGACAGGTGTGTAAAAACGAGTGATATTCAGATATTCACAAAGCTTGTGATGAATTGTTTCTCCATGCAAAATAGATTTGGGTTTAAAATCAAATTACGCCGCTTTATTTTAGGGGTTTAGTGAACGTGGGTCATTTGTTATCCTTAGGATAGAATGTTAAGACAACACAAGGGTTAAGGTAGAAAATTCCTTCCAGATCTGCATCAATATTTAAAAGGTTCTTTCCTGATCTGTTTCCCACCCCTCCAAAAAAAGGAGTGGAGATCGGTTCAGTAGCATTTATTCAAAAAGGAAAATTTTGCCTTATCTTGCAGTGTTAGAGAACGAAAAAAAACAAAACCTTTATATGCATATGCACCAAAATTGAATGGGTTCTTTCTCTGGTCCATACACCATCCGTCTCTGACAGCAAATGCTTGATGACCTTTAGTTTTCAGTCGTGGTTGAGTTTTGCCTGAGGATCTCAGGTGGAGCCTTTGGTCATATGAGAAACAGTAACAGACGGGTTAAGACTGATTAATACATTATGCCAGTCAATAGAGATGGAATGTGAAAATAAACCAGTCAAAAGGCAAAGACCATGAGTAAGTTTAGCATAGCATCAACACTTGAATGTGACATTTATCCCTGACATTTATTGAAAGACTGATATTACCAGCACTCGATGTTTGGCGGGTATTAATTTTAGATGCTAAAATCAGTTGAAATGTTGGGGAAAAAAGGGAAAAAGAGATGCCAGACATACTAATTGTGCGGATGAGATGAAGGCAGCTGAATGGAAACGCCTCGCCTTAGTAAACAAAACCAGACAAAGCCAACGCAGGAAGAGAGGAGAAGAGAGGAGGAGAGAGGAGGAGAGAGGAGGAGAGGGGTGTCAATCACTGAGAGCAGCAGAGAGATGAGAACGATAGATGGAAAATAAGAGGACACACAGCTGAATTTAAATAGGCTGAGCCGATAGAGACAAAAGCAGATTGATTCCCTGTATACTAGACTAAACCTCTGCGGTCAAACCCTTGATGAACTTCAGAAGCAAAGTTTGAATCTAATTTCTCCAACTGCACAATAAACAGGTGGCCAAAATGCATGACAATGGGAGATGATTGATTACATACAACCAGCAGAGCAGACCATCTGCTTTTATTTTGCCAGAAGGCAAACTGCAGACTCCAGACATTGTTCCTGACTGACAGAATACTAATAATGCCACAGTTGGACAGTGAACTGTTGTCACAGTGGGATTCAGCCAGTTTTAGGGATGAGTAAAAAAGTTTGAAGTATATTAGAACTTTGAGCTGCAGCGTTCCAGACAAATTATCTCAAAGTGAGCATGACCAGTCTCTCCACAGCGGTGGGTGACTTTTCAACTGTCTGATGGGATATTGTTGTTCAATGAATGGCCCTACTGGTTTTCCACTGGTTGCAGCCCTGAAGGACAACACGACTGCTGCCTAACAAGAACAATCTGAAGGCCTGTCATCTTTTCTTTAACAAATGGTGAAAATATTCACACCACGTTATTTTTTCAAAGGACAAATTTTATTGGACACCTAAAATTTAGTCCTGCTGATTAATAAGCAGGGAATTAATTAGCAATGATCCTCCTGAAGTGATTTTCAAGTCCTGTAAACATTAAAGTTATTATCAACAATAACAATAACAATAAAACAATCCTGTCACTAATTGATTTAATTGCTTCTAATGTTCTGCTCTTTTATTCAGTGTAAAGCTGCTGTCAATGAACAGTTTAACCTTCTGGGTTCACATTAAAAATGTTTACACAACTCTTTTCAAGTTCACAGCACTTTATTTACTACACTTTATTTGTCTGTCTTGCCTTTTGTTTCTTAGTTATTCATGAATATGAAGGGATAGACTCAAAATATGGTACAGAAAACAAATCAATTTTACAGTTTAATCCAGCTCTGGCAATGACTCCTAGTTTCATCCCTTGTGTGTGTGTATGTGTGTGTGTGTGTGTGTGTCTGTGTGTATGTGTGTATGTGTGTGTATGTGTGTGTGTGTGTGTGTGTGTGTATGTGTATGTGTGTGTGTGTGTGTGTGTGTGTATGTATGTGTGTGTGTGTGTGTATATGTGTGTATGTGTGTGTGTGTGTATGTATGTGTGTGTGTGTGTGTGTGTGTGTGTGTGTGTGTGTGTATATGTGTGTGTGTGTGTGTGTGTGTGTGTGTGTGTGTGTGTGTGTGTGTGTGTGTGTGTATGTGTGTGTGTGTGTGTGTGTGTGTGTCGCTCCCAGCTCCTGGCACCTGGGGGATCTCCACACCTGACTCCAATCACTCAGTGTAAGAACCTGGCTCCTCCTCAGCTCTGACAGATTGTTCTGCCTGCTGCATTGGTTTCCACTCTCTCAGCTCTGCCACCAATGTTGGGGAGTAATGGGATACATGTAACAGCCTTACATAGAATAAAAAACATAAAAATGTAAATCAATGGTAATCAGAATACTGTTACATTCTTGAAATGAATGAATTGCTTGAAAGGATTGATTTATTTAGTTCCTCACATGTTTATTCGCTCTCAAACTAAATGACTAAAATGCCCCATCGCCAAAATAAGCAATGAGCCTTGCTCAACATGTTCTTACAATCATGGCACCGAAGCATCTGAAAGGTGATGATGATGTGATGTGACATTTTGGATTCAACACCATAAAAAATAGATAAAATGCACCACTTCACGGTGACTGTGTGTTACCTTGTATACTGACAGTGAGACAGTGATGCAGCAAATGAATGGAACAGCATCAACTACACAACGTAATTTAGGATGAGGTTATGTGGGCTGGGAACACATTCCAACATAGAAAAATAAGTAACATGGTGGAATTATTTTTGTGATGTAAGTTCATTCTGAATGACTTCAAACCATGTTAAATCTGAGGTTATACAGCCCTGTATATAAAAACTCTCTGTCATGTGACTTGGATTGTGATTGGAGTCAGGCTATATTTTGCTTTGCCAGATGAGCTGAAGATGCCAGGCTGCAGGCGGGCAGTGATACTTTCAAAATGTATTCCACTACAGATTACAGATTACATGTCCTAAAATGTACTTGGTAATGCATTCCATGAGATTACTCAATGTAACATATTTCAAGTACTTTCAATGTTGGCCTACTGCTTAATTCAAGTAGATCATCCTCTTCTTTCCTTCAATCGTATCAACAGTCTAAATGCATTTCAGTCACACTGAATGAATTTCAACACTCGCTGTAAAAGTGTGAAAACACAAAAGCTGTTGTCTTCAAACATGCATACATTTGACATACATGTTACAAATCACTCTACATGAGATGTCCACCAACCATCTAAGTCGACCTATTACGCAATATATGTGTCAGTCAAAGTCCTGCCTCAACAACCAGAGATGAAAACAACTGGCATCACTACATTATGAGAGACATGACAGGAAATAGATGAGAGAGACACACAACACATACTCCTGGTCTGACTCCAAACACATGCAATTGTGCCTCATGGTTGGCATCTTAACCCCTAAGCAATTGGACATCCCAGAAGTCATTAGTTTTCTCCATCTAATCCTCAGACAACACCAAGCTAATTATTTACTGACTGGGCAATGGGGCATACAACTGGTCATACAGAACTGGTCCACCAGTGCAAGGCTAGGATGAATCCTTTCCTGGATTTGATTGGTCAAATTAAAAAAACAGAGGCAGGATAAGAGGCAGTATGGCCTTACTGTAAAGCTTTATATGTGTAGCATGTGTGGGAGTGTTGAGTTTTATTGACAGCATCTCAACACTAAGCATAAAAATGAATGAATTCTTGAGAACCGTATTGTAGCAGATTATAACACCGACAGGCTTCTGTAAGTCTAAATATCTCCGTCTGAGTAATACCTCAGTATCATTGTGTGTGTAGGCGCTGGCTAACCTGTCGTTGAGGCAGCAGTAGATGATGGGGTTGTACATGGTGGAGCTCATAGCCAGCCACATGATGGCCAGGTAAACCTGCTGGATGAACCTCTCTTCAAACATGTCAGGAAAGAACTGGTGCAGCAGGAAGTAGACGTGGAAGGGCAGCCAGCAGATGGCAAACGTACACACCACCACGATCATCATCTTCACCACCTGTTGGACACATGGCAGCATCATCTTGTCTTTGTTTCTACTGTTTAGCCAGTCATTTCAGAGGAGAGTATAAAACTCTGCTTGGCCCATAATTAACATATGATAATCTGTGAGTAAAACCTGTCCAATTCCATCAGCAGTGTTACAGCAGGTATTGTCGGTTTCACACAAATGGCAAAGAAATCACTCACTGCGGGAAAGACTCGGCTGCTTTGACCTTTCTGTCTGTCACAATGGAAGTCTAATGCGCATACGGCACATCATTAGCTCTGTCAAGCACAGATAGAGCTCATTGACAATGAACTGAAAATTAAATTCATGGACAGGTGTGGAGAGAGGTAACGATTAAATTCATGGAATCAATGAGGAGGACTGAAAACAGGTGATGAAAAGAAAAAAAGTCACCACTTAGTTCTTGTCATGTGTTTGCTGTCCATTTGTTTTCAATTTTGCTTATTATATTGGGAATTGGGCAGCTGTGGCTCAGGGGGTAGAGCGGTCGCTCACGGAACAAAAAGGTCAGTGGTTCAATCCCCAGCTCCTGCAAGTCTACAAGTTGAAGTATCCTTGAGCAAAGATACTGAACCCCAATCTGCTCCCTGGGTGCCTTAATATAATGGCAGCCCACTGCTCCTCAGGGATGGGTCAAATGCAGAGAAAGAATTTCCTCCTGTGGGATTAATACAGTATATAAAATTAAAAATATGGTTTTGTGGTTAATTGTTTCCTGTTTTATTTTGAAAGTTAATTTTCCCTGTGTGGTGTTTTTACACTTCACCCACCTCTGAGATTGTTGATTAGGTTAACCTGTTTGTTGTTAGCCTTCCCTCCCTATAGTGTATTTGGTTTGTATTAATGAATCCTTGTCCTGCATCAACTCCTCCTTCTGTCTCTGCAGGTGGGTCCTCCTGTTCCTCGTCTTCACTGTTTTCAGGACAAGTGACTTTCTGTCCACCACACCTTCCAAAAGGTTTCTTTAATGTCCTGTCCATCATGCACAAGTCTCAGTTTTAGTTGTGTGGCCAGCAGGAAAGAAGAACACTATTGCTGTGTCCCAAATCTCATACTTCCATACTTAACATGGCCAGTTTGTGTGTATAAGTGTGTTCACACTGCTAAGTATGCCAAAATGCAGTATACTATGAGTACCCTGATGGTATACATACAGACCAAGAAATGAGTGTAGAACGATGGACACTTCTCACCCTCAATGATCGCCATCTTGGCCACGTAGCGAAAAGGGGAGGCTTACAAGACTTATTAAGATTATTATTAAGACAGCAGAGAACAACAACAACATATGAATAAAATGATGAAGGAAATACCACTTCAGATGACACGTGGAGCGCATTAAACCGTAAATTTTAGTCAAAAGAAAAAGCAGACAGATATTTTTTGAAGTGACGTGATATTTTCGGTCAAATGTTATGTCTTCTATTTCAGACTTCCTGTCTTTGGTCCCTTCTGTTGAGATTGTTCATTGTTTTCTGTGTGTTTTCTGGCCTTCATTGCCAGATCGTCTGTGTTCTCCATTGTTGGTTCCTCTATGATCCTCATTACAGGTTTATTCCTTGTGCCTCCCCTGTGCAAGTGTATCCAAGTGATTTTTTAGTTACCTAATAGTTTTACTATGGAGCCCCTGAAGGGACATGAGCAAAAAAAAAAAATGAAATCTAAAAGTTTCTTGTGCGCACGAGCATGTTAGCATACTAATATTTGCTGGCTTGGGCCATGACAGATGAGACAGCTGTAGGAAAGGTGATGGAGTTTACATTAGATAAATACTGTAGTTAGCAGTGAGCATAGAAAACAACCAAAGAGGAGTGGAGGAGAGGAGAAAGAGCAAGGATGCTGTGGTGATGAGGTCATAACTGAGGTAGAAAATTCAGGGAGCCATAAAAACTGCAGCCACAACTGTTCCGGTGTGCAGCGGTGCATACTCTTATTATAATGGGAGGTAATCCAAAATGTTTGGGCTGCCACCTAAAATGCAGCTTACCTTGCGTTTGGCAATCAGCTGCTCTTTGTAACGGTCAGAAGAGTCTCCAGGGATCTCACTGGCCCAGAGGGTCAGTCCTACCACCAGATAGGCACAACCCATCACCAGCAGAGGAAGGAAGTAGAGCAGGATGGCCACACACACATAGTACCTGCAACAAGACGTATCACATCAATTATATACATTGTTTTTGAGTAAAGCAGAGAGACATGCAAGTTGAGCCTGTAGAAGAGATGAGTCTTCAGATCAAACGTCTCTCTTTCAAACTGACTGGGCTATTATAAATATGTATATGAGAGGTCATAATGTCTGTGTCTGATTCAGAGCAAGATCTAAAGTAAGCCCTAATCATAAAGTGATTTATGGGGTTTTTAAGGAGACATCCTTGGGTTAAAGCTCTCATGATGTCCATAAAAGACTTGAAGATGTCAGAAAACATCGTATATTTTGCCAATGAGCCTCATAAAGAATGAGAGTTGAATAACTTTACTTCAGTGTAAGACTCCACCAATGGCAAACAATCCCACAGTCTGTCCAACCCTTATAATAAAAAACAGAACATTACATAAATTATAGTTTCTAAGGTTATAGTTTGACACAAATGTCTTCTAGCGATAAAGACCATTTGTATGACAAGCCTGAAAAAGGAAAGTCATTAATACATAACAAATATCTGGCTCTGCACCAACATTTAATCTGTTCTTCCCGACCCATGTGACAAACCCCAAACAAAATCTAGTAGAAATCGCTTCATTAGGACGGACATGGCTAAAAACATAAGAGGCAATAAGTGTTTTCCACAATCAAACAACAACAGTTAAATGTCTGTTTTAAGGTATTTCAGCAGCAGCTCTTTCCTAATGAAGCTGTGAATCTATTTTTCCACCTGCCACCACTTTGTACTCCCAAGCAAATAGCAAAATAAAAAAGTTACTCATTCATTAAGTGTTGAATCAATTATCATTAGTGGGTCAGAAGACTGAGAATAATTTTGTTCTTCTTAACATAATTAAAAATGGAAGGGCCGACAGTCAGACCTCTGCTCCAGTAACTGTCCAATAAATTTAAGCCCTTTATGAAATAATTAAATATGACAGTTTTGTTACTTAGCTAATGATTTGTTAATTCATCACAGACACACTGTGTAATACTGATAATTCCCTGTAAAGTGTGTGCTGGTTAAACAGTGTGTTAGCATATTCCTGTGCAGTGTTTTGTGTGTGTGTGTGTGTGTGTGTGTGTGTGTGTGTGCATCAATGCCCATTAAAATGTGGAAAATCGTATTACATCATTACTATATCACTCTGAGATGTGTAGCAGGAGCGTGTATGTTGTGTTTAACTGCGTTCAGAGATGGAAGACGGCCCTGACACCAGCATCCACAGGGGACAATCTGTTTTCCCCTCTGCAAACGCTGCAGATGAGCCTCACAGGCCATTTCCTTGGCAATTAATTATGTTAATCCCACCGACGACTCGGGAGCATGGAGCTTTCATCAGAGTAAAAATGACCCCACACTGAGGCACAAACACACGCTGCAAAGATGCGTTACCCTATGAGAAGAGAACATCGCATAGACAGCTCATATCACTGCCTTTAACGTTCCGTCAGATTTAGTCTTTAGCCTGAAGGGATCTCGTGTGCAGTTAAGAATTTTGACATACAGATAGAGACTAGAGGGCCTTATCGGTCTAACGGGACATGACTTTTAAAATAAATCTCCAGTGCAGTGAAAGTTAATGAAAGCAGGCCCAATGTGTGCCAACAATATTTTTGGATTATTGTATTCCGGCTGGTTTGTGCAGCGAACACGCTGTGAAAAAAAATGAAACCACAAGTCTAATTTCCAGAACATAATAAATACGCCTTGTAAGCGCTCTCAGCGGGAAAGGACTATTTACCAATCTCTTATGTTTAGCAGTATGCATGCACTCAAGTCAATTTATTTTCAACTCTTTCATCCAAACCCAATAAATACTATTAGATTGCTTTGAGATTAAGTGGATGTAAAATAAAGAAAATCAATACAGTCAACTAAATGCACTTTAAAAAGGCTTATTAGGTTGGACCCTGAGATTTGTGTGTGAGATTAAGGGAAGTTGTTTACAACCCAAAGTACATTCAATTAACTTGACGCATGGCTCAGAGATTCTGAGACATACAGGGAAGTATATAAGGCTGTGCTATGATCATCATACCCTGATATACTGGAGGTGATTTCGATACATATGATATAAAGCACATTTTCTGCAGATGAAATAAATATAAAATGATCTTATTTCTTATTACTTGACCAATAAAAGCTTCTCCCTCATTTCCTGATTCTTCTTCTTCTAGAACCTCTGTGCATACTTTCAATTAAGTACATGATGAAATAAAAAATAGGTGGTAAAAGATGTTGGTAGTGTTTGAGCCTGTTTCACACAGAATGACACTGTGGTGACGACACAAACTAATTTAATTTAAGACTTTTTTCATCAGCAGGATGTTTTGTAGATTTCTGGCATAACAAAATACAGGATAGAATATAATATGAAACAGTAGATGTACTTCTATATGTCACCAGGCCAATTGTAATGTTAGAATTACACAAAGTCAGTTAAATTCTACTCTATTTTGTTTATACAGGACTGCCAGGACCACCTCTATGTTCCAAGCCCCTCCTTATTTCTACTTCACTTGTACCCTGTATTTATACTGTTTGTCCCCTACTGTCTCCTCTTCTGATGAATCCCCTCAGGCAAGATGGCGCCGTGGAGAGAGGGCGACATGCCGGGAACTCCGTATCTGTTTTGGTTGTTTTTAGCCTGTATTAAGGTCAGTTTTATGTTCTTTAGGTCCGTTTTAGGCTCTTTGTTAGTTTGTTAGTTTTGTTTGTTAGGTGTTTTTGCTTAGGTTCTTTTGATAGTTAAGACTCACACCAGCTGACTGAACAATCACACTCTCTCTCACACAAGTGCAACAAACCCTTGTGCAATATTTTCAGCACTGAGTATTCTAATTTGTTATGTCTAATATTATAAATACACTTTTTATTATGCATATTTATCCCATTTCTCGTATTATTATCATTGTGTGTCTTATCTTACTCTTTTCTTATGGTGCTTTCCAGCAAACGTTTTTCACACAATTGTACTTGTATAACCAGTGTGACAATAAACATCTTGAATGTTGAATCATGGGAGAGGTTGATACCTCCTCTTTTTCCTTTGAGTTATTAACATCTTCATATGAGTCATATGTGCCCTATTGTTTATTTCTTATTCATCTATCCTATCCTATTTCCTATTGTTTATGTGTATATTTTTGTCCCAACCTTACATGTAAAGTTAATTTCTTTATGTTCCCTCATGTATTTTAATAACATTAATATATATATGTATATTAAAGTCACTGTAATAGCTTGTTGTTTTGTTTGTGCTAGCTTGATGGAGGCTACTTGTAATAACACTTGTTGGTGTTGGTGTTGTTAGAGAAGAGCTGGGCCTGTGTATGGTTTGGTGCACTGCAATACATATATATATATATATATATATATAGTTATCCTGTTAACAAACTCACACACAAATATACATATACCATACACACATAACCTCCTCCAAATCATTAGTGGAGGTACAAATTCAGGTGTGCACTGCTATCCCTATGAATCTGTAGACATGTAGCGATAGCATTACCACATGGTTACAGATATGTCCAAATTAAGTCATTCAATTTAGAAGTAAGCTGAGTCAACTGAGGTGATACTCCTCTAATGATGAGCAGGAAAGGAGGGGGAAAAGAGAGAGAGAGAGGGAGACAGACTGAGATAAAAACCACCTCCTGAAAGTGAAAAAATAAATTCTCACCACTCATTAAGAAATAAGTATCCATCACACCTCAGCACCACACCGTGTTTTCATCACACACAATAAAAGTCATTACAACAAAGTAGAGGCTTCTTCTCAGCAGCATAACCTGTGTCAGCTATTGCATGCAAATAACAATTAACAAGCACATTTACTAAAAGCTTCAGAAATCACTTCTGTCCCAGTCTAATAACAGGACCGACAACGTCACAGAGAGGTTCCCTGTTCAACATGCAGAGAACTGTGACCATATAACAGTCAGGTCAGGTCAGGTCTGATACTTAATTGTCCCCATAGGGAAACTCAGTGTCAGTGAAATTTCATACATGGTGATACTTAACATACACAAAGGATAACATGATCCTGTATTACACAGTTCCTTCAGTGTTCAACCACATGATTGTACATATGCAGTATTTCACAGACCCTTGGTAAAATACTAGTTAAACCACATTATTACACATAAACAACACAACTACAATAACTACCACCAATTACTTCCCGAGGATTCACACATGAACATTGCTGCACCGCTATCCATCTGCAACAGGTGCAGCCAGACTGACAGGAGACGTGTTTCAATCTGTCCACACTCACACAGTCCTGAGAGGAAATCTACTCTGTGAGACAAAGAGAAAAAAGACCTGTGTGTTTTAACATTACACTGGAGTCAAAGGGAGGTGAGACTCCTTTGTCGATCAGTGCTTCAACAGTTTGTGTGACAGTCACATTTATGATGGATGACTTAGTTGACCCTTTTCCACCTGCTCACTCGGTTGCTGATGTTTCTTTTGAGATCCCCCCCAGTTGAGCCCATGCAGACATTTCTACCTGAACTCCCCTTTCTTTTCATTTATAGACTTTTCAGGTGATGTTTGTGCCAGGCTTTCTGAGGACATGTCCAACACAACCCCCCTTTGTGAGTCAATGGTGCCCTGACTTATAATTTTCCATAGGTCCATGTTGCTTACTTTGTCCATCCACCAGACGTTTAGCATTCTCCTGAGGCAGGTGTTAATGAAGCCTTGCCTTATTGATCCTACTTATCGGTATCTGCTCTGTGGTGTCCACATGCCTGTCATGCTTCCACCTCATCTAAGGCAGTGCTGTAGTTCCTGTTGTTGGTTTTGAAGGTTGGGGAGATGAAGCAACATCAAACAGGAAGAGCAGATCAAACGTAAATTGAAGATGATATCAAACAGTCATTTTTGTAATTATAAGGCAAATAAATAGCCTAAAGTTAGTCTGTAGCAACACATGACTTTCAACACGAATAATGTCATCTAGTCAACTGATGAATTCAAATAATATAATACATTAAATGTAAATGTAGGTATTTAAAGAACCATTACACAGGAATGATGAGGATAAACTGTGAATTGTGTTTGCCTAACTGCTAAAAATATTTACTGTACTACTGTATATTTATATCTATACATAAATGCTGAAATTAGAACCCTCTGCTATGATATTATTGAACGTCAAAATGTGGTTTTTCTGGTCTCTTCTTTGACCCAATCAGTCCAAGACACATCTAGAAATTCAACTTCCTTTATATTCACCCTTCAGGTTTATAGCTGCAACTGGATATGCTTGATTTTGCTCCAGGGTGGGGTCGTCAGCCCCATGCCCAAGCCCCAGCATGGATGACTGATCACATTCTGACTGCTTCTCAGTTTAGACCTCTACGGTTTGGTTGAATCTGTCCTGAACAGATCTCAGGGTCACTGGAGTAAAGCAAGCTTCTCCACTCAAGGTTGGAGTCCAGGAGAGCATTTATTACATGCTTAAATTATCAAGTACAAGTAAGGGATTAGAAAGTCAATCAGACAAACCTCTACCAGTCAAAAACTACACCATCATGGATCCGCTCTTGTATTCAGATGCACTCCAAGATTCAATGGTTCCTTCTCTGGAACAATTGCCACTCTTTCACACAGTTTCACATTAGTCCATTAGTAGTGTAAGCATAATCAATTAAAAAAAACATTCAAAAAGCTTTGCTCATGGGCACGGTACTAGCAAAAAGACGTATTCTTAAAGACTGGAAAACATAGACTCCACCGTGCTTCAAAAACGGGTCGCATGAACTTGTTTCTGTTATCCATTTGGAGAAACTGTGATTTACTAATGTAAAAGGTCAGAATAAAGGGGAAAATTCTCGGGGTCCCGTGTTGAAATATCTGGATTCAATTTGACTGTATTTGTATTTGTATTTGTATTTGTATTTGTATTTAGATCTGGACTGGTTTGCTGTTTTGTTACATATGACTGATATGTACACTTATATGCTTTTTGTGTCCTTAATTGACACCTGGTCAAGATGAGTTTCTTTTGCTTGTATCTTGTCTATTTATATTGCATTTGTATTTCTCTCCCCTGGAATGTGTGTGTGTGTGTGAGTCCATGGGTGTGTGATTAAGTTGGGTTTGGGTATTGATTTTTGTGTGATCAGTATATCGGTACGAAAAATGCGTTACTAAAAATAATAAAAAAATAATAATACTTTTTTTTTAAAGGTAAAAAACTGTCTCGCAATGTTAATATGTTCAGATCCCACGTACATTCCAATGAACATAACTTTTCTATGATTACTGTAATCTGATGGCACCAAAATGCATTTGCTCTCTCACTCACACATAAACACACATGTAGCCGTGCACACATGCGTGCATGCACACAAAGCACATTTAATAGGTATATATTTATTCAAGACAATATATTTAATTTAATTGAAGCAACACTACATGAAGCAGATCACATCAATGCATTATTTACCTATGCATACAATTTACATATAGCACAACCACTGCAAGTAGTCGTATTGCTTGTATAGTAGAGAGAAACACATTCAAATGATTCTGCTGGTTATTACAGGGGGAAATAATGCAGTATGTGAATATGTGATAAAAAAAAAAGAAAAAAGAAGAAGAAGCCATACTGATGTCAATAAACAGAATGAACCACTCTGGACCCTTGTTTTTTGTGTTGTTTTTTCCATAAATTTTCATAAAATAATAGAAAATACAGAAAAGTTTATTTTTAAAGTAGCACTTTATTCATTGTAATGAGTTATCATTCATAAAAAAATAGATAGACTAGTGTTTTATGTTGAAAAAAGGTCTCAAGACTATTTCTTGTCCATTTTACTACAAGGTGGTTTCTCACATTGAGATTCCTCGTCCATTGGAATGGGCTTACCAAAAAACAGATAATTAAATATTTTAATCACATTTTCTTGATTGATTATGATTGATGGGTGCGCTTAAAGTGACATGACAATATTTCTTTAGTGTTTGGAATATAATTGGAAGAAAGTGAAAGAAAGCTCAAACTTGCAGCTCAAGCTGCAAGCTTTTGTAACGGGCACATTTTTTGAGTATTCTTAGCTCTTTCATGTTTCCACGCCAAACTCCAAATGTACTTAAAATTAGTATGTAACTGGGACACGGCAGTGGCCATCATCATGCTCGCTGTTATCAGTGACACCTAGGCTTTTTTCACCATCTTTTATTCACATGAGAGCACAAGAGAAATGCAGTCAAATCGAATCTGGTCTTTAATTAAAACCAAGAAGTCGAGGATTCTGCCACAGCGCTGTAATTAACCACTGTTAAAAGTGTTAACTAAAGCCGACATGTGCAGGAACCCGACACTCGAGCCACGGAGCACGTTTGCCACAAGGATGAGGAAAATCAATTCAGAGAAAACGGAAGCTGCCACAATCCAATTACTAGCTAAATATGATCTGTATACACACAAGTGCCATAGGAGTAATGAGCTTAGAGGGAAACTATGGAGTGAGTGTTTCTTAAGAGTTCAGGCTGAACAGATTATAATGCTAGATTTATATGCTTACTATGTTACACACCATGCCACGTTGTCACAGAGGTGTGACATTATATTTAACAGCTTGCTGATTCCCTTGCATGGAAAAAAGAAACAGACAAGACAACAGGTATGTTTGCAACTGAAACACATCAGCTAAAATAGATTAAGGGGAACAAATGCTGGCTGGTTAGTGTATCTTGCTCTTGTTAAAGGAATGTGACAACTCTCCAAACTGGGACATGTTAGAAAAAGAAAAAGGAAAGGCATCAGACTCCATATTTCCATCCCTGGTTCTCCTGTTGCTGAAGTGCATGATTTATGTCTCAAGTCTTAAACATCCCTCTGTTTGCAAAGCTGCCATAATCAGAAAACGTCGTTCCAGACTGTTGTTGACGATGTTGTCAGGGTCATTTCTGAGAGACATAAAGGTCCACAGCCTCCCACTGTGTTTCAACACTGCTCAACATGTAAAAACCCAATTACTAAAAAAGTGGGGACATTATGTAGCATGTCAAGAATGCAATGATTTACAAATCATTTTAACCTAAATACAATTGAATTCAGTACAAAGACAAGATGTTTAATGTTCAAAATAGTAAAAGTTATTGTTTATAAATTTAAAGCTCTTTCTCCTGAGAATGTGAAACCCTTTTCTAAAAAGATTAAACAGGTTCATGTTTACCATTGACTATCTAACTGAAATGTGGACTCATCAGACCAGCGGACAGTCAGAGAAGTCAGCAGTCTTTCTCCATGTTGTTGATTTAGGACTTGTGCTTCTCATGTCGAGTCTTAAACCACATTTATAAATGCAGTGATGAACTGTGTTTACTGACAACAGTTTTCCAGTGTCTCTGAGCCTGTGTAGTAAAATAATAATAATAATAAAATCGTGTCTGTTTTTCATGCAGTGTCGTCTGAGGGGTCAAAGGTCACAGACATTGACTGTTAGTTTTTGTCATTCAGATTCTCTGACTCCTTTGTGATATTATGGACTGTAGATGATGAAATCCTTAAATACCTTCCAGTTGCATAAATGTTGTTCTTAAACTGTTGGACTATTTGCTCATGCAGCTTTTCACAAACTGGTGAACCTGTCATCATCTTTGCTTGTGAATGAATGACTGAGACTTTGTAGGATACCCCTTTCAGACTCAATCAAGATACTATCACCTGTTACCAATGAACCTCTTTATGTGTAAAATGGTCCAATCCAGACGTTTTTTGCACCTGGACAAACTTTTTTGAGACGCATAAATTTCATAATAAGCATATACTTACAAAAATCAATGAAATTAATGAGGTACAACTTTAGATATATTGTATTTGTAGTGTTTTCAAATGAATTGAATGGGACATCATCACTTTCTTTTTTATTCATGTTTTACAGAGCGTCCCAGCTTGTTTTTGCAGTCTACATCTCTTTATACTTGACTTTCTAAACCAGACACCACACATGACTCTTTCTGAATTGCTCCTCTATCCAACTGCTCGAGACAATGAATCATTAAGCAGAAGCCTAAATCACACAAAGAGGGTTGACGGATTCTACTGATTTGCATGATTAAAGTGTCTTTGTAGGTGGTATGATGGCTAAACAGCCTCTGCCTGCACTTCGGCTTTTCCCATCAAATTTATTCTGGTTGAATATTATTATTATTAATAATAATAAATATTATTATTAAGAGAATTAAACATAAAACTTCAAAAGGTCTGAATTTCTTTTTTTTATTCACTGTACACTGAAGCTTATTCTCATATTGATGTTTTCAATATATTTTTTGAGTAAAAAAAAAAGGAAATTAGCATTTAGGTAGTGTATCTTGACTGTCACCTTGTATATTACAATAGACACTGTGGTAATTGAAATGTCTATTTTAATCCTTTTGTTTTCATTAGCCTCTGCATTTAATAATTCTTCAAGCAAAAGGCTGCTGAAGGTATTTTGTGAACTTCTGTATAGTATTTAGAGCAAAAAGGGTTCATATAGTTAATGGTGTGGATTTCTGAATCCATCATTAGCTCAGACCAGCTTCTTAATATTTGGTTTTTGTTTTGCCATTTATGTTTTTTTATTTGCTGTTGGCAGATGTTGCATGTTTCTATTTCAGAAAACAAATAGTGAAAGGAAATTGGAAACATTTGTGTGCCTCAGTTGACCAAGAGATGAAAAATGTCTCTGTGCTAATATTTCTTGACAAACACATTTACTGAGCTTCTGTGCTGCTGCTCACAAGCACACACCATCTGCTCCTATCCATGAAAACTATCAAACTGATCACGTCTTTTGATAGATACAGTATGTGGCAGAACTATTGATTTATTATTATGACAGCAGTCCCAGAATAAGGCCTCAGTCAGCACCAGCACCAAAACAGAAGCTATGACGACATCGGTAGATTATTAGAGTCAACTATTTTAGTCTAGTCTCTAGTTATGCTGTTACAGGCTCATATATAGGCCAGGAGACTTCCCATGATGCACTAAGCCTCTCTCCCCTCCTCTCCCTCTCTACACATGCATACCATTAATGCATGATACTAACTTGGCTTCTTCCCTGAAGTCTTTGTGGTTCCCATTGATTGTGGTTTGGCCCAACTGTTGTGGTTGTGGTTGACGACCACTGATACTATTATTATTATTGATCATATTATCATGTTATTCTTATTCTTATTATTTTATTATTGGATGGCATTGTAGTGGTAGTTATTATAGATGATTTCATTTGCAATATATCTATTAATATAGCTGTTATTGTTGTTGTATTGTTGTTGTAGCTGTACATCTGTGTGTGTCTCTTTTCTTCACTGCCCCATCTCTCGCCCATCTTTCTCACTAGAGCCGGAGGTTTCTGCCTGTTCAAAGGCAGTTTTTCCTTTCAACTGTGGCCAAGTGATTGTTCATTGGGGAACGTTGGGTCTCTGAAGTGAGGAATATGATCCAGACCTGCTCTTTTCAAAAGTGTCATGATTGTTTAAATTTGGTGACATATAAATAAATAAAATCCATGTCACACCCTAGCAATGAAGCCACATGTCCCACAGTTGCTGCTCCCTCACTCCTCTGGTGCATTTTTTAAATATGAGAGGGAGGTTTTTAACAGAATTTGTGTATATTTTGAAGGGAGGTCATCTTGCTACAACTCTTGACAGTGTGTTTTTTGTGTCTGTGTGATTCATGTACAACAAGCTATTTTTAAGCTGTACTGTGTCACCTTGCTGTCATACATGCTGAACCAATAAAACTTTGCCCAACAGAGGCCACAGACTCCCTGATAAATTATACACAAAAACTTCTGTTTTACCCTCTGGGGCTGCTGTCTCGTCTCTCCCCAAACAGACAAACATGCTTCAAATTTTTACATGTCATGGTTATTGTTGCATGTGTGTGAATACAAACACAGGGAAGGGAATGCATGTTTACGTGCATTGCTCAATTGTGCATCTGCCTGCTCATTTAAACGTGTGTGTGTTTGTAATAGTATTAATAATTAATGAATGTGTGTGCTGGGAGGAAGGGCAGCTGTTCTTTTGACTTTGCCTACCAGCAGATGCAAAGAGAAAAAGGAGGTAAGAGGACGCCTCCCCCCACGCTGCCTCGCCGACACTGATCTCTGACTCATGTCGTGAAAAACGCAATTTAGTGGTGAGAGGAAAAATTGTACCCAGTCTGTGATTTCCTCTGTGTGTGTTTGAATGGGTCTGATAGTCGATGCACACTCACAAAATCTGTCTGTGCGTCATTGTCTTTGCTGTAATATCACTCTATTTTGTCAGGTGTTCTTGTATTTCTTTGCTTATGATGCTCCAAGAGGCACTGATTTTCTTAATTCTATCTGCCGTCACAAGGTAATTCAATGTGAGATTAAATATTAGAACTTGAATCAAGGTTAGGTTGGAGAGCACACATTCATTTGGGTGTGACAGTCAATAAAAACTCACAATGGCCATGACATAAGAAGAGCGGACAAAGAATTGGACAAAGAGCAAAAAAAGTGAGGTCTGCACAGAAGATAAATCTTCTTCTATCAGAAAATCTATTAAATTGATTTGTCCAAAGAGAGAATTAAAACATTTCTGGGAGCTCTAACAGTGTGCGGACCTCACTCTTTTGCACACAACAAAAGACGAGACACGTAGCATCTTGCTGTTAAAGCTTCAAAGCTCCATTCTTCAGAGACTGTTCACTGGGTATTGAAATCATGGAGGTCAGGTCATTTGCAGTTATCACTTGTATGTTCAAAGCACGTAAAAAGCAGCCACCCCCCCTGGGGTGACATTGTGGGTGTGACTGGAATAACCTTGTCTGATCTCATTTTAGGGCCGCCTCTGGCATCAAGGAGCTGATCCAGGTGGTAAAGGACGTTTTGGGACACCATCCAAACCATTAACACCTCCTCCGCTGTGCAGCTTTAACCATGAAAAATGGAGCCAGTGTCTGATGATTAGTATAGTGGCTCCTGCACATCTAAAAGGAGGAAATGGGAGGTTTTCTACTCCTTCTAGAGACCTGTGACACCTTACCAATTCCCACTGACAGTGAAGGTAGCAGGCAGACTATCGGACAGGTGATGGTGGCAGCGGGACAATGCCCAGAAAGGCATGTGGGACCTGACCTGGGGTCAGCCTTAATCAGTTGTGTCATTTACAGCTCCAGTGGCAGAGTTGGATGACTACTGTGTTCTCACTCAGCTCCAAAGTGTCACTGATTATAGTTTCATTAAAAATGTAATAAGTGCAGCAGGCTTTCAAATCATGAACAATGAAATTGCTGCTACGGCGTTCATAACAAACCATATTTCCATGGAGAAATGTGAAAGAGCCAGTGGAAAGGGAAGGCAACAGCAGACTGGCATTAGAGCAGCATGAACACTGTGGCTGATGAGCTGGGTTTGCCATCTGCAGAGGTACGATCAGAGCTTTGTTGCTGTGTGTCTGAGTGCTGCATAAGTGTGTCATCGCTTGGGTATTTTTCTGTGTTCTGTGCACAAGTACTTTGTACGCATTTGTGGAAGTCTACCTGTTTTTGTGACTTCACGTGTGCACTGCCCACTTCTGCCAGTGGGATTACAAAGATAAGAAATTGAAGGTTAATGGGTGGGTGCAAAATGTGAATAAATCCCTTCCACACATTAGTGTCAGGTCCTAAACTCTATGTTTAAATGTGCAGACCTGAACTGTATTGGTACCAAGTATCGCTTCACATTATATCAATCGGTGACAAATATCATCAGCCTACCTGACAATGAGAGAGTCAGAACAAGATTATGTCAGCCCTGACTCAGACAACACTCGCTGGAATATCTGTAATGAATGTAAAGTTGATGAGACACCTGATCAAACGTAAAACATATCTGAAGATGGCACCATGTCTGATAGCCTGAAAGCTAAGTCCCCTGCAGAAGCTGCAGCTAACAGTTTATGAATGATGAAGCTTAAAGTGAGGCATCAACGTTATTGATATCATCATGTAATTAATTAGCTCACTGGATATTTGTTGTTGGAGATAAGTGGAATTGTTTCACTGTCTTGGATGAGATTAGCTGAGCATTAGTGGTAGCACAAGCCAACAGTCACTCACTGCATCCCAAATTCTGACACCGTATTAAGTACGCTGGAACAGTGTGTGACATTGTCTTATATGTCCAAATCCAAAAGTACCGGAATTATATTCTGTTTACAGGGAAATATTACATAATCAATAATCTTAAAAATGACATATACTTTTTTGTATAATACTGTGCCATTTATTCCATCAGTTCTGTCCAGGTATCCAGGTTGAGTAAAGTATGCAGAGCAAAAATAGTTCCTCCAGATACTCTCAGGTCTGTGAAGCAACGGCAGTCTTACAACATATTTAACAACATATTTAGAGATATTTTTACCAAGAAAATTCAAATTTTCAGAGAGGGTCAAGTACTGAAAACAGCTATTGTTGGGGGCTGCTATGTAATTCTTGTAGCATTTATCCTGTTTTTCCAAAGCATCTTCAGAGGTTTCTGTAAAACAGCAAGGTTTCGGTGTGTGCAAAGGGAAGATTAACACCAGCGCTCATGTAACAATGCATGCCTCCTCTTTGACTGTAGATTATGGGGTGAGGAGAGGAACTGGTGCACGTCTGCAGCTCTGATAGCTTGTGATGTTTCCTCTACATGACTACAGAGTGTTAAATGGTTCACATTAGTGTTCAGATACTGGTATGAAAGGAAAGGCCTTGGATTCTATTTTAGCAGCTAAAGAAAGATGATATCTGGAGGAAAGGTGACCAGTCAACCCTGACTGTCATTGAGCTGCCAGACCAAGGTAACAGTGGCTGTAAATCAGTCTTAGTGCTTGTCTCAGCCCTCAGTAACCTGCTGTATCACAGTAATTGTCTGACAAGACTCTTGCCAAACCTAAATGGGACTTTCAGTTTTAAGATTTGGGATGTTTGAGCATCACTCTGCAGAATGATATAAGACCAGAGCATTTTAGGCATTCATCTGCTGATGGGAAAAGGTCCTCTGTTATTACCTTCAGCCTGAGGTTACGAGGAGAGCGGGACATTGTGACATCAAACAATCACAATAAACAGACTTTACAGGAACATAATAATCCAGATTTTCTGGAGTAGATGTAGAAATGGAAACATGTAATTTGAAGAATTGTTTATTAGGTAATTAAACTTTCTCTGTCAAAAGAAATCTGACACAAATGATGATTCAAACCAACCTTCATGTATTGTGTATGTAGTTTATATATTTCATACTGTATGTCTTACGTATTCAACCTGAAGGGAATCATTAAAAATGTGTGATGTCTGGATTCTTTACATGTCCCTTCTTAAGGGAAAAATATTTGAACATTTACGCAAACCTTATTATTATTATTATTTATTTATTTTTATTTTTCCACCAGGACAGCGCCATTGGCTGGAGGTTTATTATGTGTCTACACCCTCTTTAGGCCACTGCCCCGTGTACAGGTGGAAGATTCTCATTGATTATCTCCACCATAAAAGGTCCTTTGTTTGCACGAGATCTGTTTGACTCTCTGATGAAGGCTTGATGCTGAATCATATTTTGTATTTTACGGGCTAACATGATTATGCCGTGACAATAAAGGCATTTTATTTGTTTTAAAAGAGAGTGACTTGTATATTCCTGACTATCTTCATGTATACATGTATCCCTATCCAAGGAGCACCTCCAACAAACTCATTTTAGTCCAGGAAGCACTCCTATCCTTGCGTTTTTACGATTTACTCAATCCTGCAGTGTGGATTTTTTGTCTCCATGTGTCAGTGGTAGGATTTACACAAACACTATTGATGCACTCATGACGACCAGGTACACCAGACTGATGGCCTCTGTCAGTGAACGGCTGTGACCTTAGTTACCTCCACCAGGAGATTATGTGATGTCTTATGTATCTTTGTCTGTTTGTCTGTACAAAAGTATTCTCCCAAAGTTGTCCACATATTCTGATCAAAAGTTTGTGTCGGGTTGGATGATGGGCCAAAGACACCAGTGCCATTGTCACAAAAAACTGAGCAACTTTAGAAACACATATTTTTCAGAGCCAAAATTTCCTTTCACTTGCCATAATCTAAGCTGATGGTCGTAGGCGTGTGTATCGTCGCCGTGGGGAACGCTATCCTGCTGCATACATCCAGGAAGTGGACCGTTTTAGTGGTGCTGATTTTTCTTTATGGCTAAAGGGTGAATAAAGCTTGGACTGCATGAAAGCCTACAAAATGATGTGTTTTTACTGTTACTCAGTAGTTTCCAGGCTATGTAGAAACGAAATCCTGCAACAATCCTAAAACGATTGGTTTTGGCGAGGGTGTGCTTGTGTGTTTTCTAGTTTTTGCATTGTAGGCCTACCCTGCAACAGCTTTTCGGACAACTGAGCATGTTGAATCAGCAGTGGAGAAATCACTGTGATTGGTTGTTCAGCTAGAAGCCTATTAGTGCACAAGACAAGGAATGAAAGCGACAGCTCAAGAGGGCACACACGAAACGCTCTATTACCTATTTACAGAAAAACATCAGAAACAAAGCAGCTGAAGACCAGCTGAAACCGTCTAAAGCTGCAGCTCACACTGCAGGAAAACTGAGTTTGTCCCTATTTAATGTACACACCTGCTTCTCGGGAGATCCTTTAAGGCGGTGCATTCATTGCTCCCTCGGGCACGAGAATCATAGTGAAATCCTGCAGTATGTGATGCCTCATTCTACTCAATTGCTGGGGATGTTTCTTCCAAATGTCCCATTGCATATAAAATATATGTATCATTAAAAAACAGTTTTTGCTGCATGAAAGAAAATAACTAAAATCAAACTCACAACACTGGGAGAAAATAAATCCAATAAATTTGGATACAGCAGAAAATCAGACTTTGACAGGGCTGTATGACTCCCTCAGTCACCTCAAGAGTAAAATCTCCTCAAGGCTCACCATGTCTACAATTTAAAGGAATAATCAGGTCTGCATGTCACGACATAAACAGGTTCTATCATTTGTAAAACCAAGGCAAAATTACAAATCGACTGGCTGACTTTTAGCCATCTGCAGTTTAATAAACACCTTAAGTAGGCCAGGTGGGCATTCAGGTCTCTGTCCACATTAGACTTCTCATATAGTCAGATTCTACTTCTGGAGAACATGGGAAACACATTTGAGTGCTGTCAGACTTATTTTTTAATGCATGGAAACATATTAGTGAGCAAACATGGGCGTGAAAAGGTAAACTAAGTGGGGATCATAGTTTTCATCTTGGATCTTAAGTGTTTTATAAAGAGCTGAATTTTATGGAACCAAATGGGCCAACATTTGTCCACAATTAGCAGCTAAAATCATGAGTATCATGAAACCTAAAAATAAGCATTTATGAAAAAAACTGAAAAATAAAATTGTTAGAAAGAAAGACCCTGCTAAACTGTTGTTAAAATGCATGCCAGTACTCTTTATCTTAGCAGTCGTAGTAATAGTGGTATTACATAGGGAAAATAAATGGTGGAGTGAGACTTCAATCAAGTCCAATTTCTTTTCTTCAGTCCAGAGTTGATTTTCTCCCCTTTCAGTAGAGAAGGAACACAAATCCCCTATGATGTTCAATTTATTCACAACAAAGCTCAAAACGCTTCCGTGCTTTTTAGCAGCCCTCTCCCATTTACGTTGAATGCAAACAACATCCTCCTACATTCACTGTCATTTCAGAAGTAATTAACGGTCTATTGACTGTAGAATTGCTTGCGCACAGAGGGACTCACATCTTTTTGAAGTCGTACAGGGTGTATTCAGGCCAGTCGATGTAGCACACCACCCGGTCGGGGAGCTGGTCCGTGGTGGAGTAGTAGTACTGGGGGAAGGCCAGGAGCAGGGCAAGAACCCAGATCACTGCCACTACCACCTTGGTCTCTGTGGACGACATGCGCTGCTGCAGAGGGTGGATGATGGCCATGTACCTGAAGGGGTGAAAGGAGAAGATGGAGTGATGTTGACCAACACCTGAGCCTTGACCTCAGACCCTAGTCATGTGTTATTCTCCACCACCTCTGACATGATGCAGTTTGTATAATCTTCTATTGACTGTTTGATTCATAAGTACTTTTCTTCTTGAAAAGCAATGAGCTGAGGTCACGCAAATGAAGTATATGTCAGAAGTATATATCAATACCCATTTAAAATCTATATGTAATTAGTGCCAACCAAATATAAAGGTACACCCTATCTGACCAAGACAATCCTACATAGAACCAGCCTCTGATAAGTTGTCTATTTCATGCTTTAGTTATGAACATCCCCAAATTAAAGCTCAGAGCGAGCCCTTCAGCTAACCATGTATTTTTATTGGCTAAACCTAAAAAAATTACTTCTCATGTCATGAGCCCCATTTCCACTTGAATCGACTCTACTACTCTACTTTTTTGCGTTTCCATTAGGTAAAAACTACGTGGTACCTGGTTCTACTTTTTTTGTACCTCTGTTGTGGCTCCAAGCGATCCGAGCATAACATACCTTATGCATAAAAGGTAAATGATCAGTGAGTGTAAGGTGGGGGACAAGGGAACAAGAGTAGTGAACAGAGGAAGCTCTGCAATTGGACAAGAGATGCGATGAGGGTTTGGGTACAACTTAATAGACTGCCCTACTTATTTATTATTTATTAATTAGGATTCCCATTACTAATTTTCAAATTTTCCCCCATGTTTCTTAATTTTGTGCTACGTTTGTACATATTTGAGGTTACTATATTTTGTTTTATAACTATAAACGAAAATGAGCACTGACACAATAATTTTAGATGAATAAAAATATTTGAAAAGTAAACCTATCCAAACCACTACTGCAAAGTGAAAATAATATTTAAAAAAATTAAAATATGACATCATCTAAGTCTTATGATTCTAAACAACCAGCTTCAGATGGGACTCCATCCCTATCTCCTCTGCAGAGGTCATGGATCAGAATCATCCAGTCATCAAGCACAACTTCATCCATAAACCTTTTCCAACTGCCAATATCTATGTGAATATCAATGTAAATATCAATGTAAATAACTAAATAGCTGCTGTTTGATTATCCTCACCAAAGTCAAATAGACTCTGATAAATTTTTGTTACTCAAAGAACCAGAATCTGTTTTTGATCGGTGGGTTTTTGCTTATGGTGGAAGCTAGCTGCTGCTTGTATTTACTCACCTTGGGGTTTATACTATTGTAGACAATGTTAAACGCACAAGGTATTAAGTTGTCTGATTTAAAAATATGATAGCAATCTGTTTCAGTAACTGCAGGAGAAACAGTTGCCAGATTACACTTAGAGTATGCTGCTCATAAATCTATTAAATGGAAAGACTGCAGCACACTGTAAATCATCTCTAAGCGAATAAATTAGACCTGGAAGTATGTTTGATTGCTGACTAGAGGTAGTAGATAAAGAGTTATACGGATGGAGGATTCATTCTGCGCTAAGTTATTTACATCTTTCATGTAGGCAGAGTGTCAAAATTCTCATTTCTGTAAGAGTCATAAACTTAAAATGGAACACAACCTGCGTATGTGATGATTCACACACTCGCCCACACACCTGCATCTGAAACAATTAAAAGGATTCTTCCACCAAACATGGAAAGCACCACAATTAAAAGAGAAATTCTTACATAAAAACATGCTCTCTCTGTGTAGAGGGAAAAAAACACTAGTTACACTGCCTGCTATGAGGGAGACGTCCTGTCATATGATTTCCCTCTGTGTGTGAGTAATCATTTCAAATTGTCATAATCATGCTCCTAATCAGAGACATGACGGAGCGCATGAATCACTTAAAATGACCTTGTACATCATTAACATTGAGCTGCAACAGGAAATTGATGTAAAACACGTTTGCAAGGCCCTATCCATTTCTCTTCAGTGAAAATCACTTCACATCAGAGCATGAGTGCAGAACATATAACCTCTATTTCATGTCAGCTCATTCAGATGAAAGTTCATCAGAAATGCGTTTGTATTTAATTTAATATAAATCCTTTAAACATTGTTTGTTCTTCCTGTATATATATAATAACCTGGAACATATAAACTGAGCAACAGTAAAAACGCATTATTTTGTAGGCTTTCATGCCATCCTGTTAGTATTAAATATCAAAGGCAAATTATGGTTCACAGCTTTATTCACACTTTAACAGGGCAGAAAAATCAGTTGTGTACAAATTATTGGTTGGTGTCTTAGTGTTTACAAGTCAAAAAGTGTGGATGGTGATACAGAGAACAACAACAGTCAGTACCGTGTGTGACCACCTCCAGCCTTTATCACTGCTTCACACCTCCTGTGCATGGTATGGATAAGAAAGACAGTTAATCTGGACTTATGGGATGTCATGCCATTCTTCTTGCAGTGCTATGACAAGTTGTTCATGTGTTGCTGGAGCAGGATCTCTCCGTCTCACCCAGTGATCCAGAACATCCCACAGATGCTCTATTGGGTTTTGATCTGGTGAATATGCTGGTTTATTACTTCCAGGCTGGACTATTGTAATTCCCTATTATCAGGCTGTCCCAACAAGTCTCTAAAGACTCTCCAGCTGATCCAGAATGCTGCTGCATGTGTTCTGACCAGAACTAGTGTCAGAGATCATATCTCTCCTGTATTAGCTTCTCTGCATTGGCTCCCTGTATATCCAGGATAGAATTTAAAATCCTTCTCCTCACGTACAAAGCCCTTAATAGTCAGGCACCAACATACCTTTTTGATAAAGCTTTGAATTAAGGCTGGCTTAGGCTAGTCTTTAGCTATGCTGCTATAGACCGAGACTGCTAGGGGACTTCCTGTGATGCACTGAGCTCTTCTCTCCTCTTCTCCCCCTTCTTCTTTACACACTCATGTCTCATTAATTCATGTTACTAACTAGACTTCTTCCCCGGAGTCTTTGTGCTTTCTCATCCCACAGGTCACTGTGGACTGTGATTGGATCTACTGCTGGGATCATGGTTGACACCCACTGACATTATCATCATCATCATCATCATCATTACCATTGTTATTATCACTCTTACTATTACTATCATCATCATTATTAATATTATCATTATTATCAGTGTTGTTATTGTGGCAGTTATTATAAATAAACTGTAATCTTTGTATTATAATAGCTGTTTTTGTTATTGTGGTTGAACATGTCTGTGTACCTGTCCCTCACCCCTTCTCCCTCCACCGATCCTCTCTATCTCTCTCCCCCATCTATCTCCCCACCTCTCTTTCTCTCTCTCTCTCCCCATCTATCTCCCCATTTCTCTCTCTATATCTCTCTCACCCCAGCCGGTCAAAGCAGAGGGTCGCTCACCTTGAGTCTTGGATCTGCTCCAGGTTTCTGCCCTTTAAAAGGCAGTTTTTCCTCACCACTGTCTCCATGTTCAGTAAAAGTGATAACCCTCCACTGTGCAATGAGCCATAACATCTGTAACATCTGTGCTACACATGTCTTCCGAGTTCCATCCATCAGCATCATCAACATCCCAGCTGCCTGGTCACGTAAGTTTTGTGGAAGTCGTGGCATCATCAGTTGTTTCAGTAGGACATTAATTAGACCCAGGATTTTGTTGCTTTGGCCAGGTGTTTTCAATCATGCACAAAAAAATCTAACCAACACCATCGTTTACTCTGAAATACACCAATGACTGTTATTTCTGTTATGACTAAATGATGGTTATTCATGATTTAACATGTTTTGGTTTTGATTACTTAAAAAAGTCATGTCAGTGTATCACATGTTTGTTTGTTTCACTAGACTAGGGCTAGTGAAAGGAAAATATTGGGATCTTAAAAATATGCATTTTTATAGTTGCTCGGTATATTTATCAATCCACTGTTCATAAAAATTCTTAGAGACTTCATAAAACCATTAAAAGCCATGAAGTCCTATATGTTAGACTCTCGACATATGTACTTTAAATTGACACACATATTCACATCAGTGTTAGCTTGTTGGCTCCCTTGATCCAAAGCTCATCAGCGAAATGCCACCCTAGGCCCAAGAGGTCCAATTAGAGGCTTAATTCCACTAATAACCCAAATTAATCTGCTAAATGGACCCTCTCCCTCTGATCATAGCAGAGACAAGAGGATGACATCAAATCAAATGCTCCCAGCAGTCTGCTGAAGATGAGAGATCACAGCCTTTTTTTACTTCAGCTCTGCTTCAAACAGCACCGGTTGGATGTGGACGCTCTCCATGTGGGTGAGTCATCGTCGAGCTGTTGATGTCAAAATCAAACACACACCTGCAGAGGACAGGGGTCTGCTCACATTACAGCCAAAATCATCATCCTCCCTGCTGGCAAATATGCACTGTGCTCAGATTTAACACATCCTGGACGCCAGATAGTCCAGAGCAGAGGTTTAGTCATTAAAATGGCTCTTTCAAGAATGATGAAAAATCCTGCCAATGCACAAAGGTCTCAAACAGAATCTGATGCAGTCTACAATCGTGTTTTTCAGAAATGGAACACAAAAATTTGTTCTATGAATTCTGAAGATTAACCTGAAAAAATATTTTGCATCAGTAAAATAGTTTTGATGGAAGGTGTGACTGGGATTAAGTTGGAATCCTTTTAAATCCCCTTCTGAATCTAATTTAGTTTAGCTCTCAATATTCATAAGTATAGCTCTAGTTTAAAAACTGAATCATAAAATAATCCAATAAATAAATAACCCCCCCCCCAAGAAAAATTCATATAAATAAATAAAAATCTAGGTGTGAAAATCACACCAAGTTACCAATGATGAATATGAAATGTCCTGTCAAAATAAAGGTTGCTGAGAAATATTTCATCTGACGGTCACAGTTATCTTCAAACACCAAAACAACAAACACCATCCTCCCCATCCTCCTCCCTATGAGGACTTTGTAGCTCTAGTCATGGCTGTATAAGCAGGATTTTAGAAATACCGAGGTCCAAAAACTGAGCTTGCTAGGGAGGTTCGGGGGCATTCCCTGACTTCATTTTAAGACATTTGGAGGGCAAAAATCGGCATTTTAAGATATTTGAAGGGCAAAAATCTGAATTTTAAGACATTTGTAGGGCAGAAATCAGATAAAAATAGCTTTAAAATCATGTCAGTGGGCAGTAGCATCAATTATCTGTCAAGCAGTAATGCATGAGGATCAGGTTAAATGTTGTAGTGAATGATCCTATGATTCTATCCCCCTTTGATTTGTTCTCTCTCTCCCTCTGTATTCACCTCCGGTCTCTTCATCTGTGACTCCTCACTGGTCATCTCCTGTCAAAGCATATTAAAAATAATTAAGTGAAATTCTATACACTTTATTTGTTTGATCTTTGTGTTTCAGTTTTGGATTTTAATTACAGAAATGTGCCTCAAACAATAAATAAACAAGGAAGATGTGTCATACAATAATATAGTCAGACAATAATAATATTATGACTCTATAATTATGCTGAAGGTTTGTGTTGTTGTTATATTGAGTCTATAGGTTTGTGTTGTTGTTATATTGAGTCTATAGGTTTGTGGTGTTGTTATATTGAGCCTATAGGTTTGTGTTGTTGTTATATTGAGTCTATAGGTTTGTGGTGTTGTTATATTGAGCCTATAGGTTTGTGTTGTTGTTATATTGAGCCTATAGGTTTGTGTTGTTGTTATACTGAGCCTATAGGTTTGTGTTGTTGTTATATTGAGCTTATAGGTTTGTGTTGTTATATTGAGTCTATAGGTTTGTGTTGTTGTTATATTGAGCCTATAGGTTTGTGTTGTTGTTATATTGAGCCTATAGGTTTGTGTTGTTGTTATATTGCGCCTACAGGTTTGTGTTGTTGTTATATTGAGCCTATAGGTTTGTGTTGTTATATTGAGCCTATAGGTTTGTGTTGTTATATTGAGCCTATAGGTTTGTGTTGTTGTTATATTGAGCCTACAGGTTTGTGTTGTTGTTATATTGAGCCTATAGGTTTGTGTTGTTGTTATATTGAGCCTACAGGTTTGTGTTGTTGTTATATTGAGCCTATAGGTTTGTGTTGTTGTTATATTGCGCCTACAGGTTTGTGTTGTTGTTATATCGAGCCTATAGGTTTGTGTTGTTGTTATATTGAGCCTATAGGTTTGTGTTGTTGTTATATTGAGCCTATAGGTTTGTGTTGTTGTTATACTGAGCCTATAGGTTTGTGTTGTTGTTATACTGAGCCTATAGGTTTGTGTTGTTGTTATATTGAGCCTATAGGTTTGTGTTGTTGTTATACTGAGCCTATAGGTTTGTGTTGTTGTTATATTGAGCCTATAGGTTTGTGTTGTTGTTATATTGAGCCTATAGGTTTGTGTTGTTATATTGAGCTTATAGGTTTGTGTTGTTGTTATATTGAGCCTATAGGTTTGTGTTGTTATATTGAGCCTATAGGTTTGTGTTGTTATATTGAGCTTATAGGTTTGTGTTGTTGTTATATTGAGCCTATAGGTTTGTGTTGTTATATTGAGCTTATAGGTTTGTGTTGTTGTTATATTGAGCTTATAGGTTTGTGTTGTTGTTATAATGAGCCTATAGGTTTGTGTTGTTATATTGAGCCTATAGGTTTGTGTTGTTGTTATACTGAGCCTACAGGTTTGTGTTGTTGTTATATTGAGCCTATAGGTTTGTGTTGTTGTTATACTGAGCCTACAGGTTTGTGTTGTTGTTATATTTGAGCCTATAGGTTTGTGTTGTTGTTATATTGAGCCTATAGGTTTGTGTTGTTGTTATACTGAGCCTATAGGTTTGTGTTGTTGTTATATTGAGCCTATAGGTTTGTGTTGTTGTTATATTGAGCCTACAGGTTTGTGTTGTTGTTATATTGAGCCTATAGGTTTGTGTTGTTGTTATATTGAGCCTATAGGTTTGTGTTGTTGTTATATTGAGCCTATAGGTTTGTGTTGTTATATTGAGCTTATAGGTTTGTGTTGTTGTTATATTGAGCCTATAGGTTTGTGTTGTTGTTATATTGAGCCTATAGGTTTGTGTTGTTGTTATATTGAGCCTATAGGTTTGTGTTGTTGTTATACTGAGCCTATAGGTTTGTGTTGTTGTTATACTGAGCCTATAGGTTTGTGTTGTTGTTATACTGAGCCTGTAGGTTTGTGTTGTTGTTATATCGAGCCTATAGGTTTGTGTTGTTGTTATATTGAGCCTATAGGTTTGTGTTGTTGTTATATTGAGCCTATAGGATTGTGTTATTGTTATATTGAGCCTATAGGTTTGTGTTATTGTTAAATTGAGCCTATAGGTTTGTGTTATTGTTAAATTGAGCCTATAGGTTTGTGTTATTGTTAAATTGAGCCTATAGGATTGTGTTATTGTTAAATTGAGCCTATATAAACACAAACTTATAGGCTCCATATAACAACAACAGCTGAGAAGAGTCTATTGTCAGTTGTTGAACCACAAAAACACACAGTCCACTGCTGGTCTCAGACCCTGACTTGGACTAAACAACACATTAGAACCCAGAGTCAGCACTTAAATGTTTTCATCAAATGTCTCTTCTATACATTTATATTTGCATGAGTATCTTGGTATTAAATCCCACCACAAATATATTTTTGTATGCATGTCATCACATACTTTCTACATGACACACAGTCACAGTTTGTACATGAACGTATATTTGGTTAGTAATTTTGGCAAGAGAGTCTTTGCATTCACTGATCTTTATTTGAGGCTTACTTGGTGTTTACTTATCATAACCAAACTGCAGTCAGGTGCACTGTGGTGGTGTAAAGTGTGCAACTTCTGTAGTTGGCAGCTGACAAGGACGATTGGTGTTGGTGCAGCACCGACAGCCTCAAAGTCATTCACACTGCAGCTACCTACTAATGGCACAGGTACATCAACAGCAGCGACATTCATAGTTGCTATAGTTTTGTTTGTAGTCACAGCGACATTTTGTTCTTTTTGCATTAAACCTGAAGCGCACCTCACAAAGTTCGTTACACAGCTGTTCAGGTGTTCAGGGGTGGGCACCTAGACTCAATAGAGGTGGAAGTGCCCTGAAAGAAGTCAGGATAATCATGTGCCTGTAAGTGTCGGCCCATTTCAGGTACTGGTCTTGTTCCAGCAAGCCAGAATCATCAATTTAAATTTAGCCATTAAATGTAATTAGCATTAATCTTCTACAGCTATGATAAATAAAATGCACACAAACACAACTTAAATGGCTACACTGAACCCCAATAATAATAATGGTTGTTAGTTCTATTCCTGGCTCCTGCGGCCTACGTGTTGAACTGTCCTTGAGCAACAGCCCTAAAACCATGTTTTTGCACATTCTCACACAACTGTACATTATTTTAAAACAAACTGTTACTTTAAAACAAATTGTTTGCACAAAATCATCCTGCATATTGAAAATGTTTCCACTTTAGTTTCTATTTTATATCAATGGTTTTATTTTTAATGTTGACTTTCATGTCCAGAATACCAAGTTAAATTCCTTGTAGGTGTAAACATGGCAAAATAACTTTTTTCACCACCATCAGGAGCCACACTTGAAAAGAGCAGAAATATAATCATGTCTGAAGAATGAAGTTAAAGTCACACAAACTAATTCTAAAAATAATTTGTGGACATGGTTTAATGACTAATTTAAATAATTACATTTCCTGTGATAGATACACAAAGACAATAAGTTTCTAATAGGCTATGAGCTTCTGATCTGGTCCCACTGTGATTTTATAAATGTCATGCCTGATTGCAATGGAAGCCTGATTTTTGGAAAATGGAAAAAAGGAAAGTAAATCGCTGTGAATTCCTGAGGGGAAGTTCATCTCAAAGGATTCAGTTCAGCTGTAACAAATCCTAAGAATGATTTGCTTTGAGACCGACGTCTGCTGTGCACAAACCACATCCCACCTTTTTTTCTTTCCGATTTCAGTGCGTTTCTGTCATACCCTTATGGTTCCTTTGTCTATGTTTTAGTCTTCTATGTTTTTAGTTCCAGTTTGCTCCTTTTCCCTGTGTTTATGTTTGCTTTGTCTTGTTAGTTTATTAGTTTATCCTCCTCGTCTTTTCCCCTTTAAGGTTTTCCCTTCTCTAAATTTTCCCTCCTTTGTGATTGTCTGAGTGTTTCCACCTGTCTCTGATTCTCTCCTCCTCCCTGTGCCACTTGTGTGTCATTGTCTCATTACTCTGTGTATTTAAGTCTGTTTAGTTCTGTCCTCTGTGTCAGTTTGTCTTTTATTCCCTCCTAGCCCTGTGATTCTCTCCTAGGTCTGCCTCGCCCTGTTTTTGTCCCTGTTTTGCCCCGTATCAACCCCTGTGATTTCCCAGTAATTTATTTTGTTGTGAGTTTTGTATTTTATGGACTTTGCTTGATTTTTGGATTTTGTGTTGTGGATTGTTTATTTGGATTTCTTAGTTGGACTATATCAGTTTTCATCATGGACTTTATTTACATTTTTGTTTTGCTTCATGCCTGCCTCTGCTCAATCTGATTTAGTTATTAAAAGTATTTTCATTCACTTCAGTTTTTGTCTTGTTCCTGTTGTCTGCATTTGGGTCCCGTTTTTGAACTGCACACATAACAGTTTCAGTTTGAGGTCATTATTTCTGTTTAACTGTCTGCCTGCAGATAGAGAATCATTTAAACTCTAGCTCCTTGGGACTTTTTTGTTTTATTAAACGTCTAATTTACCTGAAGAGAAACTCACTATCTGCATAGTAATGTCTTATAAACCTCTGCTGCAGCTGTGAGGTGTTTCATTTTTACTGATCCATAAAAACTGTCTGTGTTTTTCAGTTCACATCTCCAGAAGCACACCTTTGTGGCTTTGTCCTTCTGTCCGCGGGCACTGTCTAATTCCTCTCAATAGGATGCATCCTCATAAGGTGGCAGACAGCATTGGCAGCTGGTGCTAGATTGAATGGTCGACATGCACCTCCAATTATCCACAAAGAGCACCTAAACCGCCATGACTATGCAACTGTTCGATATAAACACCATGAGACTGCTACGCTGCTTCCAGAGGAGACACAAGTGATTAAGAAGGTGGTCAGCTCAAGCGACAGATCAAATTGCCTGCCTTCAAGCTTGCCAGTGATTCACTTTTTTTCCCCCTTTAAATTGGATTTGAAAGTAGATGGTGGTAATTTGATCATGAATTTGTTTCCTTTGGTTTATTCCTCTCAGGGCCTTGGTGGTTTGACGAAGGTTGCGTAAAACTCTATCAGCAGTTAGAAGGAGAAAGGCTGGGTGAAGGTGACATGGAGCCTGTTGGTGGTTGGTTGTGGGTTATTGAAAAATTGTCACAGCTGTTTCCATTATTGTTCACATGCATACATATGATTCCTTCAGCTCCCTCAATCTCATCAACAAAGGAGGGGACACCTGTGCAGAACCAACATCCACCTGCATACCACAGATTCACATCTTCACTGTGTGTGTGTGTGCGCGCGCACAAATTGAAATGGTTTTGCACACAGTGTTTGTCCCCTGAAGAAAATGAGCATGCCTGTTGTAATAAAAATAATAATAAATAATATTAATCAGCCATCATTTTCTCCTGTTGAATGATGGCTGACTCTGGTTACAGATTATATCAGTAGCTGATTCCATGAGCAACTTGATGGCGGTACACATTTAAACTTGGCTGTACTCTGGTCTGTGGTCCCTCTGGAAGCCCCTGTCTGCCAAACACCACTCAGTAACACAGCTGTACCTGTACATCTGCCAGGGTTTCAGTACTGTAGTTCAAGCAACTCTAATAGAGAGATATCTTCTCTCTGACTGCTTCCTGTGAATGTCAGTAGTTGTATTCCCTCAGTTAACATTTCATATCCTATCAATAATTTAAGATGACCAATTTAATCGTTTTTAATCAGGGCTTTTGACATTTGGATTAAGTTCTTCCTGAAAAATAATGTGTGCCAGATTGAAATGGCTACAGCTGTAGATACAGATTTATTCCTCTGAGGTCTGTGGAGGTGCTGGCGCTTTTTGCATTGCTTCTGTCCGTATTGTGATGAGACTAAGAATCTGTTATGCCTGGTGGTCCTGTGTGTTTGTCTCAGATTTTTACATATGTGTAATTCTCAGTTTTCATTTGCACAGATACGATGAAGCTTTATATGTAGTGTGATGTCATTATATATTCATTTTACCTCAGTCCCTCTAATATTTAGATTTAGCGGAGTGACAACGCCTTTACTCAAAAAGCAATATCATCATTTATTATACATTTATCTGCTATTTCATTCAAATACCATGCTGCCACTGTGAACCTAACACTCATTTCAAGTACCGAAATTTGTCCATGTGTGAAGGTGTGCTTTCACAAGAGATTTAAAAATTCAGAATTGAACTGTTGAGGGTTTGGGTTATCTCTGCACACAGTGCTCTAGGGAAAATGGAAGCCTCTTCCAGAAAGCGGAGACTGTTTTTCACCATTGTTTTTTGTTTTTCCTGTGTTGCCCATATGTTCTCCTCCATTGTGTTTCCAGTGTCTCTTTTCTGTGTGTAGCTGTCTGTCTGTGTTAGCTTGGCCATCACGCTGCTCTTCACCTGCTCAACTCTGCCTCTGATTGCATCAACCTGCTCATCTGTCCCTCATTAACTCATCAACCTGAGGTATTTAATCCCAGTTCTGCTGCCGCTCATCAACTGCCTTAATGCCAGCGACTTCCTGCTCCAGCCCAGAGTCTCGTCTAATCTCTGATCACCTCTCCTCTCATTCCCCACCCAGACTCTCCCTACCACCAGTTTTCTCTGTTGGTTACAATAAACTCTAAACTACTTTACATGTAATCTGCAAATAGAGAAAATGAAATCAAACTTTCATTAATAAACTTTTAAATAGAAGAAAAAACATGTAAAGTAACAAAAACACAAATAAAAAGTGAAACAAAAACTTTATTAGTAATACAGTTTACAAAGAAATCTGTCACAAAACAATTTAATTTTATGACCTAACGCACTTCATTTTAACATTTTAAATTAAAGATATGGACATTATGCACCATTAAGGGAACTGAAAGGTTAGAAATAAGCAAAAGGCTAATGCTACATTACCTGCAAGTATTTGCAATGATATTGGGATCATTCAATCTCAATATGAAGACAAACAGATCATTTCATTGTTTGCTCTTTTTTCACCACTTACGGTTCAGTAACCTCATGAGCCAGAAACCATGGCAACCAATAGCCTGTTCCAGATGTTTCCAGATGTGTTCCTCACTTTTTACTACCCCCTGAAAACTAGTGGGCCTAACGCTGATAGTTTCAGTGCAGTATTTTGTGCAGCATGCTTTTTATTGTGTGTGTGTGTGTTGTTTGTATTTGGTTCTATTTTCTATATTTAATTGTTTTTCTGTATTTGCAACGCATTCTTGTATTCTTTTATGTTTTTTTACAGGTTTTCTTTATTTATTTTGTTGTGTTTCGTCTCACAGCATTTTGTATTGTCAGTGCTGTGCCCGTGCTGTCAAAAAGATGTTACCTTTATTTGCTTGTGCTTTGTATCTTTGCATGTTTTCCTAAATTGCAGTACTTTGAGCTTTCAGACCACTGTGTCTGATGACTGGCTTCATTTTCTGGAACAACCAAAGCAACTGCGTCATCAAATGAGATCAAATAAGAACTCCAAACGAAAGTTAGCATCACGTCAATAACGACTGCATCCACCAGTCGTCCATGTACAAGCAAGACACAACCATCCTCAAATCCATTTTCATGCCTTAATCAGAGCTGATTTTTCAGGGATAGGAGATGGAGAGTGTTTACTGGAGTGTTGTTTGTTCACTCAGAGGTGACATGGCTCTGAGGCAGCTGTTCAGAATCATCTATGTGTGTATGACACTGACTCTGCTGGATGTGGATTTAAAGAAGCTCTGATGTTGTCTTAGAAAGCCTCCGAGTGAAATGAACAGCAGAAATGTTGACGTGCTCCTGCTCACTTTGGGCAACAAATCCTAATGAATTATGTGTTGTGTCTGAAATGCCACATTATGTCTAGTGTCATTGTTAAGGTGCTGATTATTTGTTTAGTTTTTTGACATCTTTAGGAACAAAATGTAGGTGATGCTTTACTTAATGCATCTACACTAGTATCACTGAGCATGCTCCTTCATGTTGGTGTTTGCAGCTAGTGTGTAGTAGCTAGTATTCATGTAAAGTGCAGAGTAGGCCTACAAATAATGTAACCAAAAGCATTTTGTTGCATGTTTATTTGTTGTTTGTCTTTGGATTAGGTTGCATTGATGTTTTGGCTTTAACAGCAGACTCCATCAATGTTATTTTCCGGACCCCAGGCACACAGACGTTCACGGAGAGAGTAAACATGAGAGTAACTTAACTGTCAGCATGGACAATTTGAGCTCGGAGATGGAAGATATCATTACTATTATTATTAGTAGTAGTAGTAGTTGTTGTAGTTGTAGTAGTAGTGGTATTATTATTATTATTATTATTATTATTATTATTATTATTATTATTATTATCATTATTAACTATGCATTGAAGGATTTATTGGCTGATGTCTGTATAAACACTATTACTATTCAACGTTACTCTCCAGCTCTATAAGGGAGGCAGAGACAGATGGAGGCGGCAGTCGAGCGAGCTACAGAGGGAATGGAGAGAGGGAGCACCGTTAGCGCAAACAAAGCAGTAGAAGAGAGATGAAAAAAATTTTCTTTGTTTGGTGACAGAATTGTATCATCAAACAGACACAGAACTGTCGCCTAGCTTCCTGTGCCTTTGTGACAGTATAGGTCATCATCAGAAACTTAAATCAGGCCACAGGAGAAAAACGTTTTCAAAGGGGCTTGAAAAAAATAGCATTTTGAAGCTAAAACATTCAAACTTTGAACAGTATTTGAACGTTTGCATTTGAACACATTAGATCTACCTTTCTCAACTTTTTTTGCCCTCTCCTACGCACCTGCCTGAAAATAAACGTACAAATATTTTTTCGATGATCATAGAATTAATTGTAAAAAAAAAAAAAGTTATCATGAAAACTCGCCTTATACAGTACATCATCAAAATTTGACTCACATATCCCTTTCCCCATGTCACAACATCAACGTATGACTCAGAATATGGTCAGTGTGCCACTATTAATATTATCTCCTACAACTTTCATTCACGTCGGATACATTATGAGAGTCCATATAAGGAAAAAACCCTAAGGATGTTACCATGTCTATAGATCAGTCAATGTATCTGTATGAAGAGTTGAGGTACTGTATATTCTTATACATGTGCAAAAATAGTCTCATCTATTTCTGTATTCCTGTCACATCCTGTCCTCCTCGTATTGTGAAAACACATTCTTCCCATTTTCAGGTGCAGAGCATGAATTATAAAAGGAACCAGAGGAGAAGTGTGGCTGAGGCATAACTTCCCATGAAGATCCCTCTGGGGACAACATGTGGAGGAAGGAGATGAGAAAGTGGAAATAGGAGGAAGGAGGTGAGAGAGCTAGAGAGGAGGCCACTGTCAGCTGTCCATATTCTGGCAGTAAGTAATTTGCCTCTGACCTCATTTACTTAGTGGCATGTAGGTCTGCTAAGGCCAAACAATCCAACACGTCTGTTCAGCATGCCTGACCCATTCCCCACCCCTCCACAAAGTGTCATATTCAGTTCACCTGATCTCACAATGTTATAGACAGTTAGAAATAAAATATTCTAAAAATATTCTAAGTGGACCTGCATCATTATCTAACAGGTTCTGACCTGACCCATGTCCCACTCCTCTACAATATTTTGTGGAAATCTTTAAAATAGAAAAAAGCACTGTTAATGTTTAAGTTGAAAACAATTCCTGGATCAGTCCCATTAACATTTAATAGATTCTGTCCAGGCCCAGGCCCCATCATTCCACCAAGTTTCATAAAAATCGGTTCAGTAGTTTTTGAGTAATCCTGCAGACAAGTGAAAATATAACATGCATAGCAGAGATAATAATTTCCAATGGTTTGCATTCATTGGATTCATGAAAGATGCTGAGCACACACAAAAAACACATGCTTAAGCAGGTTCATAAAGATTCTGTTTGTGTTTTTTTTTATTTTTTAACTCTGCCAGACAGAACTGTGGCTGATATTAAAAAGGTTTAGAAATTAACTCCTCACACATTTAAGTAACTCATAATTCCGATAACATTGTTAATAAAGCTCACGCATTGTTCACCACCTTTAATACCTCTACATACATACAGCAGGAAAATCACTTTGTTCAAGTCTAGACTTGCTTCGAGATGACATCAAAAATGTGTCAGAGTAAGGTTTTATTGTTTCCTACTTAATTCCCAAATTGAGCCTCTATCCGTTTTATAAATGAGGCCACAGGTCTGATTGGAACAGGCTCCCTGTGTGTTTCAGCTACAGTAGGTGAATATAAATGGTGCAGTACTGGGAAACTGGAGCTTGATGGTCCAGTCTCAGCCAATCGCTCTCTTATTTGTTACTGGGCAGGGCGTGGGCATGAGGAGGAGGAGCAGGTGAGAGACTCAGTTATCAATAACTCCCATTAAAGTGCACTAATATGTATCATCAATCTGTGACACTCAGCACAAAGCACAGCATATTACACTGAAGTACTTCTCACAATGCATTTCAGTAAAGGTGGAGCAAGGGAATGTTTTCCAGTTGCAGTCTAGCCTATTAAGATTATTGTGGTTATATTAACATTTTCCTTACTTACTTTCTATATGAAAGGTTTTAAGTTGTAATCAATTTATAAATGTATAATTAACAAATGCTTTTTAAGTTATAATCCAATAATGATAATAGACAATAATAATAATAATAATAATAATAATAATAATAACAACAACAATAATAATAATTCACCAATAATAGTTGGTCCTAAATTTCCTTCGGGATCAATAAAGTATCTATCTTTCGATTTTCATAATAGCTGCAGACTTGCTGTAGTTATAAAAATGTACTTTTTTAATGTATATTAAAGTCTTATAATACTCATGACTACAGATGACTTAGTAACGTTTGCTGTTGGCTTATTAACCAGACGAAACCTGTGTACCATATGTAATTACTTTAGCATTTATAGCAGCATCATTAATAGCTGTTTACCCCTCATTAATTAGTTACTAGCATTTTAAACTGCAGCCATGAGCATCTTAACATTTATTAAATGACTCATCAGCAAAAAGAATTTTTCACAACCTCCCAACCTAAATGTTGTTCTCATTAATAGCTTCTACCTGACTAAAATAGCCTGTATGTATTATTAATAAAGCCATTAGTTGTCATTTATAAATCTGATATATGGGATGCCTTCTTAGAAAGTACCTCTGCGATGTGGGATTTGGGCAGCTCATGATATGTGTGTGGAGTTTGAGGGTTCTGCAGTATCTCAGCTGTTCCTATGACTGCACTCTGATGGACAGAGACCTCAGATGTTCTACCTGGAATCTGCTGGAATTACTCTTCCAGTTTGATGCCCCTGATTACCACTGGGACCAGTATGGCTTTCACCCTCCACACCTGTTCCTTCACCCCCTATACTTCTCGTGCTCCTTCCTCCTGATGTTACTGTCAGCTGGGGTTGCCACGTCATTCAAAACTGCCCTCTTCTGCTCCCTGTCGACCACCACTATACCCGGCTGGTTAGCCATTAGCTGCTTGTCTGGAACTTGTGGTCCCCCAGGACCTTAGCTCTGTTATTCTCAACGACCTTCGGTGCTGCCTCCCATCGGGACTTGGGGACTTCTAATCCATACTCAGCACAGGTGTTCCTGCACACTATCCCAGCCACTTGACAGACATTTATGGAAACAACGGAGAAGAAAAACGTGAAGGGAAATGAAAAAGTGACAAAATTCTCCATCCTCATGTATTTAGGTTATTTAGGCTGTGTGGGCTCAAAGTCTTGGAGCTTCCATTATGGAAAACTCGTTACGCCATAGTGGTAATGGGTGGATGGCTGATCACCTGGCTGATGGAACTGAATTCAATGCGTTTCGAATGAGACTTTGGGCAGCCCTGCGGACTGAATACCCTAATAAAATAGACCCCAAAGCATTGAAGGGTGAGATCCTCTCTGAAACTGAGAATCCAGCTATATATATATATATCACCCGGCAGCTGAAAAGATGGAAGAAAGAGACTGAGGAAGATGTGGAAAATACACATTTGTTGACAACTCTGTTCAGGAACTCGGTCATTGAGGCTTTACCAACTCCAGTGCAAAGCAGACTGGAGGAAGTTGTGGGACTGACTTCAATGCCTCACAGAGAGTTCTGAGATTATGTGGTGCACGCTATAGAAAAATACAGAAAAGATGAGCTAAAACAGAAAGAGCAAGAGAGAAACATTCAAAGGAAAATTGCTCAGCTACAGCTCACTGACTTACAAAGCAAAATCAGCCGAACCCCAATTGGGTAAGAGGGGGGTCGGGGGACCCAGCCCACACAACGTAGAAGTGGAGGCCTGGTGAATCCATGGGCGGGACCAAATTATGGTTATTAGGGGTGCCCAGAGAATTTAGGGGAGGGTCAGCGTCCAATTCTCACCCTATAAGGGACCTCTGCTTGAGCAATTGCAGATAGAATTGAAAGATTATATGGAACAATTAACTGCCATCCATAGGTCTATTTTTCTGCAGGAAAAAAGGAGAAATCCAGATCCAGACCAGAAGTGCTGGAAGGCCCTGGACACGCAAATGAGTATCATGACTGACTTTCAACTGGCTCAATTGGTAGTCGAGAAACCGGACTATCTCTCTGATCCTGAGAAATTACGAGAGGTGGAGGACATTGTGTGAGTAAAAGCATCCACAGAGGGTCCAGCAGAACACTAGACAGATGGAGAAGAACAATCCTGGACAGATGCCAGATCCACACTGCCACAACAACCATAAACACATAAAGACTCATTTTTACATATCCATTTTACAGGCTTATTAAAGGACATTTCTAATATTCACTGAAGGGGTGTAATTAATCACATATATGTAGCCTTGTTTGCAATTTCATACCTAATGTGTTGAAAAATGTTTGTTTGCTAGTGTGATGTACCAGTAATATATGTTCATATTATAGAACAAGTTCATTGCATGCCAAGAGGCGATCGCCCATGTGAGGGTCATAGGGGAATTTTACCAGTAAAAGCAGACACTGGTTTTTCGCCCCTATATGGGATGAACTATTGAAATAGGGGTAAACTCTGAAAATGTTTTTGGGAAAAAGAGATCTGACTTAGTACAGAGGGATTATGCACAGTTAATGATTGCAATAATTGCTTAGTAATTGCAATGTATTTTCAGTGATGTATTCTATATACATACATATATATACAATGACTTGGTGTTATTGTCATGCAGTTCTGTGTGCAGGAAGTGAGGGTCGTACATCCTGCTAGAGTTGAGCAATGGTCAGCACACACTGACCGAAAGTGAGGTGCGTGCATCCTGCTGGAGTTGATAAACATGAACATATACACAGATATGGAGGATGTGCACACACACTTCCATTTGGAAGGTTAACTTGACCTAAGTATGAGGCACGTACGCAGATGAGAACAACATACGTACTCCCTAACAGTGGAAGGGTATATAAACTGTCGGGACCTGGGATCGGGGTTCCAGTTTATTGCTGTGTATCTTGCATGGTCTGTGAATAAATTGGGAACCCACATGACTTTGAAGTTCCAGAGACTCCTGTGTGTTTTTCACGCCACAACACTAGGCACATTATAACAACCTCTACTGTTGATGAAACTTTTGATGTTTCATTGCCACAGCGTTTGATACAGACGTTTCTGTTTTCGTACATAAATGTAGTATAAATGAGCCATTACTTTTGTGGTATTTAATAAGTGCACCATCAAACAATGTTCATATGTCTAAGTCATCCTGTCCAATCAGCCTATTCAAGAGCAGCTTTCCCAACTTAGGCCTCCCCCCCCAACTCATTATGAACCATCACTTCAAGCATTGCCAAAGACTGATCATGAAGAGAAAGGATTATCAGTGACTCATGCAAAGAGGCAAGAGCAGCCATCAGTGGCTGCCACACAGAAGATTGGAACTAAATGGATGAAAAATGAGTCTAGCTAATTAAGACAATGATGAATTTCAGTCACATCCTCCACATTACACTGAGCTCATTGATACAGCAGGCTACGCAATGAAATATTACACCATGTTCATCAATTCTTTATTCTCCCAAACCTCTGTGAACCTATCCCATGATGCCTAACGCAAACGATAAAGAATTATGCAGGTGATGACCAGTCAATTACAGGGTAAGTACTTTCTGTCATCAATATTCACAAACACCCTGTTAAACGTTGTTGTGAATTTACAGTGAAATCTGAACAGTATTCCTCTGCACCAATGTAACATGTTGTAAACTGCAATGCAACCTGGGTGAAATAATACAGCACTTTAAGAGAATGACATTATTTACAGGGAGGTGTTCTAAACTTAACAGCAGAGCATCATGGGAAGGTGAAAGAAAAGTGTGGGAACTAAAATTTGAAAGTGAAACAGACACACTACAACCTGTTCAGGCTTTTGACACAGCTGGTCCAGAGCTGCACTGATGAGGCAACCTCACATAGTAATGGAAGCCGCCATTTTTATTCTCCCTCCGAGTGTCAAAATGTTGGGAAATGGCCTACTGTTATTCTTGTCAAAGCATATTACTTTTTATCCATATTTGTATTAGTTATTGTTTTCGTTAGCTCTATTATTAGTAGTACTATTAATAGTTTGTTAGTTAAGAAGGGGGTGGCTGTGGTTCAGGGGATGGAGCGATCATCCTCTTATTGTCTACATGTTCGATCGGTGAGTGACTGTGTGAATGGCAATCAGTCATGATGAGCAGGGGACGCCTTGCCTTGCATGGAAAAGTCTGAATGGTCAGTCAGACTAGTGAGGTACTTTATAAGTACAGTCCATTTACTATTTTAGTAGTAGTATTAAAGTAAAGTAAGTCCTTAAATACAGGATACATAATGTAGCATCATACATAATGTCTACATACTGTAAATACACAGTAATTTACTGAAAACACTGTGCCCAGAACTATGTTGTAAATTTAGAAGAATTCAGTAATGAACTGTTTATTTATTTGTAGTAAAAGAGTGTAATTCTAAGATACAGTAAGGAACTGTACAAAAACACATACTGCCAGGTAATAACTGTAAATTTACAATGAAATGTTTTACAATCTTTCATTTCACTTGAGTGACATGTGGATCAGAGGAAAGAGGTTAATTTTTAGACCTTCCATAATTACTACAGTACATCAGGAAAATGAGCCATTGAAACATTTTCAAAACTAGAAACTCCTACCGGCAACTCCTCAAGTAAAGTCATCTCCTCACCTGAGCCCCTGAGCACAATAAATTAATTATAGTGTACATACAAGCCTAGTGGCTTCACCGACCATGCATCTGAAATTTGAATGACAATAGATCATTGATTAAATTAAATTTGGACTGCAGCAATTTCCTAGAGCCCGGCTGGACACGTGGCATAAAATTATACTGCCTATACCCAAAATCAATGAGTGGGGGGCAGCTAAAAAGAGGGCCATTACAGGCCATTTAAATAAGAAATGAAAGATATTATCAATAATCTCTGTCTGCCTACTATTAAATCACCCTCCCACCCTGGTCTGAACCAGCAACCACACAACACCATGGGCATGTCTATCAAGGCACATACACCGATTTTCAAATGCAGCTTTATTTGGTCTCTTTTTTAATAGCATGCTGTTTATCGGCCCACCAGGAAAACTCCTGGTTCTCCTGATGACCCGTCCACTCCTGCCCCTGACTATTAATGGTGCCCAGAGGATGAATCCTAATGACTTTGGTAATCTGCTGACTTTTCTTCCAGCGCCACCATCAGGTCAGTTTTGACTTCTGCTGTGAAATGATTGCACATATACAGAACAGATTGGCTATAATTTCCTACAAACATATTTTTTCCCAAGATGTAGCCTATCTGAATATGAAAGGTCATTGTATATAATTCTAATTTTTCTTGTATAATAGCTGAGGGCATGGGTGTGGCTGGCTGATTGTGAGCGAGATGTCTGTATTTGTGTATTTGTTGTGTATGTTTGTTATGTAATGCAATTTGGTCTGTATGTTGTTGTTTTTTGTCAGGTATTTATGTCTATAGGACCCCCTTAAAAATAAGATGCTATATCTCAAGGGGGCTATCCTTTCAATAAATTCTAATATATCTGACTAACTTTGGAAATCCCCTGAGTTTTTCTCTGACGCCACCATAAGTTTGATATTCATGGTTTTGAGTGAAATGTCTCAACAAGTATTGCATAGACAGCCATGAAGTTTTGGAGGAATTCTAACAACTTTGGTGATCCATTCACTTCCTATCTGCTATCATCAGCCTCCTGAGGCAAATGATCCATAATCACCCTAATACTAGGGGATATGATTAGACCTTAATCTTAATTAAAGAAACCAAAGTGCAGCTTTTGCTTTTGATGTTCCATCCATTTTGGTATTTCCCCACAACGTGTATCAGAGACTATAAGCAAGCAATGAATGACTGCTCTAAAACAGTTTCATCCAAAGAAAATCCACGAGTAGAGAAATAGAAAATCATATTTCAAAATGGACTTTAAAGACCTGGATGCAACTCAGGTAAATGTATTATTTCTATACAGCTTTTTTCTCCTCAACAACTTTAATGCAGTCAGTATTGGTGTTAGAACACTGGCATCATCACTCCTCTGTAGTGGTGATCTGTGGGTTGTGCGGTGCACGAACATCACAGGAGTGACTGCACCAATGGTAGAGATTAAGAGGAAGTCTTATCAGCTGCAGCACTATGCTCCATCCTCCCTGAAGAGATCCTGTAGACTTTCCAACAACTACTTCTTGTCTAGACACTAATGACAGCGCATCAGCTCGCACTGGAAAAACAGTGAAGTTCATTTAAGAAGTAAAATATCAACTGGTGAGAGATGGCTGGGAGCGATGGGGTGTCACAGTGAGTGAAGTGTTTCCTCACCACCTACATCATCATCCTAGACATTTTCACTCTGAAACACATTTTCCTACCACAGTCATGAAAAGTATGATGCTGTCAGTGTGGATTTAATGCTTCTCTACTGAGGCTTTAATAGAGTCTTTGTGTTGCATGGACAGGGGTAAGCAGGAAATAACCCAGCCCATCCTCACAAGAAAAATGGCTGTACAGGGTGTATATGCAAGTAATTTAGTAGAACTAATATTTAAATTTAGAGGCTGTATTAATTATAATGGGACAAAGGAGGAAGTCAGGTGAGCATGGGCAGAATTCTTCTATCTTTTCCAAACCTAACCAAGACATGTTGGTGCCTAAACATACTAATAACATACTACATACATACATAAACTTTTTACATAGTGACAGCAAAGGTCAGGTACACTTGTAACAGTAATCTCAAATGGTCATACAAGCTACTGTATATGATTTTGGAAGATATTGGCACCAACCCATTCAGTCGTTGAGGTATGATGGCTTGTTGAAATAACCACATTTACATCTTTTGGAAGGCCCATCTGTCTGAATAGGAAACTATCAATGAGCAGATTGAGTTCATATAGTGTCGTGTGGCCTGCTGCCACCTAAATCAGCCTTTTCCCACATCGACTATAGCACTTAAGGTTTAACTTAATTGTGAAAAAAGTCAAGTTAATGGCTTCCTTGCTGACCGAGATACTGTCCATGCAGAGGAATTGCAGGCCATTATTGCTTGAGATGTGTTTGGAGGGGAAATGGTGGTAAAACAATAAAGTCATTAATGAGTGGGTTTGTTGTAGCGGGTTAGGAAAACGAACCAGGTGACTTAAAAGATCCAGTCTTATCAGTGGCGGATCCAGGGGTGGGGGCACAGGGACACTGGCCCCAGCTGAAATCTAATTGGCCCCTGAAGTGCCCCTGTCTTGTCACCTGTAACTATAGTGATGCTGCGTTTACGTCACGTGGGAGGGAAAGTTACAACGTGAAACATTTGATGCAGCTTGGATTTTCATGAGAATCTTATTTATAAGTGAGATACGGTTATTCAGATGTGGCACGAATACTGCAGAGTTGGCAAACCAGTATTTCCGATGTGACTTGAATGTGGCATGACTCTGCACCTGCACGGAGAACAGCAGAGGCGGTCGGTGTGTCCATCCTCCGTAGGAGCTTCATTCACACATTGCATGTAGTGAGTAGTAAGTAATTTGTTTGTTGTGCAACCTATATCGAATTCTGTCTTTTCTCAAAGCTATAGAGTAATGACAAACAAAGAATGACTCTTGAAATGTAAATATATCTTACTGAATATGGAAATGTTCATGGACGTTGGATATATTCTTGGCCCCTCTGTGTAAAATGTGGCCCCTTGTTGGCCCCTGTATTTGAAAAATCCTAGATCCGCCCCTGGGTCTTATCATCTCTAAGACACACACACTCATAAACATTCAGCCCAGGCATTTCCTGAATTTTTCCATTTCCAATTTCCATTCAGCCTCATTGTCACAAAGAGCCGTCCAGCTGATGAATAGGGTTCTTACACACATGACTGTTCATTGAAAGGAAGCGAAGCCATCGATACTAGCGATTATAAATCTCCCAAACCACACATTTTCCCAGCAGAGTCAAGATCACAAAGTTTCTCATAGCCAGAGAAAACCTAACAAATCCTTCAGTATCTATTGGCTGCTTTTAGCAAAGGCTAAGATCCATATGGACCCAGAAGGTTATGAACTATTAACCATGACTGTGTTGGTGGGTCGTTTCAGCAACATGGAGCTTCCTCCAACATATACAATTAGACAAACGCAGACAACAAAGCTTCACATTACAGTTTTTTTAAAAACAGTACACACCTTTCAAGACTGGCTCTTCTTTTTCAAAGCTCCTCACAGTCACTGTGAACTAAACTGAACTTATTGATTTGAAACAAAATGCATTAAATTACCACCTGTTTCAGAATCCATGAACTGTTTTCTCCCTCAACCAGGCTGTTTTCACTCATCCAAATCCCAGTGATGTAATCTGAAGAATAGGCCTACCCCCTGAGGCAGTATAGAAATATGTTTAAAAACAAAACAAAACTGGGTGCACTTTTGGAATCAAGGTGTCCTTTTAATTGCTTTGGAAACTTTCTTCAGTAAAATAGATCTAAACCTCAATAAACTATAAAAGCATCATCATCCTAGCTATGTAGATATTTATTTGTAGAATATTGTATGCAAATGGAAATTCAATAATGAGCATTTTGTTATGTTCATTCATTGCTAATGTTGCATTTTCATAATATTCATGTAGGCTATCAATGATTTAGGTAGAAATGTTGAAGAAATCAATCACTTATTACAAGGAATATGATTTGGTGCTTTTCATGAATTCTTTATTCTTCCTTCAGATTAATTGCACGGGGAACGTGATTGGTGAAACCAGTGGATTTCAAAGAGGGACCACCAACAATCCTTTTGGTTCTATAAGGGTGCCCAACAAAACGGGTAATATTTTTTAAGTCATAATTCCATCCAAAAGTGGGCGCAATGGATGACGCAATGACGGAATGGATGACTATTTTTTGTCATTGCTTCAGTACTTTGTGTAATAAAACACCAAAATGATGATTTAAAACATTTTATCAATCTAATCTGTGACAGTTTTAGGGTCCTTCAGTTAGGCGACATGATCCAAATGTTTTATGGTATTTTTTTAAAATACAGGGTGACTCGCCATTCATTTCCTATGTCCTCTATACTTTTACAACAGACTGTGAAACCCACACCTTACCTGTCCAGAGCAATGGCAGTCATTGAGTAGATACTGGCAAAGACAGCCGCGATCGGAAAGAAGTTGTGGAAGCGGCAGTAGACCAGTCCGAAGTACCACTCGTTGTGCACGGCGTATATGAAGTTGATCACCGTGTTGAAGGCGGACATGGAGGCTTCGGCGAACGCCAAGTTCAGCAGAAAATAGTTGGTGACGGTCCTCATGCGTTTATGGGCCATTATAATCCAGATCACTGTCAGATTGCCTACCACTGACACGATAACTATGCAACTGTACGCAATGGCCCAAAGGACAATTCTCCAGACTGGCTGCACAAACTGGTTCCAGTACTCGGTCCCGTTATTGGTGTCGTTGGAGCCGATGGTCAAATTTGGCACGTCGGTGGTATTAAATAAAGGATCCATTTTAGTGTTGAAGACCGAAAGTCACACAAAAACCACCGGTTATAAACTTAATTCGTTACATAACATGGTTAAGGATCCTGGTGCCAAGTTCAAAGTTTCAGAGAAGCTGCTCCGCCTCATGCTCGGTTCGAACCAGTCTGCGCAATGTTCACTTAGACTCCGCTCTCTTAAAAGATACAGGAATTCAATCGAAGTATTCTACGTGAATTTGTCGACAATAGTCTATCGCTATCTGTTATCAATTAACACTTTTCCCTGTGCGTAAAATCGATTACGCGCCTTTTACGCGCCTAACAAGTCTCCCCTCAACGCTCACGATGCTCCGGTCCTCTCTCCCTCCGCGGCTCTGCGCTCTCCTCCAGCGCTTCTGCTCCTACTGAGCTGCAGCACACCAGCTTATGGAGCGAGCCGCTGCGCACCCGTCCAATAGGCAGTCTCCGTAAATATGATTATGGATGATGAGGCCAGGTAAGTAATTCATTCCATCCGACTCAGACCGCGTTGGAAGCCAAATGGATTATCATGCCCGAATACCTCTTTACTGATTTAGTTTGCCCATAATATCGTTGTGCATAATGACAACCAGCACACGAGTTGGAGAATGAATACTACTACTACTAGGTCAGAATGAATACTACTACTACTAGGTCAGAATGAATACTACTACTACTAGGTCAGAATGAATACTACTACTACTAGGTCAGGTAAAATGTAAGGATCTAGCCGTGTAGTGGTAGCAGCAGTGTATTTATTGATGCCATTAATCTGGGAAAGAGTTCATCTCCAAAGTGGATGTAGTGTGTAATGTGGCGGGGTGTCACACTGTTAGAATGGCCTGTCTCCCCCCTCACTGTCCCCTCTGCTCAGTATGGACTGTGTACTCAGAGATCAGCTGCTTCATATGACGTGAAAAAGATGCTGATGAAAAGGATCAATTACAGGAACATGAGACACAGGATAAGTCTCATTAAATAGATAGATAGATAGATAGATAGATAGATAGATAGATAGATAGATAGATAGATAGATCATTTTATTTTGACTATGTTTAAAATAAAATTCAAATAAAATGTATAAGCAAGAAAACAATACTAGCAAATATAATCATCAACAAATAGACAAATAACAAATATATATACACAGGCATATATATACACATACATATACATACGTATATATACATACACGCATATATACTGTATATACTGTATATATATACACACACACACACACACACACATATACATACACATATACACACACATACATATAAAACATACATACATACAGTATATACATACACATATACACATACATACATACATATATAAACATACATATACATACACATACATAAATATCAAAATTACAATACATAATTCAAAAAAATGTTCTTCATGTTCAAAAGGAGTAGGAAGAAGTTTAAAAACCTTTCTTGTCCCATTTCTATTGTTTACACAGTAAACTTAAGCTTTGAAACTGAAAACTCAATAATCTGCCACCAGTGTCCACAATGCCCATGTAACAAATAATAATGTCTCTACTGGTGGGACAAATGTAATGCAAAGATCATCTTAAAAGTACAATGACATATTGATTTTTGATTTACAAGATTCAATGAGAAGGAGTTGTAGCTCACACTGTCTTTACAGATGAATGAAGTCATTCAGACATACTTTCAGGCACTAAAACAGTTGAGAGTGAAAAGTTGAATGAACCTCAACCGTCACTGAGTCAACGTGGAACAGAGAAGCTTTTATGGTCAATGGTTTTGGTGCTTTGAATCTGAGAGGCTATTATATTTATATATATCATCAGTTTAGACTGTAAATTGGCGTAGGTGTGAATGTGAGAGTGAATGGCTGTTTGTCTTTCTATGTGGCCCTGTGATGAACTGGCGACTTGTCCAGGGCGTACCCCTCCTCTCGCCCAAAGTCAGCTGGGATAGGCTCCAGCCCCCCGTGACCCTACACAGGATAAGCGGTTACAGAAATGAATGAATGAATATTATTAGTTTAACCTCATACACAGTTAATCCCTTGAGTGAAATGCCATCTTGATATGAGTTTAATGTATTCTTTGCCATGCTATCAACATGGCACAATGGATGGTTGGTAATATGTTCTGGTCCAGGGGAAATTATAACTATGGATGGATGGCAATGGTATTTTGAGAAATCTTGACATTCATGGTCACCAGGGGATTAATCATAATATCTTTGGTGATTTGTGGATTTGTGCTCTGCGAGGTAAGTTCAGGGTTAACTGTGTTTTCAGTGTTATGAGGCTGGTTCTCTTCTTACTGGGGTGCATTGATAATAATATAATAGTTTTTTGGAACAGCATCTGGCTTCCAAAGCTTTCATGTGTTGCCATCTTGACAAAGGCTCACTTGAAAAATTAGATAAAACAGCAATTTTTGTGCAAATTAAATGAAAGATGGAAAAATCACATATGAAGACCGGTCCAGATAAAGATATCTCAACTCCTACTTAGACATTTCATAGAATCATGTCCTTTTTGAATGAATGAATGAACGAATGAATGAATGAATGAATGAATGAATGAATGAATGAATGAATGAAATTTATTTATTTCAAACATGGAAAATAAAAAAATAAAAAACATAGAAAAGGACAAAAATTAAAACAACAATGAAAATGTTTGAAAAGGAGTAGAAAGAATTGTATACTTATATATTCCTGCACCTTTCTCACTATTCCTCCATTAAATCATATAAATGTTTTTATAAACAATTATCCAAAAATATATTTACAACCCAAACTATTCAGCTAGCCAGACCATCCAGATAGAAATACACATACGCTTCACTGTAGTATGAACACAATGTTTTTTTTAAGTTAAGCTCTCCTCTTAAATTATATCCCGACTCTGTTTCACTGAACACTTTTTGAATTTTGCCTGGAAGTGAATGTTGTCTTGGTTTAAACATAATCTGTGCAGTTTTAAATTTGACTAAATCCATGAACTTTAAAACACATGATATTAAAAGCAGTGTGTTCGTATGTCTGTGATATCCCACATTGTGTATTATTCTAATTGTTCTTTTTTTGTAGTATGCATAATGGTTTCAAGTTGCTTTTGTGGACCTCCACACAATAATACAGATAAGGAGAAAGAACAATACAGAGTATACAGTGATTTATTCTCTAGTATGTGCAATGCTCATTGCCAACTTTGTTCTCATATCATGTATGTGAGGTTATAGATTTTGTGATCTATAATCACACCCAGAAATGTTCATACACTCTTTCAATACTAACATTGTCTATTATTAAGTCAAAATGGCCACAGCTTGTGCATCAGATTAACAACATTTATTGCAAATGAAATAATGTCTGATACAGTCTTAGTGCAGAAAAGTATTTGCATGTGAATATGTGATAGTGTTGTAGTAAAATGAACGACATGCATGTTGAAATGATGAGTAATTCTGTTTGCATCATGTTTTCCATCTTAAAATTGTGAGAAATAAAACGTCATTTAATCATGTGCTTTGTACGTTTTTATCTTCACATCTTGGTGAGAAGCATAAAACAGTGTCAGACTATCATGTCTCTCCCTAGAGTTAGGATAGATGGCCATTCATGGCAGTCTGTCAGCTGTCTGCTGTAGGATGAGTAGCTACAGCCAGGCTATCAGCTGGACACCTGTGGCAGATAAAGTGCAGCCTGCTGCCATAGTTTGTCCATGTCGAGAGGCGCTACGAGCTGTCAGCATTCTGTTATTCCCAGTGTTGTGTATGTGGGCATGTTTTAGGAAAGGGAGGGGTAGGAGTTAGGAACATATGAAATGTGGAGCCTTTTGTGTTGAGTTTAGCTCTCTCCCGGGGGTCAGCTCAGTTTTATTGTATGCCTCGTGATTGAGAGCACAATAAAATCTAACACTTCAGACTCTGGTGATTCTTCTCTGAAGAATTAAGTGTTGGTGGGGGTCCAGAGCTTTTTCCTAGCCCAGGTTAGGACCTTTTGTGATGCAAAAATAGAAATGTCAATAAGCTTATGCACCGTATTGGGGATTGAGACATTGGTTTCTGTCTCTTGTCTGATGGATGTTCCCGTCTCTCGCATTCTGTAATGTGTTTTTCTACATTAAGTCAGTGAACTGTTTCCTACCCTGGTCAACAAGTTTGTCAATGACCTCAGCAACATACTCAGCAAAATGTATCAACATCCAAAGATAATTAAATCATAGATGGTGTCCAGTTCTGTCCTTACAGATATTGCTTTTCACTTGAGAGCAGCTTCAGTCTGCTCTGGACAGTCCTCTTCATCACAGCTGTCAGAGCTTCATGGTGGTGTCCAAACTGCTTAGCAGGAGAGGCAAATGAGCTGAATGACAGTGGTCTCTAGCTCACATGCTGATGAGATAGTCCTGATTATTTCACCTTTTTCCAGCAGCTCTAGTCCTAAAATGACCAGGTCAGTCACAATGACCTGTATGTCGATGCCATCCATGCAACATTAATTAGACTTTTAGACAAAGTCCTCTACCTAAAACTAAACCCTGGAACACTCTCCCCCATCCCATTAGATCACCTGAGTCTATTGACTGTTAAAAAAAATATGTAAAAACCTATTTTTTTAAATTGACTTTTTTATACCTTGATGACTTTGTGTACTGTATGTTTTTGTATATGTAAAATGCATTGTGTTTGTATGTATATTGATCATTTTGCGGGGGTGTTGTGTTGTGATTTCTTGTTTTATGTACTTTCTAATCGTGTGTTTAGAATGGTGCTATATAAATAAAGTTGTATTTATGTACCTGCTTACTTATTCACATTTCCTAACACTTCTCTGAATTCTTTGGCAGACCCTTCACCGTTTCCCTGTCGCCAAAAGACATTCTGCTTTGTTCTTGCAAAGCCACAACGGTGCGTTAACATTTGCATACTTACATTTCTATAGTGACAAGGCTAGCATGCTGATGTAAAAGCTATTTGTTTGCAATGTGTACATGTTTAACATCTAGATTTCGCTTGTTAGCGTGGCAACATTTCCCATCAGCTGAGGCTGAAGGGAATATCCTTACATCATTGAATGTGTCAGTATTGGAGAAATTGAATTTGGAACTGATGCTACATGCTGATACATGAAAAGTGAGGGGACTACCAATGTTTATCATGAGCGAACAGAAACGCCTCAACCAAATGTCATGCTATCAATGACATTATTATTTTAGATGTTTATGGATTTGTTGCTGTCCCAACTAAAATCTAAACTCTTTTTAATGAAGACTTTTTGCATTTTGCTTTTGGCCTTTTATTTTGTGAGAATGTGTTGTTGCCTCTGTTTGATAGTGAAGAAAAAAAGAAAATGGAACAAAGGAGTTCACTGCAAAAATCTAACTATATTAAGGATGAAACAATATCTTGTATTTTTTGTCTGTGCAATACTTTGAGACGCTTTACCCTCGTTATAGTATTTGTGCAATATTTTTGAGATAGATATTTTTATTCTATTTTTTTCTGTGAATCAACATTTTATTTATCTTTTTCTATCATGTATGTAAAGCCAAGCTTGAATTAGACAATGTATTTGTTGACCGGAGTTCTCTACTGCCAGATGCATTAACTGCTAATACAGAATCTTTCAGGAGGTCAGCATGAGCGAAACCAAATTACACTGAGATCAGATCAATCCTACATCCTACTTCCTGCAATTGGCAGGTTTTGATGGACTGCAACAGTATTTTAATTGAGGTCATCTAAACAAATTGGTATTACATGTCTGGGCATGAGCTTTGACTATATTTTCATGTTAGACAGCACATTATTGTCACAAAACAGAAAATATAATAATAATAATAATAAACACATTGAGATCATATTAAGCTTTGGCATCTGTGACCGATGTGCAAAGCCTTCAAAGCATTTGTTAAATGTAGGCACAAAAACTACATTGTTAAGTTCAGGAAAAGACTGAAGACGTGTGTTTGCTTTCACAAAATCATGTGTGTGTGTGTGTATGTGTGCGTGACCCACCAATCCACCTTGATCTCCACACCTCCTGGGACAGACTTGCTTTATGAAATATGTGTTTCCAATTAAAACCTGGTGCGTTTTAATCCAGAAACAGATGGACCCCGCCGAGGAATGTGCCAAAACTCTCAGTATTTATCACCCTGGGAATAAAACTGGGCTCTCTGTTCAAATATATGTAAGGGTTTTGTTACATACAGTAACATCTTTGAGAAAAAAGAGTCAAAGTAATGCAAATGAGGTGATTGTTTACTTCACCACACCCATGATATAATCCAACCAAAGCAACATGTTCCACACTGCTGTTTATTATAAAGGCTGTTTATTTTGGCTCTTAAAGAAGGTAGCGTGGATGTTGATATAGCATGAATTATATCAGAACTGTTAAGTATTTCTTAAATATAAAAGGAGAATCGAGCAGCGCTGACAGCTTTTCTCGATAGAAGAGATGTTTTGCTGGCCTTTTATAATCATATGGTTGATTTGCTCTGATAGGTTGAAGTTAGGCCTTGTTAGATGGAGATAGTCACCATCCAAGTGTTTCTGAATATGCCTGCACTTTTCAAATCACTGCAAAAACAACCATATCAGAAAGAAACCAAATATTTTAATCAATTGTCTTCTTTCTAGCAAAAAAAAAGGGAAAAAAAGAAATGTGTCTGAGGGTAAGACAGTTTTGCTTGGCTAGAATTCTTAAAATGAGCATTTTAATCTCTGATTGAGCATTTCAGGTGCATTCAAACCTAGAACCTTCTTGCTGTGAGGCAACAGTGATGCCCACTACACCACTGTGTTGCCCTTTTCAAATAGCATGGTAAAAATAAGGAACTTTGTCTTTGTTTTTAGCATTTTAATTAAAACAATAAAAACTCTGCAACAAAGCTGCTTCATTGAAAAGAATTTTACAAGACTGAGAACATCATTCAGGCCGAGACCACATTCTCATGGTTCTCTTATTAGTAATAATGTGAAATGTGAAGCAGCAGCTCTCGTTTATGGAGGCGTATTGTATGGAAGTGTATTGTATGGAGGTGTATTGTATGGAAGCATATTGCATTCACTTGAGAAAAATTTTTGCCCTTTTTTCTGAATTAATGAGATAATTATCTCTGAATTCTGAGATAAGTTTTCATGAAAAAAGGATTCTGCTCTGTTTTTCTGAATTAATGACACACTTCATAAATTTAGAAAAACATAGCAGAATTTTATTTTTTCATGGAAAATTTTGCCAGAATTCTGAGATAATTATCTAATTCAGTAAACAGGGCAAGTTTTCTCAAGTGAATGCAATACACTTCCTTAGACTCGCTCTTAAAATAAGGAAAATAATCTGTAATGCAAACCAGTCTTGTACCTTCTGGTTAAATCTTGCTCAATATATCCGGGAATGTTTTAACAAGACATAGTTACATACATATTCTTAAAATGAGACTAACTTTTGCACTGTAATACCTGCTTGACATGATTATTTTTCTTTTAGACAAAAAAATAAAACTAATTTCCTAGAAATGAGGCTTTTTCTACTTTCTTGAAATTCCTTTTTTTGTGGTGTAGGATGATTTCTCTGTTGGTTCTGTGTAAAGATCTGATCATTTTTATTCCATAGATTCTTCCCTCATGTCAAACCTGGCATCTTCACCAGGCTTCTCCATTCAATTTTTGTGTTTCTCCCATATTCATTGTTGTCTGTTTGCTGTCATTTGCTGATCAAATGTTCTGCTCCGTTCAGACTTTCCCTTATTGTAGGTCTGTTCCCATAGAAGTAAAATCTTTTCCTTCTCTTTTCAATTTGGTTTTCTTGACTTCTTTTCTTCTGACAAACAATTGGTGGCCATGGAAACTGTAGATATTTTCTGCTATTCAATGCATGAATTTTTCCTTAACCTTTTAAACGTTTTAAGAGATTTTAAGTACATCCTGCATCTTCAGAGAAATTAAGCTCTGCCATACTTAAGGTAGCTATAAGACCTACCTCCACAATCTGTGGACTGGGCAGCAAGGGGGCAGTTCCTCCTTCTGGAGACTGACAAAGGAAGGAGTAAAGATAAATAGAGTATGAGGAGAGATGAAAGAAAGAAGAAGAGGATGGCATCAGAAAGGAGAGAAAAAGATGAGAGACAAGGGAGAACAATAGCAGGAAGAGAGAAAAGGGATAAGAAGCAAGTGAATTTTATTTATGTTACACTTTTCATGAGTAACTCAATAAGCTATATGTTAATACGTATCTGCACACCCACATAACAATGTATCAACCCACAGTGTGGGGTCAAGTGTGATTGATCTTCAGGGTGAATGATTATGTCTGTCTATATGTACTGTTTATATTAATTCATTTTACAATTACTGACATAAATAGCATTTTATGGTTTTCACATGACAAACAAATTTAGACTAATACTATTATAATCCAATGTACAACCCCATTTCCCAAAAAGTTGGGACGCTGTGTCAAACCAAACGTAAATAAAAACAGATTGCAATGATTTGCAAATAATAGAAACCCCATATGTAATTGAAAATAGCACAAAGACTTGGGTTGTATAGTTAAAGGAACTGAGAAAGTGTGCAGAGGCTGTATGTGAGCAGTATACAGAAACCTCCTATTAGGGCCATTAAGGAGAACATCACAGTTAATAAACATCAGTTCAGAAGAGCATTCTCCTGCTTCCCATGAGCAACCTGAACAAATGCCCCTTTCCCACTGCATAGTACCAGCTCTACTCGACTCGCTCGGCTTGGTTTTCTGCTGGTCGTTTTTCATTGCCGATGGTACCTCCTTAGATTAGGGCCACACGAAACTGCCGTGGTGTAGTCTTTAACGCAACACACACCTCTCGTGATTCTGTCATCAGCTGTTTAAGACAGGAACATCTGCAGCTCCTCAATATAGTGGCTGCAATAAATAAAAGTCACGGCCGCTAAAGTAGCTTCGCTGTTTGAGTGTGGCGGCCATTGATTTGTGTTGTGCAGGATATGTGTGCGCCCGTGTGTGACGGGCATAAACCAGTCAGTGGTCTGTAACATTTCATGTGACCTTTTAGTACCTGCTCGGTTCGCTTGGAACCGCAGCAGATTAGGTACTAAAAAAGTAGTAACAGGCAAGTCGAGCCGAGTCGAGCTGGTACTATGCAGTGGAAAAGGGGTTTTAATCTGGATCTGCACCACAATAAATCAAGATTTAAAATCTTAGATCTGAAACAAGATTAATTATCTTGTTTTAAATAAACTAGTTATTTTCAAGCCAACTTATTCCTAGACTGAACTAATTTATTTTAAGATTTCTTGACAAGTGAAATTACCTTGCTGCATGGACAGATCATTTCACACATTAAGCCATTTTCTCCAAAAATGCAGTGTTTATTTCTTGTATTTTAGCTACTCTTTTTTGCAGTGCATTGGTGGAAACATAGCCTCCTTGGTGACTGTAAAAATGTTTTAGTGTGTAATGTGTACTACGTGGCTACTGTAAGTATGCTGGAGTGAAAGCTCTTACGTTATGACGTCTGGCAGGAATAATCCTCAGTCATCAAATTCAGTGATTTTGTCTGTGCATGGCCTGCTACACATTCCTTTCAACCTCCATTCATGGGGCAAGACTTTGGTGCCCTCATTGCATCACTTGGCTAACCTTGACATGGCATGACAAGTCAAAGGAAGTGTCAGAGAACATTTCAGTGAGGTGGCGGAGTGTTAAAAATGAACCGGTGTTAACACCATGTTTAGAGTTGCTCCAGACATTGCACTTGACGGCATGGTAAAAATCCGCCATCATAGAGAGGGTCAAAATGGATTAATTGTTCAAATGTGGGGATAGAACACTTTCAGACAGCCTTTTCTGGAAGGCACTTGTAGCCTTACACTCACATGTACACACTGACAATATCACAAATAGTTTTGAAAAAGTTTGAAAAGGCTCCCAAGCCGGATTTCTTTTCCATCTCTGTACAACTGGCCAATCAGTGCATGTAGTGGGCATGATTGCCTGGTTTTGCAGTTTACAGAGAGTGACCCAAATCCAACGCTGGAAATATGTGGGGTGAGGAGGTTTTTCTTTGTTGTCTGGCCATCTCTAAGGAATTTAAGTATAGGAGCACAGCGATACCTTTGGCCATAGATAGATAGATAATCCTTATTGTCTGTTCCATCAGTGACAGAAATATGTCTTTGACAGGCTCAACACATTCAATTTACATATAAAACACATTCTAAAACACACATTTAAAGCACATAAAAACCACATGATACTGACACATAAGAAAGACTGTCAAAAATACATAACAGGTACATCATGAGAACGGTTGGTGTGCTGTGTCTATGACTGTTTGTTCAGGATGGTTATTGCAGATGGAATGAATGATTTCTTGTAGATTTTCCGAGCCAGTGGGACTTTGTAGCGTCTGCCTGATGGCAGTAGCGTGAAGGAGTGGTGGAGTGGATGAGAGGGGTCCTCGGTGATCAGGGTGGCTTTTCCTGATCAACTGCAGCAGGTGCCTCCAGCTGCATTTCAAGCGCATTTCTTTTGCGAAAGCTGCCGAGCAGCCCCAACCACAGTCCATCCAGACTGACCACAGGTCTTTTCAATACAGCAACAAACTGGAAGCTGTGCTTAGACCTGGATAGGCAGCTTCCCTTACTCCATTACACCAACATCTCCAAGTTCCTGCTGTCTTAAGCCTCAAAACAAGTGATCGTCAAGAGGATGACATCGGATATCAGGAGCTGTTGCGTCACAAAGTGTGAGGGGTGGAGAGACCCAGGACACACACTAAACCACAGAGATCGCACAATACTGCTACATATGAAGACCCTTATCCACAACGTCTTTGTTTATTTACAATGAACAAATCCCTGGGGGCGTAACACGGCCTCAGTGTGGGATTTTCGATTGTATGCTGGTGTTCTGCATGGAAAAGAGGCATGGTGTGCAACACAGCGGCGACAGCATCTACTGTGACGTTTTTTTGTGCGAGTGTAAAGAGTGGACAAACATGGAAACAACAATCATTTACTATACCAGTCAATAAATAAACAATCAACAATAAATTAACAGTCATTGTCCATGTTATGTTGTGGTTGATCTCATCCTCTGCTTGGTTGTATCCTCAGTTTGCTGACATTGTGTAATTTAATTTGAGTTTGCTGCTAACGGCTACTCGCTTCTTTATAAATCTTCCGGTTGTGGGTCGACCACATACTGTAACATGTTATCAAACAGGACCCCCCGTCCTGTCCTGTCCTGTCCTGCTGCTTCACCAACTCACTCCTTTTATACAGACATTGGTTTGACCCCTCTGTTCTTCTTTCGTAACATTTATATAGAAGTCCCTCCTTGGATAAGCTGTGTAAAAGGGGCTTCAGAGGCTTTGCTGGGGGCTCACTCTGCAGAGCCTTCAGACTGCTGGGCATTACAATAGCAGCAAAGCAGAAAGCCACAAAGTCCAATTTGGATGGATCAGAACGGTAATCTTCAAGGTAGTGGTTGGTTAGGACACAGAGACTGATCATACCTAATGATTAAAAACTGTACATGTGTAAAGAGTATCTATGTTAACATATGTAGATGTTTAAATAATGTATGCTAGAGTAATAAATGTTGGAAAGAGATTTTTTTGTTTTCAATAATTAACTGATCTGTTTGGCTGGATATTGTCGTCTTTGACAGATTTTTTACACTTCTTAGAACTACAGTCAGCTGCTTGCATCTCAGTAACACTTTACAATACGGGTGCACTAATATGCATACATGAATGCTTAACCAATGCACAGATCATAATGAGTTAATGAATGACTCATGAGGAACTGAGCCATTAATGTTTACCGCATCAGCAATGTATGAAGAGCCTATCTGATTAACAGACTGAGTCATTTATGAATTGCTATCTATTAAGTCTGTATTTGTCAATTAATTACACCTAAATTAACAGCATTAATTAATACTGTTAATTCATATGATAATTACACCAATAAGACAAAGTCATGGATTTGTGTAAAAACCAATAACCATTACCAAATATGCACTTAATGATGAGTTGACAGACATGTGCCTCACCAAGTAAAGTCATAACATCATTATATCTTCATAAATCATTAGCTAATGATTCATTAAAACAAATACTGATAACGATTTCACTAAGTCATTCATTAACTTGTGATGATCTGCGCATTAGTTAAACATTAATGTCTGCATATTAGTGCACCCGTATTGTAAAGTGTTACCCGCATCTCTTCTAACAAAAGAAATAAATCATCTCATACAGCCTTCAGTCATGACAGAAAGGAATCATCAAAGTGCTGACACAATCCAGATTTTTCATCATTTGCATTGTGTGATCCACTATTTAAATAGAAGAAATAGACTATGTCGTTTCATGGACCATTCATGTGCATAATTGTCTTGAAGTATATATCAACATGATAAAGATTTTAAATCAGATTTAACTGGAGATTGGCATATAGTGGACACAAAGTGTGGTTTGAAGTATGGAGAGGATTCTGGCTGGATTCAGATGACTTAGCAGTAGAAATTAGCTGGGCTTCTGAATTTAAACTCTATTCAGTTCGTGCAAGCTGTCTCCCAGTCTGGTCAATGATCCTAAAGGAATCAGGGACATGAAAAACTTTCATTCTGTTTCTAACATTTCCATTTTTTGGGGGCTTTCAGTCATCCCCCCCAAAAATTTAACCTAAATTACTTGTGAAAGCTGTTAGAGTGTGAATGTGTCTCTGATGAATGAGCTGCTGCTAAACTAGTGACTGTCAGAATGTGCACAAGGGTGACAGATTTCATTCCATTCACAAAAATCAATCCATATGCTGCTGATTTAGAATAACCTTCACCAAGATGAGGTCTGGACGTGTAGCTCTTAGGAAGATCATTCATTCTCCCACTTATTTCTATTCATGGTCCTATCTCCAGAATGTGTTGGAGATACTCTAGCTACCCTTCAATCACAAGGAATGATAACATTATATTCTATTGATCACTGCAGCAAAATTCTCTTTGCAATACTAGCCATCTCCAGTTCAAAATTAACCTTCAGGGTCAGCAACCGTGTCTTGTTCAAGGAGACATAATCAGTGTGGATGTTTGCACAGAAAGAGTATACTGTTGGTTTAAGGACTGCAGGAATTGATTAAATGTGACTTGATCAGTGATGTGACCAAGATGCAAAATTAAATCTTTTCTCCACATGCCAAACAATGCACCACAGCTTAATAGATTGAACTCTCTTAAGGAGTGGACAAATCCGGAATAATACTAATTCCAACAAAAACAAGATCACAAAGCATATTTTAAAGATGGGGCTATCAGAGGAATAAACACTTGCTGATAATCACTTGGGTAGACACATGGCCAGCTTTACAAGTAGGTAAACCTATTTGTTAATGCATCAGTAATGTCATCAGCATGCCAAATATATCCTAGTAGTGCCAACAACTGATGCAACTTGAAGCAAGAGGGATTAGCTGTGAGTCAAGAGATGATGTGTTACAGTAAGTATCTTGTATATTTACTTAGGCTTTTTAAAGCATATTTGTCTTTCAGTCAAGTATGTTTGGACTTAATTAATCTCCTTATATTCTGCATATGTTCATTTTAATTGTGTTTTTTCTGTTTTGCTAATAAAGGGAGACTCAACACCTCTGTCCAATGTCTAAATATAGGGCGTTTCATTTCACACATTATTTCTATGGGCCCTAAAGGTGTGCATCTCATAATTGGCTTCTTAAATTTGCTTATTTCTCAATTTTTAGGCACATTTGAACTAAGGTGATTTCTACATCATTCTGTTATGATTCTGCTGTGATAGATGTTATTGCCTGTACACATCAGCACAAATTGAGTTTTTCCAGGCATTTGTGTCCTTGGAAATAAATGTTTTCTGGTCTAATGTTTCATAAACTCTTAATATTGAAAAAAAATGACAAACTAAACAATTATAACAATTCAAACTAATTACAAAATAATGTTTTAATGTTACTTTAGCAGCTAAACCCAATTAAATGAGGATGTGTGCACTGTTTCTTTAAGAATGTAGTCAAAACAAAGCGTGGACCAGCCGCCGCACGGAAGTGGTTTTGTTTCGGTGACTACCCCAATAGTATGTGAGCGATGAGGGCTGCTACATATTTACAAACTACTTAGCTATGTTATCGCTTTTTTAATTTCATGAACGAAATCGTCCTTTTAATTAAGACTATTTTGATATAGCCTCAATCGAGCCAAGTATAGCGAGCTAGCTTGTTAGCTAGCTCTACTCGTACGAGCAGCCATGCCGTCCTACTCTGAACTGAGGAAAACCAACCACTTCTACTACTTCATCAAATTTACCTTAAATGTCTACTCAATGCTCTTCTCGGTAAGTTTCTATTCAGTCTACGCAAATAAGCATCCCACATGCCGTAGTGAGCTCGTCTGAGCATCAACAGTGACTGCGGGATGTAGTAGACGCGAACCACCCTATGGCTCAGTGAGTCGTCTGTCCAAACTTCATATGAAACACCCGCATTTATCATAAGCATACATATACACACAAATACACAGGTTTTCGAGTATGAATTAAGTCAAATTCTTAATCTATACAATCTACTGTATAATTCGGCACATATCCCAAACACCTACCAGAACTCTTTTGGTTACAAAGCCAATTTTAGAATACGGATTCGCTACAAATTTTCAGAAACCACCATGTGAATGAAACGGGCTATACCAGATATTTTATTGAAAATGAGTACCGTTTGTTTTAAAGGATGGTTGCCGTATTTACCAGAAGACTGCAATAAGTTGAAAAGAATGGATGAAATGAGAATTCAACTTCGAGTCTTTGTTGTTGAACAATGCAATATTAAGTTGTCTTATTTTTCAATGGGATTCGAATCGGAATTCTCAGGATGCTAGCTAGCTGGTGAATGATTAGCTTACAAGACAGACTTTACCATTTCAAACACCATTCATCCTGCCGATTTTTAAGCGGTGGTCAATGCAAGGATGTGGGTGAATAAACAATATACTCTGGTATTAAAATAGCAATATACCGTTTGCATTGAAACGATGCAAACAATCACTGCTAGCAAACAGCTCGGTGGTGCAGGGCGTTGGATCCAGTTAAAGGGACGCTAACGTGGCTGTGGTCAATAGTTTTGCCGACATAAAATAGGACGAGCTGAAAGACGCTTTTGTTCAGTCAGCCAAATAAATCTCATAATGGTATATATATTATATATTATTAATATATTTAATATATAATATTTTATATATATATATATATATATATATATATATATATACACACACACACACACACACAATATGTATTATTATTATTATTATTATTATTATGTATTATTATTTATATATGTATTTTTGTTTCAATTGAGTTTCAGTTACTTTTCAGAGTTGGTTTTCAACTTCAGCTTAGTTTTTATTGAAATTTTGAAGTTTGAAATTTTCATTATATTCAGTATTATTTAGGGTTGGGCACCATTTGGATTTTCACGATTCTTATTCCAATTCCGATTCTGCTTTTTGGTTCCGGTTCTTTGAGGGTCAAAACAGGTCACATGCTTATTTCATAGAAGAAACATTTATGTAAAAAAACCTTTTTAAAAGCCATTCTGTATAAAGAATGTATCATTATTGTATTATGAATGACTCATTCATATATTCGTGTCATGTCGTGGGATCACTGCTTAGCAGCAGTGAACTGGCTACTACTGTCAGCAATCTGCGGATGTTCATCTACAAAAAATATATATTTCAGTATTTGCTTTTGACAGTTTATAGTAATTCAAGTAGTATAATTGCATATAGCAAAGTATAACTTGTTTGCTGTCTCGCTGTTGAGAATAAGACAAACCTTATTCAATTTTCACTTACCTGATTGCAACGAGGTGCTGCAGGCTGTTGGCTCAGGGTTGACCAAGGAGGAGGCTGAGGCAAGTGAGGAAGACAAACATAGTACACTGGCTGATTTGTACATCATGTGGGCGAAGATGTGTGGTCATGTTAGTTGTGCATCCTTCCTCCCACGAAATAAGTTTAGCACAGGTGTTGCACTGTATCGACCAGGCATTTTTGAGGGCATGACGGAGCCCGGCTTAAAGTACCCATCCAAACTGTGAGGTGGAAACTATGGAAGCTGCATGCCACCACCACGGAAAATGAAACTTAAATTGAGCGCTGGTGAAATTTGTTTTGGAAGCAATAAGCAGAATCGAAGTTAAAATGTCTTAACTATTCTGATGGAATCAGAGTTTTGCAACTGGTTCCAATTTGGAACCGGTTCTTGATGGCCAGCCCTAGTATTATGTTATTTATTTTATTTTGGATCACAATATGGAATATTTATATAGAACTGCTATACAATCACAACACTTTATAAATGTAATTGACTAACATTCATAGACATCCCAGTCTCAACTGACATGCCTCCTGTTGCTTTTTGTGTTGGCAAATTTGACCAGGAAGACGGAGCCAAAGGCATTTCCTGTATCATTTTAATTTATTTCAGTTATACACCACAGTTTTATTTTCTCAAGTCATGTTTGTTTTCAGAGCTATTTCTAGTGTTTAGTTTGGTTTTAGTTAACTACAATCAGCTTGTCTCATTGGGCTGTGGTTGGATTTGTGTTTGGTGAAATGGTTGGGTCGAGTCTGTGATCCAGAATCCTCTTTAACATTCTGGACCAGCCTTACCAGGCCATTAAGAAGTAAAGATGAGTGATCCTCAACCTTTACATACCCATTTACAGAACCCCTGTATTTTGTCTGGCTTGTTGTGGCCTCCATGTCACCCCTAAAGCACATCTGTCAGGATGTCAGGAACATTTTCAGAATAATGTTCAATTTACACTGCCACCAATCTGCCACACTGTCTGTGTTTGTTGGATTTATGCACCCTAAAGCAAATTATTGAATATGTCTCCAAAACATCTGTAGTTTGAATCCATTAGCACTCCCTCTCATGTGATCTGTCTCCCCCCTCTACTATCTCTTTTGAAGTGCTGTGATTTACAGTGCTGTATAAAAACACTAGACAGCACTGAGAGTCGAAACTTCCAGCAATGCAGCTCAGTGTCCCCATCATGACTTCGAACCTAGTCTCAACAATCCCATGATAAAAACCTACCCCTAGAATCTGGAATCACATTAGTATCATTATTAGTTCAATAGTTATTCAAGAAAAACAATATTTCACTAACAGTGGTTTTCCTCAAGGTCTAACTCAGTACTTTTTAAGATGCATCAAATTTGAAACCAAACTGAATAAGCAGTTTCAATAGTAGCAATAGTGTGGCCTAGCTCAGCTCAGCATACAGTGATGTGTATTGGATCCGTTCCTGGTTTATATCTGTATTTCTATCTTAGTATCTCATACTTACTTTGACCTAAAACAAAGACAACCCGAGTAAGTTTTAAATGATAACCGTATTTATTGAACCAAAATCTTATCTTATACCAACTGGGCCTATGTGAAAAAGTATTTGATCCCTTAGAAACTAAATTTTAAAAGACTACCAAACTGCATTAATAACTAGACACACCCAGGCCTGATTACTACCAGCCCTGTTCAATCACATCATCACTTTAATAGACCATTATTAGAAGCATGAATTTGGCTACTTGGTCTCACCAGTAGGACACCATGACAAAATCTAAAGAAATTCAGAAGAGATGATGAAGAAGGTGATTGATATATCAGTCTGGGAAGGGTTACAGATCTATTTCTAAGGCTCTGGGACTCCACAGATCCACAGTGAGACACATCATCTACAAATGGAGAAGTCTTAGAACAATAGTGAACCTTCCCAGAAGTGGCCGACCTTCCGAAATTCCTCCAAGAGCATGAGGGAGGTTCATTCAGGAAGTCACAAAAGACCCAAAGAAAACATCCAAAGAACTGCAGACCTCTGTCACCTCAGTAAAGTCAGTGTTCATGGCTCCACTGTTTGAAAAACACTGGGCAAAAATGGCATCCATGAGAGAGTGATGAAATGAAAGCCACTGCTAACCCAGAAGAATATTAAGGCTCATCTGAATTTTGACACAACACACCTTGATGACCGTCAGAGCATTTGGGAGAATACTCTATGGACTGATGAGTCTAAAGTTTAACTGTTTGAAGACAGGGGTCCCGTTACATTTGGCATAAACCAAACACAGCATTCCACTAAAAGACAACTATACCTACGGTCAATCACGGAGATGTCAGTGTGATCTTGTGGGGGTGCTTTGCTGCTTCTGGGCCAGGATGTCTGGCTATAATTAAGGGAAACATGAATTCTGTTCTCTACCAGGAAATTCTGAAGGAGGATGTCAGGTCATCAGCCTGTGAGTTGGGTCAAGCAGAACTGCTTGAGACAATGATCCCAAGCATAAGTGTCAGTCCTCTGAATGGCTCAAAAAGAGTAAAACTCAAGTTTTAGAGTGGCCTCGTCAAAGTCTGGACCTGAACCCAATTGAGATGCTGTGGTGGGACCTGAAAAGATCAGTTCATGCTCACAAACCTTCCAGTGTGGCTGCACTAAAGCAGTTCTGCACACGGTGCAGAGGCTCTTCTAGCCACAAGTGAACTCTGTGACTTAATTAATTCTATCATCGCAGTTCTAATTTTAAATTTGGTTCCTGCAATTTTAGCAGGATTCGTGTAAAATTCTTAATAGGTCTGGTTGATTACATTTTTTTCCCACTCAACATTAGTTACAGTCATACTTTATTTGTCACATCATACTACAGATAAGGAACAATCTAAATTTGGGGCCCGGGGCCCTCTGATTTGAGAATGGCTGGTCTACAGAAAATTACTGTAAAGCAGGTTTGAACACATGTAGTGCAGAGTCTCTTATCTGGGTCCATGTGTCTTTGCAATACCTGGCAAACTATACATTCTTCTTCATCAAACTTTACACTTAAACATGAGTAGTAGTTGTGCCTTTTGATATTTAGAACTTTCTACAAACCTTTTTTTATTGTATTCTTTTTCAATATAAAGATCATTTTAAGGCAACTCTAAAGGCTGGTCATCTTCTCCATAGCATATATCCAAAACAATATACACCACTATAGGCTCAGCCAAGGAATGGAGGATATGTCATATACTGATGCATTTGTTGTAAGATGTTTTGCAGCGGTCTGGGGGGAAATGATCTTCAGATCCCTTTCTACAGTGTCTGTTACTGCAGCAGAGAAGGTAGACAGACTGACAGTGAATGTAGGAACCACGCCAAATGTATCTGCTAATCCTTTATTGAGGGTTGTTAGCCGTAAATGGTCTTGAAATAGATGGAGCCTGCTCTTAAGGTAGATTGTCTCTGTTTTCAATTGAAAATCAATATCCGGGGTCAAACGCTGTATGTTAGTTCTCTTTTTGTAGCACTTAGTTAGATATACAACCCTGATTCCAAAAAGGTTAGGCCACCGTAAATAAATCTGAATGTGATTGTTAGCCTATGCTTCTTCACAAACGTATATTCAATTGAGACCAGTGCAAAGACAAAATATTCAGTGTTTTGCCTCAGAGTATTCTAAATACATGCTTTCGCAATTTGATGTGGGCAACACATTTCTAACAAATTGCAACAGGGGCAACAAAAGACTGAGAAAAAGGCGTCCCACACTGGGCAACTCTGGAAAAGGAGAGTCCAGCCCCTGTCTAGGGATTTGACTCCACAACCAGTCCTTTGCATGAATGTGAGCCCAGCTCTCAAACTATCCATCTCTTTGGTACACTCCACCTCCAGCACCATCCCTGTTGTTTTCCCCCCATCAGAGAGGTGACATTCCACATCTCTAGGCCCAGTCTGCTGTACCAGGAGTCAGCATACCCAGGTCCCCTCACCCCACCATTACCCAGCATGCAATGCATCCAACCCCAAAGCTTCTCTATAGGTGATGGGCCCACAGGGTGCATTGTGTATTGAGTATAGTGGTGTGTGGGAGGGAATACAATTATGAATGTTAGAGGGTGTGTGCAAGTATAGTTATTTCTACATGAAATGACTATAGTGTGTGTAAGAAAGTATGAACTATGACTTAAATGGCCTCTCATATCAGACACTGTCTTTACACAAATACTGCATGTGTGAGATGTAATGTGTAGTTTAGAAGTCTAGACACTGTACTTCACACTGATGCCTCCCAAGGATTTCATCTCATTACCCCCCTCTCTCCCTCTCTCCCCTCCCCCCAGCTGGTGGGCCTCTGTGTGCTGTGTGTGGGGGTGTATGCCGAAGTGGAAAGGCAAAAGAATCGAACCCTGGAGGGCCTCTTCCTGGCTCCTGCAGTGGTGCTCATCCTGCTGGGCCTGGTGATGTTTACAGTGTCTTTGGTGGGCATGGTTGGATCCCTGAGGGACAACAAGACCCTGCTGCACATGGTAAGGACCAGGGGGCAGGAGGGAGGTGTAGCCATGTCTGAATTTGTTGAACATGAAAATACATATGTGTGTTTCAGTTTTCCGTTTCATACAATATCAATGAATAAAACAGAAAAATATCTACAATCATGTTTTAAATATTCTTGCTCGATTGGTCCTTCAATGGTCCTGATGTCACTTTCAGTATCATCTCTTTCAGCTTTATGCCTCTAGAAAAACATCATCTGTCCTTGGCTTTCTTCCACTTTGCACCACGGGTGAAAGGTCAATACATATCACAGAGTTGTTGGGACTACAAAAACACACCAGTCTACTCATAGCAACTACACATTTAAATTAAAGAAAGGACCAGCATTTGATCCGGTTTATTTGAGCCGAAACGGATCCTTTAAAATCTTCCTGAATTAGCCCAGATCCCAATCTTCTGGATTGTCTCTCAAGACATGTCAGGATGTGTCTTTCACGTATTAAAAAGAAACAACTGCAAAGTTTATTTGTGTTTAGAGACACTGTAAGTAGATTTCTCGTGTGTTGTTGCACCACAGCTTAAACTTTAATCAAGGTAATGCTGTTATCGCTCTCCCTCCACAGTTCCTCTGTGTTCTATGTGTGTTGCTGTTTCTCCAGGCGATTGCACTGACCATGGCTCTCATCTTTGAAAAGAAGGTATATTTATCTGACTCCTGTTCTATACATTCCTATATACTGTGCCTTAACGATTGCCTCCAGCCACAGGTCAGGTAACAATGACTGCCTCTCCTCTGTGTTTGCTCCCCTGTGTTTTTCTTTCTTTCTCTAGACATCTGCCTTGTTTCAGAGCAGCATACGAGAAGGAATTAAACACTACTACGATGATCTGGACTTTAAAAACATCTTGGACTATGTGCAACAAAAGGTAGGATGACAACAACAGCATCAACGTAATAATGATTGAAATAATTAGTAATATGTGAAGGTATGATTTGTTATTGTTGTGATCGTTGTGGGTTAAAAAGATGTGGGTTGAACCAGGTTACCTGGAGCTTCAACATATTTCAGTTGGGCTCACAGGTTTGGTATCCTCTATTTTAATCCTGCCAATTGAGCAATAAGCTGGTCGGTTCATTTCACAATGACATGATTATTGATTTCAGTATTACTTGTCCCTATTTCTTTATTATCATTGCTCATGTAGGGTAACAGGACCTATAATGTTCTCACACCTTATTATGATTCATGCAGCTGGATCAGAGATGGGTTTTAAAAAAAAGAAAAACAGGAAGTCTATTTGTGTCTTTAAGAACAGGGGTCACCATTAGTGGCCTTTTGACATTCTCGGACAAAAGATAGATCGATAGATAGATCCACCTGGGTGCTACGACTACCGGGTCTGCTGCTAGACTGCTGCCATGTCCTGCTGTGTATGTTGAATGTCATGTTCAGCAAATGGAAGCACAGGGACACACAACGTGCATGGAAGATGGCGTTATCAAAAATGAGTGAAAACAGAGTCTTTAGGAAAACATTAAAAAACCCATTAGTAAAAAGTGTATGGATGCTACCTCTGAAACACTTCTCTATTGGAAAGAAAGAAATGAACCGATAGAATAAAATTGAACAAATCCGTCTTTCAGCAAAAATAGCTACAAGAAGAGCTGAAGTGTTAGCACATGATGCTCGATGCTGTTATTCAGAGTGCACCTTTCATACAGTAGCTTTAGCAGTAGACCAGTCAGCTGATAGAAGTGACAGTGTCCAGCTTTAGGTGTATGTCAGATTTTACCATGCCGAGAGGAAAGATTTCTGTGAGGACATCCTTGCTGTTACAGCACTTACAACAGACACCAGAGGGGAGGATATACCTGGCCATAAAAGAAATGCTATCACAGAGGAATCAACCTTTAAAAACGTTGTGTCCATCACCACTGATGGTTCCCTCCATGATGGAAAGAGGAAAAGGAACAGTGACTCTAATGAAAGAAGACAACCCAGACCTCTCCTCATTATCACTGTGTTATCCTGTGCTCTACTCCAACAGAAGAATATGCAGAAACAATACAAATTTACAGATGATCAGGCATCTGACAGATAACAGCACGACCTACCGATTGAGTGGTCCCCCTGATTTCCTCAATTGACATTCAATTCTTCTGCCAAACTCCTCCACTTCACTGAAATGATAAATAATCAGTGCATAATCAGTGCTGGGTTAAGGCAACACTAAAAAAAAGGTACATTAATTAAGATTACCAGGCTTCTCCTTAATTAAGACACTACCTAATAATAGTAAATAGTTGATATAAGATTTTCATTCTCTTACTCTTATTGTACCTGTGATGGTAAACTGGACCAGAGAGAAACACCTGCTCTGAGTCCTGCAAGAATACATTCTGCAGCACAGACGGGCCAAATATGATGGCCTAAAAGAAAATGTCTCATTTTTTTAACAATATCATTAATAACACGGTCCACAACATTGGTCGGCATGCAGTTTATATTCACTTTGAAAGTGTAGGAGCAGGACACGCACAAATGCTTTACATGGTTAGGCCTTCCTCTGGAAAAAGAGCACCACAAATGAAGTGCACTTCATCCACAAAGCTCAGTTGTGTTGGTGTTGTGTGTAGAAGTGCTTGCAATAGTGTGGCCTAGCTCAGCTCAACATACAGTGATGTGTATTGGACCCGTTCCTGGTCTCTATCTGTATTTCTATCTTAGTATATCATACTAAACTGTTGTCAGATCAAAATTTGACATAAAACAAAGACAACCTGAGGAAACACAAAATAGAAGTTTTAAATGATAACTGTATTTATTGAACCAAAAGCTTCTCTTATCCCAACTGGGCCTCTGTGAAAAAGTATTTAGAAACTAAATTTTTTTTAAAAACTACCAAACTGCATTAATAACTAGACACACTCAGGCTTGATTACTACCAGCCCTGTTCAATCAAATCATCACTTTAATAGACCATTATTAGAAGCATGAATTTGGCTAGTTGGTCTCACCAGTAGGACACTATGACAAAATCTAAAGAAAAACAGAAGAGATGTTGAAGAAGGTGATTGAAATATCAGTCTAAGAAGGGTTACAGATCTATTTCTAAGGCTCTGGGACTCCACAGATCCACAGTGAGACACGTCATCTACAAATTAAAAAGACTTGGCCTGCAGATATCCAAAAGAAAGTGTGTCCTGTTCTTCCTCACTGTCCAGGTAGATTGGCACCTGGGAAGAGGGCTTCTGCAGAAACCACCTAAAGTGCTTCCCACTGAGTACACCTTATGATTACACCAAGTCACAGAAACAATTACATCACACTAATTGAATTTTTGACTGGATTGTGTGGTATTTGTTGCTAATTGAAAAACTGACATCAAATGTTGAATGTTCTGTCTGCTAGCCCAGGGGGGATCTTGTATGTGAGTTAGTCCACCAGTTTATTTCCCTCCTCTAATGTTACACTTCAACAAGCTAACGTTATCTCTGTAGTCCAATTCAAGACACCAGGATTATTTTTTACATTGAAAAATGTTACCTTTCCAAAATAGAAGGAGCTGCTTCAATAAAAAAAGAAGTTGCCATGTTGTTGTGTTGTGCTGTTTTGACATAAACAATAACAACAACACCGCTTGTCCACTCTTGAAGCCCTCACCATGACGTCAGCTAAGTGGGTGAGGATTCAGAGTTGAGGCTTTAGGGGCAGATTGATATTTGGTCACTTCCTGTGTTTTCATCCCTAACATCAATAGAGAAGGAGGTAAATCCTGCTTCCTCTCTTGTGTCCTTTCTTTTGTCATCTCCACCTGCTCACCCAGTATGGTTCCTGCTATAAACAGGCCATCACAGAGATGGTTGTCCTTCATCATCCAGGAGAGGTCATATTGGATACTTAATCTGTACCTTACAATGGTATCCTTTCATTGATTGTCTGCAGTATTCACACAGACACCTGCTGTGACATCTCCATATTGACTGTATTTGGCTGTAGGAATTAGTAGAGAAGACCGTTTGTCTGTGTGTGGGGGGGGGGGGGGGGGGGACAGCATGGTGCACAGAGGTGTGGATCACACATCAGAACTTGCGACTCAGTGGGTTGATTAGAACCAACATTTTGATTGGAGATGAGCCTGCTTGGTTCCTAACTGCCTCGTCTTTGTGCTGTTTTGTTTCCCAGTTTTCATGTTGTGGAGGGGACGAGTATAAGGACTGGGCAGTCAACCAGTACCATTTCTGCAATGGAACTGGTCCACTGGCCTGTGGGGTTCCATATACATGTTGTGTTCGTCGCAAGGTGAGTGCTGGCAACATGCATAACACATCGAACAAACATGCCAAACACTTCCCTGCCTGTCGCCTTTTATTCTAGTCTTATCTGGTTCAGATGAGCCAAGAGGAGTGAACAGAGAGTCATGCAGGATGTGAAATGTGTAAGTCTGATCCCGACTCATCTGCTTGGTTTGAATACGCACACTACTTTGGCACTTGGGTGGTGGGAGTGTCGCTGCAGAGATGATAAATAATTGCACTCACCTGTTCAGCGGTGCCTTTGGGGTCTTTCTTACTCTCTCACAGTTAGGGTGAGCCTGGGAGGGATGTTGACTGTCCACTCCTCTATATGGCATTAGATTGCATTGTATGGCATCTGGATTGCTTTGGATGCTCATTGTCTTTACACTGACGCATGGAAACAATTTGTACTTTTTGTGTAGCGCTGTGAAATAGACAATCAACAGCATATACAGAGCATGGAGCATGTGTATTTTTGTGTGTACGTCACCAGTGTCTCCTGGGTTCAGTCTGGTCCTTTTTTTGGTCAGACAGTCAGCGGCAATAATCACCACTGCAGCATTAGCACTAGCAGCAGTAGCACTGCCTGAATCCATGTCAGGAGATAAGTCATCATTGACTTATGTATTTATTTGTCTTCTCAATAAAGGACTTTACTTAATCAAGACCGTAATATAATCGAATGTGAAGAGGAAGTAGTTGGTTATGTGTCATCTAGAATCTCCATCACATGACATTTGTCCTTGTTTGTTTGCTTGGAAGGCAACAGTCAGACAGACAATGTGCACAAATAAACTGTAAAAGATTACAATTTTGAGATCGGAGGCACATTTCAGAGAAATCAGCTCATCCAAAGTATGGATACCATTTCATCTGGAGGCGGTCCTGCTGCAGACACCTGTACCCTTTCCTAATCCTAGTCCCTGTTGACAGATTGGTCCATCCGAAAGCCATCCTCTATCTTAATGATGTGTCCTGTTCTATCGAACCAAGGAGAGACATTTATCAACTCAACAGAGACGTAATTGATTGTGAGAGAGAAGCGTCTTGTCTGGCTGACGGGAGACATGCTGTGATTCACAGGTACCTGGCCTTTGAAAGATTCCTCTCTTCAAATGAAGTGTTGGTCCCTGGTGGCCCCCTCCACCCTCCATACACCCGACTCCGGTCCCTTAGCTGAAAGCACTGATACGGTCTCTAGAAGCAGTGGAGCTGTGCTGGACAGATTAAGGGCAGCCTCTTCCAAAAGTCACTCGTAGACACACACCCTGGAGATGCAGGAGTTGATTTGTAAAGCTGGACATTCTCTTGGTTTTTGCTGTTATCACTTCCTACCTGTCACGGCTGCAGCCATACTGAAAAGTTCACGCTCCGGCTGGTAGCATACAGGAACACCCTCTAGTGAGGAGCGTCACTCTCACATACATCCCTTGTGGGTGCTGCCTCTGGCATCTCTGCTCAGGTGAAATGTTGACTCTGACTCTCTGAATCTTGACAGGTAGGAGAGGTGGTCAACACTCTATGTGGCTACAAGACCCTGAATAAAGAGGTAAGAGGAACAAGAGGTTACTGCAGACAGTTTATCTGTTGGTTTTTGTGTTGATGCGTCCTAACAGCACAAGATGAGGCTATGAGAACAGTTCTGGGCTAACTTAAAAATCTTTAGTCATATATCCTGTGTTATATTTCATCATATTAGGGTTGCAAAGGTATGTCTATTCCATAATTTGACATCCAAACATTACACATCCACCCAGAAGTGGCAAACTCCTGCTGAAAAGTGAAAAGCTGAAACTTAATGGATGTGACAACTTTAAAATGTTCAAAGTTTGCTGGCTCAACTCACCAGTTTTCTTTTTCTTTTTGCCTTTAATTTTTAAAGTCAGTGACTGTTTGACTTTAAAACTTTCCTCTAATTGTCTTCTCTGGTCTGTGTATCAGCGTGAAACCCTGCATGAGATGATCCATGTGAGAGGCTGCATCCATGCAGTCAACCTCTGGATGAGTGACAACATTGGAATAACCATTGCGCTGTGCTGTGCTGTTGGGCTGCCTCAGGTAATTGAAAAGTCACCGTCACCGGCCCACGTTTGAAGCCCTCTTTCCAACCAAACGCACAACTTTAAACTCCACACATCCTCAGAAAGTTTCTGAGAGATAATCCACATTTTCATTTGCCTCCTAATGAATTGTTATTTTCTATGCTGCATAGAAAAAAGTGTCATAATACTTAGCATAGTGAGCAAAAGTGAAATTACTAAAAACTTTCTTCAGTTGCTCAGTTTTTGACCGTTTCAGTTGTTTTGACTTGACTTCCTTTTGTGAATCTGAATTGGTCTCCTATCCTTTATAGTGTCCACGGACCACCCCCCATGAATAACTTTAGACTTATCGTGCCCCCTCAGCAGGATTAATTCCACTCATTACTTTCTCCAAACACAGCTGCATAAATAACACTTTAACCTTTCATGCATTGCTGATTCAGAATAAGATGTAGCTCACACAAGGTGCAACACAGTCCATTGAAAAATCTAAACACACACTTCTTCTTAGTCCGAATCATAACCTGGTTAATAGACATGATGTCACATTGCTTTGACTTACGTTATAATAAGTCAATGATTCACCAGTGCAGCGTCAGGCTGAGTTCTTAGTATATTGGTTGTGATGGAAGATATTAGGGCAGCTACAGGGTATAGCAATTTCCTGCAGTGTTTATAAAGGAGGCGACCCACCTCCACTATCATTATAAAAATAATCGTTCTTATTTATCATTACAAATTACCTTTAGATCTGAACCCCTTAATATTAGTCAGATCTTATATTGTCTATATGTCTTATACTGTCTGCATGTGTAATATGTATCTGAAACAGTAAAATCACAGCTGTAGTCAAGTCACTTTGAATTATATAGCCCTGTAACAGTCTGTACATCAAATGACTCTCAATCCCCAGACCCTCTAGGTAAATTAGGAAAACCCTTGAATAAAATTTTAATGTGGGGAGAAAAGGAGGGAACCTCAGGAAGAGCAACAAAAGAGGGATCCCTCTACCAGAGCCGACAGACATACAAATGATGCTATTTGTACAGAAGAGATCAGCATTAAATTACAATATATACATCAGAACAAGTCTGATTGTGTGTAAGCTTATGAGAAAACGACCCTTCTTCTCACTTTCCTATCCAGTTTATGATTTTAGTCACATTAAGAGTATCTGTATTAAGGTCTCATGTCTCCCTGCAGCTGCTGGGCATCATCCTGAGCTGCCTTTTCTGGAACCTGTTAGTAGACATGAGCGAGTCGGCCGACATGGTGGACTTCAAGCTGAAGAAGACAGCGATCAATTACAGCGAGCTGGACCTGGCCGGCGCCGGCTGGTGCTTGTGCCTGCCGAGGGACGGCGGCTACCTGCCCCTCCCAGCCACCGAGGCCGAACTCGACCCCATTGACGTTCACCTGGAGAAGCTCAAGAAGCAGCCGCCTCGCACGCACGCTCAGCTCCGAGAGATGCAGCAGTCCAGATCGGCCACCGGGCTGGACGAGGTAGACGTGGGCCGGAAGCTGAAAAGGGAACACTGACTGGTCTTTTTTACCCTTTCTCGCCTTTCGTGTTTCTGACTCTCTTTTTTTTTTCTTTCATTGTAATCATTGCGTTTGTTAGAGTTGTGTTGCACTACTTAATGGTTGAACCAGTCACTGGATCAAGATCAATTCGGTCAGCTGAAGGGAAGTACGGTACTTTGACACTTTGCTGATGAAATTGTTTGTTTACAACAAAATTGAGGATCAACATTGACTTAAAAAAAAAAATCTTCTGTCTTGTTTGTGTCGGTTGATATTCTAGGATTTATGGCATTATGTCACATTTGATTCTGTTTTTTATCATTTGAAATTGAGCGATGTCTCATGTGCTAAAGCTTACCTCAGGCTGTTTTGAAAACGGCCCCGTAGTCAGAGGACGGTACTATGTCGTGTATAAATTCATGGTAGCTTGAAAAGACATTTTCAGTGTCAGAGAATTTGGACTAGCCAAGTGTGTCTTGCGTGTCTGTGATGGATGTATATAGTTTGTGTATTATTTTATTTTATTATGATTTTTAATTTGATTTTGTGCAATTGGTGTACATTGTAAGACTGATGGTCTTGGAATAACAGGGGATGCATGATTTGTACAGTATAAGTAAGTTTAAAAAAAAAAGAAGGAAAAACTTGGTTAACATGTTGGGCTCTCATCCAGGGGGCTTCGATCTATTCCGTTTGTAACAGAACTTTTTATTCCATCTTTTAACGGAAACACTAAAGGGATCATCCGGACTACAAATCCAGCTAAAAGCTACTCTGGTGGTTTTTTGTATTTGAGTTATGCACTGTTTTGAGCTTCCCCCTAGCTCCTGCCTTGTATCAGCACTACTGTTCTTGTTAATAAAGCAGAATTTGTCTACTGATTTTTGTAATGAATGTTTCTTATTAAAGGAATAGCTCACCCAAACAAATGAAAATTGAGTCATTGTCTACTCTCCTCCCTGTTTACAGACCAGCAGTCATCATTTCTGTAGTAAATAATGACTGAATTCAGTTTTGGGTGAACTCTTTATTTTAAGGATGTCGTACATCGCCGGCTCCCAGAGAGGAAGTTCTTGTTGTTTTCCAGGTCACAATTGAATGTGTCCTGTGGAGTTTTCTTGCAAACGCACCAAATTCAAATGTACATTGTGTTACTCACAAATTGTGTCCTTGAGCTGAAACCAACATGAATGCATTTCCTTTGTCCTAAAGTAACTTTGATGTACTTCTGATCCAGAATCATTGAAATCCTAGCTTGCAGTCCTCTTTAATGTGTTTGGTGTTGTACTGCAGCCAATCTCTGCATTTAGTGTGAAGCCATCTGCAGTGTTCTGTGTGACCCGTGTGAGTGATGTAAAACAAGGGTCGGAAACTTTAACAGAAAACCTTCTATTCCAGCCAACAGCAGCGTTTCTAGTCTGGAACTTCATGGCTTGAAATCTCACTGGGGAAAAAAAACAAAAAACTTTTTTTGTGATATAAATTTCATTTCAAAAACTGAATAAAAAGGGAAACTAAAAACTGAATGGTTGCCGGTAAAGTTTGGTATTTTGGAAATATGTTAATTCACAGTCTTGCTGATTTTTTTATGATTTATGATGATTTATTGATCTATTTTCTCATGTAATTGTCAAACAGACTACTGATTTAATGCTTTATTTATTGATATGAAGGAAATATTGATTGCACAACATGAAGGCTATACAATGATGGCATCAGCATTTGCTTTGGTCCCTAAAATAAATGGCTTTCACTTTCACCTGCTATTCTGTCTGCCACCGAGTTTGAAATCTCCCAGGAGAATGAGGTGACACCATCACTATCTGCTCTCATGTCTTCATTGTGGACCACATTCTGTGTTGTTGGTCGTTGCTTCTCCAGCATCAATAATAATAATAATGCCACTAGTTTTCACCAAAGCTATTCTCAGTAAATCATTTTCAGCTAATTCATGACTGATCGAGTGTCTCGTTAGTCCTGTTGTCTTATAACTGTAGGCAAAAATTTAAATATGTCAGGGCTGAATTTTCAGTTTCATCAAATGCCTTTCTGGTTTCACTAGAGATGATCTCTACCTGCTCTTTCACCCCCCACCCCACCCCTGCACCTCTTCACACTGCTCTCTTCCTGGATGAGACACATCAGCCATATTAATTCAGTTCACATTCAGTTCATCGCATGGATGCACATGGCTCTCTCCTCTCCCACAGGTCATCTCTCCTCACTCACTCCTCTCTTACCCCCTCACAATGATGATCAGGACACAGCAGGTGGAATAATTATGGCAAAGAGCTGAAGTGCGTCAGCGAAAAGAAAAAAACAAAAGAAAAAAAAACTATCAGTGGCCTGAGTGCAGGATGTGCGCACATCCATACATGATTACGATGATGTGGGTATGAATGCTGTTGTTGGGATCAGCAGGGAGAAAATTCACACACACATTATCCCCCCCCACACCCTTATCTATCAGGGAACAGGCTCAGGTATGTGGACGCTCAGTATCTGTACCACTTGTTGCAAAAAGCACACATATCAAGCTCAGATAATAGCAGACAGTTTCCAGGAATGTTGCAAAATTGCTGACATTACTATGATCTGTCTTTTCAGCAGGCAGCAGCCATGATCAACAAGAGCGACAGACATACAGACAGATTAGACTGTAACATTTTGTTTTTGATCCTAACATCATTCCCATCATCATCATCATCATCATCATCATTCCCAGTACTATCAATATTTGGATGTGTTTCTGGTAGCACTGACCACCACAATCTAAATACATCTTTGACTGGTGAAAACCAGAAATATATGTCATGTGATGAACTAAGCATAAAATGACAGCAAAATGCAAATGCTAACAACTGTGTTTAAATACAGAGTAGATTTACTTCATTACTTTCCAACACTTCTTAAACACTGCAGTGCCTCTTTATGTCTACCAGGGGTCAGACTGGGGGTGAGGGATTACAGAGTAAGTCAATGACGGTCATAACGATAAAGTGTCGTTTGTATAGCACCTTTTATACAACATATGCAGCTCAAAGTTCTTTGCAACAAAGAATTTACATGCATAAAGTGCTAAAAAAAAGAAGAAGACAGGAAACATAAAAACAGAACAGAAAATAAATGTAATTTTGATAAAATAGTAAAAGAAGAGATGCATAAATAATGGATAAATTTTAGGAATAAAATACTAAAATGAGGATAAAATAAAATAGAGTAATCATTAAAATCAAGTTAAAAATAGCATACATGAAATATATAAAATCAAGTAACAGACAACATTAGTGCAGAAGGGCAAGGCCCAAAAGAGTTTCATGTCTCTGGAGAGTAATAACTAGTTAAATGCTAAAGTGAAAACTTTAGCTTTCTTTTAAAAACATTCAGTGCGTTGGTCACACTGATGTCTACAGGTAGTTTGTTCCATAATTCTGGGCCATAATTGACAAAAGCTGCATCCTAATTTTCTTTTGGCTGTTTCTGTAAACCTCCAATAAACCAGCAGCTGATGATCTCAGTGTTCTTGAAGGCAGAGAGTGAAAAAGTCAACAATATAGCTTGGTCCTATAGCCCCTTAAGGGCTTTGTATATAAAGATGAGGACAAATCTAGATGTAACAGGAAGTTAAATCTGGACTAATGTGTTCTCTCCTCTTGGTTCTGGTTAATAGCCAAGCTGCAGAGTTTAGAATAAATAGAAGTCTCTCTTTGTTTTTAGCAACCAACTTAGGCCAAACTGTGGATCCAGCATGGCAGCCAAAAAGTTCACACTGTGGCAAAAAGGTTCCTCTTTGACCATATTTATTTTTGGCATGTCTGTGAGCTAACTCCAAGTCTCTAACAATAGCAGTGCCCACGCCTGCGTACACGGTTGATTAAATTGCCTACACATCTGGCATCAGATACCGAGACTGTTGACCCGTCAATCTGCACCTAAATGCTGCATGTGATGTGGGGTAAAAAGACATGTTTGATATTTTAACCAGAAGCTTCTCCCTCAGGATATCAAACCTCCAGATTGTAGATAGTTACACAGGAGCTTCTCATATATATATATATATATATATATATCTCTCAAGTCTTCTCCGCTCTATGAGTTTGTACAATGACAGGAGAGGCAGACTGATTATCATCAACACATTCAAAGAGGCGGCTTCAAGTCTTTAACGAGCAAAAAGTCAGCATCATTTGTCGCTTTAAAAAAGTTCAAATGTCGCTCTAAAAATGTCTTCGTCTCACGCACCAAACTTTCAGAAATCATCTCTAAGTTTGACAGATAAGACTTTTGTATTATGAGGTGATGAGAATTCATCATTCATTCTGCTTTCAGTGAAGATGCCCTCCCTGCCTCCATTTCAATCAGGAGACACAAGAGAATGAAGTGAGGATAAGCATTTATTAGAGGTAAGGAGGAGTCTGCGATTGAAGGCAGCAGCAAATTCCCACTTAAAACTGAACCACAGGATGATTGCTTTTCTGGGTGTAAATAGTTGCTCTCAGTCAAAGATGAGGATATATCTATATTTATATATCTGAAATGTCACGTATTTATACAGTATATTATTACCACTCCTTGGTCAAAACACATTATCATCATTTGTTGTCTCATGTAAAAAAGGAGCCATCCTCCTCATTTGGGAATCACTAAAGCATTACCTTGAATGGCCTGTATTTTCCTCTGTCACATGAAGCAAGATTGTCTAATATGCCAGAATATAGACAATAAAATCATCCTGTCTTAATTGCTTTGTGTCCTTAAAGCTCCAGCTTTAAATGCTGTAGAATGGTCACCTATTTTACAGCCATTAATGACACCATGTGGATGAGATAGGAGCCACAGTTTAATTATTTAAAAGCGGAACTGGAAAGCTCAACAACACCATAAATCTTTGAAATGTCTTTACTGATAAATGTATACATTTCAGTGTAGCAGACGTTTTAGCTGGTATGTGAGTGACGTTTGTCCTCTTTATACCACCAAACACTGGAGTCACCACGTGACCTTCAGCCTGATCAGTGGTGAGAGGATTAATAATGACGATGATCTCACAGAGGCAGAAGGCTCACTGTCTGAGGGGTCAGCTCACTGAAACCACAAAGTAGTATATTATTACCAGCAGTGTATATATAGATGAGATAGTTTTGGTTTTCTTTGCTGAAATATTTAAACAAGGAGTCATTTTTCTGGTTGCCTTCAGATTATATTCAATATCCTGGTCATGACCTGGAGTTTCTCAAACAATGAAGGGTGATAGTAATATGGACATTGCACATACACACGTATTTATACACAGAGATGCTTTTCATCCACTTATTATTTCTAATTCTATTTTATTTTATCCTTCAGTACATTTTACGCTGCTTCTTCTTCCCTTGTACTGCTGTGTCAAATTGAATTTCCTCCATGGGGATAAATAAAGGTGCATCTCATCTTATCTCTGCAGAGGCAGTGAAGGACATTTCTTAAATGGTCATATTTCATAATCATTACCAACAGCAATAATCAGACTCTGACAGACTCGGCTATTACTGATCCATCTTCATGTTTAACTCGCTGGAAGTCCCTGTTCACCAGAACATGTATGGTTATCACTCACATGTCTAGAATATAAGAATATAAGAATATATGTCTTCCCTGGCTGTACTTTCAAGTGACTTTCTAGTGAGATTAATAGGCTGCATCGTCTTATGGTTATTAGGTCATCACCCAAAAAACAAGGTTAATATTTCTGGTATTTGGTGAAATGTTTTAAGAGGTATTGGATGGACTGGCAAAAAGTTACAAACAGGATACCATACTGACCTCTGACCTTCACCTTCCCTCTAGCAGCACAAGTAAAAGCAGATGATTTGACTTAATCCATGTCTGTAGCACAGATTGGCTCAACATTTAGCACCCTCAGTCATGGTCCCCAGAGGACAGATCATTATGACTTTCATGATCCCGTTTCTCCGGCACCACCGTGAGGCTGACATTTTAAGCTTTACTATTGGATGAACTGTTAGGAACCTTTTTATTCATGTGCACCTTGACGTGAATTGTAATAACTTTAATAGTCTCTAAATGTTTCCTACAGCATCATCATCAGGGGGCAGCATGATGGTACAGTGGTTGACGCTGTCGCCTCCCAGCAACAAGACTCCAGTGTGCCTGTTCTCCCCGTGTCTGCATGGATTCCCTCCAACAAAACATGCCACGCAGGTGAATTAGTGACTCACAGGTGTGACTGTGTCGGCCCTGTGACGCACAGGCAACCTCTCCTGTTTGTAACCCACCCAGAGTCAGATAGTCTGACCCTCATAGTATGACTCCAGACCATGAAAACCTGCCCCTACAATCTGGATCACATTAGTATCATTATTAGTTTGATAGTTATTCAAGAAAAACTATATTTCATGAATGGTGGTTTTCTTCAGGATCTAGATCAGGAACTTTTGAAGTTGATTTGACACCAAACTGAAGTACCAGTTGATCACTTTTGATCACTCCTAACCCTGACATACCTGTTTCCCATAGGCCCATCTCTAAAGTCCAATTTTATTCTTCCTTCTTTTGTTTATGACCAGATATCTGTAAAATTATATTCTTACTAGCTGTACTTAGGGTTGAGTGTTATTTAGCAGATATTAGAGGAAACAGTACACCTGCTCGTAATTAGTGTTTTAGTATAGCATTTGTGAGCATCCCTCCATCCTGTCCTAGAAATAAGAATATAACACAAGCCAGACTAAAGATACACGATGGACTGAAAGCTTTTTGTTAGTATCCAGTTATGGAGCTGAAAACCTTTGAAAAACTCTTATATTTAAATTTTGGTAAGATATTAAAAATGGTGATATTTGCAGGTCAGATGAAGTCTGTCCTCTCTCTTGAGTCCAAAATCCATTTTAACCCACAGAGTGTTGTCATGAGCATCCTGTAACTTCCCACCCTTTATCCCTTTTTCCACAATGCTATACTGTATATTGACCTGCTGGTGCAGTATATCGAGAGCTTTTCTATCCATATTCTGAAACAGCGTCCTTCCTGGAGCTCTGCTGAGTCCCAGTTATCGAACCAGTCATGAGAGAGAGACAGACCGAGAGCCGGTCAGACAGACAGACTGAAACAGATGGAGAGGAGCTTCCCTCTGTTTGCACCATTCAATAGTTTGTTGGAGATTCACTGGCATGTTGTCATCGACACAGCAAAGGCTTTTTCTGCTTTCACTCATTCCAGCTGACAACTAATCCAGGTAGGCTGTCTAAACCTCCTTTCCTCTTCCTCTGCACCTCTGACTCCTTCCTCTATGTTTGATCCAGACTTTTCTCTGCCCGTTGGAGATTTCATCCCACATGTAAATAATAAACATTATAAAATTAGTCACTTATGAGAGGGGGAACCAATAATAGGCCCTTTGGAGACTTGTGGGCTCCCAAATATCCACTGACTGATGTTCCATTGTCCATCTTTTAACAGTGAAAGTGTCAGTCATGTCAGTAAAGGTCTAATGTAATCAGTAAGGAGATGTTCACACATATATTTGGTCCTTATGTTGTAGAAAGTCTGACAGTTTTGAGTTTGTTAAATATAAGGCAGTCACGGGACTCTCTGTACAACATTAATAAAACAGAATGTAGTCATTTCCTCATCCTGTTTGACATTCAGTTCAACTGAAAACAGTACAAAGACAATATATCTCAAGTTGTACCTCATCAGCTTCACTGATTTTTGTAATTGTATACCTATTATGAATTTTATGCCAACAACATTTCTCTAAAAAGTCGGGAGCAACAAAAGACTGGGAATGTTGTGAAATGCTCAAAAACACCTGATTGGACCATTCCACAGGTAAAGAGGTTCATAGGTTGATAGTATTATGATTTAATATGAAAGGGACATCCTGGATCGACTCAGTTATTCACAAGTAAAGATGGAGAGAGGTTCAACAGTTTGTGAAAAACTGCATGAGCAAATAGGCCAACAGGTGAAGTTTATGCAACTGGAAGGAATTTGAGGATTTTCTTCTTTTTTTTTCTACAGATCATAATATCATCAATAGATTCGAGAAACTGTAGACATGTTAGTGGGTAAATGTCACATCTGTGAAGGGACCATTAATGCTAAAAGGTACATACAGGTTCAGGAACAACATGCTGCCATCCAGACGTCTTTTTCAGGGACGTCCCTGTTTATGCCAGCAGGACAAGGAAGCCACATTCTGCTGCCTTACAACAGTGAGGCTTTGGAATAAAAGAGTCCAGGTACTAGACTGGTCCGTCTAAAGTCCAGACCTGTCCCCCATTGAAAATGTGTGTCACATTATGAAGCTCCAAATACCAAAATGGAGACCTTGGACTGCTGAACAACTGAAGTTATTAATCATAAAGAATGGGACAGAATGAATTCAATGAAGTTAGGGTAATGAAGTTTATTAAACAAGCTTTCAAAAACTTTTGTTAGAGGTTGATCAGACATACAGTGATTCCTTTACACTCACTGAGGCACTAATGAGCACTGCTTCATATAATAACCCTGATTTCTCCACATACACACAGAAATGCACACTCACAATGTGATAGTCGCACGAATTAGGAACAGCACTTAAAGTTTTAACTAGCTGCATGAGACGTTCAAACTTTTAGGGACTTGTGTGTGTGTGTGTGTGTGTGTGTGTGTGTGTGTGTGTGTGTGTGTGTGTGTGTGAGGGCATACACTGCTGTTTAGAGCTGCTTAGTGTGTGAGGAGTTTGAACGTGTTTGTGCTTGTTAAGCATTTTGTTTAGAGGCTCTGTGCGTAGAAAGGAAATAATTGATGCTCAGAATTAAATCATATTGTCTGTGCCTCTTTAAAAGTAGTCAAATAAGTGTCACCAAAGTCCTCAAAGTAGGCTCACTTTTTTACTAGTATGAAAGAAGTACTACAAAAAGTCCTAGAAGCTAAATTATCTCATCAAATTGACATGTTTTCAAAGTTAAAGGCCATCTCATTATGTCCTGCTGTGCACATTTTGCTGTTGGTATTTGCCACTTGTGTTCATTTGCATGTACACTGACACATGAGCACATTGCATCATGCATGTGTGCATATTTAGGAATGAGTGTGTGTCGCTGTTTGTTCATGGGTTTCGAGGCATGGCGAACCCATCGATCAGGCCGTGAGGGGCGCAGCCTGCAGCTCTCGCTCCAGCTGCCCACTGGGTGTGAAGGACACTGATGTGACAGCACTAATTACAGGGACAGGAAGCCAGCGCTACAGACATTCACAGCAGCAGCCCGAGCGGACTCTGCTGTGCTAAACCCATCCTCCAGCTGCCACTTTACACTGCTCATCCCTCCAGTGTGGATTCTATTTCAAGTGTCACGATAAAATGAGATATTATCCACAAGGAGTCGAGTGAGAAGAAACGCCTCTTTTGAATTGCAGGATGTAGACGTTCTAGGATCTGACAGGGAAAGAAAAGAAAAAAACACACACCAGCTCTAAATACTAAAACAGCATTTTAATAATTCAGTACAGACTTACTTCGGATACTGCAAAGTTTTTGACTGTAAAATAATTAGGTACCCAAAATCCATTCATATCCAAATTAAAGCTTCAGTATTACTAACAGCTCAATTGACCTCATGTTACGCCCCCGGCCTTAAGAGGCCCTACGGAGCTAACAATACTCAAGCACCGACCAAAGGGCCAAAGGACACCAGAGATGCCTTCAAAATAACTAAATCAATGGGATTCATCAAAAGATAAACAATCAGACAAAAATTAAAGAAACATTATCAAAAGGACACAAAATGACTAAGGCAACAGGAGAAATCCCTGGCTGGGAGGCATCATAACCAGCTGTCTCCACATTATTTGAAAATATAACCCAAATTACAAACCACATTTCACAAAATACTGTGGAGGGGTTGGTCTGGGGTCAAGGACAAATTCATTACATTTAGGTGAAAATCCAGGTCCAGATCCAGATCATTGCCTACTAAATGATTATGATGTTTGCTAACATGTTAGCCACCTGTTTTAGCTCTGTTTTGGTCTCCACCAGCTCTGGCTGAAAAAGCTCTTTAGCTTCTATGTGCTCCATTATGTTGACAAGCTAGTTGCTAGCCTTGTCTGCCTGCTGTTTAGTGCTGAACAGGCAGCACACAGAGGGTTTATTAGAGCTGTTATTGATAACAGCTGCCTGGTGGACACCTTTCCCACCTTTGTGATTGCCCCAATTAGCTTCACTTATCTTTAATTAGCCTCCTGTGTATTTAGTCCATGTGCATTTCCTCTTTTAGTTGTCTTCTCAGTTCTCATTGCCCCTTGTGTTCCTGCTGGTTTTCCCTTCGCCTAATCCATTTGTTCTTTCTTCAGTTGGTGTATTCATCTTTTTACCCCAGCCTGTTTCTTCTGTTTTTGTTAATTTTATTGTCTGGATTTCAGTTTCATGTTATAAAAGGTAATTTTTTTTCAACCTTTTGCATTTGGGTCCCTTTTTAAACAGATAAAACCTGACACTTAAGTATTCATATGGAAAATACAATCTCATACAGTATTTTACTTCAGTCTGGAGGTTTGGGGCTCAGCTACATGGATGTGATGTGACAGACATTTATACAGCGGACATTTTTACATGTCATAGGAGGAAAAGCACAGGCATAATTCATAACATTAAAAGCAACTGTATTCTGAAGCAAACAAGAAATATAACTTGAAATTTGAGATGCAGTACAGATTATATGTAGGTGGGCCAGAGTCAGGGTCCTCATATTGTGCATGCTAGTTCACTATCCTGGGCTTCTGAGCATTTTGGACAAGAGAGCTTTTCATAGTTCTAAGAATATGAGTTCTCTCAATGTGTCCGCACAGCAAAAACTAGGGATTCTGGTCCTTAGAACTCAGTTTTCTTAGTTTTGAGGAACTTTTTCTCCCACTGCAGTGTAGATACACTCCAGCAAGAGAGAAACCCTGACTGATGCAAGTGTACAATGATTAGTTGAATGGGTGCAACAACATCAACCTCCATTTTTAAGTGCCCAAGTGAAACGTTAGCAGTGTAAACAAGCAAATGTTTGTCAAATTGTCTGCACTTCCTCTCAGAACTGTTTGGTCCAAAAAATGTCTCTTGGCATTACTTAACCTGTGCTCTTTCTGCCAAGACAAGATAAAAACAGCACTTTTTGACACTATGGTGTAAATTGAAACAGAATGTGATGATTTGCACAACATTGAAACCCAATATTTCATTGTAAATAGCTAATTTAAGATGGACTGAGGCAAAGTGGAAAACTGTCCTGTGGTCTGATGAGTTGAAATTGGAAATTGTCTTTGTAAATCATGGACGCCGTGTCCTCCGAGCTAAAGAGGAGAGGGACCATTCAGCTTGTTATCAGCACACAGTTCAAAAGCCAGCATCTGTGATGGTATGGGGGGGCATTAGTGCACTTGGCATGGATAACCTGCACATTTGTGAAGGCACCATTCATGCTGAACCATATATACAGGTTTTGGAGCAACATATGCTGCCAAGTAGACAAAGTCTTTTTCAGGGAAGGCTTTGTTTATTTCAGTAACACAATGACGAACCACGTTCTGCACGTATTACAACAGCATGGCTCTGTAGTAAAAGAGTCCAGTGCTAAACTGATCTGCCTGTAGTCCTGATTTGTCACCCACTTGTCAAAATATGACAACAAAGACCCTGAACTCTTGAGCAGCTGAAATCCTACATCAGGCAAGAATGGGAAAACATTCCACTTTCAAAATGACATCAGCTGGTCTCCTCAGTTCTGAAACGCTTACAGAGTGTTGTTAAAAGAAGAGGTGATGCAACACATTGGTGAGCATGACCTTGTCCCTACTTTTTTTTAAATGTGTTGCTGGCATCAAATTCTAAATGAGGATATAATTTTCAAAAACAATTAAATGTCTGAAATGTTGCTATTTTCAATTACATGTGGGGTTTCAATGATTTGTAAATCATTGCATACTGGTTTTATTTACATTTTACACAGTGTCCAACTTTTTTGCAAACGGGTTTGTAGATATTCAAATGACTATGCATAAAGAAGTTTGGTTTTATTTGGTTTGGTCTTTACTGTTTTGGTTCAGTGTCCCATTCTTTGCAGTCCTCTCCTCAGCAGCAGCAGCAGGCAGATGTTTTCAGTGGAACTCCCTCTATATACCTGCCCAGCATCAAACATCAGACAGAGGCAGCAACTAGCTGGTGAAGAAGTGAGCACACTAAACAAAATTAGCCTTACGATGAGATTGAATAATGGGCTTAGGTGCATGTGGCAGCCACAAACATAAAACACGTTAAACTGAGGCCTTGGTGTGCAACCGTAGGAACTTGAGGCTGTTCTGAAATTCTTCCCTCTAGCAGGCAAATATTGATTATTGCACATTTAAGTATTTTAGGCTACCACTGCCTTCCAGACATGTTTCATTAAATACATGTGTTGACACTGAAACTGAACGATGTCGTCCCTGTGTGATGAGTCTCACAACATTTTCTAGCCACTCTGTCCTTTGTCCACTTCTATATTCATCTGCACCCCTGTGGAAATAACAGTTTTCATGTTGCATTAACGTGAAATATCACATTGTGTCACAGGCCTGGTTCACATCACCACCTACAGTATCATACAATCATTTTAGCTAATTTCACTTCCCATAGACGCATTCAAATTCCAGAGTGCATGGAGCCCAAAGTTACAGCAGATAACAGAAAGTGTATACTCTGACCTCTCTCCAGCAGGAACAGGGTGGCCTTAAACGTAGCTGGTGGTGTTAAGTTTGTGAACTGGTGCCACGTGCGATAAGTTATCTTCACATTTAGTTTTAATTAAGCACGTTTCCATCGAATAGGCGTCCCTTTTAATTATTTTCCTATTGATCTTGGTGTGACCCAGCATGCAGGTCAGTGAACAACAGCTGCTGCTGGAGGCCCTGATCCCAGTACATGTCACACACACACACACACACAAACATGCATATACCACTGAAACACACATGAACACGTGTGTAAAGAAATCAAAATATACATGTACTGCAGAATGACAGGAAAAAGGAGGTATTACACAGGTGCATAACTACCACAACAACAACACACACATCCTAATGTTACACACCTGAAGTAACTTTTCACTTCGTCCATTTGATATAATGACCAAAAACTGTCTTTACCAGGATGGAGCATGGAGACAGAGGGATGGGTGTCTCTCATCTTCGCTATGAGGAAGAGGAAGGTGAGTGTGTGTGCACATATGTGTGTTCATATCTATGGTAAACTAAGTCATTAGACCCACTTGTCTCTTAATATCATCACGAGACAGTCGATTAATCACACTGAGTTAGAGTTTCTAATTTGACTGTGAGAGTCTGTGTGGGCGAATGCAGCTAATGGGCTGCAAATGAGGAGTTAAGGTCGTTTGTGTGCTTATGTGTGTGTTTATGAGTGTGTGTATTTGTAGAGTGTGTGTGTTCTCTCTCTGCACACTGAGGAGCAGGTTTGGCTTGCATTTCCCAGTTGTTCACCTATCCCACTAAGAGTTTTGTGTCATTAGTTTTGAACTTAATTGCTCGCAAACTCAAACTCATATCATCTGGGTTTGTTGCCCGACAGGAATTACACATGATATACGCTGAAACACAGGAAAGCTAAAGGACAGGACATGCTCTGCTTCTGTTTGTGACTGTTCTAGATCAGGGGTTCCCAAAATAAGGGTGCCAGAGACTCCCGACCCCCACTATCCCCGGAGGTGGTTGAAGCATACAAACATTAAGCACACATGCACTAATAGGCTTATCCAAACACATTACACATATTTTTATTTGCATGGTTTCCTTTTAAATGTAACTACTATTTATGTTTTGTAAGAATTATGAGTAAAATAAACTATTTCTAATCATTTCATTCATTAAATTTTATTTGATTTCTGGAAATCATCTCCTGAACCCACCACTGGTGTCTCGTGACCCCCCCAGAGTGTCATGACCCCCACTTTGGGAACACCTCTTCTAGAGAATGTTGCTGCTGTTCAAAAGCAGACATGAATGTGATGTGAAACAGAATTGATTAATAGTTTGTTAAAGTGAATACATGAAAACATTCCTCTGAGTATGAAGGGAATAATTAAAGATGTGATTACATAAGACTGGCTGTCAGTCAACTATATTTTTTTTTCATTATACATTCAATTATGTAATTTATTTTGAAAAACAACTTGTAATCAAAGCATGTTTTTAAGCCTTTATGACATGGATATTTCACCCGATTTTGGGTGAGAGAGAGAGAGAGGGGGGGAGTGTGCACGTTTCTTCTCTCTCTCTCTCTTTGTCAATAGTCAGATATTCTACTCAAAAAAGGAAGCAGGAAGCACAAATTTCAATGTGTTTTACACACACACACACACACACACACACGCACACACTCATTACTCTGCTGACGTGACCCCTGACCTCCTCACTGTCCTGATTTGGGGATTGACTCTTCCTGACTCGTTTTAAACTCATTAGTTTATTGATTCATGTTCCCTCCACCCATAAAATGTTCTTCTTTCCATTTCCTGTAAGTATCAGTTGATAGTGAGGTAAAAGCTTTTGCTTTGATATAAATATGCATCTGTAAACATCCCCCGCATTTTAGCATGACATTGCCTGAACAGAAGTGGTCGTACTGTACAAAAAACATAAAAACATAAATATATTTTACTGCATACATAAAAAGAAAATAGTTATTTTTATAATTGAAAATACTTTTTTTACATACTCATACTCATGCACATATATTTTAATGTAAAGATATATCAATATTAATACTAACATGATATAACAGCCCATCCCATATTAAAAAAATAATGCATCTTTGTTGTCTGAGGACAACACCATACCATAGAGGGAATAAAAAACTGTCAGGATGTTTTACAAAATTCTATATAAGCACTTAGCTTAGCCAGCCATTTGTACAGTGTGGCGCATATTAAAGGTCCATATCTGTCCTCAGACCATCAGTCCATCTGCATCGGCGTCCCAGTGCCTCGAGGATATCGACGCAAACGCAGGCGAAGGCGCTCTACAGGGGAGGCTGCTGACACGGACAGAGACAGACGCTTTATCCACCACGGACACCACGAGCATGACCGCTACAGAGATATCGATATGGAGGAAGGGCTGATGGATTCAACCGAGCAGAGTCTCCAAGACATCCATCGCACAAGTAAGTCAGTGGCCAGACAGCCATCAAATGATGAGGACAATGTCAGACAGCTTTAACTGGAATCTCTCAACATCAGGCTAACTTGAGGCCTGGTCAGTTTTCAACCCAAATGATACTTCGTTCGGACTTTTATATATATTTGTTGTTGTTGTCCACCATAACCGTGGCGTCCTCTGCTGTAATTTTCACAAGCTTGATAAGTCTCGTAAGCCCTTCCCCTTCCTGCTACATATCAAAGATGGTGATCATTGAGGGTGAGAAGTGTCCATCGTTCCACACTCAATTCATGGCTCGTTTTGAGTGTGCCATCAGGTACTTGTAGTATACTGCATTTTGGCATACTTAGTAGTGTGAACACACTTATACATTCAAACTGGCCAATGTGAGTATGGAAGTATACGATTTGGGACACTGCATGTGTTTTTAGGGCTTCATCTCTACCGGGAACTAAAATTGAAGATGTCATAGCCCCCAAATTCATGGTGGTGCAATACTGAACTGCAGGAGGGCCCTTTAACGACTGTGTTGGAGGTTGTTCTCAGATCTCATCTGTACCCAAACATGACTTCTTTCATAATTTGGTAGAGATTGTGCTCCTATCGACTGACTTTCACACTTTCATTCGTGACTACATGATAAGAAAGTATCAGAATTGTTAGAGTTAGACAATAAAAAAATGAAAAAATTCAGCCTGCATCCATTATTAAAAGAAAACTATGAATGTCCTCTATTACGCTGACCTCTCACTGTGATTAGTGTGGTGTGAGTAGAAGAGAGTAAGGTTGTACTCTTAGAAACAGTGAAGTTTATTGTACACATGTTTTCTGCACACATCTGCCTGTGTTTAACTTTGATTTTTTTATAACTTTGAACTTTTTTTACAACAAAACGAACCATTCTGTGTCATGTATTACAATTTTGTTGCATGCCTCTACCTCATGCTTGATTAGATTTTGCTTCCTTACAGTAGTTTTAATGCTGAGCAGCATGAGTCTGAGACATAGCCTGAGAGTTAGAAGTTTCTGTTTCAGGTTGAAGTAATGAGTAGCCTGGCAGAACACTTTGAATTTCAAAGACTTGGGCTGGACGAGTCCCCCAACTCCAACTAAATTTGTATGGTGCAACTAGTGGCAAGGCAGCAGAGGCATTTCATTTTGTCTGCATTTGTATGCATTCACAGTCTTAGGGTCTACGGGAGTGTGTGGGCTTCAGAACATGAATATTGATAATGCATGAAGTGTCATTACCAGTAGGAGGATTACAGCAGAGACAATAAAGATGGACAAGACAGCACCCGCCTTCATTGTCGGTGAAAACAAAGCGGTTTGTTGCTGCCATTTTCATTCATTCATTCACCGTCTTTACATCGTACGCATTTTTCGCACTCAATCGTTTCATTTTAATTCAAACAAACACCAAGAACATTTTCTATGGCATATAATTACATAGAAACTCGTAATAATGCGAAACCGTTCATTTCAGCCAAATGTCAGGCTGCAGGTCTAAAGCTTTGACAAACATCCTGCCGATACATGTAAAGATGATTTGCACTGTATGTACTATATATGTATGAATTTTTACCAAATAAATTCAATCAATCAAAGACACAAGCGACTTTCTTGGTGCTGGTTTATTGGAAAGCTTCTTCTCTCCAAATCCACCATGAAAACTGAAGGCAGTATAAAAGAGAAAAAAACTAATCATGTTGGCATAAACAAACAATAGCATGCCCAAAGTAAAACACATATAAAAGACACACAAATAAACAAATAGCTCATTAGCTGCATGCTACGAAAAGGAACAGTCCTCAGGTTTCCTTATGATCTTTCACGTCTTATTAAAGTTCGCTGTGATGAACAAACTTTTCACCGGAGCCAAAAAAGGTCCACGCTGATCGCTTACCGGTGCCAGTGTGTGAGTTTTTATAAGATTTGTAGGCCAGTTTATACATTACTGTAGTGTATTTCTGGAATATAGATCTCTGAAAAACATCAGGTACCTGGATATGCATTTATAAAAGAACTTTCCACCATCACGGGTGTTTTTGTTCACAGCTGCCAGACATCGATTTCTGGTCTGGGGAACGATTTCTCTATGGAAAAGTAAAAAACAATACTTTTCCCCCTTGTTTAAGGTTGTGTGAACAACAACAACACATGGCTTCACAACTCTTAGGCATGGCTGTGTGAAACAGCTTGTAGGTGCATTACCATTTGGAATGGCTGTCTGCTGGGCATTGTTTTCACCAACACGTCTTGAGAAAGTCCGGATGTAGGTCACAGTACCTGTATGATCCCAAGAATTAATTTAATTCCCTTTTAATTCCTTATACTAAGTATTTAATTCTATGTGCTTTAGATTTTGTGTTGTTGGACAAATGTGTGATGTTTTTTCTTTCTTTCTCTGCAAATAAAAACCAAAATAAAAATGATCATATATTCATTCAACTTTGTTTCACTACATATTTTTCACCTGGTCATCCACATCACCGCTGCAGCGGCTCTATGCCACCAGTTTGAGAAACCACTGCTCACACAAACACGTTGTTTTAAAGGTGAAACTGGTCATGACTGTTGAATTACACTGATTTATTTTATTTTATTTCATTTTTTTGCACTGGCTTTGCATGATTGATTTCACCATTGCTTGTCACTCAGAAAAAACAACATGTAAGTGGAGTTCACTGTCAATAAAGCTGGTCAATATATACGTCTCACCACGTGAACAGTAACTCAGTCCATAGCAGCACTATGACCAACAAACAGCTTACCCTACAGCATCATCCATACACACGGGAGCCAATCACCCTCCATACAACAATGGATTGTAGTACAGCAGGCTCCTGATTGAATACCAATAAGTGTTCAATACCAATCAGGTAGGAATACATGATCTGGATGTAGGCTTCAGTACTGCAATCAGTACTACTGCTGGAATAAAGGGAATACATTACAGCTGTTTAAGTGAGAAGGTAGTTCGCTGATCAATAATGGGTTAATTAATTATTTCCATTCATAAATAACAGGTCAGATGAATTTATCAGCCAATGTCGTTATCTGCTAGAGAAGCTGTAGGCTGACAATGCTACATCTCTGCTACCTGCTCACATAAAACAATGCAATTACTTTCTTTATTACTTTTTAGACCTCAGCCCTGTGTCTAGAAAATGATACAACAAACTGTCAAAATCTCTAAAACATTATATATATTTAATTCCTCCCAGTGTCTCCAGCAGCAGAGCGGCTACGTTACATCCTGAGCGAGGATGATGACGTGCCCACACCGACGCTCTTCACCGAGATGGACACTCTACAGCGAGAAGGAGACGAGCTGGAGTGGAAGGAGTCTGCGAGGTGGATGACGACATTCACAAACACATGCACACAGAAATTCAGACACAGTCTGCTCATAGATCTACTTAACCAATGATTCAGCCTGTCCAAAATATACTCCGGTATCAGACTGTCCAGCAACTACATTCAATGATTCAATTCAATTATTCTTTTGTACATTTCTCTTCCCTTTTACTGCTGTGTCAAACTGAGTGCAACAGCATGAAAATAAGCATGAAAATACGCCTTCAAAATAAAACAGGAAACAGCAACACAAAACCATAACAATAACCCTTCAAAATAAGAGGAACAACAAACCAGGACCAAAACCATCACAGGTCCACTCTAAGTCATTAGGTAAAGTAAAGCAGACCAGTCAAATTTATAGAGTGTACAACATTGCAACCAATAGATTTGCTTCAAATTGTTTCACTAACATATACATACAGTAGCTATCAATATTATAATACACTGCTGGCGTCTGCAAATATGTCAGATAAACAGTGCATACAAAAGTGAAACACAGCCAAACAAAACTGAGCTTCAGAATCATTAATGTCGGGGATGTAACCCTGACGTCCGCATCTCTGTTGGCCTGTCTGGTCCTTCAAAACTTGAACCAGCACAGCCAGAAGAAGCCCAAAGCTGCAGCAGATGTTTATGGACCACAAAGAGTGCGTCAAAGAGCAGTGGGGTAAAGCTGCGTTGCTTCAACATTGTGGATTTTTTTTTAAAAATCATTCTTTACCTGTTATCATCAATTTAAATTATTTCACTGCGGAATATAGTAAATCAATACTGGTGCATGTGCCTTAGTTAAATGGGCCTAGTGAGATGATTGGTGGTAACCTAACAAAAACTAACCAGTAGTCTAATGTTGTTGTTTCAGGTGGATTCTCTTTACACAAAACAACGATGAGCATGCACAAATTGAGGTGATGATGTCGTTTTTACAGGAACTGGATTTTGAAAAATCGAGGCAGTTTGAATTGACTCAGATTTAGCAATCTGTTTGCATGAGAGGCCAAAACACAGAGGAAAATGTCGCTATCCAAAATACCATATACTGTATGTATAGACAAGGCCTCAGAGGCAAGGATCACTGAGACGATTAAATGTAAGGCAACTATCATTAATGTGATTAATACCCCCTGTGTTTATCTCTCTTATTTATTATTGGAGATACAACATCAATATCTCAAACCAAATTTATTCTCAAACTGGTTTTGTTTTGAGAGTTCTGATGAATGTGTTGTGGGCTATAGTTTTAGTGAAGTGGCTGGGATGAGAATCAGCACCTCCAAGTCTGAGGCCATGGTTCTCAGTCGGAAAAGGGTGGATTGCTCACTCCAGGTCAGGGATGAGTTTCTGTCCCAAGTGGAGGAGTTCAAGTATCTCGGGGTTGTGTTCACGAGTGAGGGAAGAACGGAGCAGGAGATTGATAGATGGATCAGGGCAGCGTCTGCGGTGATGCAGACTCTGTATCGATCTGTTGTGGTGAAAAGGGAGCTAAGCTACAGGGCGAAGCTCTCGATTTACCTGTCAATCTACGTTCCTACCCTCACCTATGGTCATGAGTTCTGGGTAATGACCGAAAGAACAAGATCGCGGATACGCGAAATGAGCTTCCTCCGCAGGGTGACTGGGCTCACCCTTAGAGATAGGGTGAGGAGCTCAGTCATTCAGGAGGGGCTCTGAGTGGAGCTGCTGCTCCTCCACATTGAGAGGAGCTGAGGTAGTTCGGGCATTTGGTTAGGATGCACTCGGACGCCTCCCTGGGGAGGTATTCTGGGCATGTCTCACTGGGACTAGACTCCATGGTAGACCCAGGACACGCAGGAGGGATCATAACTCTCTGCTGGCTTGGGAACGCCTTGGTGTACCCTCTGAAGAGCTGGAGGAGGTGGCTGGGGAGAGGGAGGTTTGGGCTTCTCTGCTGAGACTGCTGCCCCCGCAACCCAGACCTGGATAAGCGGAGGAAAATGGATGGATGGATGGCTATAATTTTAGTTTGCTTTGGCAAACTAAAATTTTTGGGTACTAGCAATTTCCAGCCGTAGTCAATGGGAGAAGAGCTGCCATGTTTATTACTTTGAAACAACAAGAAAAGGTACTTTTGTACAGTCAGTCAGTCAGAAAAAGTCATGAAAGTGATTCTTTGACATCAGAACAAGCCACACAACTGTTCCTCTGTGACTGAACTGAGGTCTGTGCTTCTTTCCACATGCACACTTCTTCACACTCATTCAGTGTCATGCCTGAGCTGCCGACTCAAACCACAGACATCCAGAGTGCCGTGGGCACCACCAGCGGAGCTGAAGGCCAGCTCAAAGAAATCTCAACAGCTGTGTATTCCTCACCTGTCCGTCCTCTCTGTTTGTTCTGCTTCCCTCAGGTGGGTGAAGTTTGAAGAGAAGGTGGAGGAGGGAGGAGAAAGGTGGAGTAAACCACACGTCTCCACGCTGTCGCTGCATAGTCTGTTTGAGCTCAGGACGTGTCTCCAGACAGGCACGGTGCTGCTGGACCTGGATGGCTACTCGCTGCCTCAGATAGTTGGTGAGACTTTTGAGAACTCACTGTTAATATCTGTCCTGTCATATATTCAGCCATCATGGCCAAATTTAAATAGGATACGAAATATTTTATTAATCCCCCAGGGAGTGTCAGGATAAAAATAAAGGACAGGCAATATGTAGGACCAAATGAAAAGGCATAAATATCTCAAGACAGTTCCAAATAAGGGGAGAGCGCAGCACCAGTCATTAAAATCGGATTATTATTGTCATCATCACCACTGACAGCTTGTGACAGTGTTCATTAAAGTCTTCACCACAGCAGGTAGAAGGGACTTCCAGCTGGGCATAGCAAGCCTGTCACTAAAGAGGCTCTTCGGATCCCTAAATTTGTACTTTGGATTGTTCATTGAATGATACTCATTTTCTCTTGAACTTCCTGTAACCATCTAATCTTTGCTCCATGATCTCTTCTAACAAGTCAGGGCTTCCTTGTTCCAGCTTCCAAAAGTGAACATCACATATTGTAAATTAGGATTTATTTGGGCATTACCAGTTTTACAAAAAAACTTTGAAGACATGTCCTTTGCATCTTTAAAACAGCGATGGACATTTCTAAAATATGCTGAACATTAGACCAAACTAGTAATTTATTTGTTGGGACAATAATTGACAGATTAATCAATGACTAGTCAGTAGAACCCACACTTCTGCCAAGGCCGAACAATCCTATACATCTGTGTACCTTGCCTGACCCATGTCCCACCTCTCCACAAAGCTTTGAAGAAATTGGTTCAGCAGTTTTTGTGCAATTAGGGCAAAATCTAGCAATGTTAAAGAGGACAGAAAATCCTGAATCCATCCCTTTATCCAGATCTGCATCAAACTGTATTGGTTCTTCCATGCCACATCCTTCAACCAAGTTCCATGAAAACATGACCCCATTGACAGAGATAATGAAAATAATCATCACCTGCAACCCTGAAAGATTGATTAGAAATTAGTGTAGGGTTCATAACATGCAGTGACTCACCTCTGGACAACGGGACTGACTTTGCTGGGGTGTAACAAACATATTTGTTAACACAAAGAATGAATGATCCCCCTGTCAGAGAGAAGAGAAGCATAGATGTTAAGACAGAAAAAAAAATCTAAATTCTTGCAGATGCACTTATTGACTCTATGTAGCTTTAAACTCAGTGACGCAGCTATGAGTAGAGCATCATAGAGTACATGTTAGTGTGCAGAAACGTGCCTACAGCTCTTTTCATACTTAAATCTAAATAGTACTTCCATTTCCATCCCTGTAATACCATGACAGCCTCTTTTAGTTTGTCCTGTTGGTAAATGTTACACTTCAGAGGGAGTGACTTGCCACATGCTTCTACCACTTTCCCCATACTACCCATTACATGACAAAACAGAAGTCGCATGCATGAGTATGCAGTAGTCCATAAATCATTTAAACAATCAATAGAAAAAGAGTGAATGACTGCATTTAGTCTTTCAGTTTGAAGCAACCATTGGTGGTTTGAGGTGAGAGCCGTGTAGTACATTACATTTTGCATATACATACAGTGAGTGATATAATCATTTTAAACCACTAAAACACTTAAGCTGGAAAGTGGGTTGGATTTGCCTGAGTAGTTGAGGTTGTTATGCATCTGCAGCAATTCTGATTGTTACCTTAATTAGTAACACAGTTTTATTTATTTTACCAAAACATGTATTCTAAATTTACATACTGTACCTAATTAAAGAGTTTGAACTTTATTTAGTTTAATCTCCAGCATGCAGGGTGTCTCTAAACTGATCATATCTGAAGTGGCCCATACATTTATCTTGTCATACTTGATGTAATAACACCTGATTTGATTTCTGCTCTTCTCATAATTTGAGTTGTTATAAGTGTTAGTGACTGGTTTGGTTATATCTCTTCTTATAAAATCTATTTTTTGCTGTGGGGAGTTGTCCAGAATATAATGATGATAATAGACAGATTGTTATTTGATGGACAAACACTGTCTATTGCTCTTAACGAGCCTGGAGGGATCTGCATTACTCATTATCTCAAGACAGAAATCAAGCAGCATTGAGCTTCAGTGGTACTTAAACTCACAGGTTTTCATTTTTTAGTCCAACATGTACTTAAAGGGAATTTGTATACATGATTTGTAGGCCATTTTAATACTTATCTGAAATCTACACAGCATTATGAACTGCTCTATATAAGCAATACTTACCCCAACCACCTCTGTAAGACTGCATGTTTCTGAACATTCTACATAGACTGTGATGTCTACTACGATAAAACACTACAATGCTACAGTGACAGAATGCGTCACACGGGAACACTGGATCCAAAAGTCAAATGTCCTCATTCGAGGTATAAATGTGTCCTTTTCCAGATGACATTATTGAGAGACAGATAGAGGAAGGCATGCTGTCTCCTGAGCTAAGAGAAAAGATCGGTTTTGTCCTGCTGAGAAAACATCGACACCAGACCAAGAAGCCGATCCACCGCTCGCTGGCAGACATTGGCAAATCCAGCTCTTCTACCAGTGAGTTTCCAATCAGAAATGATCATTTAGCCAGAAAACATTAACACTATTCCCTCTTGGATGGGAGTTTGCTGACCAACAGCACTGAAAAAGGGATAATTATCAGGTCAGTTATCAGACACTGTTGTGGAAAGCATATATTATGACAGACCATAACATGAAATAACTGTGTCCCTGAGATGTTGCAATTTCTTTTCCTTCTCCCTGACTGGTTCACTCTGGTTACACATATAATAATTTTACAGTCTCTGAGAAATTCATCATGCATATATTAGACTCACTTGGTAAATGAATGAACACACTCCAACAGTCAACAAGGCTCATATCCTTCACAGGGGATGCATTAAAGATTGATTAGTTAATTACCGCTGTCGCATTTCCTCATCTCATCCAGGCAGGGCTCATGTTGCTGGATAAATCATAAACCATTACCCACGACCGCTCCGTTATTGTTGGTGTCTGTTTCTGCTTCTCTTCCCTTGCCAGGTCGGAATGCTGGGTCACGAGGTGGACCAGGTTCGGGGCCGACGGCCAACTTAAACCGATCCACAGAGGACCTCCGGTTAAAACAGCAGTCTGCTAACTATGGTCGCCTTCGTGAGTGTCTGTCTATGGATGTGCATTACGGCCACAAACATCTCTCTATCTCTTACTCTCTTGTCTTTTTTCAGGTTTAACAGTGTTTGGTTGGGTTTTGATCCATAATAATAAGTTTTGCTTTGTTTTGACCATTTTCCTGTCAGACAGAAATACCTCTGAAAGAGCATTTAAATCTCCTAAACTCCACTAAACTCCTTTCACTATGTAATGTTTTTGTGAGATATTTGATATAAAGGTCCTATAGTCATATATGACTAATCTGTGGTCTTCCTTACTCAATGGCTTGTATCAGATTGACGTATCTGTTAAAGTGATTCCTTCAAACTGAGAATGATGGAATCAGCAAGGACTGAACGCCTTCAAGAATTCCATTTCCATCCATTTTCTTCCTCTTATCTAGGGTCAGGTTGCAGTGGCAGCAGGCTAAGCAGGGCACTCAGATGTCCATCTCCTCAGCAACGTTTTGTAGCTCCTCCTGGGGGATCCTGAGGCCTTCTCAGGCCAGATGAGATATGTAATCCCCCCAGTGAGTTCTGGGTCTACCCCCGGGTCTCTTCCCTGTTCAACATGACCTGAAAAACCCCATAGAGAGGCATCCCAATGAGATGCCCACTACACCACCTCAACTGGCTCCTTTCGATGCAAAAGAGGAGCGGCTCTAATTCGGGCTTCCCCCACATGGCTACCCAGAGCTCAAGATCATAGGTGATCGTTGGAACGTAGATCGACTGGTAAATCCAGAGCTTTGCCTTTCAGCTCAGCTTCCTTTTCACCACAACAGTCCTGTGCAATGCCTTACTGCTGAGGCTGAACCAAGCTGCTCGTCCAACTCATTCTCCATTTTCCCATCACTCGTGAACAAGACCCCAAGATACTTGCATTCCTGTGTTTGGAGCAGCAACTTAATTTCAACCCAGAGGAAGCAATCAGCCGTTTTCCAGCCGAGTACCATGGCCTCAGACTTTAAAGAGCCGATTCTCATGCCGACATTAGAGTTTACCAGTTCGTTCCAACACAAAGAAGATAATTTATCCTTCGGCATAAAATGGCCTGTTAGAAGTAACAACTCATAAACAAAATAGTACATGTGCATTAGTTTAATCAAAGATTTTAAATTTCAAGTTTGCTGTTTGATTTATTCTAAAGATTGATTGATTTATTTCATTAGAAAACAATTCTCACTAACTGTTAAGTTGTGCATTATCTTTTGAATATCTTTGAATATTCTTTGAATATCATGTTCAATCTGGTTAATATGAGAATCTGGAGAAGAAATACATAAGAGAGCTTTTATCTTTTGTCTTATTGCTTCACTTTGCTCTCTCTTTCTCATAAACACCATGTTTGAGTATATTTATTGTTACAGCTTATCGTTGTTTGAATGATAAATATTCTACAATATATGGTGTATGATTCAGATATTATAACTGTTCATGTTGTTTGAACTCCAGGTCACGCCCAAAGTAGGAGTATGAATGATATTGCAGATACTCCAAGCACAGACCAGGTACTCATTTCTATCTTCTGCACATCCTTTTACGTTCTTAAAAAAGCCCAAAAAAGACAATTCAGACATAATCTACTCACTCCCAGGCCGATGGAAAGACAGGTGAAGTTTTTTAGATCACAAAACATTTCTGGAGCTTCACAACATACCAGAAGAAGAAGATGGGGACAGGTCTCCAGAAGTTCTCTAAACTAATTCAGAAATACATTATTTACACCCTTTTTAAGATAAAATCCTCACTGTAGCCTCTAAGATAAAGGCTTTAGCACACCCCATCTGAGGAAGGTGCACAAGATTAAATGCATGTTCATGGACCACCACACGAGAACTTCTTGAGTTGTAGGAAAATGTTGCAACGCTGCTTTGCTGTGATGCTCCAGAAATGTTCTACAGACAGAGAAACTTTATACAAATTCCCATCGGCATGGGGGGAGTACATAAAGAGTGAATTTTCATTTGTGGGTGAACTGTTCATTTAAGCATTAGAGCATGATATTGAATGAGGCAATAAAAAAGATCACTCGGATTTACAAGCTGAAAATCAATCTTTCGTCCAAGTGAGAATTTTTTTTATATTTGCAGGGTTTTTGTCTTTATCCCTCAGTGTTAATAAAATTCATGTTCTATCTTTTATAATAGAAAAATATCTGTTTCTTTGCATGGAAGCTATCTCCGGTTTAAATCCTCATTTTCCACTGTGTTGCTTTTCATTATTAGTGAGATTACCCATCACATGTCTCAGTAAGGTGTTGTGTTGAAGCGATGTTTCACTGGAGTGGTGAGAGCGTGCTCTGTTCTAAGTGTCATCAATATTTCATTACAATTGCTACTGAAGATGACAGCTAGCGATAGAGGAAGCGTGCAAACACATAACTCACCCATTTGTGGGGTCGAGGCAATAATGTGGCTCAAACCAAGTGACGCATGCTGGGACCGATGTCAGGGCGTTCTTTTAAACTATTGGGCTTTGAAACACACAGGTCAGGATTAAGCATCATTCACAGCGATCCCTAATGTACAAACATACACAAATGAGAACTTCTTTAGAAGTGTGTGATGTGGGTTATGAACTTTGAGTATCAGTACCCCAGTTATAAGTGGTCAGGCCTACAGTAGGTCACGCATAACAAAGCACAAGTGATAGTTTGTTACTGTGTGTGCATCAATATCCGTGTCAATACTGATCTGACATCAGGAAAACATGGCTCTCATTGTCCAGTCCGCGTGCTTATCCCTCACATGTAGCCACAGATTGGGGTTATTGCTCGCCGTTATTGAGTGTTATAGTGTTGCCGTCCGGTTTCCTGTGACACCTTTAAATGCAATCAGAGCTGCGTCAGTCTGCATCTGTTTTGCCTCTCTTGAGGTTTGATGCTCATGTAAAAACACAAGGTTGCAAACATCTGCTGCTGCATAGATGCCCTCCCAGACTATTCTGGCAGGTATAGAGAGGTGAAACTGTAACTGTAAAGAGATCTGATGGGAGGGGTGCAACTAACAATTCTGGCCATGATAATTTAATTGGCCGATTATTTTCATGATTAATCGTTTTTTTCTATAACATGTCAGTTATGAGGGAAAAATCCCCATTATAACTTAACCGCACATGTTTGTTTTATTATCGCAGCATATTTACTTTACTATCATATATGACACAGAAAGGCAGATCTGCACATTTGAAACGCTGTAATCAAAACTGAATTTTTCATTAAACTCATTATCTAAATAGTTAGCTATTTATTACCACGCAACCTGTTGGTTTGGTTTGTTGGTTGGTTGGTTGGTTTGATTGGTTGGTTGGTTGGTTTGTTTGATTTGGTTGGGTGGTTGTTTTGGTTGGTTGGTTGGGTGTGGTTGATTGGTTGATTGATTGGTTGGTTGATTGGTTGTTTTGCATGATTGATTGGTTGGTTGGTTGGTTTGGTTGGTTGGTTGGTTGGTTGGTTGGTTGGTTGGTTAGTAGGACTACACAAAAACCACTGGACAGATTTCAACAAAACTTGGATGGATGGGGGTCGGGAAAGAACCCATTCAATTTTGGTGTTGATCTGTATAAAAGACCTGATACAAGGATTTGTTTTTCACGTTTTCCTTCACTTAAAATTACAAGATATGGCTTTAAAAAAAAACCACACACACACACAAAAAAATAATTTTTCTTAATTGCACAAAACTACTGCACCAATTTCAAAAAAGGTTTGAAGCAGGCTGGAGCATGGGTCAGCCAGGCTAAACAGATGAGTAGGGTTGTTTGTCCTTGGTATGGTATCTGCTACTACTACTGAGGGCCACTCTCATTTTTTGTGTTATTATTTCAGCTTTGCAACATGTAAATAAAACTTATGACTCAAACTATCAAAACCATGATGCTGCAAACATGAATGTACCAATATATGAAATGTGAAATATCCAACAGGATTACCACAAATTCTAATGATAAAAGATGACGCCCCACCATGTTCTCTTTTTGTCCCTCCACTTTCTGTAGCTAAAAAATAAATTCATGAAGAAGATTCCCAGAGATGCAGAGGCGTCCAACGTATTGGTGGGCGAAGTGGATTTCCTCACCAAACCCTTTGTAGCCTTTGTCCGCCTGGCACAAGCTACAACGCTAGGAGGTCTAACTGAGGTCCCTGTTCCCACCAGGTGAAATGACCTGCAATATCTTTCTCTTCTTCACTAGACAAAGACCTTTTCACACACTCCTACCATCCCAGCACATGCCTCACATGTGTCTAATCACTGTACAGATTCCTGTTTATTCTCTTGGGACCCCAAGGAAAAGCCAAGTCCTATAATGAGATCGGGCGAGCCATAGCAACACTAATGGTGGATGATGTAAGTGTCTGTCATTGTGTTTTAAAAATGCTTCTGTGACAGGCCGTCGTTATTAGACAGCAAATGCTAATACAGTCTCAGTAAACATGTGGGGACATAAAGTGTCATTATCTGCAAAGGCTGTGAGCTGGAGCTGAAGTGAATGTGGCATGTGGTTAGTTCCTGCTGATAAACTGGGATGTGTCATAATTACACCTGGAAGTGATGTCGATTGTTATCAGTCAGGGGCAGAGTTGCTCCTGGGATAATGAGTCACCCATAGGTTGCTAATTGGGATTTTTTCCTCGCACCTGAATACAATTTTAGTTGTTTTAATTGTTTCCTGGACCACTAAGCACAGACCCAAATGTGATATTTAAAAGCAGAAGCAAGGAATAAAGAAATAATAGGCTCTTATTTTTAAATTGAACATGGTTATGTTAAGGTAAGAGCAACAGCTGTGCACAAAAATGGTATGGTCACCAGCAATAAACACTGAAAGTAAGGTTGTTTGTTTGTAATCTTTGGTTGACATCCATCATAATGTGGCAATTAAATAGGAGTCAAATCCTGACTTTTACATTCCAGCACCACCCTGTCTAAGTTAGGTCAGATTCAAGAGTCATTTTCATACAATAAATAAAAAGAAATCCACTTTTAAACTGGAGTGCCCAAAGAAGAGCAGATTTTACTCTTTTTTTTTACATTACATTTCATTAATTTAGTGGATGATTTTATCCAAATCAACTAATAATAAATGCATTTTAAAGAAAAATAGTCCTACCAATCATAAGAACACACAAACAAATATAAGTTAAATACATGTAAGTGCAGACTTTTTTTTCATTTTATTTGCTCAGTTGGAGTTAAGTCAGTCTTGAAACATGATCTGGGCTCAAATATGTTCAGTTACTGTTCGACTGGCCAAATCAAATTATATTATTAGCATAAGAGAATATCAATAAAGGTACCATAGAGTATATTTCCTCCTGGGAAAAACCCTTTCTGTCTTCCACTGGTTGCAGACTGCTTCTTTTGTGCTCTTTTTTTCTTTTTCTTTTTTTACAGCCTGCGGCCTTTGCAGCATGCAGTGGACATTTATACTAGAACTGGACCAATGCCCAAGTCATTGCCAATTAGAGTCTGTCTACATTATGTTCCTGTGCATTTGACTCAGTGTTTTAAGGGCATGATTAGCTACTGACTGACAGTCATTTCTGAATGTAAACCAAATGGGGACAAAATGTCTATATAGCTTCCACAGTTTATACTTAACAAGTCTCCAGAGGCCATCAGAAAGAACAGGAAATCTATGTCAAATCCCAGTTATTATGAGCTGTACATATTGATCACTATCTTAATAATATAAGCCAATTGATATGATGAAATCATCTCCCTTCCTCCCCTCCAGCTCTTCAGTGATGTAGCCTATAAGGCCAGAGATCGGGAGGACCTCATCGCAGGCATAGATGAGTTTTTGGATGAGGTGATTGTGCTTCCACCGGGAGAATGGGATCCCAAAATCCGCATTGAGCCGCCCAAGAAAGTCACCTCAGCTGATAAAAGGTTGGAGTTTTACCACCCACTTCAGTAATGCTCATTAAGCTCTCAGCTTCTTTGTCCGTGGCACAATGAACTTGTTTTGTCAAAGGTTTAGGCTGACAGCAAAATAAAATGTTTCATGAATGAAACCGCTAAGTTTAAACTTTTCACAGGGTGCAATAAAGCCTCCATGTTAGAAAGCACCAGCCGAAGCTTGAAGGGTTGAGAAGACTATGACTTTATACAAACATGAATAAATGAATTTAAGCCCCCATACAGTGTATGTATGCATTTTCCTGCAGGAAATCAGTGTTTTCCTTAAATGAGCTGGGGCAGATGAACGGTACAGCTGGGGGAGGAGGAGGCATGGCTCAGGACGAGGAGATGCCAGAGCAACATGAGCTCGGAGAGGAGCTGGCCTTCACTGGACGGTAGGTCGTCCAAGCCACATGGCAAACTGCTGAGGTTTGGATCAAACCTATCCTGATTCTGACATGTGGACAGCAATTTTGAATATAAACTGACAACATTGGGCAAAGCGGGAAATTATTTGGGTGCAAATTCAGTTCCCTAAAACATGCAGATACTTTCTAATGAGGAATTTAGCTGATGATACAAAGATGAATCTGATTGAAGTGTTGACCTGCCAGCTTCAGCTGTGCCTAAAACACCAGAATCCAATGAAATCAAATGCTCAATCCCTTGTTTTGGTTTACAGCAGGAACTATAGCATAACTGGCTTCCTGTTCATTGGATTGATTTTAAGTCTTGCTTATTTAGGAGGTTTTAAATGGGCTGGTTCCTTCTTGTTTAACAGATCCCTTGCACCACCATGCTCCAGTTAGAGCACTGAGGTCTAGCAATCTGTTGCCGCTGAATGTGCCAGGATCTAGACTTATAAACAGAGGCGACCGGGCCTTTGCAGTGGCTGCTCCTAATCTCTGGAACAGTTTACCGCTTCATATCACATCTGCACAGACCCTGGAAATCTTTAAATATCTGCTGACAAGCCATCTCTTCTCGGCGGCTTTCCACTTGGGTTGATATTGCGTTTATTACATCTACATCTACATCTGTCTGTCAAAAACCAAGGTCCTCCTGGTCCTTTAGATATTCATTAGATTTCATTTAAAAAAAACGTCTGTAGACTCCGAGAGACTTTGAGGAAGGATGTCGGGTCGCAATCAGTCGTAAATCCTTAACTGTTAATGGTTTGTGGGCAAAATCGCCTTCCTTGTAAGAAAAACTAAAGAACATTGGTGTGCTTTCATTTCACTTCTGATATATAATCGATACTATATTTACACAAACTAAAATTAAATTTGGGCTTTTTGTCTAGAAGTAGGTGAAAATAATTATTTTAGCTGTAGCTCCATTCACTCCCATTCATTTAGGACTCACCTAGAGTGCCCTCTAGGTGAATTGCAGCCGGTTTTGGTACAACAGAGTTAATAGTGAACAGGCTGTATGTAGTATGGCTGTGATTGTATATCTGGCATCTGTTATTTGTTGTTTTAAGCATGTTAAGCACTTTTGTCAGCTGTTGGTTGTTTTTAAATGTGCTATATAAAAATGTGGTTAATGCAAACTGAATTGTGGGAATTAAAAAAACAATATTGGTTTCCTGCTTCAGATGCTCTAACCTCTCTGCCTACCTGTGTGCTATAGGTTCTGTGGTGGTCTGTGGCTGGACATAAAGCGGAAACTGCCATGGATACCTAGTGATTTCTATGAGGGTTTCCACATTCAGACCATCTCCGCCGTGCTCTTCATCTACTTGGGCTGCATTACCAACGCCATCACCTTCGGTGGCCTGCTGGGAGATGCTACTGACAACTACCAGGTAGTGCCAAAGACAGGAAACACTTTCCATTTTAATAATAATGATATTTTTTCAAGATGCAATTTGGACACAAATGTCTTGTTACTGATTTTGCTTGGGATGCTTTAAAAATGACATTTAAAGGAATAGTTCATCAGAGAAATGTGCTTAATTTCCTCTCAGATTTAGATTAGAAGATCAAAACTACTCTCCTGTCAATGAAGCATGCAACTACATCCAGCTGATTTGCTTAGCTTAGCATAAATACTGCAAACAGGTGGAAACAGCCTGCCTGCTTTTGTCCAAAGGTAAGATAATTCATACTACTGTAAACCAAGCTATGATTTTTGGGGGATTGTGTGAGGAACAGAGGTTGTCTGGAAAAGACCTCAGGAAGTCACTACTCCCAGTCAAGATATAATCTGGCATATATCTGTGCTAAACAAAGGTAAATAATTCAGCTAATCAGCTGCTGGGTTTACATAGACATCGATACAACCGCAGGAGGGCAGTGAAGTGTCAAAAGTTTGGACAACAACAAATATGGCGATGGTCGGAGGAGGTTGTGATGCTGTACCTAGTAGAAACAAAGCTGCAAAAGCTGAGGTACGATGTACTCGCCGGTGGGCTGTGAGGCCATTCGGTACATGGGCCCATTTATGTACATAGAGGGAGCATAAATGGGCTTTTAGTGTCATCCAGTCAGTCTCGCACAAGTTACACAAGTCAAAATTCAAGAAAAATCAAAATTCCATCATCCAGCCAGTAAAACCAAAGGTGACTGCTCTTTTACAGCCCTCTCACCCCCCACATTGGATCAGCTGAGTCTGTGGACTGCTTCAAAAACATTTAAAAACCCACTTTTTTAAGAAGTCTGTTTTGTGATTGCATTGATTGTTATGTGTACTGAATGCTTTATATGTAGGTATATGCAGTGTGTTTGCATCTATTTTGTGGAGTTCTGTGGCGTTACGCTGTGCTTATATTTGTTTCTCTCATTTTATGTAAAGCACTTTGTAACCTGTGTTGCTTATTTTTTTACTTTGTTATGCATGCACGGTCCTTGATTCACAGATGTGTTTCGTGCCAGAGCATGCCTTTGGTAGATTATTATTAATGCTGCTAAATCACAACAAATTTAACAAAGTGAGAAAGACCCGAGAGAAATAAAGGTCGGGAATGGATGATGGGTCACACATAACTTTCACCCAGAGGAGAACAGAGTTTGCATCCTGAAAGCAAAAGGTGGCACTGAGGATGTGTCAGTTCAGCCTTTCACTGAACTTTGCATTCACCAGCTACTCTGGTTACTTCCAGTCTCATCTCCCTCCCCTCTCCTCTCTGTACGTTCACGAACTAGAACACATTTCCCCTCCAGTCAGCAATCAACAAGAACAAAGAGAGACTAATTATAGTAGCCTGCATTGCATGTTGCTCTTAGCTGCAGTCGGGATGAGAGGTAAAGATAAATCCACTTTTCAAGCCCACAAGTTAAAAACAAAAACTCCGTGCTCTCCTCCCAGTGGTATACTGCTGCAGATGAGAGCAGCCCCAGTCCCCCGGTGTCCTCCGGAGGCCTCTGGGTCTCTGAGCAGCAGCACTACCCCTCCACTCGTTCGCTCGCTCTTCGCTCTGCAAAGCAACGCACAACTTTTTCACTCCAGTTGATTATATCTAAATTATGTAAATCAAATTTTCATTGATTTTTAGTAATTAATGGATAACAGAAACACACACACACACACACACACTTACTTATCCTTTTTTTTAAATTATTCCTCTCTTCCTCTCTTCTCACCTGAAGCTTGATTTGCTGAGGTCATCAACACCGCCAACAATTGTCTCTGTCCCATTTCTGCCTCCCTCCTCATTATGTTTCTGTGTTTCTCTTCCAACAGGGTGTGATGGAGAGTTTCCTGGGTACAGCTCTGGCTGGCTCTGTCTTCTGCCTCTTCAGCGGTCAGCCCCTCATCATCCTCAGTTCCACTGGACCCATACTCATCTTTGAAAAACTCCTGTATGAATTCAGCAAGTGAGTTTCTTTCGTGCCAAATGACCCTGCAGTAGACAGACTGCAGTGTAATGTCAATGAGAGGATTATTTGGTAATCCCATTGTACAGAAAAAAACACAACAAATCTCCTGCTCCCCATTGTATGACCCCTCTTGATGATTCTGTGCAAGAGCTCCTTTCAGCTCTAGTGAGAGGGAAGACATTCGTTTAAAATGCTACTCATGCAGCAGCTTTCAAAGTCTGTATTGCTGAGTGAACAAAAGGGTTGATTTCCCATTGATTTGTTGGCTGTTTTATCCAGATGAAAGTGGGAACAAGTCTAATTGTGATCTTTAGTCTTAAATCCAAACTTTTCAGTTCACAAATAACAAATGAAGTCGTTCTACCAGCAATGATTGGCCCAAAGTAGCAGCCAAACTGAAATGCCCAAACTCAAACTCCAGGAGTATTTTTATTTTTTAGTGAAATCTTTTTATTCACTTTATGAATCCAGATAATATATTTGAGGAAGTGCGTCCTTCATCAATGCACTTACGATGCTTCTCTTCCTTCTCCCTCCCAAAGGAACAATGGCGTGGATTACATGGAGCTACGTCTGTGGATCGGCATCCACGCCTGCCTGCAGTGTTTCATCCTGGTAGCTACAGACGCCAGCTACATCATCAAGTACATGACGCGCTTCACTGAGGAGGGCTTCTCCAGCCTCATCTCCTTCATCTTCATCTCCGACGCCATCAAGAAGATGGTGGGCTGCTTCAAATACTACCCCGTCAACACTGACTTCAAGCCTGACTACGTCACCACCTACAAGTGCGAATGCTTGGCCCCAGACCCAGGTGAGCTCACCCCTTGGCTCAGGGAGAAACAGGGGGATAATCCTCCAGGAGGCAGTGTAGATATGAGTCACCAGGTTGTAGAGGGGAGTAAGGGGAAGTTTACAGGACCAGGGTTTTACCCTAAAATGGTGAACTTCTGTTGCGTTATGGCCGTTCGTTGACACGATAGCGGCGTTTTTGGGGGCCTGAAAATGCAAACATTTGAAAACAGGCTCCAGAGTGTAATTTTTTTGCAAGCGCAACCCTCACCGTGTAAATCGGTTAAACACAACTCCTCTGAAAACGATGACGACACGGCCTCTCTTCGCAACAGAACGCTATGGACGGAACAACAAAAATCATTGTGTAATGTTCAAAACACCTGTTTGGAATACGCCACAGGTAAACATGTCATCAATTTTTAATGTCATCAATAAAAACAGGAAAATGGTGGTCAAATAATTTGAGGCAGAAGCTGTTGATAGGCTAAGCATGGAAAACCACAGGTTTGACCTTTAAGAGGAGAATGAATGCTCTCCTTATTGGTTGGTCTCCCTTCCATGTAAGATCATTTGTCTTTGTGCAGTAAAGCATCCTCTGACTGTGCTCTATTTATGGACATACAGAGTTTCAAGGAGTTCTTTAAGTCACATACTTTACAAAGTGCCTCTTAAAGCATTTTAGCTTGCCAGTATGCAGTGATGGGTCACATTAAAGAAATATGGTAACTTATTGAATTCATGAACGTGTAATGGGGTTTTTGCGTTTATCTGTTGCTGCTATCTGAGCCCATCTGCTTGGTATGATGATAAGAAATTGAGGCTCAGAAATGTCAAATATATACAGTGTGTTTGAGGTTATTTTGACACAGTATCACTATTACATCCTTCACCAGAGGCATTGGCAAGAGAACTTATACTAAAAAGTGATTCCATATGTGCTTCCATAATGATCAATTATAAAGGACATTTTTCAAAAAGGACGGTAGATCTTGAGATGAGCTGTCTAAGGTGATTATCCTGTTGATGCTCGCCAACTTCAATCATTGTATCTTAAATTAGATTCCATCATAGCTCTAATTCCCTCATGTTCACTAATCTGTTTTCTGTTTTGGTGTTTTCTGTCCTGTGATTGGCAGTCTGCAGACATTGATTTCTGTAACTGATTTGTCTCTTGTTTGTTTTCGCCATGCACAAACAATCTGACTGCCGTCTTTTGCAAGTGAGTATCTCATTGTTGGTCTGCATGGGTTTTCGGAGTGCTCTCTGCATTGTCCAGCAGCTGGAATCTCATTAAGTATCTTTTTCCCTTTTGTTTTTCTCCTCACCCTCTCTTTATTTTCTCTCTCATTACCTCCCTGCCTCTCTCCCATTCACAAACAGTGGCTGCAATGATTTTCAATGGTTTAGTTCCATTGCCAGATAACAGCTCTTCTGTCTCTGGGGTAAGTACTTGTTTTCATACATTTATGCACCTCTATTTTGGTGCACTGGTTTTCAAGTTGAATGTTTACAGGGTTGATAATATTCCAGCTTTGGCCAGAATGCATCACAAGGACGGTTTAAAAGCCCCACATGACAACATTGTTATTATCAACTGTGTCTGACACAGAGGTCTTTTTGCTCTCTTTCTCCTCTTTGTGTGTTTATCACCACCCATCCCATCATCCTCTCACTCCCCTCTGTGGATTAAAACTCCACAACAATTTTCACCGTCTGTGTTTACATTTTCCTCTCTGACTTTTTCAAAATACTGCCATTCTTCATCACTTCATCCTATTCTCCATCATTGCCGCCCACCATCCCAGTTGAATGTGACAGCTCTGGACTGGAGCCAGCTCAGCAAGAAGGAGTGTCTGACTTACGGAGGCTCTCTGGTGGGAAAGTCCTGCAAGTACGTCCCTGACCTGGCCCTCATGTCCTTCATCCTCTTCTTTGGCACCTACACTATGACCGTCACCCTCAAGAAGTTCAAGTTCAGCCGCTACTTCCCCACTAAGGTGATCTGTTTTCCACCAACACCAATACTACTACTACTATTACTTTACTGCTACTATTATTATTATTATTATTATTATTATTATTATTATTATTATTATTATTATTACATGAAATGCCCAGGATCCCCTTCCACGGCTGCATTGTCTTGAAGATAGATAGATAGATAGATAGATAGATGGATGGATGGATGGATGGATGGATGGATGGATGGATGGATGGATAGATAGATAGATAGATAGATAGATAGATAGATAGATAAACTGTCACGCCAAAAAAATCTCAAAATTCTCAGTAAATTGTTCATGATGATGATGATATAATAAACAGAATATTAATATTACATGAAGTCTATTTTAGTCATAGTTAATAGCGGTCAGCATATCAACATGTACTCTCTCCTTAATGTCACGATGCGTCTTTACTTTGGGTACAAGCAGAAATAACAGCTTCTTCAGCTTGGTGGTAAAAATAAATAAGACTTCGTACTACTACTATTTCACAGTGGTGCGGTTCAAATGTTTGCCCTGAACCTGCTCACCTGCTGTTAATCAAAGGATACACCACACCTACAAGTGACCTCATCCTACCTCACCTGGCATCAGATCGTAATATTATCACAATAATAGTAATAACAAATACAACTAAAACTCCGAGACAGGCCATTCCAACACATGATCAGCATAATTCAAACAGAAAATGCATTATATATCAACCTAAATGTGAACTAATAATGCAAATATGCAAAATGGCTTCAAGTTATTTTAGTTTACTTCAGTAATAACTCTTTGTACAAGCAGGGTCTTGTTGTGTGTGTCCTTCAAGTTAAACAAACATTAACTTTTAGCATAAAATATTTTCCAAAAGATTCTTTTAACTTTTAAATTGCAATGTTTGCATTCATGTTTACTCGCGATCCTCTTTCCAGCCTTTGTTGGTGCACTAGTATGTTTCCCGTTACAGTGTGATGTGTTGGCTGTGTGCAGCCTTGTGGTTGTGCACACTGCAAACAAAGCAGGGTACCTTTCATACAATGCTCCACAGCACTAATTGTGGTCAAAACCTCCACAGGGTACCTTTGGTGAACACATTAAGAGGATTGATGAGCCAAAGGACAAATGTAGCAGGAACTGAATAATCAAACTAAGAGAACTGACCCCTTCTTTTCACACACACAGAGATGGTACATTGACTCACGTGAAGCCAGGCACAGCTCAGCTTTTTCAGTATTTATGGGTTGCTCTTATTAGCACTTGCCTCTGTTTTCAGCCCTGCAATAAATAAATAAATAAATAAATAAAACACTGATTTGACCTATTTCACCTGTTCTGTTTCTCTCTGTCTGCGGCACCAGTTGAGGAAGCTCATCAGTGACTTCTCCATCTTCATGTCCATCATGACGTTCGTGGGGCTCGACATGTTGATGGGACTCAAAACCCCAAAGCTAATCGTTCCCACTGAATTTAAGGTACAGCTTCTTACTTTCACTTTCATTTCTGTCCCATTAGAAATAAAACAACAATTTCTGGATTGTTTGACTGGATCGATGACGCTTTAAAGGAATATTTCCAAAATTTGGGAAATTCACTTTCTTTCCAGGAGTTAGATAAGAAAATCATTCCTCTCTCCTTCATTCTCTCCATGAAATATGAAGCTAGTGTCAGGAGACAGTCATCTTATCTGAGCTCAAACACATTAAATGGGTAAATGTCTAGCATCACTTTGTCCAAAGGTCAAAAAGATTCCCCTATAGCACCTCTAAGTTTACAGCTTGCTGTTTTAAGGGGTTGACTCAGATTTTTGGTTGGCCTGTAGTCCAGTGACTCCTCCTAGCCATGTTATTTCTCCCACTTGTTTGGACATGCAGTCCAGTTCAGCACCACTCCAAACTACAACCTCAGTAATATGGTTTAATGAATACCTCTCTGATGGTGTCAAGCAAAACTTAACATAATTATCTTTGTAGAGATAGACTTTATCACTGAGTCATTGTAGTGGACTGCATTAGACCACGGGTTCCCACAATTTTCACCACCTGACCCCCAAAGTAACGGTGCCAGAGACTCCCGACCCCACTATCCCCAGAAGTGGTTGAAGCACACAAACATTAAGCACACACGTACTAATAGGCTTATCCAAACACGCATATTTTTATTCCATGGTTTTCTTTCAAATGTATCTACAATTTATCTTTTGTATCAATTATAGCTAAAATAGACTATTTCTAATCATTTTTGAATTTTATTTGATTTCCGGAAATCATCTCCCGACCCCATCATTCGCGACCCCCACTTTGGGCACCCTTGCATTACACTTTAAATATGCACCATGTAATGCAGCCAGGCTGTAGATGCCTGGTGTCTCGCTGAATGGACATGTATGAGTAGTATTCATTTTCTCATCTAACTCTCTGCATCAAAGGGCATTTCCCAAAAAAATACCAAACGATTGGGATACTGATTGAAATGATCTCATAATGATCTTATTCTCTCTATAATGTGGAAATGAGCTGCTTCGTCGTTATGGAAATGACGTCTCCCCATCCCAATCTCCCTCTAGCCAACCAGGGCGGATCGTGGCTGGCTGGTGATGCCGTTTGGTAAAAACCCATGGTGGATTTATCTGGCCAGCTCTGTCCCTGCCCTCCTCGTCACCATCCTCATCTTCATGGACCAGCAGATCAGCGCAGTCATAGTTAACCGCAAGGAAAACAAACTTAAGGTCGGTATGCTGCTGAGATAAATGACTTAACACTGTAGAAAAAAGGAGTCTAGACATTAGATTTGTTTTTGAGTTCCCTTTTTCATATTTATGCATGATACATATATTTAATAATTATAATAAAATGGTTTTGTTGCAGGTTGCCACATCTGATATATTGTAGTTTGTTTCATTTATTCAGTTCATTAATCAAATAGCAAAGCCAGAGATAAGAAAACATTTTCACATAGAAGCCCATCATCCCAGCCTCATGAGCTCTTATTGTATTGACAAAAATGATCTGTGTCTGGTTTTACCTGGTAGAAAGGCTGTGGCTATCACCTGGATCTGTTCTGGGTGGGCATCCTAATGGTCACCTGCTCCTTCATGGGTTTGCCCTGGTATGTCGCCGCCACCGTCATCTCCATCGCCCACATCGACTCCCTGAAGATGGAGAGCGAGTCGAGCGCTCCAGGAGAGCAGCCTCAGTTTCTTGGGGTCAGGTAAAATAGAAACACTAAAATAAAAAGACTGTAACTTATCCTTAATCCTCAGGCTGCCACTGGCAATATCACAGCATGAGTCCTTTTTATTTGAAATACAGAGAAGCTGTGTGAAAATGACCGCACAGTCTCTTGTGTACCTGTCATCAATGTCCCAATATACAGAGAACAAAGAATCACAGGCATTTTGGTGTTTGCTCTCACCGGAGTCTCCATCTTCCTCGCTCCAATACTTAAGGTATGAAGAACACGGGGGAGGAATCACACTTGTTTGTTCTGGTTCTTTATCCAGCATTAACAATACACGGCTTTATTCTGCATGCTGTTTTCAATTTATTCTCATCAGGGTTGTGATGGAGGGCAAGGCCTCCTAATATCGTGTTATTCACCAGTTTAAAGCGACAGGAATAAAACCTGAACAAGATTATCTGACTATACAACTCGCTTTTGTTCATATCAGTATAGGCTAGTCACTTTATTATGATTTTATTATCTATTACGTTGTTTCCACTACATGACAATAGAAAAGCTTTGCAAGTGTTCAGTATCAAAGATGTTCTGAAATAAATATGGTAACTAAATTAAACAAATGGTTAAATAAATGCAGTAGGCCTAATGGACATAGAAAACAGCATGGATACTCTGATGATTGACCACATCAGTAACCAATCACGTTCATATCAATAAAGGTCGAGTAGACTAGTGGGCTAACTGTAATCAACAATTACAGACGTCTTAAGATTATGACATCACGTCAGGTAAACCAGGACACTGACTTTCTACACAAGTTCCAAAGCAAAAAACATCCAGCCTGCCCATGTGTTCAAATCACTGGAGTATGTATTTTCCCCGTTTCCAATGTGTCATGAATGCAGCATCTGTACGGCCATATATATATATTTACAGCTGAAGCTAGTTGGTTGATTCAGGCGATGTTGTTGCTCCAGCTAACATGAGTTTACTGCATAAATAAAGCAGTATTTTTAGAGCTTGCAAGCTCCAAGGTTAAATCCATATTTTGAACATTAATTTAGCACCAAACAACTCTTCCCTATGTAATAATATAGTGATGTAATGGCATCGGGAACAGAGAATAATTTAGTGTGTGTTCTTCTCTGTCCTCTCCACTGTTTGTTCTCTTTTCAACATGGCTGCCTTATAACTCAGCAGTACACTAAAATATGGCTCTGAAAACATAAGAGGCCAGAAATCGGTTATGCAGTTAAATGGAGCCATTTGATTGGTTGAAGAGTCATATTATGATATAAAATGTAACATGAAACGAGAAGTGTTATTAAGGAAAACGCCATTATAAAATAAAAACTGACTCTTCCATACATCACTAGCTGTAGTTTGAACTTAAATACACTAAAATGAAGTGACTGTAACAACCGTAATGTATTTTCTTCTTGCTGCTCGTAGTTCATCCCCATGCCTGTGCTGTACGGCGTCTTCCTCTACATGGGTGTAGCTTCCCTCAGTGGAATCCAGGTATGCTTTGTTCCAGCTGCTGATGCTTCTTATCATAATAAATTAAGTTATTATGGTTGGACGTCTTACTTATTGCCTTTTTGACAGCAGGCAGGAAGCAGCTTATTTTAAGCTGCCAAGTAAACAAACAAGCAGGCAGGCAGACATGATCAGCAGAGTCTTCACAGGCTGCAGAAAATGAAAATAAAATAAATAGAATAAAACTGGGGGATTTGTCAGAAGCTCCAAAATTGTGTACAAATGCTAATGTGGAATTGAAAAACAAGATATCAGACGTGCTGCTGAATATATGAACAGCACCTGTAGGTGACTGGGCTGTAATTATCACTGTATGGCCTGGTTTCTCATTATAAGAACCAATATCTAGAGTCATAATTAGATGCATTTAGATGAGTTAAAAACCCTGTCTCCTGGGGCTCTGTGGTAGTGCTGGAGCAAATGTTTCTGGATTAATCATTTATATTGGTCTCCATGTAATTAACTTGTGCTGCTCAGACCTTTAGGTCTTCTCTTCCATTTACTCCCTTTTGTCATTGTCCTCAACAGTTCTGGGACAGGATTAAGTTGTACATGATGCCGTCCAAGCACCAGCCCGACTTCTCTTACCTCCGCCATGTTCCCCTGAGGAAGGTGCACCTCTTCACGCTGGTCCAGATCACATGTCTGGCTGTGCTCTGGATCCTCAAATCCACCTTCTTGGCCATCATCTTCCCTGTGATGGTATGTGATCAAATGCATTTGCAACACAGCTTCTGGTGAATCCTGAATTGTTGTACAATGGTTTAGGAAGAGAGGCAGACCCTTCTTAACACAAGGTTTCTACATGTATCCTGTATGATCTGATATAATCTGGTAGCAAAATGCGTGAAAACAAGGCTTTTCCCATGCATCCAGGATGCGTTGAGGGTGCTGCAGAAATCACTCTTGCAGAGATTGAACCAGCATTTTCTAAATCCAATTCAGACCAGAGCTCATAAATGAGATGAATGTTAATGGGAGTTAAAATGTGGCCTGTGTATCGGTGCATGTCTGTGTTGAACCTTTCAGATCCTGGGTCTGATGGGCGTCCGTAAAATGCTGGACATGGTCTTCTCCCAGCATGACCTGGCCTGGCTGGACGACCTCCTGCCTGAGAAAGAGAAGAAGAAGAAAGATGATGATAAAAAGAAGGGCAAGGAGAAAGTGAAGAGGAAGCCTAAGTCAGATGACGGCGAGGAGGAGGTAAGGAACTCAAAGTTCTGCTGCCCCCTGGTGGAATGATGGTTCATGGCACATGTTTCTGATGATCCCTCTGCATTGTGTGTGTTTGCAGGACAAGGTTCACGCCTACTCCACCCACTCACCCAGCTCAGAGTCAGACTTGGACCGCAGGTACTGTGTCCTTAAGCTGCACATCCCCTACAAAGATCTCATCTATCCTGATGTTGTACAGTCCCAGTGGGGGGCGTACTGTCAGGCTGCTAACACACGCAGCTCTTACGCACAGTAAATGTGCACAAATTAAAGGGCCATGTCACTAAAATTACTAAAGAGGGTATATTTTCTTAATTCCTTGTGGTACTTTGCTGTTGAGATTAGTTTCACCTCAGGTGGGGTCGTTTTTGAAATGCCACAGCAAGAAAGTGGTAGCATAGCTTTCAGGTGAGCACTATGGGAGCAGGCATCGCAGTAAATGAATGACAGAGCATCGATCACTTAAAGGAACACTTAACCCAAAAGTAGTCATCTACTCACCCCTGTACTGATGAAAAGTCGGAGGAAGTTTCTCAGTCCTCAGAACTTTTCTGGAGCTTCAAAGCAAAACAGCGTTGCAGCATTCTCCAAAACAACTGAAGAAGATGGGGACTTATTTTAAGACACAAAAAAGGAAAAGAAACAAAAAAAAAAAGATCCATACACCTTTTGTGGGCTGAGAAACTTGACCCAACTTTCCATCGACATAGGGGTGAGTAGATAATGACTGAATTTTTATTTTTGGGTGAACTGTTCCTTTAATACGATGTCTTATGATACACTGTGCTGCAGAGTGAAGACTACACCATGTAGTAGAGGAGAACAGCAGCCTTGTGTTTACTCCCTGTAATACTTTACATGTTTACCTCTGAGATTTCTGCAAGAGTGGAGGTGATGGGATTTTGTTTGTGTTGCTCTCAGCAAAGCAATGAGTAGCTGCAGCTCTCTCCAGAAACAGTAAACTAATTATCCACAGAACACACGCAACAATAGAGAGTACTTCCAGTGAAAAGTGTTTAAGGAGAGCTGCTGAATTGTCTGAACGTTTTCTGTGACATTTATTTTTAATTGTACAACACAATGAAATACAGCTTGCAATCACTGTACAAAACATCATTATTTATAATGGAGTTCAGATGATGAGATCTTACTGCCTTAAGAAAGAAGCTGCTCCATTAGTGTGGTGGTATGGCAGTGGATACTTCTCTATAACAGGGTGAGCAACACCTCCTTTGGTGGCAGCAGAAATCTTTCAGAAATATATTAAAAACTTGGGGAACTAAAACTTTTCTGCATAGTTAGCCACTAGAGGTAAGTTTGTAATTTGGGTGCACTGGCCCTTTAAATACTGTATATGACCCCAAAACTCTACACTTTGTTGAATGGTTAAATGATCGCACCCTAACTTTAAATACTAGACACAGTAGCATGAAGGTAGTCCTTTATTATTATATTGTGGTTTTGCTTTGCATTGCATTCCCCATGAAAAACAACCCATCAGCTTTATTGTTTAGTGTGTCATTTGCTTCCAAATTCATTTATTATTCTATTACATCCTATAATAAGAAAACGCCCTTTATTGCTTAGTCTATATTCCTTAGTCCAGTTTCCTCTCATTGTCATGTTTGGCTCAGTTTCCTCTCTATGCACTTTAAGGCAATGCAGATGATTGTAATATTTTTAAAGTGTAATCCTGCTGCTACTCTTCCTGTGTCATGTGTTAAATGTCTCACAGTACACGCCCTGTGCTGCCCTTTGTGCACACAACTCAGTTTGTTGTAATTCCTCATTGATGTGTGTTGTTAGTTTTGACATGTTCTGAAAGTCGGTGAGTGTGAGGCGACGGCTGGTGACCCGAAATGAATACTGTAATGCTTGATCTGTGTCTCAAAGCCTCTGTTCAGAGTTCTTTGTTAGATTAAAATAAAATAAAAAAATAAAATAAAATAAAATGCGGTATCTTATATTAACTGAGTACGAAGAGAGGAGTTACTATGGGCCGGTTTGTATGATCATCCACCTGCAACAAGCATCTTTGTTTTGGTTGTTTCTTTTTCCTCCATGTGCTGAATCTCTTTAGCAAACCCGTGATGCTCACACCTGCATGTGAACTGTAGCCTGACCCCAACCCTTACCTGGAGCTGCAGCAGTTTCAATGGAGACGGTTGCATTGCAAGTGCAGCTGATGAGGCTATTTCTCAATATGCTAAACATTTAACCACATACATTTTGTTTGTTCCTTTTTCCTTTGCGGGAGAAATTCAAAATTGCCCATCATGTCTGCATTGCTTTGAAGGAGGCATGGTTTGGAATTGACTTTTGATTAATATGTTGTGAGATGTTGCTCAAGAAAATTACCTTTGGGGATTTTGTTTTATTGAACTTTGCTTTGAACACATTTCTATCACCAAACCTTCCAAACTGAATAATCCAAGGCTGAATAATCCTACAAATCCATCTAGTGTTTGTGTGTAATCCTGCTAACAATAGTAGTAGTAGTAACTGTAGTTTTTGTGTATGGAAAATGTTGAAAAAAGCATACATCTGTATGTTAATAAGGAAAGTGTAAATAAATTCCTCGATCTGCCCCTTTATTCTGATCTGCACCAAAATAGATTTTTGGCCCATGCCCCATCCTTTCCTTTCATGGGAATATATCTCACAGATTCTGTTAACCATCCAACCAACAAACAAGTACACAAACAACACTGATGAAAACATCACCGCCTTGTCAGAGGTGATTAAGTTTTGTACTGAAATATAGTTTAATTTGTGCTGAAAATTAATATTTAGAAAAAGGATTTTTCCATGTGCTAAAATATAGTCAGCAATCTAAAGAGAAGATATACTTTATCATTGCATTTTCATCACAATATAAAGGTCCTCTATTCAGTTCTTACTTTTATAGTTAATTTGGCATTGAAATGGTTGGAATACTAAAATACTGTCAGTAGTGAAAAGGGGCTCCATCTTTGCTCTCCATTGGAGATGAAAGTGTCTCTGTTAAGGTGAAGGTTTGTAAAGAGTCAAAACAATTTGATTCTTATGTTCATGGTGTAAAAAGCCTGTAAAAAAGTTCCCTGTGCCACTCATTCCCAGTCCAACCATTAGGCACTGTGACCACAGACAACCACAGCAGCTCACTTCACCCAGTGTCACTAACTCGGGCTGCTGTGTTCGGCTGGGGTCATGATGCCACACGGCTGAGCTCCTCCACCCTCCCCGGCCTCCTCCCTCAGCCCCTGCGTCTTTTGGCCGTGGGTGTGTATGGTAACCGGAGCTTGCCCTTCCTTAGCATCACCCTCCACCTGAAGATCTCCTGCCCGTCATCTCCGGCCGTGCCTATGGGACAAAGGATGGCCTGCGCCGTGCCCCAGGTCAAGATCGAGATGGAGTCGGACTACGACTCAGACATCGACCACCCCCGCCTTCGGGACATGAGCAGCGAGACGACGCTATAAAGTCGAGGCTCGGCATCTTCTTGACAGACCAGTGCACAAATAAGTGTGGGTGAGCAGCTGGACATAGCCAGAGCTGACCCATGGACAGAATAAGGTGCAGACTGACAGTGACACCTTCAAAGACTGGCTGATCCAATCAATGATACTGGAGACGCTTTTAACTGGAACATTTTACTCTAAATAATATATAGTAAATGTATTTTGTTTACTTGTATGATGTAAATAGTCATAATAAGAGAGGAAATATTCATGTGCTGTATAGGACAATATATTTGATGTGAAAATATTTATGTTACTACATAGCTATTTATTCTTACTGTACTATTAATGCTGTTACTCCAAATACAAACTAATCTTGAAATCAGTTCCATGTCAAAACTCACTGTACTCACTGGAATTTCACAGCAGCCTGTTTCTCCAGGAGACATAAAATGAAGCATTGTTTGAGAAACAGAACTATTTACCATGAGGTTTTGAAGCCACGTCTACTACTGTATGTTATAGCCTGTGCATCTTCTCATTTGTTTTTGTGTTTGTGTGAATATGTGGTAGAGGGCCCCCGATCCCAGAGAACCACTCTCCTGTTCAACACTCCACATGGGCACATTAAGCTGGAACAAAAAGAAACAACCAAAAAGTTCTGATGTTGCTGAAAAGGATTGATTTATTATGGAAAATGTAGCATGCAGGTTCATATTTATGTTTTCACTGTATGAGAACATTATTCCTACATTCCACTACATGCATATAACAATAAGAAAAGCACAAACGATGGATATTCATGAATTTAAACATGTAATTTATGTCATTAAAATTCCATTATTCCAAACTGTGATTGTCTTGTGTTTGAATTTAAAGCTTTACCAAGAAATCTGTTGAACATGAAATCATGTTACTTTTCTACATTTCCTTTCTGTATCACTGCGCAGAGGAAAGCTTGCATCTGCTCATGTATGAGAGGCTAATTAAGATAGCTAAGCTAACATTACAGCTTATGGATGGAGGCATTCATGTTCATCTGGCCCTGACAGGAGCAGGAGCCTCTCCATGAGCAGATGGACACTTCCATGTTTGGTGATTCTGTGTTTTTCTGTAGAAAGAAAACAGTTCCTGTAAGAAACTGCTCACAACAAGGATTATGGCTCATCTTGAGTAACTGGCTCATGATTTCTGCACATATAAAGTATTGTTTGCATCACAAGCAGAGTGCTATCTAGATTCATCATATTCAAAATAAAGTAGACATATTTTATTGCAGATATCTCCTAATCCTGGCAACTTTCACCAAAACAATGTAGATGGATAAATGACACTACTGGTGAAAAGAAAAAAAAGCATTTTTGATTTAGGGGTGAAATATTCCTTTAACAAAGATACACCGATCTGAAGGGCTAGGTGGCTATTAGCACCAACACTGATCTGGTTAAATAAATGGAATTTGAAGTCTGGGAAATATATTACCTTCTTCAGTATTCACAAAAAGAAGGCATTTATAATGGCATATATAATATGTATTGTTTACATCCATGTTTGCTAGCTTGGCGTCTTCTGAATGCAAAGTGACCGTTGAATGTGTACATGATACACACAAAACAGGGAAAAAGTCTTATATAGTTCTATGGTGCCGCAAGTGATCAAAAAACCCTACTGATCACCTATTTTCTCTTTATTCACTGTGACTATAAACCAAAGCGATCCTTGGCCTCATGTTATTGTATAAATAATTTCAAAAAGAGGTTCACAGACTTTAACTTTTAGGACAAGGATCAGTTTTATCAGTATCAGTGATGAAAGCAATAAAGAGTGGTGTGACCCTACGTTTTGAAATTACATTTATTTCACCTGTGGTACAAAATACAACAGAGTTATACTGTATGTAAATATAAGGGCTAAGCAGTATTTTCTGTATTATTTGACTCATTTTTGAGACAGTAAGTCCATAATTATACTCATAACAGCAAAGGGACACAACGATGGATCTATAAAACAGAATTTTAGTGACATTACTATTATTAATAGTAAAAATTATAAATATCATTCCAATTTGGAATACAGTCAAAAAGTTTCCTTATAAATAATTCCATTAAATTCTTTTCTCCAGCCACCCACTGTAGGCTTTATTAACTCTACAACAATCAAACTACAATATCACCTTAAAAAGGATGAACCTAAATCATTTTCAGAATTTAGTCTCAAATTTAAAATCCTATGCACCCAGTGGTTTTATTAAAGGCCTGTAGAAGCGGGACACGTCACGTCAGCACACATGAAGTGTTCAGCTGTGTGTAAGACTCTTTGGTGAAGCCGTCAGCAAAGCCCTCCCCTTCCATCAGTGTTGGCCTCTTGTTGCACATGGGGCACAGTTTGTTCCGCTCCTGTGAGGCTCTCATCCAGATGATGAGGTTCCACCTTTGGCCGGAGGAGATGGGCAACGCCCCGTGCATTTGTTGGCCACGATGGAGGAGGCCCTCTGTCACCCTGTGTTCAACCTCTGAACACTCCGTCTCACTTAAAGGCACCTGCAGGGGCCAAAAAAACAACAACAACAAAAGAACATTAACTTTAGACATGATTTGGCTTTTTTGTATGAAAATGATATCATCAAAATGTTCTGCAAATTTTAACTATACTTTAATAACAATTAGGGAGTTTCAGGTTTCTAATGGAATTCAATTACAATATTTCTTCACTGCAACAGGCAATCTTATATTATCACCATTTATCAGCATAATTAAAAGCATATAAAAGTGACTTTTGCATCTGCGATAAAGTTGGTAATCTCTTGACATTTGTTGTTCTTCCAGTTTAGCTTGTCTACTGTGAAATACAAACAATTTATTTCTATAACTAGGAACATTCCCACAGGTACAATAGTCTAAAAGTCAGTGAAAGAGAAATAAAGGTTTCATGATCCTTTTAAATTCTGTATTTTCTGTACTACCCATGTAATAAGACATTTTAAAGATTTGATGAATGTACATTCTGTCACACTCAGCTACATGCTTTTTTTTTCATGATTACATCTCATCAAGTGTGTTTTGGACAGGAATTTATTTCAGTTTCGACATTTCAACATGAAAAATAACTTAATGGGTAAATTTCACAGACACAGAGCAAACAAAAGTCGTCCTGAATATGAATCTTTTTGCTAGAAATTAACTTAATAATCGTCTCCTTATGACGATCCCAAAAAACAAACAAACTCATTTACATTACTGTATTATGGAAAATTTGTTTGATGAGTCCCCCCAACAATTGTTTCTTTTATCTGTTATCCTTTTATTTAATGGTTATGTGTTATTAAAGATCAGTTGGTATTATCTTATATATATATAGACACATATATGTATATGTATGTATTGTATTATGTCTATTTATTTGTTGTAGCAGTTTCTGCACTGCTCTCTTGGCCAGGTCACTCTTGGATAAGAGATTTTTAATCTCAATGAGGATTTTACCTGGTAAAATAAAGGATATAATAATAATAATAATAACAATAATAATAATAATAAACAAATTGCTTTTCAGTAACACTTTCTATGACATCACTACATCCTCAGTGGGTATTGGGGGCATAGATAATGTATTATAATGCATTCATAATACTTACTAGCTACACTTAAAAACACATAATGCTTTCTGATGCACTATAACAACAGTCCTAAAACATATAGACCTGATTTACAAATAATTATAGGATCAAGTGTCTTATGGATGATCTTTACTATATAAACTAGAGGTTGGCTGACTGATGGGGCATACAAGACATTATGACTACCTATACTCATTTATGCTCACCTCAACAATCAACTGTAGTGTTATAATAATCCATAATCCATACACTGATCCATCCACACTGATATGTTATCATTGTATGTGTTAAGTACAGTGAAGTACATATTGATGCATGCATAATCATAACATTTGATTTGATTTGATTTCATGTCATTGGTGTTAAATAGGTGTGAATGATATTGGAAAAAACTCCCAATGCAGTATCTTTTTTTCTAAATATATTTTGATACAAAAAGAAAAACAGGAAGTTTCACCAGATTCATGCAGTGTATTATTCCTGTCAGCTATCAAGCATCATTGATCTTAAAGACTATATGATGTATTATAAGTGATTATTTTGTAAAATTGCTAAATGCAGAGAGTTACAAGTAAAACATGTCTACTTAAGTTATCAAGTTATAAATCCTAGATGATGTACTTAAAGAAAAGTAACTGATGATACTGTAGGAACTACAATAACATGCATCCTTGCCACAGTTGATTGTTGAGCTGTGTATAGGTGAGTATAGGTTGTCATGTCTTATGAGCCCCATCAGTCAACCTCTAGTTTATGACTAGTCAAGAGCATCAATAAAATAAACTTATAACAAGTCTCATCTATAATGTTTTACACCTGTTGACATAATGCAGCAGAAAGCATTAGGAGTGCTTTATAATACACCATGAATGCTCCAATAATGCACAACCAAGTTCTACAAAGTTTTAGGTTATTCTTATCGTCACAATAATACGTCATTTATTCAACTGTCTAAAATGTCCTGTTTTTGGTTGATATTGTTTTTAAAAAAGTACACAACTATTACATATTGCTACATGTAGTATAATTGTAGCAGTACTAATAGTACTATAAGTATAGAAGCAAACATTCACCTGTTTCATGTCTCCAAAATAAAGGTTTCCATCAGTGAAGTCCTTGCCCAGTGAAACATTCAGAGTGACCTCTGCGTTGTCGTAGTGGTAGCTCAGGTCCAGGTCTTCATTCATGTCATACTTGACAACAAAGGCCTTGTGGCTGTCCAGACAGCGCCCCCCACAGTCCGGGTACAGCAGAGAGGTGAGGGGACGCAGGTAGCACTCACGGAGGGGCGTGATAAAGCCCTCGTCAAAGCCCAGTTCATTGAGGAGGATCTGGATCAGAGGGAAGAATATCATGAATAAACAGATTTATAAGATGATGTAAAACACGTTTAACTCTCTGACCTTCTCACAACTAGACAAAAGTCAGAGCTCTTTCATGGCTTTTTTGTTTTTAGCTTCCTAATTCAAGGTTTCAGCTCCTAATCCCAACAACCATATAGAGCAATTAATTTTAAATAATAGAGTGCATGTGTGTTCGTCTGAAATGAGACCTGACTTTCTTTGAATTTCTTAGATAATCCATCATGTACCTTTTATATTTCATACTTCATCTCAGCCTATAGGAGTGGATGCATTACCCCATAGTGGTTCATGGTGTTGGGTCTTCCTTTAGGGGCGGAGGACTGCTCAAAGTGTTCCAGCTCCTCCACCAACTCCGCACAGAAGCTTTTCTCAAACACAGGGAAGCGGTACACCCGAGCTGCTTCAACAGAAAGATGGGAATAAATAACGTCGTCGTCTAATTATGAAAATGCATTATAATAAAATATAAAAAAAATATGTAGAATGTTGTAGAATATCTATATTCCTGAAAAGAGAGATAAAGCATAACAGGACAAACTACATTTACAAAGAAAAGATCAAATTTAGAACAAGATGAAATTTAATAGACCCCACTGACTCAAAGGGGGAAATAAATTAAATTTAACGAGCCACATCACACTTGAGAAAAAATAATTGACCAAATCACATTCAAAATCTAATAAATTACTGTGAGATTGTCTTTCAGGAAGAACGATTTACAAAACCTTCATTTAGAGGATTGAGAGGAGGAGTATTTAGAAAAATGGATCAAACATGTCTCACACTGCAGAAAGACTTCTTAACAACAGAGACATGCTTCATATCATTCCTGGCTGGTAAACATGTGCACCTTGACAAAGAAAGATTACACAGTTTACAAGATGTGCTTCAAAAACCAACCTCACTCTTTTCTTAAAAACAGGTATAAGTTGTTGCCGTGGGACGCAAAAAATAAAAAAAAGGTAAAAACTTCTAAATAGCAAAAAAGGCAGCATGTGGTTGATGTGTATGAACAGTTTGTTGGAGATATATGAAATAGCTTTTTACGTTACGCTCCGGACAAACACTCCACACTCAAAACAGCAAGGCTTTTTAAAGCGGGCTATGTCTACAATAGGCCATAAACTTATCACTCCTTGTACTTCCACCTGTTTTAACAAAGACCTGTTAGCATTATGGGCTCTCTGATGTCACCGAAGCCATCAAGACCAAATGAAAGTGTTGTCCAGCTCACCTGCCTCTTCCCCCAAAAGGTCAAAGAGATCTTCACTTGTGTCCCTGCCTTGACAGAACTCGACGATCTGCTTGAACTTTGGAGCGAGGTAGGACTCCTGAGGAGAGGTGGTGCGCAGCATCTTAACGAGGTGTGAATGTCATTACCAGTGACACCATTAGCAGCGTCTGACAAATACCTGCAGATGGTAGACGTGAGGATGGAGAGGCTGGTACACCTCTTTTATAGCAACAGCTCGCTCAGCAGACGTCACACCAAGACGCCGTCGCCTGTCCACCTCCTGAGAAACCTAAACAGAGGAGCCATGCAGTTCAGTTACAGTCTAGTGGTGATGTAGCCCTACGTGAGTCACCTCATGTTTCTTGTGATCACAACTTCATTATCTTATGTCATAACAAGGGGCCGTGAGGTGTGGACCTAACTGTATCCTCTGCTATCTTTGCTTGATTCTCTTCTAAGCCTCTTTCTCTTGAGGCCAGTCAGGTAACCTTTAAAATGTGTCCACACGGTTACATATTATTTGTCATCTGAGGTATGAGAATAACACTGCCACCAGCAGTCCTTTTTTTAATTATTGATTTAACTGGCCATAAATAATAAATTGGTCTATAAAATGATTGAAGAGTGAAAAAAGTCCATCAAAGTTTCCCCAGAGTCAAAAGTAAAGTCTACTAATTGCAGCCAGACCTCGGGTGGAAATTTGAGGTCAATATTGTCTTTGATATCAGTGAGTTTAAAGAAAATATAAATCAGACAATATATATTAGCTGATTGCAGTATTTTAACATTAACACATAAGATGAACAAAGTATCTTCATAAGATCTCTCTGATTTTTATCGTAAGGAGTTTTAATGATAACAAAGAGCTACATGAGTAAGAGAGTGTGAACAACAAGAGCTGTTTGGACAATGGTTCAAATTAGGACATGTCCTTCAATCCTTCAATATCATGATGCTGTAACTTTCTGTGGACAGCTCTTATCATAGAGCTGTTTGTGACGGGAACAGACAAGGAGCCAGAAGGTTATGCCAAATATTGAGACGTCATGTAAGATCGCTATATGAGTGTGTGTTGCAAGGCCAAAGTGACCCTGTTAGTCTACTGAGCGATGATGTGTGTATTAGAAGGTATAAAACTGCAGCAGAGTGGCTATTGTGTCGATCGTGTCATTCATCATGTTTGGAGGATATTGAAATGACATTAAATGATCCCGTGGACTGCAAGCCAAAGTCTCCTCGTCTTTCTTTGACTACGCCACTGTCCGCCACCACATTATCTTTGTTACCTCTGCCAAGGAGGTAATGTTTTCACTCCTCTCCGTTTGTTTCTTTATTGGTTGGTTTGTTGGCCGTATTACGCAAAAATTACTGACTAATAATAATAATCCATAAAATATGATGGGAGGATGGTTCTTGGGCAGGAATAGACCACATTAAATTTCTGTGCAGATCCAGGATTTTTATTTAGTCCCTCTAACATTGCAAGATAGGGTATTTTTCTACATTTTCTTTAATTTCTCAGGAAATAACACAAGGATCTGGCACATTTACATGGCAGGTATCTATGAGTGTGTGCAATTTGGTGCAGATGAAAATAAAAATGTGGATCCACAAGAGTTAATGTTTGGCTATTACAAATCCAGTAACCTTAAATTATGGTTACAGAGCTATGAGTTTGATTTTGGATTGGCTTGATAGAGTTAAAGTGGACTGTTGGACTTTGTTGGAGTTATGCGCTACTTAGTGTCATCTAGTTTAAACTGTGACCTATATGCTGTATACATTGCCAGACATGGTACATTGTATAAATCTACATGTGTGATGATGACATTGCTTCTAAATGCCATGTCAGCCTAGATTGCCATGTCTGTAGTGAAATATTTACACATGAAATGCCAATAATCTTGCAATATTGCCGATATTTCAGCATGGCCTATTGATTGGTCCAGCTCTACTTGAGGTGTCTTGCTAAGTTCTACCAACAGTCCAAACCCCATAAATACTGGCTTTAGTCACAGAGGGGTAAGAAAACCACCAAAGTAGTGAAGAATAAGTGAATATTGGATATTTTTTACTTTTATTTTACTCAAATTACTTAATATAATTATTAAATTTCAAACATATAAGTGGCTGTAACTACAGCAGTATTATAATAGTCATTATAGCAGCACTAGTATTAGTATTTCTTAATAAAAGCAAACTTAAAGACATTTGTCATTTCATGGTCACACAGTTTAAATATTTTCTTACCCTGTTCAGCACGTCCTCATACTGATGCTCCGTCACACAACCAAGACTCCGAAGCAGCTGCGCAGCAACAATTAACATAAAGCACACACTAGTCAGTCAGCGGAGTTTACACGATTTACAAACAGATGTTATGTCATTCCACACAGCTGGTAGTTGGGTTCTACTCACAGCTTGGTAGTCCAGTCTGAACTGCTGCTCCGACACAAAGCAGACATGGAGCTTGTACTCCTCCAGGAAAATATTTTCAGTTGTGAAACAATCACAAATATAAAACTGTGGATTTCGGCTTGTCATAACTACTCACATAAACAAATAAAACACGGAGGAAGACGTAATCACCAAAACTGGTAGCTTACAGACAACACAGCTAAGTGTTAGCAGCAAAACGTCACACTTCCGGTTCGAAGTCTTCAAAATAAAAGTCTCAAAAAAACCAATTTATCGGAGGGTCCGCATATTATTGATAATACTTTTTTTTTTTTTTTTTGGAAATTACTGTATATAAATACATCAATGTCAGGGAAATTTGGTGCATACTTTAATAGCAGTCAAGCATAGATAGTTAAAGTTATTGTCCAACAATTAATTATGTCATACTGTCAGGTTTCATGAATGCAGGAGGAATGTTGTTTCTCATTACGTGGTAAAATCTTGACATTTACACTAATTAATGGAATTAAATGAAAACACAGCAACATGCTAATGACTCCGTCCTAGAATTTCAAAACTAAACGTTCAAACATCAGACTTTGAGACAAACGCCCCTTAGATTTGAATAAATTTATAACCTTTATATCCTTTTGATGAGGGTAGGAAGAAGTATCATTGCTTTCCAGAAGGGGGCGCCAATAAAACAAATGGATACCAACGCAATAAATGCAAAAAGAGAAGAAGAGCAAGAAGACGAGAGCACGCAGCCTTCATCCTGCTGTGCTTTTGTTTTGGATGATTAATCTTCGTTAGCGGTAGATAGCACTGCTGCTAACTATGCTGAATTACAAGTAGCATATTCATGATCGCTGTGTGTTGTTTTAATAAAGTCTAGGCGGAAATGTTAAGCGTGGAGTCGTTGCAAGTGGCTGAGGAGGAGGTGGTTGAATCCAGCACCAACAAACTCTGTGACATTTACACTTTTGTGGCTAAAGGCTGTTTTCCTCAGACGATAAATCCTTTACGAAAGAAGAATCTCAAAAGATACGCCCAGAAATTCATCACTGATGGTAAGGCTTATTGTAAAACCTCAATTTACCGAGAGAAAAACCACTGAGAATGCATCGCTGTTCTGCTCCAGTAGACGTCTGTCAGCATTCAAAAACATTTTTATTAAAAAAAGGTGTATAACTTGTAGGACATAACCTAAGATACATCTATAGGAGCCTGTAGGAAAATTCGGCTCATTGACTGAATGTCTCAGTTTATCTAGCGCTGTACAGTTGAGGCTAATTTATTCACCCCATTGTATAATAGTTTTATTCGCAAAATCTACAAATCATCAGCTGTTCGAATAATGAAATCACGAAAGAACAGTTTAAATAGCTTAATACAACAGATATTTCAAATTTTCCTCTCAATTATAACAGTAGATTTTACTTTTACTGACCACTGCAGTCTCTAAATGATCCAACCCCTTAATGGCAAGTGTGTCTAGTACTTTGTGGAGACTCTTCAGCTGTTATGACCTGCTGCAAACATGTTGCATATCCAGACACCAACTTCTGGCAGCATTCCTGAGCAATCTTAGCCCATTCCTCATGGACAAAGCCTTCAGCTCTGTGATAATCCTGGATTTACCTGCTGCAACCACCTACTTCAAAACCCACCAGAGATTTTCTATGGGATTCAAGTCAGGTGACTGTGACGGCCACTCTAGGATGATCCACGACTTCTTCTGAAATCAAGCCTTGGTGGACTTGGGATCAATTGTCCTTTTGGAACGTCCAATGACGACCAAGCTTCAGATTCCTCACAGATGGCGAGATGTTTTCTTCTCGGATTTCCTGATACTTGATGGAATCATCTTACCCTCTACACACTGCGGGCTTACAGTGAGGAAGCAAAGCAGCCCCAGAGCATCACAGAACCACCGCTACCGCCTGCATTCTTCCTCCTCCAGACATATAGGTGATCCGTACACCCTAAAAGTTCCAGTTTTGTTCCATCATTCCACAAAACAGCATCAAAAAACCTCTGTCCCTTCTCTAGATGGGTCTGAGCTACTGGAGCCCACTTTTCTTGTGCTTTCAGGTCATCATCAGTGGTGAACGTCTTTGAGTTCGTAAATGGATCCATCGTGTAAATTTAGGCCTTGACAGAAAAAACTTTGGGACTTTACTGCAAAAGTAAGTCTATGAAGGTTGGCGCAGTGTTTTTACATATCTTATTTTTAAATGTGTGCTCATATGAAGGATGCTGCTCAGAGGGTTGAATAATTTTGAGACTGCAGTTGTCAGTAAAAGTAGCATTTTTTGATGAATGTAAAAAAAATAACTGAATAAACTCTTTAAACTGTTCTTGTGTGATTTGGTTGTTGCAAACAGCTGATAAATAGTATATTTTACCAATAAACCTAATATACAATGGAGGTTGAATAACTTCAGTTTCAACTCTACCTAAAGATTTACATCTTTATTTAAGAGGGCAAGCTGTACTACGTGGGACCCAAGAAAGAAGAGAAGAGGGAGGTGGTGATAGAGGCTGAGAGGAAGAGGCAGATTTTTCTCGAATGCCACTTTAATGATATCGGTCATCACCTGGGCCAAAAGAAGACTGTCCACAGGATCCAGAGCAAGTACTACTGGCTGGGGATCATCAAGGACGTAGTGGATTGGGTATGCACATTTTTTATGTCTTCAGTGTTCTGTTATAATCTCTGGGACATAATGATAATATTGGCTAACCTTAACTATAACTTTATGATGTTTCAGATAAAATTATGTGAGACCTGTCAGCACACAGAGAGGAATAAAAACATGGCAAGGACGGTCCGGCCTATTAAAGTGGACGCACCTTGGGATATTGTTGGGATTGACTTCATAGGTTTTTGCCTCAACTGATTTGATCAAATATTTTTGTCTTTTGTTTAATTTCTCTCCACGCTTTGAGACCTGTTGTCTGTCTTTCTCTTCTGTTCACCAGGACCTTTCCCAGAGACCCAGCAGGGCTACACCAGTGTGACAGTCTTCATTGATTACTTTAGTAAATGGCCAGAAGCTTTTCCAGTGCAAAGCATAGATGCTCTCTCTGTAGCAAGATGTATTTCCAAATGCATATACAGGTAAAAACATTTTCCAATATCCTGAAATATCACACTTAAACTGAAACTCTAATCTACGACTCTACATATCTAGATGTAATTTACCACTTCTATAATTATGCTGTAGGTTTCTGTTGTTATATTGAGCCTATAGGTTTGTGTTGTTGTTATATTGAGCCTATAGGTTTGTGTTGTTGTTATATTGAGCCTATAGGTTTGTGTTTTTGTTATATTGAGCCTATAGGTTTGTGTTGTTGTTATATTGAGCCTATAGGTTTGTGTTTTTGTTATATTGAGCCTATAGGTTTGTGTCGTTGTTATATTGAGCCTATAGGTTTGTGTTGTTGTTATATTGAGCCTATAGTTTGTGTTGTTGTTATATTGAGCCTATAGGTTTGTGTCGTTGTTATATTGAGCCTATAGGTTTGTGTTGTTGTTATATTGAGCCTATAGTTTGTGTTGTTGTTATATTGAGCCTATAGGTTTGTGTCGTTGTTATATTGAGCCTATAGGTTTGTGTTGTTGTTATATTGAGCCTATAGGTTTGTGTTGTTGTTATATTGAGCCTATAGGTTTGTGTTGTTGTTATATTGAGCCTATAGGTTTGTGTTGTTATATTGAGCCTATAGTTTGTGTTGTTGTTATATTGAGCCTATAGGTTTGTGTCGTTGTTATATTGAGCCTATAGGTTTGTGTTGTTGTTATATTGAGCCTATAGGTTTGTGTTGTTGTTATATTGAGCCTATAGGTTTGTGTTGTTGTTATATTGAGCCTATAGTTTGTGTTGTTGTTATATTGAGCCTATAGGTTTGTGTTGTTGTTATATTGAGTCTATAGGTTTGTGTTGTTGTTATATTGAGTCTATAGGTTTGTGTTGTTGTTATATTGAGCCTATAGTTTGTGTTGTTGTTATATTGAGCCTATAGGTTTGTGTTGTTGTTATTTTGAGCCTATAGGTTTGTGTTGTTGTTATATTGAGCCTATAGGTTTGTGTTGTTGTTATACTGAGCCTATAGGTTTGTGTTGTTGTTATATTGAGCCTATAGGTTTGTGTTGTTGTTATATTGAGCCTATAGGTTTGTGTTGTTGTTATATTGAGCCTATAGGTTTGTGTTGTTGTTATATTGAGCCTATAGGTTTGTGTTGTTGTTATATTGAGCCTATAGGTTTGTGTTGTTGTTATACTGAGCCTGTAGGTTTGTGTTGTTGTTATATTGAGCTTATAGGTTTGTGTTGTTATATTGAGCCTATAGGTTTGTGTTGTTGTTATATTGAGCCTATAGGTTTGTGTTGTTGTTATATTGAGCCTATAGGTTTGTGTTGTTATATTGAGCCTATAGGTTTGTGTTGTTGTTATATTGAGCCTACAGGTTTGTGTTGTTGTTATATTGAGCCTATAGGTTTGTGTTGTTGTTATATCGAGCCTATAGGTTTGTGTTGTTGTTATATTGAGTCTATAGGTTTGTGTTGTTGTTATATTGAGCCTATAGGTTTGTGTCGTTGTTATATTGAGCCTATAGGTTTGTGTTGTTGTTATATTGAGCCTATAGGTTTGTGTTGTTGTTATATTGAGCCTATAGGTTTGTGTTGTTGTTATATTGAGCCTATAGGTTTGTGTTGTTATATTGAGCCTATAGTTTGTGTTGTTGTTATATTGAGCCTATAGGTTTGTGTCGTTGTTATATTGAGCCTATAGGTTTGTGTTGTTGTTATATTGAGCCTATAGGTTTGTGTTGTTGTTATATTGAGCCTATAGGTTTGTGTTGTTGTTATATTGAGCCTATAGTTTGTGTTGTTGTTATATTGAGCCTATAGGTTTGTGTTGTTGTTATATTGAGTCTATAGGTTTGTGTTGTTGTTATATTGAGTCTATAGGTTTGTGTTGTTGTTATATTGAGCCTATAGTTTGTGTTGTTGTTATATTGAGCCTATAGGTTTGTGTTGTTGTTATTTTGAGCCTATAGGTTTGTGTTGTTGTTATATTGAGCCTATAGGTTTGTGTTGTTGTTATACTGAGCCTATAGGTTTGTGTTGTTGTTATATTGAGCCTATAGGTTTGTGTTGTTGTTATATTGAGCCTATAGGTTTGTGTTGTTGTTATATTGAGCCTATAGGTTTGTGTTGTTGTTATATTGAGCCTATAGGTTTGTGTTGTTGTTATATTGAGCCTATAGGTTTGTGTTGTTGTTATACTGAGCCTGTAGGTTTGTGTTGTTGTTATATTGAGCTTATAGGTTTGTGTTGTTATATTGAGCCTATAGGTTTGTGTTGTTCTTATATTGAGCCTATAGGTTTGTGTTGTTATATTGAGCCTATAGGTTTGTGTCGTTGTTATATTGAGCCTATAGTTTGTGTTGTTGTTATATTGTAATGACCAAACAACATAAATCTCTGAGGTAATCAGGTTTACATTGTTATAATGTGATCAGGTCAGTTTGTGTTGAACAGCACAGGAACATAATATTGATCCTATCCTGGTCACAGTGGGCAGTACCTGCTCTTCCTCTCTCATCATCTTCATCACCTTCCATCTTTCTCTCTTAATGTCAGGAGAGTTTTTGGGGGGTGTGCCTCACTGATGACTATAAAAATGACCTTTTACAAATGTATTCACTGATTAAGGAAAGAGAAACTGGATCATATTTAATTTAGAAAATATTTCCTGTTTTTTCCTCTGATGTCCTCCAGCTGCTCTGCCTGAACTCTGTGATTTACGAAGTGTACTCATGAACAGATGGCTTTATTTGTTGTTGAAGTACCCGTACCCTGCTGCTAACTGAACACAGCCTCTGAGACGAGCTAAGGCCAGGCTGATGACTGGGAGTCCACTACTTTGGTGGTTTTCATAGTTCCTGATGGATAGCTTTAACGTTACGTGTTGCAGCTGCTGACAGACTGTTACTAGCTAAGTAAGCCATGCAGCTAATGTTAGCAGACCCATTATCTGACTAAACCCGAGGTGCCAAGAGCAAAACCTTGCAAGAGAATTCCCTGTCATCAATCTCTTGGTCTTGGGGCTTGTTTGCCAAGCTCTTTTAAAATGTTATCAGCCGTGTTCACTGGTAGTTAGAATCTAGCGGCACGATTGTAAGGTTTAATCACATTCTGCGGCAAAGCTACGATAAACACCTATCCACATCCGTGACTCGTCCCTCCCTACCTGACTGGTTTTTCAGGAAACATAGAAATATGTGGAAGCAAGTAGCACTTTGCCTTTCATCTCATGTGAACTTTAATGAAATGCCACTTTTACATGCCAACTCGTACTGATACCTTTACAATGGTTTAAAGCTGAAATCAAACTCATTCCATTCTCTTTTCGATCAGGTTTGGTGCCCCTAAAGCAGTAGTGTGTGCACAGAATGCTACCTTCTGTGATGAGGTGAGTCACAAGGTTGATTTAACAGAACAAAGACATTGTAGCGATGCTGGGAGTCACTTTTGTACCCTTGTTGGTCTTTCGTTTAGGTAACAAAACTTCTGTGCGGTAAGTGGAGCATTGCACAGAAGGTTTCTCCTCTGGATCATCTTCAGCTCAACCCACTCCACGACTGCACCGTCTCTTTACTGAAGGAAGCCGTGGTGCAGATGGTAACAGAGAAGCAGGCTGAATGGGACGACTTCCTGGACCCTGTGCTGTTCCTGTTTAGGACGTCCACCAACCCTACGACCAAGTTCACACCTTATTCCCTCATGTTCAGCAGGAAAGCGAATTTACCAAATGAGGTCTGCATTGTCAAGAAAGCATAGATTCTGATGGTATGTTTTGTTTCAGTGTACTAATTTTATTTCCTTCCCTCTAGACTGCTTTGAGCATGCTCAGTCACGACGACCAAGAGCAAGATGTATATTCCACGAAGGAGACAGCCTCATTTTGTATGACCATGATGCAGGAGCAGCAGAACTCTATGAAGCAGCTGGTAACTCTCAATGTTTTTTTTCTTGTACTATTACAACCATGATTCCAAAAAAGTTGGGATGCTGTGTTTTACATAAATAACACAGTGTGACATTCATTTTTTTTACTTATACTGAGCAACCGTAGAAATGCATAAATTGAATGCATTTGCATGCAAATTGTGATGCACTAGTTTGTATTAAGGATATTACCACATGTGCTCAGGAACACTTTAACATCATTGGTGAACACGTTTATTTTGCCACTGATTACATTCTGTGCTGCGTTTACTCAGCATCACAACTTTTGTGGAGTCGCTCTGAGTGACACCTTTCACAACACTTCTTTTTTTAATCATTGTTAATAAAGAAAATATTAAGAGCAGCTTTAAAAGTGTTGTTTAATTCACTGATTGGCAGCAGCTTATTGTGTCATTAAATCAACCAAAAGAAAAGCTAGAAGGCTTGAAAAAAGGCTAGCTGGAAACACTAACTAGCTGCAGCACCTCTGAATACTTGGTTCCTGCCTGTCTCATTTATGGGTGACTTCAGGTTTCTATCCTGCTTTGTTTGGGCACATTGTCGTCATGGTGATGTCAATGCACCGCTGTTGTTACCATAAAACTAAAATGACAAGCGTGATTCTTGCACTAGAGATTCCTGTTGCAGAAACTCCATTGTAATTGTTTACAGCACAGATTTAACACTTGTTTGTGTTATGAGACAATAATCTCATTGACAAATATTCACACACTTATGCACGTAACTGACTGCGTGTAACAAATAGCAGATAGTTTGTTTCTACGTTCACTCCTGTTTTGTGTCTGAATGCGTGTGTTCTGCATCCAGGTGATAGCCAATATGAACGCTACCTACAAACAAGAGAAGAAGAAGAACGCCAAGCGGAGGACGCATCACATGCCCTCGTTGACCTTTAAAATCACAGATCCTGTGCTCGGTGCAGGAGACTCGCCCTCCCCGAAGAAACTGAAAGAAAGGTTATATTTGGCCTTTCCTGTTGAGACTGTGTTGACCGCGGAGCAAAGCAGGCTTGAAGGCATAAAGACGGAGTTAGAGTATCACTTCGATGAGTCTGAAGTCCACTGAGGGGAAAATGTTGAAGAGAGTGGAGCACGACAACGTGTCGTCAGGAGCCGCCTGAAGTCTGGGACAGAAAAGACGGAGATCCAGGAGTAATGAGTTGGGATGACAGAGGCTCACGTTAGCTGAACACACTGCTGGTGTTAATGAATCTCACACATGGAAACAGAATCTGCTGGTCAATGTGATCACAGTAAACAGTGACATAAATGAATCAACATTTTCCCCTATTTCCCGAAACAAAGATTGGTTCCCATGAAAATGATGTTGACTCTTGTTTTCATTTGTCATGCAGTAGATTCTTAAGCTACAATAAATAATTGTATTGTATCATCTATTAAGCCCTTGTGTCTTGTCATTAAGTTTAGTTTTTGATACACATGGATAGAAACCAGTAAGCACTTTTATATTAATGTATAGATTAAATGTATATAGTGTAGTGATTTGAATTTGAACGCTTGGCTCTGCTGCCACCATTGATTGCAAAATGAAACCGTCTAAACATGAAAAGTCTGAATGAGCTAATTAATTGAGATGATAAGACTTTGTTAAATAAATGAGTCAGAGCTTTCACAGTAGTGAGGTTTAAGCTGTTAGTTTGTTTCTAATCAGTTCTTATTGATAACTTATCCAGATAGATAAATGAAAGTCACAAAAGAGATGGGGATTAACAACTTAAAACATTAAAGCTGCATCAATAAAGGTCCAATGTGTAGGATTTAGAGGCAGAAATGGAATATACTATTAATAACTATATTTTCATTAATGTAACCTGACACTTAGAATCGTGTTTCTATACGTTAGAATGAGCCTTTAATATCTACGGAGGGAGCTGGTCCTCTTCCATAGAGTCAGCCATATTGCACTGCCATGTTTCTACGGTAGCCCAGAGCAGACAAATCAAACAATGACTAGAGAATTCCCCACATTTTTAATGGCCACTATAAGCAGTAACACAAGCACATATGGCTCCACCACAATTAACCCTGGATGGACCCTTTCTCTGCAGCACAGAGCAGGCCAACATCTTTCATAGTGAGGATACGTCTATTTCAAAAGCACAAAAACATCTATCAGACCACTGTAGAACATGATGGAGGTTCTATGCATGTTTACTGAGAAAATCTTAAAATGTTGGAGCTTTTTAACATTACAAACTATAAGTGTCACAACTGCTGTCAAGGTGCTGGTCCTGATAGGGGGAGCTGTCCCTGGGTACTCCATATTGACTGATTTCAGCTTTTCTTAAAGACCAAATGATATTTTAAATTGGTTTCTCAAACAGAGCAACGAAGTATACGTCCATGCGTTTACACATTCATCTTATTAATAGGACTAAAGTATCAGTTTTCTTACAGGTTTTTGACATGGTGCTCCTTAGATATGTTTTAATTAGTTTCAGTTTTGACAAAGGATCTTTTGGTGCTTGCGACAGTCACAGAGTTAGAAATAGTTTTATAGATGAGGCTGCATCAGGGACACTTGGTAATATGGAGAGGTGCTTTCTGACTCTTGAACTGTGCCAAACTTGATTTCCTTTATGGAGGAGACTAATATGCATCTAATTGAGGGCATTTATGGAAAATCTGTGACAAGTCATCTTTGTATCGATCAGCTGTTCATCCTAACATAACTCAACAAAATGACAGAAGACCCTGACATATTAGAACAAAGAGTAATTCTTAACAGCAAAGCTTTTTTATATATTTGCTTTATTAATATTCCAAAATTGGCTCTGAATACAAGGTGTGAGATTGATCATTTTTGTTGACAGGTGATATCCTCCTTATACATTCGTTATATACTCCTAATACACACTTACAACACATAATGTTTAAATCAGAAATAACAAACATCATTCATGTACTGTACCTTTAAACACCTTTAAACAGTTATTAATCTCTATTACTTGTGTAGGAACTTTTTTTTTAGTGCCTCATATGAGATTTTAGTAACAATCTCAAGAGAAATGATCATGTTTACCCAGTGTCAGAATTTAATTACAACTGTTTTATTTTATAAAGGTTTAACAAGCATCACTTTCACCAAAAACATTCCCATTACAATGTGACCGACTCCACTTTACCCAATAGCCTAATTTAAGTGTTTTTGACTTGCAGCCCTTTGACTATTTGACACGCACTTGTGGGAGGAGCCACAATTTCACTTCCGCAAAAACAGAAGCCAGAGATATTACAAGGAAAGATATCTCACTGTTATCATTTTTCCGTGAATTTACAGTGCGTTTCCTAAATTGTTGAAGAGAAGCATGTTTGTCTGTTTGAATGAGTTTCGGGCCCTCAAAGAGACACGAGAGCTTTAATTCGCTCATCAACCGGGTACTTTAATGGCCCAATCACATTTCGCGCCGACTATAAATGTACCGAGTGGACACGTGTAGTTCCTATCTATATGGATAAGTGTACAATGTACAAAGTATAATTTCAGGACACTCTGGTAGATTGTTTGATTATGTGAACGTCGTGAAATTATACGGTTTTCTCTTTTCAATGTCAAATATCACAAGAAATTCAAACGCGAGTGTAGCAGGACACCTGTCGCTATACGTAGTTGATACCTGCAAAGTCTCACTCTCTCCCCTTCTTTTACAGAAACGATCTTTGATACCGGTGCGCACTAATGTCAAATGTCCTGCTCGTCTTGCTTGTCTCGTTCCAAGCGGCCACCGTATTTACGCCAGAGTATGTATTATTGTGAAAAGAGGCTATAGTAAATTATTTAACGTTCCTGGCTGGACATAAACGGATTTAATAGTAGAGAAGAATTGGAAACCTGACGCAACACAGTTTACCGCATGCTAATAGCTAACTTTCATAGCTAGTTATTCATGTTGTGTGTTCGCTCAATGTTACATCATTCCTGAACAATCATTTACAGCATAGTTACACCTTAAATTTAATTAGTTCTGTAGGATGACCTTAAATTTCCTCTTGTAACTACGAGCCAAAGAAGACAGGAAGTGCGCTCCTTCAAAATAAAAGTAAGTGTAAACAAATAATAGCAACTTGGTAGTCATTTCTGCTAAACTACGAGTGATGTCAAAATAATGTTTTTGGCGGTTTGAATCTGAATCTGTACTTACGATTACTGTGTTTAACTCTATTCTGACAAACAGCATGGAAATCAGAGTTGTTGTGGGTGGCTCTGTGTTGTATGGCCTTCTGGACCTGGTTGTCACCACTGTCCTATACACACATGGATCACACTTGAGCATATTCAAAAAGGATACTCTGAACTTCAGCATCCTACAGTCAGCGTTGGACCTCTGGGGGACTGTACTGCTCAGAGCCTTCCTCTTACTGGGGGCCTCCATAGGGGTGTCAAGGAATAGAGAAGACGGCCCTCCAAGGGTCGCTAAACTCACCAACCTCATCGTCTTCATCTCTCTGGTCATCATCACCTACAGTATAGTCAAGATGCTGATGCTGACAGAGCTGGGGCCTTTGGCCAACCATCCCTGGGTCCTGAGCCTGATATGTTGGACTCATGCCTCCACTGTGGGTTTCATGCTGGCCTGGACGCTGCTGGGGAGGTCCAAGTCAGCCAGAAGTTGCAACAGAAGTTGCAGCAGAGTTAGAGGAGGCTCTGAGGACTCTGAGAAGTTTGTGGAGACTGCTGGTGAGGAGGAGCAGGAGGATGGGCGTGAGAGGAAGAAGAGGAAGGAGAAGGGAAGCAAGGAGAACACTAGCTCTGGGGCAACACTGGGACGTCTCCTGAGCTATTGCAGAAAGGATGGTGTGCTGCTGTCTATCGCCGTCATCTTCCTCCTCATCGCTGCAGTGTGTGAGTGTCCATGACAAATCAATGAAAAACATCCAATCGCAGTGTTTAATCCGGTCTGTTACAAAGGATTACAACATTTGTGAAAATAAATTTCTTTTAATAGCTACTGTGTACTGTCTGTAGGTTATGTTTTACTCATTCCAGATACTTTTAGCTTTGCTGTCTCAGCTGTTTTGTTTCTCTTGTGGACTTTTTCAGAATTGCTTGTTTATTTTTTGTATTATCACATAGGACACACAAATTAGTAAATCCTAATTTAGTAAATCCTAATTTAGCAAAATGAGTTCAATGATTAATTATTAATTATTACAAATAATTTTTTTGTTCAGCAACTAATTTAATTTGACTCAATGTTTCAGCTCTTCACTAATTTTTCTCAAAACAAGTTTCTCAATATTGTCCAAGTTTTCTCTAAACATCTTGATCACTGGTGACATTTATGTGCATGCATGTGGACAGATCTTATGCTGTATTTCAGTTTCTCTTTTTGACCTGCAGGTGAGGCCTTCATACCTTACTACTTTGGCAGAGCAATAAACGAGATTGTGGTTCACCAGAGCATGGAGTATCTTATTAAACCAGTGCTCATAGTGTTAGGACTGGGTGTAGCCAGGTGAGTTTCTCTTGATGATATAACAGGTGGTGGTGTGTGTTGGTGAACATGTTGACAATGTGTCTCATCAGTGTGATTCATACTAGATCAAGAATGGCACTCAGCAGAAGGCATATCTCCGCCAAGGCCGAGAAATCCTACACATCTATTAGGTCTTATGGTACAGCGGCTAAAGATTACCCTTTACAGTTACATATTTTAATTCTGCAGATCGGGATTCTTATCTAGATCTACACAACACTAAACCCACCCATAGATAGCAACACCATAAATATGTGTAATTTTTAACATTGTGATTTATGGATTATTTCCTGGGAAAGAAGAGGAAATATATTAGCAATGCTAAGAAAAATTTAAAAAAGAAATCCTGGATCTGCCAATCTCTCTGATATCTCCACCAAAATTTTATTTCCAGGCCTTTGCCCCATCCTTCCAACAAGTTCTGTGTAAATCCATCCAGTAGATTTTGTGTACAGAGATTTTGTGTAGAGAGAACACACCTTCCCCAGAGCTTAAACTGCTAAAATTGCAAGTTTTATTATCTGAATGCATATCTGTGTAATCATTCTATTTCTGTCTACTTTATAACCCAGTAAAACATCAGATATGAAGACAGGATAAAACACAATGGAGGATTGAAGACAAAATATAACAATTATGGAGCCATTAGAGTGACAAATAATGTACATATATACAGAATACTTTGAATGTAAAAATGTTACTAAAAAAATGTGATAAATTATTATTATGTATTTGTTAAAAAACATGATGCAGATATAGTAAAATGCTTTATCTAACAATGTTAAAGAGAAAGGATTTTTCTGGATCCGCACCCTGATTTGGTTCTGTCTCAGAAAACCGTTTATTCCGATGGCTACCACTACAGAAAATTTAACAATGAAGATATTTTTGAGATATTCTACTAAATTACCTAATAACAGATAAGTAAACAAACAGAATGACACACAGTGATGACAAAGGGAATGATGTGACTCGGGTATGAAAGTGTTGCTAACTAGGACTTTAATGATTTATTAATTTTCTTTATTAAAACAGTGATCATAATGTGTTTTCTCATTTTACCATCATTGGACAGGAATCAGAAAACAGTGTAATCACATATGACAAAGCTAGAAGTCTTTTCTTTTTTTGTTTTGTTATTTTTTTAGGCATTTGCCTTCAATTGTATCGGACAAGTGAAGATGTTGACAGGAAATGGGGAGAGAGAGAGGGGGAGACATGCGGCAAATGGGCGCGAGTGGGAATCGAACCCACGTACGCCGCGCGAGGACTGCAGCCTCTAAACATGGGCCGCGTGCTTTAATCTGCACTCCGGCTAGAACTCTTTTTACACAGACGTCAGACTTTAAGACATAACATGTAGCATGTCCACAGTAAAATATCTTAAAACGACTAGACCTTTGTGATGTATTTTTGTTGAGTTGTGTACGTCAAGCCAACGTTGTGTTTCATTTGGAGACTTGTTGCCAAAACGTCCTGTAGGGGTTCAGAAAGTGAGTTGGGGAACATGACTAAGCATAACTCAAATTAAACTTTGAATATTTCTACCTGAGTCATGTCCAAAAGATTTTCATTGGCAGTGGTGCATTTTTAAAAGTAGGACAACAACTCCCATGATCCTAAGTTTCTTGAATTCTTTGTTTTGTTTTTATTGAGAGATGCTTGATGACCCCTGTACTCCCTCCTCAGCTCAGTTGCACTGGGAGTACGAGGAGGAGTCTTCACCCTGACGTTTGCCAGATTGAACCTTCGGCTCAGGGACCTTCTCTTCAGAAGTCTAATCAGGCAGGAGATTGGCTTTTTCGATGAAAACCATACAGGTGATGTAGGAGTACTTCATATCCATCCACCTCTGTATCCATCAACTTACATAGGTAGCCATTGTAATGTTATTGCATGCCTTTAACACCCTGTAGGTGACATCATTTCACGTCTGTCAGCTGACACCACCCAGGTGAGTGACCTCATCTCCCAGAACGTCAACATCTTCCTTCGGAGCACCATCAAGGCTGTAGGCGCCCTCATCTTCATGTGTGGGATGTCTTGGAAGCTCACACTGGTGACCGTCATGGGATTCCCCTTCATTGGCTTTGTCTCTAAGCTGTATGGAAAATACTACAAGGTAAAGTGGTTGTATGTCTATGTTGATCATTTAATTTGATCAAATTCAATTCACTTTGTTTTCCTCTCCCAGAAATTAAGCAAAGAGGTGCAAACGACCCTTGCAGAGGCCAACAAAGTTGCAGAAGAAACCATTTCAGGCATGAGGACGGTGCGCAGCTTTGCCAACGAGTGCCGGGAGGCCGACTCCTACTACGCCAAACTTTTGCTCATGTTCCAGATCAACAAGAAACAAGCACTGGCCTACGCTTGTTACATGTGGTGCAGTTCTGTACGTATGAAGTGGAGATGTAGCGCTCTAAATCTAATTTGGACAATCATATATATTTATTGAATCCTGTTTATCACAGTGTGTCATCATCAGGGCTTGTTTGTGTTTTGCAGTGCTCAGAGCTTGCTTTAGAGGTTGCTATCCTCTACTACAGTGGCCACCTTGTTATAACCCATCAGATGAGCAGTGGTGACTTGATAGCTTTTTTCATATATGTGCTTGAATTGGCAGAATGTCTGGAGGTATTTCATCCTCTCATTTCTTCCATCATGTGTATATGAAAACACTTACAAGACACTAATCCCCTTAACCCATGTGATTTATCTTCCAGAATATAGCATCTGTGTACACAGGCCTCATGCAGGGAGTTGGAGCTGCTGAGAAGGTTTTCGAGTACCTGGATAGGGAACCCAATCATCCAGCTGATGGCACAGAGGCCCCAGACACATGCACCGGTCAGGTTGAATTTAAAGACATCACCTTTGCGTACCCAACACGCCCTGAGACCGATATTCTCAAGGTTTGTTCTGGGGGCTGTCACAATGTTGATAAAACTCCAACTATTCAAAGTCTATTCACTCAGGTATCATTAATACCAGGCTTAGACTATGTTTGCTGAAGAAAGCACTCTCTTAATTGGTTTGTTTTGCAGGGAGTGTCATTCACTCTGCAGCCGAGGGAGGTGACCGCCCTTGTGGGACCTTCAGGCAGTGGAAAGAGCTCCTGTGTGAGTCTGCTGGAAAACTTCTATGTTCCCCAGCAAGGCCAAGTTCTGCTGGATGGAAAGCCAGTCCACACCCTCCGACACGACTACCTCCACTCCAAGGTCTGTCTACGTCAGTGTAATTGTTAGGGTTCAACTTTTAGGATTGGCTGGAGCACGTGGCGTCATTACCTCCGCCGACGAGGTTATGTTTTCACTCGTGTCCTTCTGTTTGTTAGCTCTGCCAGCGGAGTTTGGCGTAGGTTATGTGATCACATATGTCTCTCTGTCCGTTCATCTGTCTGTCTGTGTAAAAGTATGTGTATATGTTATTAACAGATTCTGTTGACATTCTGTGGTGGGATGGGCCCAGGGCCATAGATGAGATGATTAGATTTAAGGCAGATCTGGATCTTGATATTTTTTTTCTCCCGGTTCTGTTAAGATTGTGAGTTAAGGCATATTTTCATGTTTTAGTGAGTTTCTCAATTAGTAAGCTATAAGTGTCAATGAAAAAGTATATTCATATTTATGATTATTAATCCAGGAGACCAAAATACAAATTGCAGCAACAAAACAAGTACTTCATCTGTTTATTTTATTATATTATTTTTGTTATTTGAAAATGTTTTAAGAAATATTCCAATGTTGTGTATATACTGTAGGTGTAGAAATTAAAATCTAATGGCTGTTCTTTCAAATTGTACTATTACTAAATAGTTTTATTTTGTGAATAAATGTTTAGCAGTACAATAGTTGTTTTTTTAATGTACTGATGATTTGTTGGTGAACATTTTTTTAGCTGTTGTTGTGACTTGTTTTTGAAAATATGTCTTGATTGCTTCAGTTTTAATGACCGTGGTGTGGGCGGAGGTACGCGCTCTCTGAATGCTTTGTAGCTTGTTTGTTGGTTGGTTTATTTGGCAGTAGGATTACACAAAAGTACTGGGCAGATTTCCACAAAACTTGGAGGAGGGAGATGGGACACGGGCCAGGAAAGAACCAATTACATGTAGGTGCAGAGGCAGATCCAGGAATTTTTATAATGTTCCTTAACAAGCAAGATCAGGCATTTATTATTATTATTATTATTTCTCCACATTTTCCCTAATTACTAAAAAGCTGCTCAACCAATTTCCACGACACGACATGATAAACAGACATGTATTTTTAATAGTTTTTGGACAACGTTGGAGCTCACTGCTACAGAGGCAGGAGATACATCAGACTGTACTCCTTACTGGGATCAGCTCATCGTTGGTTATGGTCTTCGTCACTTAAAGCCTCCATTTGTTATTTTGTTTTTGCAGATCTCTCTTGTGGGCCAAGAGCCTGTGCTGTTTGCTCGGACAGTAAAGGAGAACATCACCTATGGCCTGACTGATACTTCAATGGCGGCTGTGGTAGAGGCTGCCATCAAGGCTAATGCCTACGATTTCATCACCAGCCTACCCAAAGGCTTTGAGACAAGTAATTAATATACGTGTTCATTTATAAGTCAGCTATTGATGTAGAAGCAATGACAGCTTGGAGACCCAGTCAGTGTCAGTGTTATTCCTAAAGAGGGATTATTTATGTTTTTCTATACCATAAAATAATAATATTTTTATTTTAATATTATATATATACATATATTATTTTTTAGGAAATACAGCTCAAAATACTTTAAAACAAAGAAATTATATGCACCAACCAACCTCACAAGAAAGAAGACATACATAAAAACAGGGATAGACAATTAATGTAACCTTGATAATAACAGCGAAAATAAGATAAAGATGCATAGAAACAATGGGATATAATGCCTTAATGTTGAATAAGATGGAGAATAAAAGCACTCCAAAATAATAGGAATAAAAATAAGCTAAATAAGGGATTAAAACAGAATACAAGGAAATATACATGGAAAAGTGCAGACTACCATTTATTGAAATTAAGTGACATATAGCATATATCAATTTAAGTAAAACACAACATAAGTTATGTTGCAAATGAGTTTGAAGCCTGAATCTGGAAAGTAATTGTTATTTAATAGAGATAGGTATTTAGGTTTCTTTTAACAACAATTAGTGAGCTGGTGTCCTGATATCTGTTGGTAGTTTGTTCCAAAGTTTTGGGTCATAATTTGCAAAAGCTTCAACCCCAATTTTCTTCAGCTGCTCCTTGAAACCTCCAGTAAACCAGATGAACACAGTGTTTTTGAAGGCAAATATTGAACAAGGGAGTTAGCAATGTCGCCTTATCTTAGCCCATTTAAGGCTTACCATATGTACAGCATCACATGCTGACTATTTGAAGTCTAATACAATTTACTATTATGGTTAGAGTGGCATATATTGAAACTTTCTTGAACTTATCTCGTTAGAAATTATTTTTAGGCTCAATAAGGTATTACCCCGGCAAAGTATTACTTTGTTATGAAACATACTATGTAAATGAAGTTGTAATATGTATTTATTATTGATACAAAACACCTCATCAACCACATTCTGCTTATTCTGGTGTATGTTATGTTCAAGTATTTTTCCAGTTCATCTAGAGACCTTTGTTGCATTTTTCCTCTTATTTCTAGTCATCTCTTTACAATCTGCCACTCAAACAAATTAAAAAATGCCCCCCAAAACAAAAAAAGGTCTAAGGTAACTTTCCATTTTTACAAAAAGGAAATGGAGAAAACTTCCATCTGCATCATAATAATAAAGGATGAGCAAGTGTAAATAACTTAAGCTTAACTCTGAGGGTGTTCTGTAAATAGTTTTCAAATGAATAATAAATACAGCAACTTCTGATCAATTTAGAGCTTAATTAATTTATTAGTCCTGGCCAGTTCTGGTTTAATCACCAACCTCCTTCGGTTTAAGCCCATTCTGAGTGTGGATACAGATAATCTAGTCGGTTGAACAGATACAGATAACGGTGTAATCTCTCATGCTTAGTAATGATGAAGTTGTACAGTTAAATTATTGCTCCTTGTCATTCCCCAGACGTTGGAGAGAAAGGCACTCACTTGTCAGGGGGCCAGAAACAAAGAGTGGCCATTGCTAGAGCTCTCATCCGTAAGCCTCGTGTTCTTATCCTGGATGAGGCGACCAGCGCCCTGGACGCAGAGAGTGAACACATCGTAAGTGAACTCGTGCCAAATGAAGTCTGTCAATTATCACACATTATTTGTATGTTTATTCATCATCATAGTTTCACTGATTCTGCTGCATATTCTGCAGGTTCAGCAGGCTCTGAACAACGCCATGAAGGAGCACACGGTGTTGGTGATTGCCCATCGGCTCAGCACGGTGGAGAAGGCAGACAACATCATTGTGATCGACGGGGGCTGTGTGGCCGAGCAGGGGTCTCACAGGCAGCTGATGGCCAGCGGGGGCCTCTACAGCAAGCTGGTGCAGAGGCAGCTTCTAGGCATCGAGACGGGGGCGGAGGTCCTCAACACACCCAAAAAACGCAACAGGATGCGTGAAAGGCAGCCGAGTTGTCAAAGCAGCACAAGTGAGTCTGAGTCCTGCGCTACTGCAGATGAACTGCCGTGTTTATAAATTAAATTTGACTGTTGGATGTTTTTGAGAGTTCAAAGCATTTTTGAATATTGTGAGATTTAACTATACAGTATGCACTTTAGAGGATATTTTCTGTAGATATTAAGTGTCCCAAAGTCTTAGCATTTTTATGAAAAGAGTTGACAAAGTCCTCAAGCCAAATTTAGACCACAGACCTCTCCACACACTCCACTGAAACCCATCATCTTGATATATTTTAATGTGGGATTCAATAATATTGTCATGTCAGACTCAGTTCAGGATAAAATCTGCTGTACTATGGATCTATATTTCTCAGTTCCCTATAACAGCCTGTGGACTTTCATGGAAATGACTCGGGGCATGCTTTTGCTGGGACAACAATAAGGATCCGTTTTCTAATGTTGCCTACCTCTGTCCATCAACATTATCACGTTCCGTCTTAAACAAGCATGTATGCAAGTGCGAGCACCAGAATGCCGACCGGAGTTCACTCAACAGCCACCGGCATCATTAATAACAAGGATTTTCTGAAGCTTCCTCATAGTGCAGAGATGAATGTATCAAAACATGTCTTAGGTGTCTGCATTTGCAAAGCGCACCCTGGAGGCAGCAAATAGGGCTGTCGTGCATTTAAAACCCAGTACTGTTTTTGTTTTTTTAAATCACACTAATTAACCTTAAATGTGATGTTGTGTTTCTTTCCAAGGCGTTGCAGATAATGTATTCATTTATAATTCAATACACTGTAATGTCTGTCATGTACTGACTTTTGAACTGAATGCTCTACAGAGATCTGATTGTTGTGAGAACAAATCAGTTCATGATGATGGTATACATCACTGCTGCTAAAAATACATATGATGATGACTAGAAAATTACAAACATGTTGGAAATGCTGCATTTAAAGTCTCCTCGTAAACCTCCCCTTCATATTTCAGTCAATGTAAATTGGATTGTGAAACTTTGGTTGAATTTGAACATGTTTTTAGTCGTAGCATCTCTAGCTACCTCTTTAATCACCTCTTTGCCTCTTAGTATATGGGGCAGAATGGCTTTTGTGTGTAAAGTTAGCGTGTCTGCATTGGTTCCTGCATTGGTGTCTGCATTGGTTCCCTTCGGCTTCCTTCTACAGTCTAACAACATCCAATATTGGTGAATTGGTGACTTTAAATTGGGGCAACTGGGGGCCTGTAAAGTGCAGTATCTGCAATTTTCACGAAATTCACCTTTTGACCGTTATTTTAATTAATTAATTAATTTTTTGATCTGCTGTCGTGTTTTCTGGAAATAATGGGGTTCCCATTTTGCAGTACAGTGGTGTGAAAATGTATTGGACCCTCCTGAATGAGCCTTTGGAAGGTTGACCACTTCTGGGAAGGTTCACTATTGCTCCAAGTCTTTTGTAGATATTGTGTCTTATTGTGGATCTGTGGAGACCCAGAGCCTTAGAAATAGATTTGTAACCCTTCCCAGACTGATATTTCAATCACCTTCTTCAACATCTCTTCTGTTTTTCTTTAGATTTTGTCATAGTGTCCTACTGGTGAGACCAACTAGCCAACTTAATGCTTCTAATAATGGTCTATTAAAGTGATGATTTGATTGAACAGGGCTGGTAGTAATCAGGCCTGGCTGTGTCTAGTTATTAATGCAGTTTGGTGTTTTTTTGGATTTAGTTTCTAAGGGGGAAAATACCTTTTCACACTGGTGATTTAGGTATCGGATAACCTTTTTGCCTTATTAAATAAAATAATCATTTAAAACTTGTAATTCCTGTTCACTCAGGTAACCTTTATTTTATGTTAAATTTTGTTTGAAGATCTGACACTGTTTAGTATGAGATACACACAAAATAATAGAGGAAACCAGTAGCTGGTTCAATACGTTTTTGCAACACCGTTTGTGCGAAATGCACTGTGAAACCAGGGTGGAGTGCTGTGACTGCACTTCCTACAGTTTGGCTTGGTTTCACCATGACGAATGTCAGATACTGCAATTTGCCTTTGTTTTAGGGTCAACTTTTGAAACCGAGGCTGTTATGTCACTAATGAGTGCAGTGACCAGTCCTGCATCAGTTACATGTACAAACATAAATAGAGTAAAATGAATATAAAGCTGCAGTACAGTGTGTGAATAAAGTCCTTCCAACAAAATTGTCTGCAATGATGGGAGAGTCCTACGGAGCCCCGAAAGGGACATGGGCAAAAAACCCCAAAAAAACATAAAGTTTCTGGTACGCACAAGAGAGTTATAAATTTTTTTTTTTTGCCCATGTCCCTTTAGGGGCTCCGTAGAGTCCAGAAAGTGGTCTGCTAATTTTGTTGAGTAAGATAACAGAGAATGGTATAAAAGTTCTCTTAAAGATGGTTCTCATTGCTGTGGGTAACCCAAATCGTCTTCTTGAAGGTACATTTTCAAATTCATGAAACAATAATGGGAAGGGTCCTGAGCTACTAATGTTGCTTTCCTCCTGGTTTGTCAAGTGTGTACTCTGCAGTGTACTCTGCAGTGCTAGTGCAGTAATGCTTATCTTTTATAGGGAGCTGTAAAATACTTCAGAGTACCTAATGAAAGTTCTCTTCAGTTTCTTCAAGTAGATGTACAAATTATATAGGAGACTGGGTTTTGCCATTGTTTAGGCATCAGGCAGGGTATCAGAATGAAAATTTAGTAGTTGTAGTAACCCAAAGCATTTAAAAACTGTGTGATATTCTCTCCACAAATGTTTAGCATATATATATATATATATATATATATATATATATATATATAGAGCTATATATATATATATATATATATATATATATATATATATGGCTGAAGAGCATTTTTTCTTGGAAATATTCGGCAATTTCTAAATTGCCGTTTATTTCCAAGAAAAAATGCTCTCAAAACAGCTCCTTGCTGCTATGGAACAAAATAATATATTTGAGAAGTTCCAACGTCACAGCACTGAGACAGCCCTCTTAAAAGCAACAAATGACCTTTTAATGAGTGCTGATAATGGTATGTGTTCTATCCTTGTGCTGCTTGATTTAAGTGCAGCATTCGACACTTCAGATCATGCAGGTAATTATTATATCTATATAACTACAATATATGGTAACTGCAGATTACAAGTAATCTGTCTGTAACTAATTGTGATCTGTCTGCAACTAATTGTTGTTGTATGTGTGTGAAACACGTCTCTCTTGAGAATGAGACCTCGTGTCTCAATGGGATTACCTGTATAAATAAAGGTTAAATAAAAAAAAATTAAAAAAAGTCCTTCTCCTTGACAGACTGAGGCATTGGGTGGGCTTATCTGGCACTGCTTTGGATTCTCATTTTACCTGTCTAACAGGAAGTTTTGCGTGTCCTCAAATAATTTCATGTCCTCACTCTCAAATGTCAAATACGGTGTGCCACAAGGGTCTGTCCTGTTCTCCCTATACATGCTCCCCCTCGATGACGTCATCCGCAGACATGGTGTCTCTTTCCATTGTTGTGCAGATGACTCACAGTTGTACCTTCCCGTGAAGCCCACCGACCTTGGCAAGCTGAATTCCCTACACGACTGCTTAATTGACAGATTGGATGTCAATTAACTTTCTTCAATTAAATACAAACAAAACTGAAATCTTAGTAATTGGGCCCCAGCAAGCTACCAAAGAAATAATGCCATCTACTGGTCACCTGTCCGAACACATTAAGTCTGTTGTAAGAAATCTTGGCGTCATGTTTGACAGCAATCTAAGCTTTGACAATCATATTACAAAGCTTGTGCAATCTTGTTTTTATCACCTCCGTAATATCGCCAAAATAGACCTTTTTTTAAATCATAGAGATGCTGAAACTGTCATACATGCTTTTATCGCCTCACGCCTCGATTACTGTAACATCCTTTTTACCTGTCTCAGCAAAAAAACTTTGAAAAGATGGTACAGAGAAGTTCCAAGCCAGGCTTTTAACTAGTACTAAGTTCCAGGATCACATTCCTCCTGTTTTAGCTTCGCTACACTAGCTCCCGGTTTGTTTTAGGATTGATTTTAAGATTTTATTGATTACTTTTAAGGCTCTCAATGACCTGGCCCCAGACTATATTGCAGATCTTTTAATCCCTTATGAACCTCTGCGCAGTCTGAGATCCTCAGGCAAAGGTCTTCTATAGGTTCCGGAGTCTAGGCTGAAAACTAAAGGGGACAGAGCCTTTGCCATCAGGGCCCTAAGGCTCTGGAATAACCTGCCTGAGGAAATATGGCTGTCCGGGTAAGTGTCTCTGTTCAAGTCTCATCTTAAAACCTACTTTTACCGAAAGGCATTTCCTGATTTTATCTGAGCTGTGTAGCCTTTGACTATTTGACTATTTGTTTAAATCTTACTGTCCCGGTTTTTTATTGAATTTTTAATTTTGTGTTTCTATATTTCCTGTCATTTGTGTTATGTTTTATTGTAAAGCACCTTTTAATGCTGTTTGGAAAGGTGCTATATAAATAAAAATATTATTATTATTATTATGATGTATGTAAAACCCTATATAAATATATATATATATATATATATATATATGGTTATATACATAACACATATTTATATATTTATATGGTTTTATATATATATATATATATATATATATATATATATATATAGTTATATACATACACATATTTATATATTTATATGGTATATATATAAACCATATAAATATATATATAATATATTTGTTTTTTGTCATAATTATATAGGGTTTTATATATAAAAACCCTATATAATTATGACAAAAAACAAATCTAAAAACAAACAAAACAAAACAATCAGCAGACCATAAAAGCATTTTATTCTGATAGCACGTGAAGGCAGCACTGGGCCTGTGTTTTCTGACTACTTCCTGTAAGGGAAGCTCAGTCAGCTGTCACAATCTGTAAGGCGAGAAGAGGGACCGCAGGCCAAGAGAAACACACAAGAAGAGCTAAAATGTGTAGTTTTTCCAGCAAATTTGGCGCTTACACGATGACTCAGCTCAACGAAATTCTGGAGGATGACGAAAAACTCACCCAAATGGTCCAGGAGATGGATGAGGTATGTTAAATGGTTAGCTTTGTGACGGCAGTCCAACGTTAGCTGGCTACTGACTCCTTGTTCTCCGTCACTGCCTTTCTTCCTCAACCCTTTGTTGTGCTATCCCGGCTACACGGGACAGTCACGGAAACGGTTTAATGGAGTCGTGTTTGGGATTTAATCATATCTAAGTGTTGGCTATCAAACTTCAGTGCCCTTAAACCTCAGAAAGGATAGAAACCATTAACCTTGGGACGAGCAGGTGAACGCATTGTCCCAAGTTTTAAACACGAGGAATCCCGGGCTGCGGTTTTACTTAAAAAACATCTAGTCAGTAACAAGTAGGAACAACACGGTTTACTAGCCGAACATAGAAATTTAAGCAATTGGATTGTACACTCCTTCACACAGTTCGTGATGTCAAACTCCTTCCTGAAAATGTGCTAGTTTATGGCTGACGTTTCTCCTGACGATACCGAGGAAAACAAAACTTAACGCCCTTAATAAAATATGACGTGTACATTCAGACCCAGACCAGAGACGACATCAGAGCTGTCGTTTACTCACGTTCATGTATTGGTGAATTAATCAATATGCCTCATTCACCAGGTTATTTCATACTTTCATTAGATCTTTAATCGAGGCTACGTGGAGCAGGTACAAAGTGCAAAGGCAAAGTGCAGTATCTGCATTTTTGCCCTAATTGGCAGTAGGCAATTCTCTTCAATCTGTTGGAGTGTTGTTACTCTACAGCCACATTTCTTGAGATATTGTTTAGTTTTTTATTAGTTTTTTTTATTCACGTATTTTTGCTATTATTATACATGTCATGCTTCCACTTATTGAAAGAAAAACACAAAAAGCTTTTCCTCTTTTTGGGAGTTTTGCAGAGTTGGTAATAATAGGATCTTTGGGTAATGTCAGGACCCCCTGGCCGTGTGTCAGCAACACAAGGACTCAAACATGTCCAACTATTCAGTCCAGCTTTGGGCTTTATCCTAAGTCTGACTTTGCCAAGCTAAGTTGCTGATAAGCCTCAAATTTTCCATAACAAGCCATATTCCTTAATACGGTTTTACCACAGAGACAGATTTGACTAAATTTTAAATAGGGTTATTTCCCATGTTACTATTCTTTGCAATGTTTCCTGTTTGGGCTCTGATCTATCCTTATGTCCTACAGTACTGAATCGGCCCCACCAAACCCCAGTGTTGGAAGAAAATTCCCACTGTACTCTTTCTCTCTCGTTTTACTGGAAGTGTAAACTCTTCAGGAATCTTCTTGCTCATACACAACACCTTCAACATGATCAGTAATTACAAAGATTAAACATTTTCAGGACACAGGAATTTTTATTGTCTGTCGTTATGGTGCTGTGGCTTTCACTCTGAAGGTTTCATTTCAGCTCATTTTGTGCACCAATGAGGGCTCGCTGCCTAAAATGCGATAAAAGCCCCCATCTGTTCAGTCATGAAAAACTATAAGCTATTATATCTCAGCTTAAGTGCATCAGATCCATTTCACTTTGTTATAGCAAGAAGAATACAGTATTGTGTTTGGATGAGAGTTGCTGCTGCGAGCGAGCCTATTCTGTCATCAGCTCTGTTTTTGATCCACACCCAGTATGATTGTCTCCATGGTTTCGTTTCCTCATCCCATAGGTTTCAGAGAGGGAGGAACTTGTTTACTTCAATCACGCTACAGCTGTTGACTTAAGTTAGTCAGAGTGATAGACAGTCAGAGTGATAGACAGTCAGTCAAGTACAGGCATGCCTAAGCCAAAGGTGGACCTGTCTGGGAAATGTTCTCTTTGTAACACATTTGATGGGAACAAAGGCAGTGGGTGTCGTAAGGCGTTGGATGAAACCCGAGAGCGCTGAGAAGTACTGCATATACAGCTGTAGTATATAGACAGAAACCCTCTCCTGAGATCTGCACATACTTTGCCGTAGGCAATAATCTTCTCATTTTGCAAAGCACACACTGAAGGCAGCATGTGTTGCTCTTTGAATAATGCAAATAGCGCTGTCACGCATTTTAGATCCAGTACATCCTGTTTTTTTCTCACATTAATGAACTGTAAAATATCGTGCACCTGTACTCACTGTGTATCACCATTTATTGTCTGTGTGTGTGTGTAATAGTAGACTTTCTGTGCAATGTTTTTTGAGGCAAGCGGAATCTGCAACATGTATTTTCAAACATCGTCGCATCTATTCAGCAACGTTTTGATCAGCAACCTTTTGAGTGTCTGCTGAGCTAAACCAGTATGATCTTAATTTGTAGGTGACCCAGTTCTATAATAATGTTTCGGTTAATTTAAGCTTTCTCGTTGGGCTTTTTAAAGTGAATTAGAGGGATTAAGCTGAACAATATTTCTTGCCTCTGGCTTCTTTTCTTTTTGTGGCATTTACTAATTCAGGACTGTATTTACAGGGCATGTATGCTGTAGTTCATTTGTATCAAATTACAGTAGAACAGATACATTACCTGTCAAAAGTTTGGACACACCTACTCATCGATAGTTTTTTCTTTATATGGACTATTTTCTTCTTTGCAGAACAACACTGACATCAAAACTAGGAGTTATGTTGTAAATAAAAAAAAGGGTTAAAACCCAACATATGTTTCATATTTTAGATTCGTCAAAGTAGCCACGGTTTACTTTGATGACAGCTTTGACACCTTATCTAAACTACTTTCATGATGTAGTCACCTGGAATGGTTTTCAATGAACAGATGTGCCTCATCAATAGTTAATTAGTGAAATTTATTGCCTTCTTAATGCATTTGGGACCATCAGTTGTGTTGTGTTGAGGTAGTGTTGGTATACAGTAAATCGCCTTATTCGACTACTGTAGTAATCCATATTATGTAATAGTCAATATAATGTCAAGAACCACTCAACTAAGTAAAGAGAAACAACAGGTCGTCATTACTTTAAGACATGAAGGTCAGTCAATCTGGAAAATTGCAGCAACTTTGAATTAATGCTCTAAAGAGCAGTTGTAAAAATCATCAATCTCTCTCTGTCATGAGGGCCGTCTCAGGATAAGTTCATTAGTTACCAGCCTCCGAAATCACCAATTAACTAACAGCACCTCAGACTAGAGCCTGCATGAATGTTTAACAGAGTTCAAGCAGCAGACACATCTCAAGATAAACTATTCAGAGGAGACGGCGTGAATCAGGCCTTCACGGTCCAACTGCTGCGAAGAAACCACGACCGAGCGATCCAATAAGGAGGAGTGAATTGTTGAGCCAAGAGACACAAGTAATGGACAGTAGATCAGTAGAAATCTGTGCTTTGGTCTGATGAGTCTAAATGTGAGATTCACGGTTCACCGCTGTCTATGTGAGACATAGAAAAAAGGGGAACTGATGCTATCTGCATGGTTCAGCATGCACCGTGGTTCCCGCTGTGAAGCATGGAGGAGGACGTGTGATGGTGTGGAGGGAGGAGGGCTTTGCTGGTGACAATGTTGGCCATTTTATTTAAAACTGTATGCACATTCAATCGGCATCAGTACCACAGCTTTCTGCAGTTACATGACATCCCCTCTTATCGACTGTCTGTTCCTGTGAGACGTTTATACGGTTGCTGTCCAAAACGTCACGTCTGGGCTCCATCCAGACAAGCTGAACCTACATTTTGTGTCACTATTTCAGCCTGTATAGAGCGAGACTGGACCACTGAAAAGTATTCGCCCCAGAAAACAGCAATGCGTTTAGTATGACGGAACAAGCCTGCAGTTAAAGATGCTATTTAAAGGTCTTCTTGAGCTTCAGAATGAGCGAATCAGCTTATGCAGAAGGATGGGTGATCACCTCAGGATATGACGGTGCAAAGTACAGTGGTATTCGACATATTTAGCAGCTTCTCCAACGTGAGATCTCTTTTCATTTTGTTGTTTTTATTTCAGTCCGACCTCACTGAAAGGAGAAAACGTGGCCTGTCTCGGTCACTTTTAGAAACTATTTTAGAAACCACCTACACTGGGATGTATTTTTTAGAGTTTTCCTACATTTGGTTGGATGTGTGAAATTGGTCCTTTGAGAAATAAGTAGGAGATCTTGTTTGTATTTAATCCTCACCTGTTCACACCATAGCATGTTGTTCTTCCATCTGTCTTTACAGTTTCGGTTCTAACCTGAACACTCCTAGGAGCACTCCATCTATTTTTGGACAAAGTTCTGTTTACCTTTAGTTAGAAATACTACTCGCCCTGTAAAAACAGTTTTATAATTTTGTTTCCTGCGGGAGGTTTGAAAATATTACCCTAATGATGTCATTGGGGTTATCTTAGCCTGGGCTTGAGACTTCTACAGGAAGCCGGCATTACAAATGTGTGTTCTGAGAATTAAGCGGGGTTGTCATTTAGGAAGCAAGGGCAGACTTAAAGAAATATAATATTGAGTTGCATTATGGGAAATGTAGGACTTTCTGCTGTGCTAAAAGTCAGGCTGTCTCAGCCTCTGCAGCTTCTTGTGACTCCTCCAGCTTTATGGAAGTGACATGCACTACCTGTCCTGTGTGAAATGTCAGCGAGCTGAACCTGTCTTCCAAACCGGCTGCGTTATTACGTCCTTAACAATGAGTCATGAACCACAGCATAACCAATTGAAGCCATTGATGATGGCTCCTCTCCATGACTCCCAGTGACTGTATAAAGAGAATCCCTATTTAGTATATAGGGCACTATATTAATTGTCAAACAATGTAAATATTCATGCTACACCTGTTTAGTGATGACACAAAATATAATACTTTAATGTCCAACAGGCAAACATACTGCTCACTATAGAGTCAACCACACAGTGTCATGAAGGGAATAGTGAATGAGTGAACAAGGGAGTTATTTTGGACATAGTGGGAGAGTCAGAGTTACACAATGGCATGGGTCCAGGTACTGGCACACCTGAATGGAATGCAGCCGTGGTTACTGTTATTGAAAACACCTGTGGCTTTCCTGCCTGTCCAAAAAAGGGTCTATTGTTAAATAACAAGGTAGCCATTCCAACTTTTTTTTTTTCAATAAAAACGTATAGAATCACGTTGTTTGTTTTACAATAATGTCTGGATGTAAAACTCGTGTGTAACAAAGTTTACATAAAATCACATATTGATATTATTTGAAGTCTGTCAGTTTACTTCATCTAAAGTACATGCTTGATTCTTTCATATTATATAACACTTTAACTAAGATGAGGTTGGCGAACTGATTTACCTGTTGAGCCAGAAAATGACAGCTTAAAGGTAAATTCCAGTTTTTCAAAACATGGCCCCATATTTACATATTTGGATGTGCAAAAGACTCATACTTATAAAATGATTTGGAATCGGTCCAGGAGAGTACCGCAGCTGCTACAAGCCTTAAATGACGGCAGCAAGTTCCTTTGGGTCAACTCCCACCATCAATTTAGTCTCCACTGAAAAGGCTTTTTATGCCAATGACAGGCTAAGATTGTCACTTTCAGTGTCTGACAGCATCATGGAAAAGATCCCTATAGAGATGACATTTTTGTTGAAAGTAAGTGACAGCGGAAACGTGTTTGACAGAGGAGTTTTGAGGTTACCTAGAGGAACTGCCTGTAAGAATTTATTTCCAAAGTCATGACTGAATATTTAGATGATTTTGACAATCTAGACGAGGCACCTCTTATGAGATTACATAGTGAAAACTGGCCAATTGTGATGATTCATAGTCAATACTCACTGCTGTAACCTTTTCTTCTTTCATGACTATTTTTTTTCATCAAATCATCTATATTCTTAACCTCACTATAACCTCACATGGTTAAATTTGAGTCCATTATCTAAGACAGCAGTGTTGTGTCCTAAGACTATGTCTGTAATGACTTCTGCATTGATGGAAGTTCAGAGGCGATGCCATAAACACATTACTGACATGTTACTCTATTTTGTAGATGCAGGAAGTCCAGCAGAGCAAGGAGATGACATTGGCCAGCAACCGCACCCTGGCAGAACAAAACCTCACCCTGCAGCCCGCTCTGGAGAACAAGAAAGAGCAGCTGACCAAGTGCTACGGCTGTCTTCAGGAGAACTTTGAGTCCTATCAGCTTCGCAAGTCCACGTTAGGTACAGCAGAAGTACAGCTTTCACGAGAAACAGACACCGTTTTCCTGATCGGTGCATCTCAGTGGCTTGAATTTTGGAAACAGAAATCCTTTTTTTTACAGAGCCATTGAATGCACTCTTAACGTCATTTGGAACTGAATCATAAACGCAAGGATGCATGATAAGCTGCAAACAGAGCATACCGTTTAGTATACTGTGCATGACTCTGGACTAACTCTATTACTCTCTTTCTAATATATCAGTCATTTCTCTATATTTCATTTAAATACTGCTTAATTCTCCATATTTTTAATGTTTACTTGCAAATTACTTGAATCTGCTAACACACACACTTCCTGTTTCTCTCTCCCTGCGTTTGCCCGGTTTACTTTCTTCATTAGAAGGATTTTTTTATGAGGAGCTGGAACCATCCAACGGATGGCATATTGACGACATTCATTATGTTTTTTGGTTTACCACCCATCTCTCTTTCTCATGAACGTGATATGCTTGGGAAGCTTTGAGGGAATTTTAAATGCTTCACATTTGGCATAAACATCCACTTGAACCCAAGGATGAACTGATTAAAACTGAGTGATCAACGGTCACTTTGTCCCCACAAAACATGTTTTTTTGGTCACAATCCAAGGATTCCAAGATAATCCTAATTCAATTTTACACCAATATGTAATAAGGTAAAATTATGACATTATGGCATTTTACATCCAAAAGGTCAAAGGTCAACTTCACTGTGACACCATAAGCATTTGTATAAACAGAACGCTTTTGTGACCATGACTCAGGAACAGAGGGGGATGTTGTGAGCATATTTCATATTTGGTGAGATACTGAATTGGTGAAGCTGTATCTCAGATGCTCACCTTTAAACTGTGCTGACTGTATAGATCTTCTGTGCTGCTGGGTAGAAGATGTGTGTGAACATTCTAGAATTTGTTGCTTCTTTGCAACAGTTTTGCTGATATTTAGCTTCAGGTGATTTTTCACAGATATGCATTGAACAGGGAAAAGTTTGAATAACTTTTTTGTGTCTTTCTTTTAATGAAGTACACCTGTGGTGGGGATCCTGAGTATTTCATGCTTGTTTTTCTTTGTGTCTGTTATCATGATAGTCCACGTAATGCTACGTTCACACTGAATGCAACGCAAATTTTTCGCACAGCGCGATTACATACAAAGTCAATTGGATGCTGAGACTAGATGCAAGTAGACGCGAATTCGAAACCGGGCGACGCAAGTGAGCGAATTTCACGTTACTGTATTTGCGTCATTCATGCAAGCTGAAAAATTTCAACTCGGGCGAGAAATTTGCCAAAACGCTGTGACATGAAAGCCTTTCGGTGTTGAGATTCTCCAGACTTCAGACATCTGGACGACAGTAGGACGTTAATGTGAACGTTGGAGACATGCTCATCGTGGTTGTATGTGGTTCCCCAGAGCTGTATGTGTGTGTCTCCAGATAATGTGGGGAACCCACGCCAACGTTTGGTCTTCCAACCTATCTGACAAACACAGGGCAGCAAGTATGTTTACTTCAGTCGTGGTTGATGACAGGAGGAAATGGTGGAAATACACGTTATCGTTGGCGTTACCTGGAGTGAGTGATGTGAGTAAACTCAAATGATCCCCTGGTGACATTCACACGAGTAAAGCATGTAAATGAAATGGAGTAAGCTCGTCACAGTCTGTGCAAACGCAGCATAAGTCCTCTTCAGGAAGAAATCATTGCATGCACCACATCTTTTTTACAGCGTGTCTGGAGCAGTAATAGATGTTCACACTGAAGTTACTGAATTTAATTACCTAATACACTGATATAAATACTCTTTAAGTGACTGTAGCTATCTGCCTTTAGCATGGCTGAATCTTTCCAGACTGTCAGTCATCATCATAGGCACTTGTTTGTACTTGTTTTGTAATGTTTCTTTTTCTACATCGCTTGCTCACCTACATAAACACAAGCTGAAGAGACCTGTCTCGCCAGTTCTCATTTTTCCCATCAGAGGCTGCAGCAGCCACCCCCCCACAAGCCCTGTTGTCTTGTAGCTGCAGGAGTCACTGTTACTGAACTCTGCTCAGGTTGATTAAGTTCCACAACTGATTTGCATCTCCACTGCAGGATCTTATAAAGACTTTATATCCCTGTAATATCCCTCACTGGCTCACCTTCACAGTACTTCCCAGTGTGTGTGAAGAAGCCGAAATGGCGATACTTGGTGACCTTGTTGACGGACTTGTTGCCAAGCAGCTCTCTCAAAATAGCATGCCAACCATTCACTGTTGTGTGACACTGATAAAAGTTTGACTTCTCCTTCTTCCCTCCGCTAGACCTGCAGAATCTGAAAGCCTGGTGCGATCATGTGTACAGCACACACAAAGATTATCACATTAGTTGGCCAGACATGAAGTTGTCTAAGCAGACTTGCTGTTTGAGTGAGGTCCTATTAATTGTAACATATATGCTGATATGTTTGTTGAATGTTCATGTTAGGTTTCGAGGTAATAACGATGATCTGTGCCTTACAATCTGAATTCCAAGCCCCTGTCTCTGAATAACTGCCCTGCTGCTGCTCTGTAGGTCACTGGTTTTGTTTGTTGTCAGCAAGCAATGGCTTTTGTCAAATGTAGGTTACCCAGTGTGTGTGCCTCCCCCCGGCCCACGCCTTCCAAGCACTAGCCATCGTAGTTATGGATTTAGAGCAGAGCAGCTGGGGAAGGACAGTTATATAAGAAGTGTGACCATTTGACCAATATGAAAGATCCAACCTACAGTAGCTCGCTGCGCTGCGATACCACCAGCTCCACCCTCCGTAATCTAATCTCCTGGAAATGTCTTTGCACCACCTTTTACTGTCACTTCGACTCCGGAGGCCAAAATGGCAGGGCAGCCCCATAACCACCACCATTGACTGCCTCTGAGCCCACAGTGGGCCATTGTGCTGCCAGGCAAGCTGGTGTAAAACTGCCTTTGTGGGTGAGTAGGAGGGAGGGAGTTATGGATGACGAGACTGGCAGTCAGAGGAATTGGGGGAGAGAGAGAGAGAAAGGCTGTGAGGCAGGCCAAAAGTCCCCCATCAGATTCACAGCAGAGGTTGATGTGTATTCATTTATTCAATGGTCTCATGATCTCCAGGCCCAGACTGGTGCAGCAGCTCAGCAGGCTTTCTGCTCAGTCAGAGAATCCCAGCTTTGTGTTGAGGAGCGCTGCTGATGGGCCTGAGAGTCGGCCTTGTTATGGTTGAGAGGGTGAGACAGAGAGGAGTTCACCCTGGAAAAAAAACCGTGACAGAATATTTGGTTTGGCCAGTATACTGGAAAGATCAAGAGCTTTTCCTGCTTTGTCATCATTTGTCATAACTAACCAGTGTAGCAAATTACATATACGTTCTATTAGCCAGTTTGACAAGCTCATAACAAGTGGTTACAACATACAGTCATGCGTATATAATTGAATTCATGTCTAGCTGCAGGAGTGTTGTTTATGCACTGGTTGACTTCGTATTGTCTTCGTACTGTTCGTACTTTCATCTTTACAGCGTATCAGGGAGAGGTCATACTCACTGTCAGAGTAACCTTAGAACAGGATAATGGGCATGGACCCTCCAATCTCGGTGTGTAGTTCAAGGCTATTTACACGTTGTGTCACTGACATTTTAACTTAGGCCCTACCTCACGGATGTGTTTTATTCATTCGCTCAATAACACATTACAGACTTAATAATAATACAACAAGACAATTAAGTTTCCCCCTGTGGGATTAATACAAATTTTCTTCTGCGCCGCCTTTTTCTTATATTTCTTCTGCTGCCCTTTCTTCATTTGCTACTGCTTCTTCTGCTCTTCTTCTACTACTACTGCTTCACCTCTACCTCTACTTCCTAAGAGGTTAAATGAAAAGCAACTGAACTTCTTTTTGAGTTTGAAGACATTCCACCTCTTTATCCAAGAGTCTCGAACTGAAGAAGCCTCTTGGATGAGAGGTGAAACGCTAATATTTCCTCTTCTTCTTCTCCTACTGCTACATCTACTTCTACTACTACTACTACTGTACTACTACTACTACTACTGTACTACTACTACACTACACTACTCGGACTCCTCCTCCGAGAAAGTTTTGAGGCGAAGTTATCTCGACCGGGGTTTTAATCAACACTGCTTTCTTATTTTCTTTAGCCTTTCAGACTCTGAATTGCCATCACTCATTTACCTGTTTAAACCCCTATTTAACCCTGGTATATGTTCAAAATTCATAAGTGACAATGTGGATGGAAGTTGGACCAACAGTGACAGAGTGCTGTACTTTGGCCATACTCAGTGGATTTTAAGGGCATGATAAAAGAGGTTATATGATTGGTAGTCGGGTACAATATCTCCTGATATAGATTCTACTTGATTTTGATTAGTGATTCATTGTTATTATTATCTTTATTTGTTTATTTACTTACTTACTTATTTACCACTAGAATGTTTGTTGTAATGCGAGGGAGGACTTTAACCTGAAAAGCTGCTAACACGCCTCAGGATGTAATCGGCATGATGTTCACAAGAGATTTATTATTTCAAATTGTGTACAGACATACATGTCTCCTTCAGGATGAACTGCAATAACCTAATTTCATGTCCGGGTCAATTTGTAGAATACTATAGAATACTATGGCTTATGACCAAACGCCTGCATCAGTAATGACATTCCCACCAGCCTTTGTTTCCTGCTAATTGGAAAATGTTGCAAGCTATCATGCTAAACTGGTATAGTGAACACGGAAACATCACTGTGTAAAGGCGCTGACATTGTCATGAATGAATCTATGTCATTCAACATGAATGATGGAAGTTTGCGTGCATATATATTGTTACAAGTTGTAAAAACCTGCACGCTTAGATATTTGTTCATTCGGTCCGCCTTGCATAAAAGTCCCCTTACAATAGAACAGCAGATTAGGTTAGATTGGAGTGTCTCCTGAAAGAGATCCACTACTGTGTTTAAAGTTTGGCGATGCAGCTGAGTGGACAAAGCTATAATAGAGATCAGTATGAAGTGATGTGTGATGTAATTGTTCTTATTGGCAGGGTGCCACCATGCGTCTATGCAACCCCAGCTCCGTTTGATGCTGACGTCTAGTCAAAGCAGGCATCGTGCATAGAGACACCAAGTCGGTTTCAGTGGACTCTGCGGCTTTGCGAGTTCATAGTAAACAGAGAGGCTGTTTGCACTCCGGTCACAGGACCATGAATATCTAACATGTCCTGCATCAGCTTTGTGTGACAGCCTCATTTAAATCTATTATTACTAAAACACTGATTTCAGCTGATGAACTGAGGGAATTTTTTTTTTTTTTTAGCTCTTTGCTTAATTTAGGCATGTATGGCACACATTTCATCTGTGTTGCTCGTAGTGCTGTGTAAACGGTGCACCAAAGGTTTGTGTTGCTGATGTGTTGGAAAGGTGTAAAAGAGGTGATGAAATGTACTGCTGTCAAATTACAAATGATGTTGTTGCTCTGGTTCATGCACAAGAGTTATTGTCGTGAATGGGATTGAAATAATGCATACATAATAAGTAGATGGATGGATAGGTGGGTAGATTTAATGTTTATTAATGGATAGCCCCTTGAGATGAACCATCTCATTTTCGAGGGGGTCCAACACGAAACATACAATGTGATACAACAGACGCAATCACATATAACATACATACATAAAGACTCTCATTTACCGACCCACCTGCACATCATTCCCATAAAACCACATCACCCACACAAAATACATGGGATGTAGATACCACAAAATATATAGTGTAGCAATAATAATGATAATGTAGGGAAAGCTGAGAAGAAAAGAAAAGGCCATACAGTGTTAAAGGAGACGTCACCATTAAAAGCAGCAGCAGGATGTTTTGAGAGAGAGTAATAATGAATTCTTAAAGAGGCCTCGTGAATTTATTGTTCTTATGTTGGTGGGCAGATTGCTCCAGTCAGAAGGAGCTTTGTATTTAAAGGCGTGTCTGTGTCTGAGATAGATGTTAATATCACAAGTATTCAGGCCTATAAATAATTAATAGTGATTACAATATGCACTTCAACATAAGATGGATAAGATATGATTATTGTGCTTTTTTCTTCAAATATGACACCATATGCACAAACAAAGAAATTGCTGTTATGATGGTATGCGCTCAACCACACAGTAATGCTGTTACTGTTATCCCTATACTCCTCTGCTTTCCTGTGACTTACATTAAATACACAAAACAGGTCCAGGAGAATAATCCCATTTGCACTGTTCCTCTGTCTTGTTACTTAACAGACCACAAGTCAGGAAACATGTCCCTGGACACTTTGCTGGCCCTACTGCAGGCGGAGGGAGCCAAAATAGAAGAGGAGACAGAGGTAAGCATTGTATCACCCTCTCCATGAGACACAAGTCTACATTTCATACACTTTCTTCTCCAGATTTTGATGTCCTCTCCTACAGAGGCTCCGTTGTTCGAGTCTAAGACTCTTGTTGGAGAGCATGTGGCCAGCAAAATGGCTGATTAACTTCATCCCTGCAATATCAAACTGTCTGATTAGTATGTTTAAGCCGTCGTTCAAACTTTTTTAGATGCTTTTTCCCAAATCTGTTGGCTAATTTGCATTTATACCATGAGAGAAATCCGACTGGATGTTACCTATGTCCAACTCACATAATCTGAGTTATCAGTCCAGTCTTGTGCTTGAGAATGTCCATAAGAGGTGCTTTTTGTGTTTTCCTTTTGAAAACGAGGTAATAGTTTCTCTCAGAGTGAAATTAAGCCATTTATTCTTCCATTTTTCACAGTTTTTGTAGCACTGCACCACTGAGCATCAGTGGCTCCATAGTAACATCATCACCTGTGTGTTTTTATCTTTGTTGGTTGCAACTTTTGTCCACGTCAGTAAGTCTACATTATGGCTCCTCTGACTTGGACAGGGATGTATGTTTTGACAGTGTTTAGGGGTACGTGCACAAGCAGATGGACGCAGATTGGGTGAGATTCCTCATTGTTCTTTGCATGACAGTGTGGAAGATGAGACTCCACCTGGGCCTGATGGGTTGGTCCCCCATACCACACCAGCTTGTAATTCTTCTCAATTCTTTCCAGTTAAGCAATAAATGCAAAATTATCAACAAAAAAAATAAAACTCAAAAATAATCAGGCAGAGTCAAGGTAGTCTGATATGAAATGATTTACTGAAGAAAGCAATGAAAGTTCTGTGAACCGAGGTGGTCGATGGATCAACTGAAGAGTTCTCTTTAAAACTCTCCCCTCCTAACGTGGAGCTTAAACTCTTGACCTCTCCTTCACCCTTTCTCCTACTTCATATTGTTTTAGACACCATTATTTATTGACCCAGGATTCCTCGTCGTATTACATGATTAATTATTTTTGCAGTCCAGTTTAATTCTACGGTGATAAGCTCATGTTTGGCTTTCTGTTCAGACACCATTAGTCAACACTCATCCTCCCCAAACATTCCATTCTTCGATTTCTTATTATAATGGTATCTGAGCTGAACTTGCCTCTTTTTTGTTTGTGTTTTTTTAATGTTTAAGAGATTTTTTTAAAAACTTTTATTTAAACAGGAAGTCCCTTGAGATTAACGCTCTTTTTCGATAGAGAGAGAGAGAGACCTGGGCAGGATGGCACACTAGTTCAAAGTTACAAAAACATAAGAAAACAAACAATAAACAGTTACAGACATTAAACATGATAAAACCAGGGGTTTTCTAAACCGGGTATTAGGAGTACTGAGCCCCGATAGTCAAAACATCACATCCCCATCCTGCTGTTCCACCTCGCATTCACACAGATGAGTGTTTTTGCGCCGTTACTACCTCAGCTGCCATCACAGAAATGGAACAAACAGATTACCCATTACGCCTTCATTGCATTCACACAGAACTTCAGAGTGGAATAAAGGTGCACCAGGAAATTGAAACATTGAAACACTGTGTGAATGGGGCTAATGCTTCATTTTCACCTCAAAATATCAAAAGCTCTGCACTGTGGAGGGGAGGTGCATAATGCATAAATAATCACACATAGATCGATGCATAAAAATACAAATGGTTACACATAAAATGTAAATGACCTACATTTCATCACATAAAATGTTTTGGACACACACCTTATATAAGAGAAGTTCCTCACAAAGGTGTACATACACATTTGTTAAATACTAACTTCCTTGTACGGCAACAGTTCCCATAAATGGTTGAGAAAAGAATAATCATTAGGTCATCTTTTTTTGTGTTAAATCGTACTGTAGTTTGAGTGTCTGATGTTCTAGGGGTAATGTTTCCACCTTTATGAGTGTGTGTTTAATAAGAGTCAGAAGGGACTTCTTTAATCTCCCATTAAAACTCTCTGTACTTCTGTCCTCAGAATATGGCAGATTCCTTTCTGGATGGCGAAATGCCCCTGGATTCCTTCATTGATGCCTACCAGAGCAACAGAAAGCTGGCCCACTTGAGAAGGGTGAAGATCGAGAAGCTGCAGGAGATGGTGCTGCAGGGCCAGCGGCTCCCCCACGTGCCCATCCCTACCTCACGATCTCAGGATGTGTCAGCGGCCTCCGCCCTGCTCACCGAAGCCGGAGGCAGTTCTTCCCCCGTTGCCCAGCCGAGAAGGAAACCCCCACCTCCTCCATCCCAGCCAGCCCCAGTTCTTAATCCAGCTCCAACCGCTGCCTCCCACCTTCCTGTCTTCTACTCGGCATCACCATACCCGCCAATTCCTCCCAGAACAGGCCAACCCTTCCCCAACATCTCCTCTGGCTACCCAAGCCACTTTCTATCTCAGTACCCCCCTGCTTTGCCTCAGAGGCCCCCACCTCGTATGGCCCCACAGCCTGGCTTCATCATGCAGTAAATAAAAGCTGCTCAGAGGATGGAGTATGTGTGGTCAACCTTCCATTACTGGAGCTCCTCTGAGAACAGTTTTCTTTACTGTCTGCCTTCTTGGAATACGACCAATAACAACACAAGAAGGCGGACGCGCACCGGCTGGTCTGGTCATGTTCAGCTGAAGCAGATCTCTAATAATCTGTGGATTCACCTGTCACTCCCATCAACACTCCCAACAAAAAAACCAACATGATGAGATCGACCTCAAGTTTCGCTAGCCTGAGTCCCGTCGGGGGAAGGGCCCGCTGCAGGCTGTAGTGAAACAAAAGTCAGTATGTGGGCCATTGTCATTTATAAGCAATTTGTGTCTACTAACAGTGCCCTCAGCTCTGCGTGCCCATCGGTTTTCAGTCTCTAAACATGCAGCTCAAGCTTTTACAGAACACTTCAGTCATTCAAAAGACAGTTTCATTAGTCATTTCTATCCAGAGCATACTAATTTACTCGTAATGTATATGCAAGCAAATAGAGACCCTAATCACTGTGCAGTTTTGATGAAAATGTCATTTCCCAGAATATATTCAGGCGAAACTGCATATGCTTTGATTACAAAAACAAAATCTATATATAAATGTTTACAAGGTACATAGAAACATTTGAATTTCAGCATCTTTTATTGATATCGTACTAATGCAGATATTTTGATAATAGCCAGGGTAGACTGATTAACATGTATAACGGTGGGCCTTGATTGGAACATCTCCTTCACTATGTAGCTGAGTCTGGTTGAAGATGGCTGGCTCTTGTACTTGGTCTATCTCAGGGCAGAAGAGGAAAGGGAGATGAAGGAGAGGATTGGTGGCAGAGCTGTTGTAACAAGTGGCTGGCATGTAGAGCTTTGCCTGAAATGAAGGATTCATTTATAGCCATCCTGTACACTCCTGGTGTCTGTTGTTTTTTCCGTGGGTTCTTGTTGTAATGCAACTCCTTTATGATATCCATTGTATTTAACAGTTGGGATTGGAGATGATGCCAACAGTCCTTTGGATCTCATTCAGTTCTCTCACACTGAGCACCAAAGACTTCCCACATCACTCTGTGTTCAAACTCTTTTGCTGCAGTCTTTTTTTTTAATGTAAGTGAAACATTTAGTCAGGTAATCTACCATTGTTCCCAACATACGTTTGCGAGGTTGAGCTGAAACAGTTTTGTAAACACACAAGCCACGTTTCTCCAAGAGGAACTTGCAAGATCAAGCTAGCTTTGTCAGGAAACTTGTTCTAGTGTGACAGAATTGTTTTTTTCCCTCTCGACTGCTGTCGCTGTGCACTGTTGAAGAGCCGTGAGTGCCTACACTCAAAGTGACGTTGATCGTATCCTGCTGACTTCTCTGTTTCTCTATGCTCAGCTGTTGAGGATTCCAAAACCGCCAACCCTTCAAAGAAAAGAAAAAGAAACTGGCAGCCTCCTGCTGGTGATGTCATGTTTCACCAGAGGGTAGAAAAAGGCAGTGTCTGTCTCCCTGTCTGGTTTTGGCTATCTCATGAGAAGCTACAGGCCAGAATAGAGCGATATTGAACATGTGCCAGAGAGATAAGAGCACCCTCAAGCTGATTGCCTGTTGGTGCTTCTCGTCTATTCTTCCTCCATTTTATTGAGGTTTGAATTTGTATGTGTTGTTGATGCTTTTTTTTTTTCAATCTGTGAAAAAACAGGGCTCTAAAATGTTTTGTATCATATCTTTGGTGATAATATTTCACCTCAAGGCAAAGAAGGGGACCACAAAATGGACAAACCATACTTGTCAGCAGGTAAAACTACACAAATAGCAGAAGTTAAAGGATCAACGTCTATGAACCAGCATTTCTAACTACTAACAATGGATAATTCTGTTGTGCATGGCCTTCGTTCTTTGTGTTCATTCTGAAGATTCCGTCTTTTTAATACTTATTTAGCTGTTGAGCTGCTTTTTATGTTCAAACTGATTCTCTGTATCCATTGTTTAATGTGACTGGTGGTATTTTCAGTGTAATATTGTAGGTATTTACTTATAATGAATGTTCAAGTGGAATGAGTTCAATAAATGTTGAATTTTTCTAACTGTTTATTATCCTCTTTTACTATCATATACTGAACATACTAGGCCTCAAGTTTGCTGAGTAACATGTTTTTTTTTAAATGAGACAAGACAGCCACCTAGTGTTCCTGGGTTGATCTTGAATTTTTTGTTTAATTTTTTTTTTTTACCTAACTTCATAGTGCCATGCCGTCAAAGGTTAATGGCATAACTAAAAAAATTCCATCCAAGCAGTGTGGCCACTTCCGATAGAAATACATTGCTGAGTGAAAATATATTTATAATCAGTACTACATCTATCCATTTTTATCCAATATCAACAATAATAAACCCCATGTATATTAGGAGTGCCAGAACTGTCAAAGTTATAATGTAATGTTTTCAAGTACTACATATCCTTTAGAAATTGGACAGAGGACCACATTCTTGGATAATTGGTTAATGATAGTTCTTCTGTGTGACTTAGAAGCAATTACATCTCACGTTCTCAAAATTATATTTCAGATATGATTTCTAATGTACGTCTTACATCACCCACAACGTTTTGTATTTGTCTCTTGGAATATGGTAATTTAATAAACAAATCAAATTGAATTAAATTGTTTTGTGTGGTTTCGTATTCAAATGGCTTGGGTTGGTTAAATGAGGAAAACTCATGAAACGTACATATACAGACAGGAAAATGACATAGAAATTAAAGAAAGCTACAAATATTGATCATTACAATGGAAAATTAACACGTTTAATACAACAGCTGCTTGGGAGCTTTTACTCAAGTGAAGCAGTATTTAGATGAATTAATCGTGCGAGCGTCAGGAAACAGCGACACTACAAAAGGTTGGTGTTTTTAACGCGCCCCCAAACCACGTGTCACGTTTCCATAGTCACGTCACATCGGCTCCACCATGTTGTAGGAAATCCACCGCTGCTCCTCACTCACTGTCAGATTACAGTATAATCTGACGAGGAAGACACACCGAAGACGCCGTCTGCGTCTTGGACGGACTTTCGCTGTATATGCATACTAAATAAACGCGACTTTTTTATGGTGCTGCCATTTATCCTACAGTAAAGCACGTAGAAGATGAGACATCAGTCTTCTGCTGCTGCCTTCGCCTGTACGCCGACTTGCCAATACCTTAAAATGTTAGCTGGCTAACTAGCTGGAAAAGAGTAACTAAATCGGATTAGCTGCTAACAGCAGCCTCGCAAAATCCAGGTAGTATTTGCTGTACTTGATAGCTACTACACAGTAAACAGTCGCTTCTTTTTTATTTATTCTATATTTTTTATATTTATCCTACGTTTATGTCAACATAACTACTTTGTGTTGTAATTTTTCGCTGGAATAAATGTTTCTGCAAGCTAGCTAGTTTACTAGCCTGTCAAATCACAACAAGAGCTGGAGCTCTTTGGCTAGCTAATCTTCACTGTTTGTTGGAAAGAGCAAAAAATTAGTGCCTCCGACCACAAACGCAAGTCAAGACGGAGCTGACGGCTACACTGGTGTGCTAGCTTGTCCTCGGGCTAGCTGGCAAGAAAGCTGTACAGGATTCTATCCCTGAAATTAGCCTTGAGACGAAGCGAGGATGTCAGGAAAGGATAAAGACAAACAGGAGAAACAGTCCACAACGGAGCGGCTGATCAAAGGTGAGTCTTTATGTCCGTTTCACATGAGTACAGTACTTTCGTTACAATTATTTTGATTGTCCGATAACGTTTACCCATCAATTGAAAACCACCTGTAGCTTTGGGAATAACTTTGTCTTAACCCCTTCCTGTCATAAAGACTATAGAGCATACAATGATATTATAATGATATTATTATAAAATAAGTAGGCTTATAGTGCTATGACAAAAGTTGTATCTAGAGCAATTAATTTGTTATTCCCTTTTAATAGTAAAAGCTGTTGATGAGGCTGAATCAGGCCATCTTTTTTTCTGATTGCATTATATAGAACTTCTTAAAGGTGTTATCTCTATAGTTTTCCATTGGTATATGTAATACACCTCATCATAGCAGGAATCCAGGGTGAGAAGTCCCATATCGGTGCCCAGTGTCCTTGACATTTAGGATGGATGAAGTATCAATTCCTGAGACTGTTGCTCACTCGTTTGCATACCCAAAGTCTGCTCAGGTTAGCAGCAGAGATCAACAAGATGGATTCCTTCACACTAAGATTGTTGTGGCCCCATTGGACAGGCGAGATATAGTTTGTTGTGTCTGCCCAAGTTGGGACAGCCAGAGCCAAGTCTGAGGTAGCTCAAGATACTAAGCCTACCCCTGACACCACCACCACCAGCGCCAACTCATCGACTTAATGCCAACTCAGCCCACATCGTAGTCTGTCTGCAAGGACACTGGGAGAGTGTCCTGCCAGAGCACTGGAATGCTGATGCTCGAGCCAGTAGGGAGAGGGTGAGTTAATTGTGGAAAGAATCTCCCCAGTGATGTTCCTAACATGGCCAGCCACATGTTGGTGAGAGAGAATGGGAACGTGACAGGGAAGAAGAGGGAAAGCGGAAACATAGACTGGGTTAAGACAACTTTGTTTAAGAGTGGGACCCTCAACTGATACTGGTCCTGTATAAAAAAGTCTGACATTTGTTGTTGTTACCCACATGGTTCTTGGTTTGTAAAACTGATAAAGTGAAACAATACTCCATGAAAATAACACAAACTATGAATGAAAAATATCACATGGAAAAATGTGGAAATCCACATTAGTCGATACTTGGTGTATGTAGGTAGTTGCAGTGGTGTTTCCAGTGTACCTAATGTTGTAAGAGGGTTTAACCGGTAGACTACGTAAGACTAATGCTGTGCTTTGGTTGCGTAAGTCAACACTTAAGCTCATTCACTGCTGAGTATTGCAGCCGACCTGGCAGCTCAATCGCTTGGTCATTTGATCTGATGTTTCCTCCCCCAGGTGCTATGTGAACATACTGTAGACCAAGGCTTTCATGATACAATACTTGTATAAATACTACAGCAAAAATAAAAATATGTTCTAGGCAGTCAAAATATCATAAATTAGCATTTCAGTGGAAAGAAAATCCATGCATTATTCTCTTCGAAAATATCTTCGCAATGTTAAAGACAGTGCAAAAGAAAACCCTGGATCCTCCCCTTTCTCTGGAACTGCAAAACATTTAAAAGGGTGTATTCTGGCCCGAGACCCATCCTCGCACCAAGTTTCATGGAAATCCATCCAGTAGTTTTTGCCTAATCCTGCTGACAGTCCAGCAAACCAACAAACAAACGGACACAGGTGAAAATGTTACCTCCTTGGCGGATAAGTAGCTTTACAAATTTAACGCCGCCCCAATCTTACCTTAGAATAATTGTTGTTTGTTGCTGCCTTTTCTGAATTACTAGTTACTTTGCCTACATTTGTTTTTGGAAATCATCAATGCCTGATGTGATAAAGATTCATGTAAACTAAATGAGATGGATGTCACCGTTGAACCTCATCCTCTATGTCTGAAATCAAATCATAGTGATATAAGACATACAGACTCTAGAGAGAATAAATAAACTAAATATAGAGAATAAACCTGAGGTCTGGCTATTTAGCTTGCAATGATAATGCATTCACTGATAATGAGCGCAATCTGAAGTGGACTTCATGATTCATCCAGCCACACAGTCTTCTCCATTCATTATTATGGAGCCACATCTTTGTAATTCAATCCCTATTTATTGTGTCGATTTTGAAACAGTAGTGGACATATTCCAGGCCCTGTCTCGCATCACCCTGCTGAACCTTATCCTCAGTGGGCAGGATGGTACATAGTAGTGTCTTTGTTTCTTGAGTCGTTTGTTGTCATGCCAGACAGCGTGGGTGTTGATGCAACCCAGTGTTCGTGTGTGCTTTTTGACGACTTCATGAAACATTAATGCTAATTAGGTCAGGCAGTCTCCAATAAGAACTCAGTTTCCGGGGCGGTGGCAGCTTATGTTTTTACAAAACGTTTTTCTTCGTTTGGTTATGTGTCAGAAAAAATATGCGGATCACTTCACTGTCTGAACCGCTGTTTTCTTTCACTGCACAGTCAGTTTGGATTGAGTTCTGCTGTTTCCTAGAGATTTACATTTGTATCTGTGTTTGAACAGCCTTTACTGTACAGACAATCCAACCTAGAATTTAGTATTATTGTTGTTATTCTTATCGGAGGTAAGGGGAATCATTCCTGTTGAGTTGGAAGGAGTGTTAGCTCTTTGGCATTGAGACCAGTTATCATTGTCCAGCATGGGTAATTACTGGTAGCCTCCAGGCCAGTGGTTGTAAATGTGTTCACTGCGACTGTTGCCTGAAACGTTTCACGGTCTGGTTATCTCCTGCCCATTATGCTTCCTATTCTGTGTCATCATTTTTTCACAGGGCCTGCTTTGTTCATACAGGAGCCTTCCATCAGTGTGATGAGGCTTTTAAGTAAACAGGCCCAGAATCTGGAAGCTAATAGAGGCTTTACCTAATCTGTTCTTAAGGCTCGTACCTCAGCTTACAGCTTTGTTCGCAGCCATTCCTCGTAGGCCAGGGAGCACTTACTGTTTATTTATACCACACTGGTCAACTCATGACAGCTTGTCCTCGGCATGGGCTCGCCAAGATGAAATTGTGCTTTTCCTCTCCAGGCCAGGATGTCTGTCTGTGATCTGACTAATGTCAGTAACCTGCATCTCCTGCACAGGGCCAAACACTGGAGTCAGGGCCACGTTCACAGCCTTTGCTTTACTGCAGTTGCAGCACATTTTACAGGATTTGTCACAGATATTTAAAAAAAAAATCTGTAATGGATCAGCTCAGACTGATAAACGACCTGTACTAATGTGAGAAATACATTAGGCTACCTCAGGCACCACATCGCTGATTAGCAAATGCGCCCACACTAAAAGCTCATTAGCGCTTTTTTCATACTGCCCTTTGATTTGCTGTGTGGGTGTGACACCATTCTCTGAATGCCTCTCTCTCTGTCCTCATCTTGTTCATCACCACTGGCACAGATTATCACATAGGAAGTGCTGATTTCCACATGCTGATAAAGGTATTTATGTCACATTTGGTGACATGGGGTGTACCGTGACCGTGTCCACTGACTTGTGGATGGATTCAAAGCTGTAATCCTTTTTACCTTGCAAACCCCGGCAGTGACAGGGCCTGGCTCAATCTGTACTATTGTTTTAAACAAGTGCAGTTTAGTCGGCATACTTTCCTCCGTACATATTGCTGAGTTAGTGCAATAAAGCCATGTATTCCTTTTGAGAAAAGCTGTCCAGGTCTATTATAGCTCCACTACTGCCCTACTGCTGGGTGCTGTGTTTGACAGTGTTTTAAATGTTGCACTCTTATTTGTTTCGATCATAAAGCTCTCAGGTCTCAGCCTTGAAAGCATTAGCCTTTTGTGATGACGGTAAAAGGATTGTGTAGGTGGTATGGAGGTGATTACTGGTTAAGGGTTTGTCAAGTGAGGTACAGGGTGTCTTACTGTCTGTCTTGCACATGGCATTATCATGTAGGTGTATGCATTAACCCTTCTTTGCCAATAACTTATTTGCGACCCAGTTTATTTAAATAGAACCTCACATGATTACAATTTAATCAAATGCAAACTGAGGTGCAGACTGTTCATGCTGCTCCATGTTTCTTTAAGGGTCATATCTTCTTACATATGGCTGGTGTTAAATGGCACTCTATTCTTCCACACTTCATGTAATTCTTTCTTGAATATATTTTCAATTTGAATAAGCTATACAGTATGACCTCCATAAAAGCAAACAAACGAAAAGCATTTCAGAATGCCGTTAGCCCTAAACCCATTTATTCCAACAGTTGATGTTGCTCTTTTCCTTCAACAGCTGTGCCATACCCTCCACAACATAAGCTGACTGTGAAAGAGCTCTTTGAAGGTGGCAAGCCCAACGCAGAGCTGCTCCGCAACCACCTCGTCAAAGAGGGCAGGGTGGAGGAGGACGTGGCTCTGAAGATCATCAATGACGGGGCCAACATTCTCCGCCAAGAGAAGTGCATGCTGGAAGTGGAGGCACCTATAACAGGTAGGCTCATTGATGCTCAATATGAGCCCCTTCTAATGGTTCAAGTAGACCTGCAATGTCCTGTTCAGGTCTGGGTTTGCTGGTAGGCTTAGAAGTTAATAGGGAGACCATCCTTTAACTGGAGGTCCAGTGTCCAAATACCCTCTAATAATGGCCATCAAACTTTGCCTTGGTATTTTTAAGAAACATAATCAGTGCCATAAAAAGCATTACTGTTTAGTTGCTAATCTTCAAACATAAGGTCTTATAAATTATATCCACGTAGTATTTGACATGCCCCAGTGGTACACTAAGATTCTCCTAGTTCTACCCTGTCAGGTAATGTGAGGGAGTACCTATTGGATGCAGAATACATTCCAAGACGGTACAGATATAGTGCTGTTAATGAAGAGTAAACATAGCACCAACCTCGGCATTATTCCATCGCAACACTGTTTCTGTATGGACGCAGCTGCTGTATGCCCAGTTCTATGCCACAGACACACACCCTACAGGCTATCAGTCAACTCAGTCATCAGTAAGTTCTCAACAAAATATCTGCTCCCTCTTGGCTGACCTTTTCATGGCCTAAATTCAGCACACCCAGCTCTCCAGAAAAACAAAAAGATATTATATCGATGACATTAAACTTGCCCTGCTCCCCCAGTTATGTTACCATTCAGTTTCCCTCACACATCAGGGATTACAAGGGTTACATTGAGCATGAAAAAGCTTTATCCTGCATTTTGAGAACACGCATTAGCAGACATCTTCCAAGGATGTTAGTTTCCTTTACATTTCAGTTGTTGTGTAGCAATACATGCACTATTTCAGAATTGATACAGAATTAATGTTATATATGGAAGATATGTCTGATATTGGCTGATATTACGAAGCCACATTGCTTTCATTGACGTAACAACCACAGCATCCGCACACTCTGACACGTTTTAAAGCTGGTTTACAATCCACCTATAAACACAGAGAAGAAGAAGTCTAAGAAGTACTACTATTGTTTGCAAATTTGACAAAATCACTAATCTATCTCTTAAATGCTCACATCTACACATGTCAACATTGACATTCTAGAATGTTTGCCATGCCGGTGTTGAATGCAGTATTAAATGAAATTACTGTGTCTTCAGCAACAATCAATATGAAACGCTTCAGTCACACCAAAACTCCTCCCTCCTCTGCAAAGATTAAATGAGCTAAGAAATGTGACTGTCTGTCTGCTTTCCATGTTTAGTATAATTGCTGTTATTGTGCCACTAATATTTGTAAAGCCACTTCAAAATGGTGTAAAATTGTTACAATTTTATACTGAATATTTAGTCTTTAAATCTTTGTTTTGTCCTTAAGCTGGATAAGAGTATTGCATCTTATACAACTGTGTTATCTATGTTCCTTCTTGTAGGAGATGGATACAGAAGTTTTTGACTGATCTAATATTTGGCATGTTTGTAAAGAGTTTATATACGGAATGCTTTGAAACTACTGCTTGAATAAGTAGGGTTGGGCATTGTTTGGATTTTAACGATTCTGATTCCAATTCCATTTCTGCTGTTTGTTTCCGGTTCTTGATGATTCTTGATTCCGGTTCTGTGAGGAAGAAACATTTATTTTAAAAAAAACGTTTGGCACGGGTGTTGCACTGTACCGACCCGGCATTTTTCAGAAAGCCACACTTTTGAGCGTCGCTTGCTGTGGTCCATGACAAGCCTGGCTCGAAGTACCCATCCAACCTGTGAGGTGGAAACTACGGAAGCTGCATGCCACCACCATGGAAACTGAAACTTGAGCACGAGTGAAATTTATTTAGGAACCGATTGAGAAAATCGAAATTAAAATTTCTTAATGGTTCATTAGGAATCTGAGTTTTGGAACCGGTTCCAAATTGGAATTGGTTTTTGATGCCCAACCCTATTGATAAGACAGGCTTCATCTTTTTGTTTTTGTTTTGTTACAATGGCTTGTTTTAGCTTGTTTTCTGTTGTAGAATAAAGAAAAATGAACATAATTTGTATCCAGGCTGTTGAAATAATTTTGAATGTTGCATGAGCAAATAACAGCTTTGTGTTTGTGTTTTTTCACAGTATGTGGTGATGTTCATGGCCAGTTCTTTGACCTTATGAAGTTGTTTGAAGTGGGAGGATCACCCAGTAACACACGGTATCTCTTCCTCGGTGACTACGTAGATCGAGGATACTTCAGTATTGAGGTATGTTATATCCTCACGTTTTATTCTTTTCTAAGGATTTATTTTACCCTTAAATAAACTTGTTTAAGTTGTATTATGACGATAGCTGCTGCCACTTTTTGCATTCTGTTTTATACATGAACTAAAATACAAACTAGGTGTTTAGATTTAGGTTCACAGATGATCTGAAATAAGTTGAGTTGCTTTACAGGTATAGGAAAACTTATTTTCTCTCTGTTGTGATAAGAGTGACAGAAAATCCTTATATTTTGGGCTATACATTGTGAGTGTGTAACAATGCACTACATTCACTTTTTTATTCAAGTTTGTGTTCTTTAGATTTTTCCTGACATGTAGATTTCCCATATCTTATTTGATAAAAGTAGACGTTAATTACAAATGAAAAACAAACTCATTTCTGCTGTAGTGAAAATAAGATGTCTTTATCATAATTGTGACCTGAGCTCCAGATTTAAACTGTTCTCCTATACTGTCATCATAATGTAGTCTGACCGCTCGGTGTGTTGTTGTCCTCAGACACTCTGCTGCTTGTTCCCTAGTCTACACATGAATAAGGGCAAGTGTGTACAATTCAGATCAGAAAGAGCTGACTGAATAATACAAAGGTAAACTGAATTTACGTCTCCTATTCTGATTGTCACGATGGTGACTTATAGTCCGAGAAGCTACTGAAATGTAAGGCTTACTGCAGTGTTGCTTTGAAGATCTTACTTCACTTCTACTTGGCTTTTTGCTGTCTGTTATTCTATTTCAGCCTCAAAGGGCACAGTTCAAAGTTGCTTATTAGAACAGTTAAAAATAAGATTGGAATTGGATCGGAATGGAGAGCTGCAGCCTGGCTGTACATGGTGTAGCCGCTGTACCCTTGGCCAGTAAGTGACGGCTGTTGTAATACTCACTCATGGCAGAACCAGCTTCATGGGTAAAAAGTGTATCCACACTTTCACAAAAACACTGCCTCTGGGTAATCCTCTTCTCTGCTGTCCAACTGTTTTGATACAATCCTGACAATCGGACTTTTTCAGTTGTCATGTACCACTTTTGAATGTTAGCTGTGATTAGTTTAAATAAAAGCTAAAAGGATATAGCAATGAAAATGTTCTGTAAGTTATTAGATAACAATGTGAGCATCTGCGCTCACAGAAGATTGTCAGGAATTGTGCCAGATGATATCAAATAAACTCAGATCGAGGTTAGTAAAGATATTAGGTTATTTTGTGGGTGTGAACCTCAAGGCTCACTCTCATTTATTCTCGATGACAGATAGTGATAGATAGGCAGGTAGTGTTTGTCAGTCGTGACTCAATATCAGTATTCATCTACACGTCTATAACTGTTCCTGTGAATACTTCAACACTGCTAGCATAACAAACCTGAATCTCTGCCCAAACTGTTTGCAGTCAAGTTGACTGTCAGTCATCAGCAAAACTCAGAGGACTCTGTCTGTCGCTGTCCATCTCCTCCTCCTGCTGTAATCTAAGTATCATCCAGCCCATCCTACTGTACTGTTCCACCTGTTTCTTCAACATGTTATCTGTTACCAAGCGGCACAAACTCACACGCATTACCAACACTGCTGCCAAGATAACCTGTCTCTCCACACCGACCCTCACAGACCTAAACAATAAACCCATATAGCACGCATTGCAGCCTCAATAGCTCAGGATATCACACAGGATATCTACTGTCATTTTATGTATAGCAATGAAAATGTTCTGTTGTTTTGTGGTGTTGCTGTCATTGTGTGCTGTTGTCTGATCTGTGGTTGGAGGTTGTATTGTGCTGTGGAAAAGAATTTCCCCTTGGGACAATAAAGTCCAAGTCTTAGTTGCATTGTGGGTAATGTTTGCGCCCGATTGTGGTTGATGATACTTTATCATATTAAACTGTGCATGATTGTGACAGTGTTATATGACTGTAATGCCAAGTAGGCCTGCCATAATAGCTACATCACTGACTTATCAATATATGGGCGTGGCCCAATGAAAAGTGATAATAACTGAATTTGCCTATTAAGGAATGAGTGACTATGCCTTGTACCAAACAAGTGTAATTCAATGTGAGAGAACAGAGCCTGAGAGTCCATTTTATTTATTGGTTTATGGTTTTATTTATGGATGGATGGATATTTATTTAGTATATTTGCTTTTGCCAGGGAGCATGTTTTCACCTGTGTTAGCTCAATGACAATGACAATAGTGCCATTACCATGCCTATTTCTTGGAGAACATATCTAACAAAAGTAGACATCATTGCAGGTCCAACGCCAACTTCTTGGAGTCCTCTCCTAAGTGATATAAAACATGATGTTTTGTGAGGCAGACCTTATTCATCTGTGGTTGACTTGAAGACGTAATACGTAAATGTTGCAAAGCTGATCGTAATAGCGGTTTGGAGCAGGTCAGATGTAAGAGTCAACAGGGCAGAATGCTAACACTTTGACCACCCTGTGGGGGATTTTGATGGTCGCTCAGCAGCACACTGAAGTGGGTGAAATGTCACAGATGAAAGGAGCAGACTTAAACAGCATAGGAAATGATAGGCCCATTTAAGGTTCATGTCCAGACCTCAAAAATTGTTGCTCGGATTGTTTCCCCATGTATTTCAATTGTACTCTGATTGACGATTTAAACACCCCCAAAAGAGGCGACTGACCTCCTCTTCACTTGAAAAACAGTTGTATGAGTCTTAGTGCTTATCTCATTCTAGAGCTACTCCACTTACTGCAGTGGGATCAGAGAGGCGTGCTTAGGGTACACATACAATCGACACACTTGTCATGTTATATATGATTCTAATAAAATGACTAGAACATAGAATAGTCTGTATGGAATCTAATCCTTTTTGCACATCAGAGGAGCTAGCTTGGCCTGATGTGAATTGATGTGATGCTGATGTAAAGTAATCATAAAACATAACTATAGAGCCTGCAAGCCCCAGATTGTTGACATTTGCTTTAGTTGGCGTGGCTGACAATTGTCTACATTTTAAAGGAAGGCAACAGAGCACACTTCAGTAACACATAAAACATTTTAACACCCAACCTTCAACGTCACGAATGCTCTGGAAAACAGGGAAGAAGTAGATCATACGTATTATCAAACTGCACTCTGAGGATGTCAAAAAGACATCTTAATCAATAGCATCCTGAATTAAACACATCGCTTTTTGTCCAGACCACATGACCTGATATGGAGGCCAGTGACCATCTCTGTACCGACTGAATGACGTCCGTCTCTTTAGCTGTAAAAGGATTTATGTGCAAACATGCTTAACTTCATTGTGTGTCATAGCATTGTGCTCGAAAAAGGCAGAAAATTATGTCATCTTTCCATCACTACTGATTGAGCTGCACCTATGACTCCTGCAGACATTGACATTGGAATGAATGCTGATTGTACCCTTTACCAGTACAAAAACCAGATGTTGGTGGGGTTTTTTTTTTTGGTCTAGCGTGACAGGAGTGTAACACAGATGCAGGAAAGTGAATATCAGGACGTGTTCTCCTTTGATGCAAGAGTCACTGTCTCCTCGTGAAGTCAAATATTACCTTTACAGGTCTGCAAGGTGTCAAAGTCTAAATTCAGTGCATGTTTTTATTCTCTAAGCTCTTCTTTATGTACTCAGTAAATTCTCTCTGATGTGAGAGACGGACTAACTCTCCTAGCCCTACACACTAGTCACAGGCTCCAGTGTGTGTGCATGTATCTACATGTATGAAACACAAAGCCTTGCCCCATTTCCTTTGTGTGGTTCCCCACCCCAGGCTCGGATACATAGTGGCTGGCTAAAAGAGTGCAGAGGGCTCTCATTAAAACCCATGTCGGCTTCAGTCACTCCTAGCCCCCTCCACACAGGAGACATCATGTCACAGCCCCCACATACACATTTACCTACACCTCACAGGTCTGTATTCCTCCTGACAATGGAGGTGAATAATAAAATGGAGTCCTGGCTCCCCTACCCCTTTTTTTCACACTGTCAGTTGGGTTAATGCACACCTGCGTACTCTGGTTACCTTGGCGTCTTGTTCGGTGACTTGATGGCAGGCCATAGTTTGTGTGCATGTTAAATGAATAGGCTGAGAGTGGCAAGTGGCAGCTATTGAGTAGTGACTGAGCACTGAAGAGAAAGCTTCATTTGGATTGCAAATTATAGTCTTGCTTTTTTTTTTTTTTAATTAGAACCTCTTATATGGTCTCATGTTAACATTGGATTCTTCTCTGAGATGACTTTGTGAAGGAAACACAAATCTTTCTGTGGCACGCCATAGGTAATTATACATGTTTAGAGCAAATTCATTTGGTTCCTTTCTTGAACCTTCTGTGTACTCTTACTGCAGTAGGAAGCATAACTGGTAGTTAAGCTAGCTTCACTTGATGAAGGTCACTTTCACACTGAAACACGGACAAATCAAGCAGAAGTAAATGTGTGTGGGAGTATGTTCTAAAACAACTTGCATGGGTTGGAGAGCGGTCTACCAAATAAGTCTAATGCTCTTTGGTCGTTCTGCTGCAGGCGGCTAAACCACAACACATGGGTCAATTTTTCTCCATCTACAAATTTACCTTTGACTTTCTATATTCTGTCCATCATGTGCCGATTTCCAGACCATTCAGCAAACTTGAGATTAGTATGTGAAACAATTAGTTGTCAATTAAAATAGTTGGTTCATAGAAATTGTGTAAGCAACTACCTTGATAAGCAATGAATCTTTTCAGTCTGTTTTAAAGCAAAATCTCCAGTCTTCTCTGGTTCCGGTTGCTCTGCTGTGGGCATTTGCCTCTTTTTCTCCATTTTTATTTCATTCTAAAGAAAGTGTCTTTGGGTTTTGGACTGTTGGTTGGACAAAGCGAGACGTTAAAAGACACCAACTCGCTTTCTGGGAAACGTAATGGGCATATTTGACAGATATTTTATTGAAAAAGCAATCGGGTTCATGAAGAAAATTAGATGAGCAGATTGTTACATGCAGCTCTAGTGTGAGGTAATGATATAAACAAGAAGGTAAGTGAAACGGGGATGACCACGTCTTTGTAATCCCATTGATGCTGAGATGTGGTTTTATTGGGTTGAGAGCTGTGGAAACTGAAAACCAAACATAAAAGCACATTTAGACCGGAGTCTTTACAGCATAATTGTCTGTGTACAGTGCATGTTTGACTTTTCACTCCCTCTGTCTGTCTGCCCTCTCAGTGTGTTCTCTACCTCTGGTCGCTCAAGATCAACCACCCCACCACACTCTTCCTCCTGCGTGGGAACCATGAGTGCCGGCACCTCACAGAGTACTTCACCTTCAAACAGGAATGTAAGTACATTGCATCTCTCAGCTGTATGAAGGCCAGTCTAATGTGCTCTTAAGACTGTCTGTGCCACTCCAGAGTGGCCTGTATCAATCAGGTTTCAGATTTCAGGCAACAAGGGTATGGCCTGGTACCCTCAGTATAAGTGCAGGATTGCCCTTGCGGTCCTATTGTAGGTGGAGCTGCAACCATCTAAAGAAATTAAATTGCCGACTTTTTTTTTAATAGTCAATTTGCTGGTACCAGCTACTTAAATGTAAGGATTTGTAGCTTTTCTTTGTCATTTATGATAGAAAATGAAGAATTTTTAGTTTGTGGACTGTTTCTTGGACCCCCCCCCCCCCAAAAAAAAGCTATTGAAGACATCACTTATGGCTCTAGGAAATTGGGATGAGGTGAAAATAATAAGCTTATTTGCTTATCTTGAAAACAACCATTAGTTGCATCATCCTTTTACACAGTTGATGCACAAAAACACTGAATTTTGAGAGATGTTTTTATTATTTTTATTTGAGAGCTATTTCTATAACATAAAAGACGTGTGTGGTGACTGACTGCTGTCAGTAGAACAACTAGCTTCCCTTAAGTAGGACATGATTGTCAGAAATTGTCTGTGGGGTCAGGAAGTCCCGTCACAAGATGTGGCAGTTCATCAGTGTTACAGACTCTGCAGAGGAGATGAAACCTGTTCCTTTTCATGCCCGCCATGCTTGCTTTTCAGACCCCCTCTCTCTGTCTCTGTCTCTGTCTCTCTCTCTCTCTCTCTCTCTCTCTCTCTCTCTCTCTCTCACACACACACTCACACACTGATTTCAACCTGTGACAGCTGAGTGTGTGAATCTGTGTGTGAAGCAGGTGTGGAGACATTAGTATGCAGACTCAGAAACAAAGACATTTTGGTAGACAGCTAAGACACACAGCTGCAAATAGACTCACGACATCTCCCCACACTTCCACCCACATACCACCTCAGCTGCACACACACACACACACACACACACTGTGTCATTACCCACAGTGGTACCTTTCAGTGGTCTAGTGGCGTAGGCGAGGTGTAATACTTACAGAATTAAATGCATCTTTTTTTCATTGTGAAAGCAGTGAGGAGTATGTGTGTGAATTAAAAGAGCAGATAAAGCTGCAGGGATAGGAAAAATAATCACGTCGTAGATACAATGTGATCTTCACTTATTTTGAGTTAATAGCGCTTCCCCATCAGTTGCCTGCCGGCTAAATTGCTTTTCATTTTCATACACCGCAGCAAAATCACATGTAGCGGCAGGAGAGCCTGGATGTGTTCTGCTCCTTGATCTTGTTTATTTTAAGTACTGACGAATCATTTCAGCACAGCGAATCAAATCGGAACATATTATAGATTTGTAGCTGAAGATGATTACAAGTGTGGCCAACTTAGAGGAATTTGATAAGCGGTTACCAATAGGATGTATGGTTTAACACTGAAAGTCCCTTTCCCTCGCCTAGTATCACCTCATTCCAAACATTTAGAGTTTGGTCATTTCATAGTTCTTTACAGAGTTATATTACAATCCAAACAAAAAGACATTTTCTGTCTCACTTGTTTAAGCCTCATGATACTAAGAGTGCAGGTTTCATGTGAATTTGGATCATCCTGATCTTTTTTCTATGTTTTATGATACTTAACTTAACCACGTATCATTGGTTAATCCATCCGTCCAATTAATGCCTCATCCAGATCCAGGTTGCATCAATTAAATTACTTGTATAATTAGAAACTCTTCTAATATACTGCTGTCAAGAGCTGAAAAATATGGGCTGTAATAATAGATTATTCTGCCATCATCATACTTAATTCATACCATCATACCTTCATCACTTTGGATGTTACACATGATCATCGTCATTATAAAGGTATTAAAATTGAATTGTGTGTGTTATTGGGGAAAAACAAGTTTTAAATCGAACTGAAGCCTGCAGAAACACTTTTTTGTTTAAAGTTCCTCTCTTGCCATTGATTAAACCCCTAAAATCAAATCTGTCCATCAAACTTTTTTCCATGAAGACAATTATTTCATGCCTTACGATGTGTGTATCTAAATCACCTCCATGTCCACCCAACTCTCTCCAGCTCACCTGCATCTCCAGCGTACCTGCTGTCCTTCAACTCTGCTCATCAGACACACAGACCTCTGCATGATTTCTGTTTCTTAGTTGCCGCTGAACGTTTCACAACGGCAAGTGGTAAAATAGGAGTAACTCAGCCATACATGTTCAATCTCTCCATTTTTAAAAAAATCTTTTTATCTTAAAAGAAAACAACTATTAATGGTAAAAGAGAATTTAATTTGAAAAAGGAAACTGCACGTATTATACTTTAACCATGATTGACTGCTTTCAACAGACAGTATTTGCATGACAAAAGAAGAATTTAGTCTCTAACATTTCCACAGGCGACATGATAGAAAATGGGTGCTTGTTTCAAGTGAATCTACATATTATACTTCCATCTGACCTGAATGCGGCCCTTACTTAATACTTGAGCACCGACTCCCTCAATCTCAACCGCCTACATTGTGCTGTCCTGGCTGTGTTCTGGCTGCTCCTTCCCTACATGGAGTCGACTTCCTCCTGCCCTAGTCTGACCTGCTGTGCATGTGACACGTCAGAAACTGTCTGGAAACCATCATCAGTCCTGCTGTTGGCAGAAGAGCTCTACTCCTTCTTCACAACACCTGCAACAGATTTCTTTTGCCCTTTTGTGGCTGTATTTTCTAAAAGAATTATTACAGATCATTTTATTTGGCTTGAGCTAAAAGAAACCAACCGTATTTTGTGTTGTCGCCATGTGTTTGCTGCAGGTAAAATTAAATACTCTGAACGGGTGTATGATGCCTGTATGGAGGCCTTTGACTGCCTTCCCCTCGCTGCTCTCCTCAACCAACAGTTCCTGTGTGTACATGGTGGACTGTCACCCGAAATCAACTGCTTAGATGACATAAGGAAAGTAGGTGATCAACCACCGACACATGAAGTTGTAGTGAAACACTGAATTAGCATCATTCTGTTATGCACCATCCCATTTTCTCAATTCTATTTATTTTTAAAAGATTATTATTGGTACTGGAATCAAATACATAGAAAGCAATGGTTAGATTTGCCTGTTGGAGCCATCACAGTGTTTTCATGCATGTATGAAGTAAGTCTAAACCATATAGTATCTCCATTAAATGTGTTTCTGTGTTTTGTGCTCAACAGTTAGACAGGTTTAAAGAGCCTCCAGCATTTGGCCCAATGTGTGACCTGATTTGGGCCGACCCTGGGGAGGACTATGGCAGTGAAAAGACAACTGAACACTTCAACCATAACTCCGTTCGAGGCTGCTCTTACTTTTTCAGGTATAAGATAAAAGTGTTTCCTTCGTCACTCCTGCTGCAGCTTCACATTAAGTTTACAGGTGCACTAATACTTGGTTTGGTACCAGCCGTATTCACGTTAAATCAATATGTGCCAAATTTTATACATGAGAGCACATCTGGATGAGAGAGTAGTTGCCAGAGCGAGAAAGATGGAGAGCAGGACTCCTTCGCTCCTGTAAGGGTGACTACACTCGGTGTGGCAACACTGCGACTCCATCTGAAATTCCTTACCAACATGCTATGTAGTCTGCTTAAACAGTATGTGAGACTTTTAGCATGTCTTAAACCTGAGAATGAAACCAATAGTAAATGAAATACATACTGTTGATGAGGAAATATTACAGTAAACAGGCACTGTGGCAGTGATAAAATAACAACATGGCAGACAATACCGATGTTGTTTCTTCTTTGGATAAGGCAGACTAGATGCTGCAATGATATATATATATATATATATATATATATATATATATATATATATATATATATATATATATATATTTTTTATTTTATTTTTTTTTTTCTATTCAGTCTTGTATTCCACCACCTTCTTTGTTTTAGTCCAGTTATCCAGGTTGAGTAAAGTGTGCCGAACAAAAACAGCTTCTCCAGCTGCAGAGACGGATACACATAAAGGGTTTTATTGAACTATACATAACTGATTTTATCAAACTGCGGACTGAGTTTTGTTGAATAATGGCAAACGCACACAAACATAATGACAAATGATAATAGAATGGAAAATAGGCTGCAGCATACAGGTCAGAGGATGTAGCTTCACGCTTTTGTAGGTCAATCTGAGGCACTTTCAAAAACAGGTTGATGGATAAAAACGGCTGGTTCAAATTAGGGTAGCACATGAAATGTGACTTATACAAAACAGGTGAATGGATGCAAAGCGCTTGATCACAAGTGTGTTCAGTGGAAATAAGTTCAGAAACGGTCAACAGGCTCACATCTTTACGGCCCGACAAATGACCTATTTATGATTCTGTCTGTGGACAGATACAAACGACTCATTTAGAATAGGAAAGAACAAACAGGTCAGTGTATAAAGAAACCGACCAGCAGCTGCTCAGAGAAGCATGTCCTCGTGTTTGGTAGGAGGCATGTTTGGACTTCTTTTTTATTCAGTGTGATTCAGGCTCTGATATGAGAACAGCTTCATTTATTGATTTGAGTAGAGGTACTCTGGAGCTGGATTACCACCTGATAGATACTGGGAGTCCACTTGGCTCAGGTTGAGATGGACTTCATCAGTATTCAGCAGCTGTTTGTAAGTTCAGACTCGACTTAGTTCACATCAGTCATTTATGCATATGTAAATAAAGAAAAGTCCTAAATGCATTTATTAATTATTGAAGTTAATTTAAATATTTGTTTTGCCCTTTTAGACATCATGTTCCAACGTTTGATACGACACTGACTTCCTGTTGATTACTATGGATCAGACAGTCCTACAGATGTTTCCTCACAACTGATTTACTCAATTAGAAATGAGTAGTTTGGAATAAGAGCTGCAATGATTAATGGATTACCATTTTAAATGTCAGGATTTATTGCTTTTGTTTATCATTTATGACAGCAAGTGAAAGAGTCTTTGGATTTTAGACTGTTGGTTGGACAAAAGAAGCAAAGTGAAGACGTCACTCTGGGCTGTGGGAAAACATGATGAGAATTTTTCACAATGTTTTGACATTTTATAGACTAAATGATTCATTATGAAAATAGTCATCAGATTAATCTATAATGATAATCATCAGTAGTTGCAGCTCTAGTTAGAATCTACACACTTGACCTAGTAATGGATTTATGGTTTAATGGAGTCCAGCTCTAGTCAGACATCTACTGAAGAGGTAAATGTCAGAAACTATTAATCTCATTTCATCTCAATCAATCTAATCACAATCATTTGCCTGAGGATGATGTATGAACCGTTGATCTCATTACAAATGGATTAGTAGGGCAATAAAAGAAGCAAAAGCAGTGAAAACCCTCAAGTCCTCATGCTGAGCTTGTCTGCTCTCCTGCCATCATCCTCTGGCTTCTGAAGTCAGCAGAGCCCATAAATACTCGAGTCTTGGCTGTGGATGCTCAGCATCCTTACATCCCCAGCTCAACAGGCCAGAGAGCACATCATGCTAAAAATAAATATCCAAAGTATTTCCATAAGCAGTCAGTGAGGTCATAAGTGGCCTCATGCTATTCTCTTAATCGTATGAATTTGAATGAGGTTTGACCTCTACTAAGTGTTTTAACAGGGCTCTGCTTTTCTTTCTCTCTGCAGTTACACAGCAGTGTGTGACTTTTTGGTAAATAACAACTTGCTGTCGGTAATAAGAGCCCATGAAGCACAGGATGCAGGGTAAGTAATGACAATTATCTGATTCATTTAGGACATGTTATAACTAAAGTGTATGATTATTCCCTCTTTTCCTTCTTGTGGCTTAACAGATATCGGATGTACAGAAAAAGCCAGACAACAGGCTTCCCTTCATTAATCACAATCTTTTCAGCTCCAAATTATCTAGACGTCTACAACAACAAAGGTTTGTCTGTTTTTCTTTCACCTAATGTTGTATTTTTATTTATTTTTTATTTTTCAGTCCTTGAATCTTTCCTCCCATCTCTCTCCCACTGTCAATCCTAGCTGCTGTATTAAAGTATGAGAACAACGTGATGAACATCCGACAGTTCAACTGCTCACCTCACCCTTACTGGTTGCCCAACTTTATGGACGTCTTCACGTGGTCTTTGCCTTTTGTTGGAGAGAAAGGTATGTTTGTCGTTCAAGTAGAAACACTCTATGGTGTTGCCTGTGGTTCATCCACTGTGTCCATTATACAGAGAGATGTTCTTTCTACATGAAGTCATAGAATAGGATTTGGATGTCCACACATCTGGACATCAGTAGAACCTTAATGCTGAAGTGGAAGATGAGCTAATCGTAGCTGTATGTGGACACCCAGAGCTGTCTGTGTGTGCCTCTGGATAATGTTGGGAACCCAGACACGGCCACGTTTGGTTTTCCAACCACAACATACACAAGGCAGCTATTGTGTTTACTACGGTTATGGAGAACGATGGGAGTAAATGGCGGATACCAAAGTGATATTGTTCGCATTAAGTAAACTCAGATGATCCCGTGGTGACATTAGCGCTGGTAAAGCATGTAAACGTTGCTGGTATCTTTTCCAAAAGAGAAGCGACCGATCCTGCTTTGACATTCACGGGAGTAGAGTGGTGCGAATAGAGCAAGTAGAGCATTATACAATGCAATAATAAATGGTAAAATGTAGCTTTGTATTCACAAACTCCTCAGAAGATGGTTCTTATTGTATAAAGACACAAAAACAGTTAATATATAGGGAGGGCATGTACACATACTGTATAAAATAAACATATATTCATAAACAATTCTGAACTGAATTCCTCCTAAATTAGTTGATTCCAGATAAAGAAAAATCCACGGTTAAGTCAGGTACTGTATAGCAAACCATCCCTAGAACATGGGTCTGTTACCAAGCTTTAATGTGCTTTCTTTGCCCCTCAGTGACGGAGATGCTGGTGAATGTACTCAACATTTGCTCTGACGATGAGCTCATGTCAGAGGGAGATGACCTATATGAAGGTAAGACTGAGAGAGCAAAAATCACGGTGAAAATGATTCTGGCTGCTTGACACATTGACAGAAAAGAAATCTTGAAATTTCAAGATGTGTATGGAGACTGCATATCTGTTACTGAAGTCTGAAAATACATGAATGTATTAAGTCTGCTCATCTGATCCAGTATCTACCTTGGATTGTAGATTCTCTCCAAACTTCCCTCCGGTTCTGTTCTCTTATTCTCTAAATGCATTTTCAATTTAGTTTTTCATTTAATTTGGGTGAATTTAAAACGAGTCCTGGCACACACTTAATTGACATAATGTCCCACATATGTAATGTTGTTATCAAGATGCTCTGCTCTCTGGGGTACAGCCGCTATGGTTTGAAACACACCATTAAGCCCTCAGTTCATCACACATGCAATATTTTGTTCATTTTTGTTCAATTAAATCAGTGTTATTGAATACTCGATGTGATATGCCGTGTCTCATCCTTACTTTCTGGACTTGTTTCAGGAGGAACCTCTGCGATGCGTAAGGAGGTCATCCGGAACAAGATTCGCGCCGTGGGGAAAATGGCCCGAGTGTTCTCAGTCCTCAGGTCTGACCCTGTCATTAATACTCCTCTTTGATGTACCGCATCCTCTCTCATGATAACACTCCAAAAGCTCCTGCACATGTGTATATGGATCACAATGAGCTCAATAGGGTGGGGTTCACATTAACAAATTGAATTGGAGGTCGCCATGGTGAAATGAATGGAGTCAGTTGAGCAGACAATGAAGTTATTTTCGAAAGCACAATGTTGTCCTGCTAGGATTAATGAGCTGGCACAAGATTAGTCACGATGCAGCTAAACTGCATAATGATATTAGACATTATTCCAGATTTATGCTGCTGCTGCTGCAAATGAGCAAGATGTAGAGCAGCCTGCCTTCCAGACCAGTGCATGTAGGTCAGTGGTTTAAGAGGTGTTTCACCCACAGTGAAACTCGGAAAACAAAATGAAAAATCCAGATGTCGCGGTTAGATTCTCCCTTATCGGTTCAGCATTCTGAACACATTCCTTTGTAGGATGATGTCAGTTTCAAAATATATTTTATAAGCTGTGCATAAATGTCATTTTTTTCACTCAGTGGAGAAGATAAAGGTAGATGATATGAAAATTCAAGTGTGTGAACATAAATGAGTGTTAACACATCTTAACGTCCTTAGAAATATTGATTGCTTCAGCTGCTAAATTTGACACAAGTTGTCAGTGACCCACTTACAGAACCAGGACATATGTTAGAGGTTTAGCTGCCGACATTTTGAGCTGATCCGTCTGTCAAGTGGGCACAGGTTATATATCCAGCAATGACTGAACTATCAACCTCTTGGTTACGGAACAGTCTGTTAGCCCCCAGGTGTGTGTGCTGCCATCCTGCTTCCTGAAATGTAATCTATGCTCTGCCTGTTTTTGTTTGTGGGTTAGGGAGGAAAGTGAGAATGTGTTGACTCTTAAAGGCCTGACCCCGACTGGAACTCTTCCTCTCGGCGTGTTGTCAGGGGGAAAGCAGACCCTACAGTCTGGTAAGTCTGTTCTATACTCTTTAGAATTAATAGATTAATCAACAAATGAATAACACCTCCTGTATTAGTCATAACCTATTTAAATATCTGTGGGTTGGAAGTTAATGGGCAGTCATAAAGCTGAAAATACGATTATTCGCTGTCTTGTTGACAGATGAGAAGATGGACTCTCACATCTGTTTAGTAAATATGTAGCTGGAGCTAGCAACGGCCTAGGTAGCCTGTCCAAAGCTGACAAAATGTGTCTATCAGCACCTCTAAAGCTCATTATTTAACACGTTACATATCATTTTTAAAAATCCGTATAAAAACCAAAGTGGAAAAAGAAGGGGAAAAAAAGCTATTTTGTGTGCCAAACTGTTTCTGTGCCAGAAGCATTAACTTTCTGAGATCTCCACTGGTTGCCTGACAACTACTCGTGACTGCTAGTTGGATTTTGGTTTTTTTATGCTGTATGCTAAGATAAGCTAACCTGCTGCTAGCTCCAGCTCATATTTACTGCATCTGTTGAACAGTGAACAAAGTAGATTATTTTTTTCTCCACTGCAGCGACGTAAGAGTTTGGTAGCAGAACATTATCATGTTGTCGTCCATCAATGATGCTTCTTTCTTGACTCATGATTCTTCAGTGTTCAAATGTAATAAAAGGACGGATCTAATTCCAAAGGAGGCAGAGAGAACCCTTTCTGTACTGACATTAAGGCCTGTCACAATTAATACATAATCACCCGATCACCATTATTTAAGCTGATTGCAATTATTTTGCTCACATGTTAGAATGGCCTACGTTCATCTGCATAAAAACAGCTGCATGAAACAGAAATGTCATATTTCCATCAATTCCACATCGTTTTCCACGGTTTGATATTTGACTGGTGATCATTAATGATGTCATTTGGTTGCATGTTCTGCTATGTGTGTGAAATTAATTAAAGCCTCTAGCGCCTCCAACCGTTTATCTCTAGAGGCGCTTAACTTTCCGATGAGCATCCGTCACCACTAAATGATCCATGATCATTTAGCCAAACGTCACAGCACCGCTGTGGGCATGTTTTGTTTGTAAGCCAAATAAGAAAGGAGAGCCCAACTTGGAGAGATAATTTGTCGATTTTGCAGCAAAACGGTATCAGTCAAAACCGCAAATAATAACTTTTTTTTTCTTTTTTCTCTCTTTTTTTTAAAGTAAAAATAAAGACAAATTGTTAATCACAATTATTTTCATGACAATTAAATGTCAGCTAAAGTTTCATGATTGTGACAGCCCTACTGAAAACGTCATTAATGATACACGTTTTGGTATTTCGGTGTCTCTCATCACTGATGGAACACTCACTAAAAATACATCAACTCTCCTCTCAATGGGTTGTGAAAGGGCATTCTGGGAAATGTAGGTAATATCTAAGTGAAGCTGATGAGTCCACTTAAATAGAGTAGGTACACCTTAAAAGTAACTTCTACAATAGAAGGCCTCTCAGTTTGATGGTACCTTTTGGTGCACAGCCATCCAAGCATTGTAATTATTTTAAAATAAACAATAAAAACAATAAACATTATTTATTATCTTTATTGGTGAGGTGGTAACTGAAGCTAAGCTATCCCAACGGCCAGTTTTGGGAGACTGGGAGTCCATTTGAAGGGTTCTAGATCAATGATGGCATGCCCACCACAGGAAGCACTGCCTAGACTTTGACTTGGGACCCCCCCCTCAAGCAGCAGAAAGTATTTGAGCTCAGCTGTGGGCTGACTGGTTAGCAGGGGGACAGCCTAGCCACTGACCCTCTGATCTAAAGGTCGCTGCCTGACCTCTACTGACAGACGCCATGCTGGGAGTCAAGCCTTGCCCGGCTGGACGCTTACAGAAACTGAGTAATCGAAGGACAAACCACATGTTGGGGACCTTTTGTAGAGAATGTCATATTCAGTTTCAGACCAATTTGGCCGCTTTGAACAAAGGAAGGGCAAACGATTGTGGGTTTGGTCCATCCTTCTGGAGTCCTCACTTTTTTGGGGGTGAGGTGCTGCTCACCGATCATTCGTCTTGAATGCATAATCATTTCTCTGAGAAATTTTAATTCAATGATTAAATTGGATTCAACTACAGTATATTTTACACTTTTACATCGTTACACCTGCACATTCAATCAAAAGCAAATATGGCTAATTTGAACAGCTGATTGTGTGCACACTGCAGGTTTACCTCTGTGTTAGACTGCACTGTGTAAATGCATCGTCCTGCCTGGTCATTGTTGCACATCTCTCATCTTAGACTCTTAGCGCTCAGCCAAATCCCCCCTCAGCTCTCCACACCTAAGTCCTCATGACCCTTTAACACCAAAACTGTCTTAAATCTCCAACAGGCTTCCTCTCTCTAACCTTTCCGCCCACTAACATGTTGTATTATATTTTTACAACTGCTGTGAATTTTGCATCCATAATCGCTGTGCCATGTGTGTTGGCCTGTATTCTACCGTGTATTTCCCCTGTTTCTTATACAAGGGTTTACATTTTGATATTATTGTTGTATTTACTATCGCTGGCTGCCTTTGATGACTCCCTTTTCCCCCCCCTCCTCAACTTTCATTAACATAGCTACAGTTGAGGCAGCTAAAGCAAAAGGTACGCATGGCTGTGTGGCTCAAACGTCGTGTCTTTGTTTTGTGTGTGTTGTTCACCTTTTAAACACAGCCCCATCCTTAAAATGTGTACTTCTCTCTTGTCTTTATTGTGTCTTTAATATCCCGCTGTTTTTATATCACTAATTATTCTATATATTGTATTTATATATTGTATTGTATATTTATTGTTGGTTGCTCTTGCATAATCAGTGTATGTTGCACCACACTAGTTTCAAAAGTGCAGATGAAGTTTACATGGAGTCAGGCATAAGAAATATTACATAAGATATGAATAGAATAAAACTAGTACAACAGGCAGCACTTTCAGGAGCAACATTTAGATGAAATGATTAATTTGAATGCATTTAAAATAAGTATTTCTTAAAAAAAAGATCCTTTTTAACAGCCTCAGTTGAATCAGACTTCCAGACCTCCTTGTTGATGAGACTGCCCCGGCTGTGGTTACATGGGCTTCTCTTGCCTAGTGTGGCCCCCCCACACAGAGAAAAGCCTGCTAAGACCTGGCTAAGATAAGACCAGGGACATCCCTGCCTGGGATATTTTCAGTGGCTAATCCTGTCACACATTTGGCTGTTGCTACACTGTCTGCCCCCTGTGGTCTGTAGTGGTAGTTAGTGGTTCAACAGGCGTCAGTCACGAGTCACTTATTTTAATCAGTACATAAAATGTAAAAGAATAAGTCGTGGTTGCTTTGGTGCATAACACAGAAGGGGGAGTCTAACTTCATAGCATCCAGGCAGCATAACTAAAGCAGTGGTTCCCAACCATGTTCCTCTATTGACACCCCCCTCAGCCCCACCCTGATCAGATACACCCACATACAATAGACCATACCCAGCATGCTCCACATGCAGAGATTTCAAATGATTTGAAAGTGGCTATTGTTGCAGAATTCTTTCCATCTTTTCATGCAGATGAGTTTTCAGTGTTGAGTTTGGTTTTATCCAGTTTGGCTTCATAGTTCTACCACAGGGACCTTCAAGCCATTCACCTATGACTCCTTAGCTATCAGTCTATTATGAATCACTGTTAGCTAACCATTTCAACTGTTATCCATCACAGTTAGCTATTTCAACCTGCATTATTATTTTTTGCTAACTATTTCAACTAATTTTAGCCATTTATGTTAACTGTATATCCATTTAATTTAACTAAATATTTCAACTATGTATTTACTACTTTTAGCTGTCTATCTTATTTCACTGTCAGCCGTTAACTTGCTTATTTATCTGCTTATAAATTGTCCATCTGCTTCAACCTGATGTCCATTACTTTTAGCTAACTTCAGTGCCTTATGTGTTTGTGCGAGCTACTTTTTATGCACACTCACGTGTGGTTTTAATGTATGACAGCTGTCACTGGGAAATGCTGTATGTTCTGTGCAGTCAGCATAGAAAGGCTGGATAACTTATGATTGTAATGACATCAGTAATTCGTCAACTTTTGATTCTATTTGAATGTTTATTTTTGACTAAAGAAAAATATGTGTATATATTTAATGAATCAAAACCAGATTTTTTTAATTAGTTGAGCTACTCCACAGACTTTCCATACCCCCTAGCAAATGCAGAAGTACGTTCTGAGGTGTCTGGTTGGGAACCGCTGACTTAAAGTCAGCTTAATTGTCATCATTGTCACAGATATGTGGTTATATAAGGGTAGCCTAGAGAGCCTAGTTTCTCTAGCTGTAAATCAACCTATAAAACCTTCACATCAGAGTGTTCTTTGTGTTTAACTTGATGATTTAAATGACTGGATACTATGTCTGAACAGTCCCTTACAAGTTTGTTTTTCACTTGCACATGTTCTCTGTCTGGTTTCCATGGCGTTTTGGGGCGTTACCGTAAGTCTACAAAGTGTGAGGTGTTTTATTTGTTGTAGATTGTCCCACTGGTGTTTGGAGTATATAGGAGTCATTGTTTTCCTGTGCATGTGTTGTATTCTCTGATCATCTGTACTGTGCTAGACTCAGACTGTGTTTTGTCCTTATCAAATGAAAATCCACACAGAATCCAGCTTGATTGATGCTTATGTCAAAGCTCAAGAAAACGTTTAATGGTGGCAGCAACAGGGGTGGAGAAATTACTAATGGTTCCCATGTCTTGTCTGCCCTTTAGCCATTCAAGGCTTCTCTCCCACGAGGAAGATTCGTAACTTTGAGGAGGCACGCGGCCTGGACAGGATAAACGAGAGGATGCCGCCTCGCAAAGACGGCCAGCAGCCAGACGGCACCACAATCAACACCAACGCCCCCAACAAGAATGGCACTGATGGATAGGCAACAGAAACATCACCCTCCCATCTTCACACAATTCACACACATCATAGCCCCCAGATGCTTCTCTCTCTCTCTCTCTCTCTCTCTCTCTCTCTCTCTCTCTCTCTCTCTGTCTCTGTCTGTCTCTCTCTCTCTGTCTCTCTCTCTCTCTCTGTCTGCTCTACTAAAACTGCCTGTCCATCTTCTGCTCAGCCACAGTCTGGTGGGATAAAGAAGACGACACAAAGAAAAGAAGGCCGCATTGCTGGGAAAATACTTCTAGATGTTGAAAAAAGACAAAAATATGATATGGGGGGGGGGAAATCTAATCTTATTTATTAAAGATTAAATATATTAGATATATTATGTATTAGCAACAAATGACTGAATGAAGACATTTTGTTCAAATGTATTCTGTACACTGAAGTCCTAACTTATACATGTAAAAGTTATAAAAAAGACAATTTTATAAATTTGTGTTGATACAGATAGATGAGGCCCTTGTTATCCAGGAGTTTTAGTCACTTTAATTTTTTAAAATTATTGTTCTATATGTGGTTGGTAAGGGAAAATTTGGAGTTAATACCATAGCCTCAAAAGCCTCATTTGGATCTTGGAAGGTTCTTGTCGAGACTTTTTAGGCGCTTAAGGTTCTACATACAGTACAGTGTTTTTAAATGCGAGTCAGTTGGAAGATGAAGTATATATAAAGTATTGAGTGGCAGACAAAGAGTAAGGGAAGTCCCTTACATCAGAACAACTATTACAAATGAATATTATGAGACAGTTCACTCCAAAATCAAAAATGCATTTTTTCCTTTTACCTGTAGTGCTTTTCATCCATTTAGATGTTTTGGTGTGGGTTGTTGAGTTTTGGAGATGTCGGCCTACCCTCTCTTGAATATATGGAAACGAGATGAGTAGCATCTAGCAACAGAGCAATGCAACAAAAAACAGCAATGTCTCTTTTTCCAGAAATCATTACTCAAGATAATCCACAGAAGCATTTTGTGAAGGAAGTATTTTCTGTCTGCTGAACACTGTATGACTGTGCTGAAGGTTACGTTCATCTACTCATGGCAGGAGTCTTGTGCTTGTGACACAGAAGGATGTAAACAATAATGCCTTCCTCCGCTAGCTTAGCTAGCTTAGTTAGCCAGCCTCTCGTTCATGAGTAGATGCAAGATGCTTCGTTCTGCAGAGGTGATGTGGAAATAAAATAGCTCCTACTTGAAGCTGCTCACAGGTCTGTGGATTATCTTGAGTAACAGGATTCAGGGGTGCACATAACATTTTTGGTCCTGTTCTCAAAGGAGCACCTGACCCCGATGTAAACTCCAACGCTGACTGCAGCTCTGTGTGCAGACCGAAACCAACTTCCTCTTCCACTCATCCCATAAACCACAAGCATGGAAGAGTTGCAGAAAACCATTTACTATGTCCTGTGCCGTTCAGTTCACACCTTGATTAACTGATTAATCACAATCATACACCGCACATTGTTTATTTTGACCATGCATGCTCACCTGGGCGCCACGTATTTGCACCCCTGATTACTGTACCATTATATTGAAGAGAAGTCAAACATCTCTACAGCTGGTCTCCAAAACTCAACACAACCATCTAGATGGATAAAAAAAACCACTGCAGCTAAGAGGGGAAATGTGTATTTCTAATTTTGAGGTGAACTGTCCCTTTTTAAAGTAGATATTTAATGAAGGCTTTTAGTCTTATGTATAAATGTTCCACACATTTTTGTTCACTTACAAAGCAACAGCGATTTCTTATTGTTGTTCTCATTATTATTTGTGAGTGGAATGGTTCAAGTGAAGGATTAATGCTTTGTGTGTGATGCTAGTTACTGTTGCTGGCTGCTCTGTGCTGGTTATGACTTGTGTTCACTTGATGGCATCTAGGATAAACCAAAAAAGGGATACACAATCCAGCATGTCTTATTGGTCAGTACTCCCACATCCTGGGTCCTCTCCTTCTCAAGCAGCGAAGTCGAGCCGAGCTCTCTGGGTTTCAGCGCCGTGCACGGAGATTTTCACAGGAGAAACCGACACAGAGGGACCATAGTGGTCATTTGGACATGAGAGGACATATTTGCTCATAATTCAGAGGAACTGCTGGCCATATCGTCCTCAAAACAGACTGTTTATTATTGCTTATGAACTGTCAGTGTATTTTAGCAGAATGATGGCGCTTTGATTTGATGTTTTATTGTCGAACACTAAAAATATGGGGTGCTCTTAGAGGCGCTCCATTTATTTCTAAAGCTATATTAGTGTCTCCATCTACTGTTGATTAGAAGGAATGCACACGTTTTTTTTTTTGCATTGTGATCTCTGTGCGTATGGAATAAGGGAAACGTATGACGGTAATATGACATCACCTTGTAGCTGCTGCACCCAGACACAATGAACTGAGTCATTCCCTTCGACAGGGATGATACCATCACTACACTATCAGCTGTCTATCAAGGCCTGAAAGTACTGTAATCATCTCAAATGTGGCTGACTCTTACATTCAGTATATCATTTTTACGACTAGTGGTCATACCCAGATGAAGGCCTCTGACTTACTGAGATATCTGGTGTGTGTGTGTTCTCCTCTCTTACAGGACTCCCAGCCCTTTAACACCTGCTTGTACTTGGACATACAACCAACCGAACTGGTGCTTCGTCTTTATGTCACAAGTGGGAAATAAGCTTTAAAATTTGCTGTTTTCTTGTGAATACACCCAGACAAACTTCTCTTTTTTTTTTTTAAGTAGGCGTTTGCGCTCATGTGCCATGCCACCTCAGCTGTGTGTGTGTGTGTGTGTGTGTGTGTGTGTGTGTGTGTGTGTGTGTGTGTGTGTGGGGATGGTGAACAGAGTCGAGCCAGGAGAATTCCATTCACACACGATTAAAGATGAAATGTCAGTGATATTAATCTTGATAACCTTCAGTTTTCCAAAAATATTGTCGTTTGCCATTATATTCAGTAGATTTCTGGGAAAACATGAAGTATTTTGGTTTGCATTCTAATTAACTGTGTTGTTAAAATTTGTTTTAAAGGTAAGGCTTCTTTGGGTGAGCCATACAGTATACTGAACTCCTGTCAGGTCCTATACATATCTTGCAGAATGTAAAAAAAAAAACTTCTTCATCAAGAATCTTATAATAGCTCTAAAAAACAAGGGGTGGGGGAAAAAAACTGTACCGTACTTGTCATGCGAGGCCATGAAATCTTTTATGTAGATGTATCACTTGAAAGAAAAGAATAAAATTCAAATACAGTGTTTTATTTGACTCGTCTTGGATGTTGGGTTTTTCTACATCAGATTACTTTGAACTGTCTCCGGATAACTTTACTGGCTTCTCTATGTGGTGATAAAACCAGAGATATTGTAATAGTACAGAGATATGTCACTCTCAGACCGTCCTGGTATGTAGGGGGTGCTCGCGAGGTGGTCCCAAATGAATGAGGCTCTATGGAGCAGAAGCCCCAAAATTAAATGTTTATGGGGAAATATTTTCTTCTGTCAACTTTCATTATGTTTTCGATATAAAGGGTCGATACAATAAATATCTGTCCATTAGATATTTTTCTGCTGCTTCAGTTGTGAAATATCGTTATTTAAGTTGTAGCATTGGTAGCACCACAAGCCACTTTACAGCATTAATAGTCAGTGGATCATCTCTGCTATTACATTAACCAGATCTACATTAGGCTGTCAAAAACAAAGGTCCTCCTGGTCCTTAAGATATTCATTTGATTTCATTTATTAAAAATGTCTGTACACTCCGAGAGACTTTGAGGAAGGATGTTGGGTCGCAACCAGTCGTAAGTCCTTAACCGACCAATCAGCAGTCATTAGCAGAATGCTAGCAGTTTGTGGGCAAAATCGCCTTCCTTTTAAGAAAAACAAAAAATCATTGGTGTGTTTTCATTTCACTTCTGATATATAATCGATACTTTATTTGCACAAACTAAAATAAAATGTGGTCTTTTTTTGGTCTAGATGTTGGTGAAAATAATAATTTTAGCCGATGAGCTCCATTCGCTCCCATTCATTTAGGACTCCTTCATGAGCGCCCTCTAGGTGAATTGCAGCTGATTTTGGTACAATGTGGTTAACGGGTTGAACAGGCTGCATGTAGAATGGCTGTGATAAAACTGTATGTTATAATACTGCAGGTTCTGCTGCCCTCTAGAGGACAAGACAAAAAATCTTTTGTCAACTTAACGATGAAACAAATGAGTTTTTTCTTCCAAAAATATCTCGAAGTCCAGGTTTATTTATTTATTGAACACAATTTATACAAAATAGTTTATTTCCCAATATTATAATTACATGAAGCATTTCTGATTTCAATACTTATAGACATCCTTGCATGGGGCTGCTTAGCACAGCTTCACACCCTTCACTAGGAGATTCTGGGGTCAATGCCATGCTTAAGGCCAAACTATTGAAGCAGTGGGGAGCAATAGTCAGTAAAAGTCTTAACAAGAATCACCACCACCTGGTTTCCAGTCTCCTCTAACACAGCATAGCACAGGAACATGGTGCTTTTTCATATTATTTACTCACCTGAAACATATACAGAAAATAGTTATGGTCACTGAAACTTGATGCTTGGCGTTCTCACTGCACCTCACACCATTGTGCAGTGCGCCCTAAAATTAGAATATAACAGGGATGATGACATTTTATTTAACTGGATGTTACCTTGGTCTTGAACTTGCAGCAGACAACATCTAAATGTGTGTAACATACTACATACAAAAATGTAGCTAGCTTGATGTCTTAGTTAAGCATTATTTAGTAGCTCCTAATTATGATCAACAGAATGATCAACAGAAAACCTAAAGAATGCATCTTAGAGTTCTGCTGCTTATACCTTATAAATGCTCCAAAATCTGTCATAGAAATATATAATTAATATTTACAAACAATCTATTCCTGGCTTGCACTCTCATTTTATTTTAAACGAAGGCATTGCTTGAGATTTAAATAAAAATTCGCTGAATATTGCTTGACAATTTAATCCAGTCTTGTGCAATATTCTGTACCCTTATTGTGACAAAATAACACATCAAGTACACATTTACATGGCTAAATCCAGTCAAGAGCTGTGTCACCATCACCCAATAGTATAACAAAGTGCCCTACATTTCTTTAAACAATGTATTTACAATTCTGCTATACATGGCATCCAAGTATTAATTTAAAGTCCAGTTTGTCCCTCCTGCATACAAACACCCCATCATACTTTTGACAGCGCTGCAGTAAAAGGGAACAGTCGTGACAGGACATGTGTAATGAAGCTTCTCAGGAACATCTCCCCAGGTCTACCAGTAGGTGGCAGTGTGTGACCTCAGACTTTGGTTGGAGGTACTGGCCTCAGAGCCTACAGGACAAACCAAAAAATATGCATTCATTGACTAAATTTGAAGAAACTGTTTGATGTTTTCTGACTAGATGTGACACCACGTCAAGCCTGTTTGCTAAATATGAAGCTACAGCCAGTTACCTTAGCTATAAGATTTGCAGCACCTCTAATGCTCTAGTCCTTCCGTTCCTCATCCTCACCACAGGATGGTGACCGTAACACAAAAGCTGCAAGCAGCCTACACTGCCCCTCTAAACTTACTCATAGTATGTTGGTGAAAATATATATATTGATTTGGGGCCAGTGACATGGCTGGATAGGCAATGATTGTTCCAGGAATTAGTCAAACACTCAGGAAAACAGGGTTATGGCTTGTAAAAAAATGTCAAATTTTGATTGCATCAGACATGAAAATATAAATTTATGATTTTATGGAGCATCCTTTAATCTTATGGATTTTCTGCATTTCAAATCCCTGCAGAAATTCAATAGATTTCTTCCAGGAAAATAAAGGTGGTCTAGAGGATACGGTGGTCACCTGCCCCAACGTGTTCTTGGCTCAGTTGTATTTTTTTATTTGACCATTTCATTAATTTTTGCTACTTTTAGGGTTCAAATCAAAATTTTCTGCTTGTGTCATTTTTTTCTTCCTGATTTTGGGAACATTTTATGGATGTTCAATACAAGTCTTACAGGTGAGCATCCGATGAAGTCGACATGCATGTGCATCATCCATTAATTCCTGCTAGTGGGCACCTCGTCAGCCATTATTCCTCACATACCTAGTTTGTTTCCTCATCGTTCCAGTCTTGAAGCTAAACTATCCAGCTGATACCTGCAGCTTCATGTTCAGGATACAGATGTGACAGTGAGTGGATCTTTGCATCTAACTCTCAGCAAGAAAGTACGTAATTGTATTTCCCAAAATGTCCGGAAATTGTTTCAATCAGCATTTCAGCATGTTTGTTTGTAGTTACAAGAAGAATGCTTTTCTTCTGTGGTTACTAAAATGTGGATCTGGAGGCACACTTAAGACATTAGTTTATCCCAGCTGGTGCCAAATTGAATGGTTTTGTTTTTACCGAATCAAACCTGTCTTAGTGGAGACAGAGGTAAGAGTTTGATCAATCAAACTGTGACGTTTAGTGTTAGAGGACTAAAAGCTGTGTAAATGCGACAGGTGAACCCTTTACAGGGGGCAGAGTTACCGGGCGTCCAGCGGTGTAACTGGGGAGCAGTCTTTTCCCTGCTGGAGGTGGTGGAGGTGGAGCTCCTGCAGGCCTATGCCCTCCAGCCTAAAAGCAGTGTTAGGAAATGCATTGAATACAAATATGATATTTTTCAACTCAACACCTTTAATAATGTCGTAATTCTTCCAACCATTTACCAGTGGAGTTGGTGATGGTTGACTGGTTCCTGCATTTAGGTGGTCAGATTCATCCACTGCCATTCGCGTCATCCCGGTGCGTGCACTGTAATGTAAAGACAGATTTAGTGGCTGGCTTTCAAATCTGGAACCAGTGAGTTAACAGTAAACTACCCACACCAAGAACTGCATTAGACGACTTACTTTCTTTGTTTTTTCCACATGAAGCCGATCACACCGACAACGAGACCTATAAACACCAGCAGACCTGCCGCTATGATGCTAGCAGTTGCTCCTGCAGAAATGGAGCAGACATCAGTTCTGTTTGAATGCAGTTGTATTAGTTGTGCACATATTTTTTATGCTTCATGTGTTAATGGACAACCGCACAGGTCTCACCAGGAGAAAGAGAAAGGAGAGCTTCATCCTGAGAGGTGCACGAAGGCGACATCCAACCAGGCTCACACTGACACTCACTCAAGTGATTGCACACCTGAACAACACAAAAGAAATCCAGTGATGATCACGTGATGTTGTCAGATGTTGTGTTGGACGGCAGCAGCCTGCGCCTTAAACACAACATCCAAACTAACAAGTCTTTCTTACTACAACGCTGGAGGGTTACCTGTGGTCATACAAGGATCTTTTCTTTTGACTAAACCCTCAGCTCTACTCTTTACTCTCTATTTCCAATATATATTCAACATGTGTTTTTTATTTAAAGCTGCAAACAGATTCAGTAATTCTCACATAAGATACCAACATTTGTGTGCCATTACCTCTTTGAGGGAAATTACATAGATACTTTTTTATTTTAATTTCATTTTCAGGACATATAATTATCGTTGTTCTGTTTTCCTGTTTACTTGTCAACAGGATTATGTATAAAAAAAAACTACTTGACAGATATTCATGATTTGTAATAAATTTACTTTTTCAGGTTTCTTAAATTAATTGTTGCACAACTTTAACAGAAATCTGTAGTTGACAGTAAAAACAATGAGTTCTTTAATGTCTACTATTAATGACTTACTTTGCCAAATAAATCATTCATGTTGTCAGACTATTTCCTGTTTTTTATTTTCTCCTATAGAGCTGGACAGATGTGTAGGATTTCTTGGCCTTGGCAGCTATGGGCTCTACTGAGTGCACTTTAACTGTTATGCTACTACCTTTTTAAGGCAATATACATTTATACTTTACTTTTATTTTATAATTATTGTTTTCTATTATCCCCATGTGCTTCATAATGGGTTTTTTTTTCACTGATAAAATCTAATTTCAGTGTTCAGAATTTTTTTTTTGAGTTGATGTCATGTGACGACTTGGGTTTTCAAAACTTTAACCCTTTACTGTATTACTTTTGAGGTCCGGGGACCCCCACAGGTCCTTGAGTGAGCAAGAAAGGGGAACAATTTATTTTCATTCAAATTCCATCCACAAGTGACACAACGACAGAGTGTTTGACTGTTTTAGTCATGGGTGTCACAAACTTTCAGTAATAAAACATCTAAATGTAAAATTCTTATCAGACGGGGGACCCTGGGACAAAAGGGGATCTGTGGTACAATTTGTGTTCATGTCTCTTTGCTATGAAAATGTTTGGGAACCACCAGTCTACATAATAAAAGTATAAACTAAACTAGCAGTGCTGGCATGTACTTACAGCATGGCCTGAGCATTTGGCTGAGCAGTTTGTGTTTTGGTAAGCCGTCTCGAGATCCACACACTCGTCGTTTCTGCATACCTGGAGAAAATACACAATGTAGATGCAGTGCTGCAACATTCAAACATGTTGATTGTGATGCAGCTATAAACACAACACATTTCTACAGCCCATAATTACCTTTCCGTTACCACATTTGGACCCGGTGTCCACCTGGCCGTAGTCTTTGGTGTAGTCGCCGAAGAAAGCTGCCTTGCAGTCACTGATTTTGACCATGCGACCGTAGTTTGGGTTGTCTTTACCGCCGTGGCAGAAGAGCTTCCCACAATATATGTCTCTGCAAGGGGGGGAGGGGGTTAGTATCAAAACAGTTTCAAGTACACAGATACTTTGATGAGTCTGTATAATAAACTATGCTGCTGCAATGCATGTTGCTGAGACGCACTCTTTCTTGCAGGGGATGTACTTGTCGTTTGAAGGACGTTTGCAGAAGGCGTAGTAGGTTCCTCTGGTGTTCTGGTTATAGCAGAAGTAACGGGCCTCACGTGCACCTGATGAACGGGAAGGATTACATCAGAATTTCATATCTATTTATGATCTTTTTGAGCATCACAAGTAGCGTTATTATAAATGACACACAATTACAAAAACATGGACTCTCACCTGATCCATAGAGCTTTACACACTGTTCTGCCCTCTGTGGACACTGGCCATTGTAGCAGTATCCCTTGTTTTCATCACATGGGATGCCATTAACAGCAAAGATGTCCTTAGGACAGGTATTGCTCTGCCCATCACAGTACTCTGCCAGATCACACTCATCCTGCTTACTGCGGCACTCCCTGGACCGAGGCAAGATCTGAGTGGAGGTTGGAGTCAAGTTCAGTCAGATTACATATGATGTCGGACTTTATTTAAGCATGGAGAGCTTCAACAAGTGTACCAGAGCGTGACTCACCATGAAACTTTCCTTGCTTTGCCAGCAGGCTGTGGGGGAGTTTTAGCCACCATTTTTTTTATTTAACCCAGTATTTAACTGTCCTATTGTGTATGATTCAGCTTTTTGCTAAATCTTTTTGAAATGACACTCTTTGGCCACTTGGAGGCAGCAGAACTATGTTGTGAACACAACACTGATGAGCTACTAGTTAAATTGGTTTATTATCTCCACTAGGGAGGTTATGTTTTCATTCATTTGCTGGTTTGTTGTTTTGTTGTCAGCAGTATTGTAGAAATGCAAATTTCAGTGCCGATCCAGATTAAGGGGCAGATTAAGTATTTTTTTAAAGTAATTTTCCTTAACATTCAACATTTTCGAACATTTTCCCTAATTATATAAAAGCTACTGAAATCGATGAAACTTTGTGGAGGCATGGATCAGTCAAGATGAACAGACATGTGGAGGATTGTTCAGTCTGGGAGGTATGCGCTTCACTGAGTCTCATTCTAGTTTAATTAACATTGATTTGGAGTCGTGTTTGTGTCCACCTGATGGATCTAAGTCCAGTTCACTCTCTTTTAGCTGTTTGTGCTCTACCAACTCCTGAAGGAAACGTATGGCTCTTTAGCTAAGTATTCTACAATGCACATATTAAACATTGCCTATCCTGCCATACAGGGGCAAAATGCAGTATCTGCAATTTTTGTGAAATTCACTTTTTTGTCCCAATCGAAAGCACCATGTCTCTTCTTCAATCTGTTAGAGTTTCATTGATCTATTTCCACATTTTCTGGAGAGAAATCTATCTTTTTATGCTTACTTCTGGAGAAAGAAAAAAACACAAAAAAACTGTTTTTTTCCCTCCATAGTTTAGCATTTTTGCAGATACTGCACTTTGGCTTTGTAGGGCAGTATGGTTAAGAACTATTAACTGAAAAAAATGACTATCCCTTCCATAACTTATGAAAATATATACAAAGACTCTGCTTGGAATAATCATTTGTTTATAATTTATTTATTTTTTCCACAAAAAAGTTCCACAACCTTGCTGGATTAATATTATTAAACATACATGGTGACAGCTCAAGCTGCTGAGTTGTCCTGGATCCACATCCACATATATTTTATAATCTATATATATATATATCAGAAATGCTATCCATGTAATTTGAATATTCTGGTATTTTATAATCTGTTCTTTACATGCAACATCTATTGCACATCTGTCTGTCCTTAGGTTTCTTTCATTATGTTTTCCCTGTAAAAACTTTTTTGGGGCCCTGTGTCCTCACTCAAATCAAGGCTCTTAAGACAGATTGTAAAGCCCACTGAGGCATTGTGATTGGTGATCTTGGTCTATATAAATAAAACTGACAATACATTACTGCATCTACTTCTTTATAAAATTCAAATGTTTCTGTTTTCTTACGTTCAAACTGGTGGATATCAGACGTCCACCATCACTGCATGCTCACAGGAGGCTTTAAAATTCCACATCACATTCATATAAACTACATATTGGACTGTGATTGGCTTGTGACATCACAAGAACCTGCTTGTTCACACACATGTTAAAAAGATATTTAAGGTGAGCAGATGAATGTGAAAACATGCATCATTCTGCATAGTGAAAATGAGCCAATGAATGAGGGGGACAGTATTTACTGCAGATCGATATAAATTCAATATTTGTAATACCTCAAATGTCCACTAGAGGAAGGTAGCAGATCAAATACTCTGGATTAAGGAGGATATGGTGGAACAACGATTTGCAAAAAGATATATAATTATATGTCGACTCACCTGACAGTTTTCACAGCACTCGCCTTCTGCACACTTTGACCCCTCCGTCAGGGTGCAGCTGGTGGCGTTGCAGCAAGGGTTGGTGCAGTCCTGTGACAACATCATAGAACTCATTAGGCTGTTAATCATAACTCTTATTGTCAATCTTTCTTTTAAATGTGATGTGTTAAACTCAGATGTTCCTGTGTTTTAGATTAGTTTGAGTTGTGTCCTCTCATTACCTCCAGAGGTAATAATATATGTATATATATATATATATATATATATATATATATATATATATATATATATATATATATATATATATATATATATAATATAGTAAATACATTTGTTTGCATGATTAGAAATTTCTGATAATTTATGTCCTTTATTCCAAAAATAAATAATATTGAATAATAAATCTGTTAATGACAGTGGCATTGGCAGAGGTACTGTATCCTTCTTGTCCCCGTCCTTATAAAAGTATGCTCTGTGACTTACTGGCAAAGCCTTATCTAATGTCAACAGTTTAGTTGGTTTCATTTTCATGCAGTGCTTTCAAATATCACTGTGTCATTTCTATTTGAGGCTACAGTACTTCATTTAGATTAACAGAAGCATGTTTTGTGGTATTTCATCTTAATGTCTGAGGTGCATGAAAAAATATTTCAAAACTCTGCATATCATTACACAAAATTCCACAAAACATCCCAATATTTAATGAGATTGTATCTCTTAATGAGGAACAACAATCTTCAGAAGCAAGGCTCATCTGCTGGAGAAGGGAACCCCGTCCCAGAGACCACCTTTCTTTTGGAGGGGGTGGGATGTTAAGAGTGAGAGGAGGAACAAAGCACTGAGCCTGAGTTTGTGGTTTCTGCCTATTCTGAATACCAGCGGAGGCAAAACAGGTCTGAACATATACACACCTCTGCAAGACTGTCATACAAGGAATCTCTTTATGTCTGCCTGTCTGTCTGTCTAAATATATATGCCTGACAATGTCACTCCTCACATCAATCAACAGCAATGCTTTTCTAGTCTCTCACTCAGGGTTTAGTCACAACTCTGGACTAATGCCAGATGGACAATAGATTGATACTGACTATTGACTATAGCCTATAGGCTTATGTTCACATTGGATAGCCAAATCCAGTCGTAAGCTCAGTGTTATATTGTGTTACAGTCTCCACCATATTGGTGGATTTAACTTTAAATGCCTAAACAAATTCTTCCATGCCAAACACTGTAATGATTAATCCTGTCGGCAAAAAGCAGACACACCCAGGATCAGACAAAGAACTCAGGGTTTGAGTCTCTTAAGAAACACTGGCCTTGAGGCAGATACAGTTTTAAAATTAGCACAGTGGAAACAGTTACAATGCTTATTATCTATAGCACATGTTCTTTTTTAAATACCATAATAACACTGAGAGGCAAGGCCTTTCAAACACAAAGAAGAACAAAAGCATTAAAGCTGCTCCACAATAATAAAACTTTCTGTAAAATATATGGAAAAAAATGATTTTATTTTGGAAAGATGTTTGTGGGCAAGGCCAAAAAATGCACAGAATTTAATGACAATGTCCAGCGCCAACTCCCCATACTTTAAATATAATCCTATTCAATCTGACCTTGTAATATGAGGGTCTATCTTCTGCAAAAGGCAGCGCAAGTTTCATAGCCAGTGTCCAACCAGCACCCACACACTCATGTCCATCTGTGCTCCAACAGAATGACTTCCATCAGACAACTCATGAGTCTGTACTGTTTAATATCACAGCAGCAGAATATACAGTAGTTTGAGTTTGGCATCTAGGCTTCGACCTTAATCACGCCCCGCAGATATGTTTACATCGAGGTATTGAGGAGTGATGAGCAAACTTCTTGAAACCCCTAACCAGAGCCTACAGGTGGATGCTGGGGTGGTGGGGGGGTTGAACGTGCAGCAGCAATATGCATGCGGAGCAGCAGTCGCATCGACAGGCAGAGGGAGAGATGGGAAAGTGTTGCATCATACTGTAAATAGATAGCCAAATTAGGAGAGTGTTTTTGGTAACAACTGATGAGAATAAGTCCTATCATGTATGAGTATGTGTCTACGCAGTGAACTAGCTCGCAGGCTTCATTCCATGTGTTGTCAGGTCAGGTCAGCTGTATGATTATCTAACAGCAGCAGACAACAATTGTTCCATTAACCAACCAAAACCTTTTCTCAAGTCACCTGCAGTACCAATCTCCCAAATCATTAGCAAAACTATAACCATAAGTTCAGGGCCGAGCATGTCAGGAAACAGAAAACAGGATTTTCTGTATTTTCAGATAGAAAGACTATAATCTGTATCGATTAATTAATATGACTGTATTCATTTCTGACAGCCAAAAATCTTTATCAGTTACATGTATGTTTGACATGTCTTCACTTCGACTGTACATCATAACGTAAGACACGCCTACAAAGGGTTGTCCAAAACATGAATGCACTCTGCATGTTGCACACTAGTGATGCACGGATAGACTCTGACATCATCCGAATCCACATGTATATTTTCATCCGCCCACCACCCCACACCCATCAGAGACCCACACCTATCAGAGACCCACACCTATCAGAGACCCACACCTATCAGAGACCCACACACCTGTATGAACCTGGACTGTGTGTGTGGCCTTTTGGACGTGTAGAAGATCACAGAACATTGATTAACTTTAGATCCTGTCTCGTGAGATTTAACTAAAGTTAAGCTTCTGTACCAGGTGCATAAATAACACAGACAGCTGAGATGCTGCAGGTGATGTAATGAATAGTTTTCTCATTAAGCATATGTAACTTTATCCACCTGCATTCAATCGGCTTTTAATCAGAATAATAATGACCCGCCCCGCCCGATCTGTGGACTGCGATGGGTGCACATCACTAGGCCTATTACACACACATGGATGCTGACAGCCCTGCCCCTGATCATCATCATCATCATCATCAGTTAAATATTGGTGCATTTGGTCTGCAGAGGGTCCTCAAGCCAAATCCCTCTGCAAGACGAGGGCCACTATTTAAATAGCAAAGGAATGGCAGAAGACACTCTGATTGGTTAAATTTATGTTATGCTATGCGCCTATGAGTAATCAAGGGACTAAATACAACCTCTTTGCTTATTGAGCCTTACTTTTTGCCATTTAACAGGCAAAAGGGAGCTGGACACACCCCAAAATAAACATGTGCTACAGTCTTTAGACCATCAGCTTCAGATGGTTTAAAAAGGTCTGTATATGTTGGTCATTGTAGGCCCTGACATGCTTTTCTACACTTAACCTCATAGAAGAGGGTGAAGTCAAAGAACAGGTTTCTCTCTCTCTTATCTCAGATGAGGGCTTGTTTGATTCACTTACCTCCACAGTGCCACAGTCACACTGCTCTCCGCTCTCCAGAAAGCCGTTCCCACAGACCGCAGGAGCCACCACATTGTTGTAGTTGGGTTTATTCAGCATGCAGTTGGGGCTGCGCTGCGTTAGGAACTTCGCATAGTTGTTGTTGCTGCAGCTGCTAAAATTACGTGGGATGTTCCAGCTGAGGAAATAAACAACAGGATTTCCTTGTGAACTCCTTGTGAAGAGTTTTTTGCATGGCAGTGACCCTTTCTGCTTCCTCTCAAAAAACCCTCATCAAAAATGTTTTGGAGTGAATCTGGCTTTTTTTTTTTTTATAGATCTTTTTCACCGCAGACCTTATGACTTGTCATAGGAAGAAAAGCACAGGTGTACGGAATGACATGTCATTTTCTGCTCATGCCGATGGAAAGTCAGGACAAGTTTCTTAGTCCAAAAAACATTTCTGAAGCTTCCCAGCAAACCGGTATTGAATAATTCCCCTAATTCTCATTTCTCCTACTTAAGAAGATTGGGATTTGTTTGAAATTGTGAACAAAAAACAACCAAAACCTAACATAAAATGACTCCATACGTATATGGCGTAATCTAAGACTCTAGAACCTCTGAGATCCCAAATGGAAAGATGTTATTACCCCTTTTATAAGCTGAAATCTTCACTGCAGCCTCTAAGCTAAAAGTAAAAGCATGCATCCTGTCTGAGGAGGGTGCCGGAGCTTGAACACTTGTACATGTGCCACTAAATGATATCAACAAGAGCTTGCAAACACTGCACACCTCAGTATTCATGCAAAAAACAAAAATGTAGATACGACTGAAGCACTTGTTGCTGCAGTCTCAGCAGGGTGTGGAAGGTATGCAGAGGTCATGACTCCTTGTTGCTCTTGTCTTCATATGTTTGAGCTTGTGCACCTTCCTCTGATGATTGAAATTGGCATCTCAGGGCTTCTGGAGACGTGCATTATGCCATGAAAGCTGTATGGAGTATTTTTTTTTCTTTTGTTTCCCTTTTATTTACATTTTAAATATTCCCTCAGTTGCTTATGAGAATGCTGCATCACTGTTTAGTTGAAAAGCTCCAGAAATATTCTGTGGACTAAGAAACTTCATTCAACTTTCCATCGGTATGGGGGGGACTAGAAAGTGTGTCAGTTTGATGCCAAGACTAAAAACACTTGAGCCTGAAAGACCTGTTCTTTTCTCCGGCTTCCTCCCACAGTCCAAAATCCTGCAGCAATTGATGGCTCTAAACAGGTGTGAATGTGAGTGTGAATAGGTTGTTTTGCTCCAGCCCCACCACCCACAGAAAATGGATACGTACTCCACAGATTTTACATCGCCCTTTTATAATCTAAGTAAGTTTAGTATAAGTAGAGTCTTCTTCCTGGTCAAAACCTGATGCCTGTATTACCCATAATGTACCTCAACACTGATCTGAGTGGGTTAGACTCCACGCCCTGAGAGCTTTTCCATTTTCAAACGTGTAGTCTTCTGACCCCGACTCGGGTGACATCGGTGCGGGCAGTTTATCATATTTCACACAGGTCCCTCAGGAGAAAATAAAGGCTTAACTACAGTGTTACTAAAGTAAAGTCCTGCACCTGTAAACAGACTTCTTTAAAAAGGCCCGTTTATGATTTATGTGACTCACAGATGCTACAATGGTCTGGTTACAACACAAGTAACAAGACATTTCTGAGTGAAAAATGAAGGGCTACTTCAGCTTAAATAAAATGGACAGTAAGTGTTCCCTGATGCCAGCAAATCAATATCAGTCCAGTAATTAAGATGATATAAAACCTCTACTTTTATCAATACACCTTTTGAGTCTCCTAAACAACTGTTCTGACCTGAGTGCTGCAGCCATGATGCAGCTCTCCCCAATGCAAGTACAGGTGCTGGAGTCATCGTGGTCCATGCCCAGGTTATGGCCCATTTCATGAGCCAGTGTCGCTGCCACTGCAAGGGCCCATTTATTGTGATCCTGAGAGAGAAAAACACCAGTTATATGGGTGGAACTCTACTTGTACATGAACCGAGGTCTGCCTCCTAACCTATGATAAGAATATCCGTTTTCTTGATTTTCTGACTACAATCATTTTTTTTTGTCTTTTTGCACATGATGAGGAAGTTACTCTGCTCCCATAGCAGATGGACTTGAGCTGTGCTGCAGTGGAGGAGTCACCATGTGAAAAAAAGCTGCACTTCCTCTTGACAAAAAAACATGACAAATCATTTCAATTTTGGTAACTTATTCATTTTATCAGGGGACTTTGTTGGCAAAATAATGACATTTTATAATAATAATAATGGATTATTGATTGTTCTCTGATTGTAAAATTAATAGGGAGCGTTAAATACTCTGACCGCCACAAAATAGTTTTTGCACTTTTTGTGATTTAGACTGCATCTTACCATTACTAGAATCAGTACTAGCATTAGCAGGTAGTGTTTACACCATCTGACTTTAGAGTGTTTGCATGCTGGCATGTCTGTTAAGTACTAAACACTAAGTACAGCTGAGGTTGGTGTGAATGGTTTTAAGATTTTTGGTCATAAACCGAAGTATTTGACAAATCAAAGATTGACCCGGTGATGGAGCTAAAATAAAGAAATGATATAAAGCTTCCATACTTTATTAAGTCTTTAAATGGAGATTTTACACCAAAAAGAAGGCATCACACAAGAGACACATTCAAAAATACTCGTCAGACAGTCGATTCATATTAATCTTCTCATTGGATGGAAAGCCAATCATTGGGTGATACTTAAGGTGGTGAGTCAGATTTCAGGGGTAGCACTCAAACAGCAAAGCTACTTTAGTGACCGTACCTTTTTTTTTTTATTGTGGCCACTTTATTGAGGAGGTGCAGATGTTCCTGTCTTAAACAGCTGATGAGAGGATCACAAGAGGTGGACAAGAAGTGTGTGTCGCGCCAAACTACCCAGAGGAGATACCGTCATGTAATGAAAAAAACGACGCGGCAAAAAAGTATCAGATACCAAGGCGAGTAGAGTCGAGTCGAGCCGGTACTACGCAGTGGAAATGGGGCTTGTAAATCAGGAACACAGACTCTGAACTATCGATTTCCGACATGCATCAAGATTCTCTCCCTCTCTCTCTGTAATTTTGACATGAGTTTATTTTCATTTTTGTTCTCTCCAGCTTTGTCTTTTCATTATTGCTGTGTCTTGAGCGTGCTATGTGTCCTTGTGTTCCCTTTCTGCTTGCTATTCTTCCAATGTTTACTTACTTACTACTTTGGATTTTGTTTGTAGTTTTTCTTTTTCTTCTCTTGTTTGTATCTGTGGAAAACTGTGTTATATTAAACTCTGATGCTTGACAGGAGTGGAACTCTGTACAAGCCCTCTGGGCTTCGTTCCCTCCATGCACTGTTTTTATTATGTGCTAAATAAATAAATCAAATCAAACCATATTTACTGTGGGTGGCCACAACTACAGCTCTAATATCAGGAGGCAAGAACATCTGTACAAAATGTTGTGCCAGTGACTGTGCATTGACATAGCCTCTGACGTCACCATGCATGGAGCCATGCTGTTAGAATGAATATAATAAAATTTGTTGTTGCTACAATTCCAACCAGCAGAGAGTATCTCTGCAGCGACCGAATGACAGATGGAACACCTCACCTGTATTACACCTACAGAGTGACCAGAGCAAAGAGTCCCAATGAAAGCCAGTCCCACGGTTGCTCCCTCAAAGTCAATACCACTGAAAGACAATAATGACAACATGAGAGACACACAGCTGCTATCCATCCACACAGTTCTACATGAGGACTCTAAACTCAGATATCCACTGTTTAAATAAAGACAAATCTTAGATGGCTGGCTTTAATTTAAATGAAATCATCTCTTAACTATAGGTAGAGCTGAAAACCCACAAGAAATCTGACCCAAACCAGAATGGTTCCTTCTTTTGTGGGATTTTTTAATTAGCTGCTTCTCCTATATTGTTAATGAATGCTTGAAAACTTGTCAGGTGGAGGTTGAACTGTCAGTGGGGACTTTACAGAAAAAGTATGACAACTACTGCTATCCAGCCTCCTCTGTGCAAGTGTTGAAAATCACAGTTACACAAGGAAGATGTAGAAACTTTAGTACACCAAGAACTGGTTGAACTTGTGAAACACGACACGGATGATGATTGTGCAGTTTTAGGATTAAAAGATCGCAACTTCCTTCATTTACCAAGAAATATAAGCTGTGATAAAGAACGATGGATTAATTCTGAAGCCTGACCCCAGGCCAACTGTCCCAAGTGAATGCGTGAATCAGTGTGGTACAACAGTCAAAAAATACATTTGCAGTTATGATTTGAATGACCTTATTCCTGTATTATTTGGCATGACTTTGGTTCTGCTAATACAGACTGTTTATACCTGATGAGATGTGCGTTGTCATGCTTTTTCCTCTTCATCAAGTCAGAGTTTCTCCACTTCATGAAAGCATCCAGACTGGCCCCAGCCGGGCGGGTCACAGAGATCAGGTCACCATTGGACCAGATCTCCAACCCCACCAGAGCAATGAAGGTCCTCAGGGGCTTGTAGGCCTGCAAGCAACAGAATAGCAGACAAAATTATTCAGAGAGGAACTTTATGGCTGAAGCGGAACAAATCAGATAAAATCTACGGACTGAATATCAGCACACCACATAAACCGCTTTATAATTTTCCCAGAAGTAGAGAAGACACTGACTTACCATGTTGACAAAGTTGACAATTTGGAAGATCCTCTGTCTCAGCTTGGTCAAATTTTGATCCATCTTCTTGTACTGAAACAGGATGATGTCACAATAGAGTAAGGTCACATTATTTCTCAGCATCTGATTCATGATGAGCTACACTCATGACTGATGATGACAAGCTGTCTTTTACCAAAATTACTGTAGAATCTGTGATTCAAAATAGCATCAAATGTGCTGTGCTTGCTGTTTCCCATGTGTATATCTTACCTCACGATTATCAGCAACAAGGACGAGCTCAATGTATTTCTGCTGCTGGAGAATAGAAACACCCTAGAGGACAAAAGGTGGATACAGACGAAGGCATGTTAAGCTTTAAAATCGCCACATGACATGTGTAACTGATGTGATGTGTCAGTGACGCCTCTTTCAATATCAGATATCATTAAAACCTACAAGGTGCAGGGTGTTATGACAGAGATGGTGTTACCACTGATCTGGAGCGGCCTGTCGGAGGCTCAAAGTCAGGGCTCCAGGTGGTGTTGGTGACGCCACAGACTGCAGGTTGGTTGCTGGTTTTGTTGAAGGTCATCACTGCATGATCCCCCTCGTCATTATTAGACAGGGGCTCAATCAGGTACTTCTGAGCAGATGTCCTAAAGTAGCCCCTGAACCAAGGTTGACACAGTTAGTCTTTCAGCTCTACAGATGTTGCTGTGATTTAAATCAGTCTACTGGTTGAGTCAAGCATCAGCGAGCAGAGCCAAAAGCAGCCTTAAGCTTTGGCTAAAACCAGCACAAAAGTGTCACCACCAATGATTGCCTTGTGCTTATTGTATTTATTATAGGCTGCTGATTCTATTTATTCACCCACATTGATGGACTTTTATATATTGTGCTGTTTTTTGTTGTGTATTTGCTGCCCAGGAACTACAGATGTAAATTAGCTGCAAGCTAACTCTGCTGCAATTACTTTTAATTGTGCATGTCCCTGCAAAAATAAACAATAAACTACAACAACAACAAAAATTTTTTAAAATAAAGGTGAAAATGGTTTCAGGGCTCACCTGAGTCCATCACAAGTGCTGATGCTAGCAGATGATTCGCTGTCATTCGTAATGCTCCCATGATAGTAGCAATGATCCTGATAAAGACATGAGCACTGGGTTATCAAATAAATCCAAATTTATTTTGGGTCTCAGATTTAATCTGATATAGGTCTAATTGTTGAGCAGTCAAAGAATCATATGGAGTTTAAAACTGTTCACTTTTAAAACTAAAATGATTTAGAAAAAAAACGTTTAATTTCATATGAGCTTCTTCTTCTGTGGGAGGAACTGAAACTCGCCTCCAAACACAAACACTCACAATGTTTGGAGTTGTGGTGACTGGAGTCCCGTCTTTTTGGTAGTATGTCTCAGTGTAGTCTCTGGTGAGTAATTCACTGATAATGACAAGATACAAAAATAAGTGACCATCATCCCATACTGTGCCATCTGTATTGTAATATATTTCCTATGGTCTATGATATATATACAGTATATAATGGGATGTGGGAAAAACAATGCTCTTAGTGAAATTGACAATTTAATATGTATTTGCACATGTAAGATGGTAAATCAAGCTGTAAATTGCTTTTAAAGTTTTTGAAATGCTTTTATTACTTTTTGTACCTCATACATAAACAAGAATGCAGTATTAAAAGAAGTTAAAACTTACTTATTTCTTTCTAGTTGCATTTCAATGTTTCTTCCTCCTACTGTCATTGCATACTTAAGAGTCTGTGGCCTGACACTCTGTGGAAAAGAAAGATGTGAAATGGTGATTACAGTAACATATTCTTGCTTTACTTTCACAGCAGCACCACAACCATAGGTTTAATATGCAAAAACAACACAAATGTATGTAAGTGAGAACAACAATAAAATACCTCTGTTTGTCTTTTTCTAACGCTGTGAAGTCTGACAGGTCGAACCACCTCGTAGTCCTTCACATCTTCAAACTCATGACCATGGCTCTCTGTGGAGATGGTCAAGAGTATAAATAATAAGTATGGATGTTTTTACATAGGATTTGTACCAATCGTCTGTTTTATGTTCCCAAGCCTGCAGCTCATCACATATTTTTTACCAATGCTGCTTGATCTCCTGGTTTTGTCCCCTGCCTTCCTTTCTAACAACAAACTGATTGCTCTCTGTGTGATGCATTGGGGTTTGATTCTGCCATCCATTCAGAGACCTAATAGGCTGCGTACTGAATGTCCCCATACGATCTCTGCTGCCAAGGTTGAGTAACTCCTCTCCAGCCTCGGGTGTGTGCACCAAACACAGAAAAATTATGACACTAGCTGCATTGCAAAAATATAAGCCTACAGAACACCTAAGCTGTATATGTTTTCAGTACGAACACAGTTTTACAGACGTATGGATCCTATGGATGAGGGTTAGCTGTATGTGGTCACCGGTCACAGCAGATTAGAGAGATGACGAGGTTGGATTATGAATCATTGTTGCAGGACTATAGCTGCAAACCCTTGATGCAGCTGAAACACTTGTGCAACCGACCTGTGCAGTAATGAAGGGATTTTCTATTGGCTATGTTTCCCAACCCATGACATGTTGATATGAAGTCTATTGACTATCAACAAGTACCTGAGGCTCTGCCATGAAAACTAGTGAAGGGTCCTATACTATTATCAGCAAGAATGCACACAGCAGGACAAAGTGTGTCTAGTTAAACACTGTTTTGTTGGTAGTAAAGGAGTAAAGGTATGCCGGTGGGTGGCTGGGTGGGGAAGTTTGTAAAAACTTCTTTCTTCCCTTGCCACTTTCATAATTCAGGGTTACTAAATTTTCTTCCATCATTGATCTCTGACTGTTCTGTCAGATGGGAAAAGATCAGTGCTAGTAAGAACATTGATTTAACCTTCAGTTATCACCCACAGAGTGAAGTGTGGGAGAAATTTGCCGTCGTGGGTTTTGCCTGGTGAGCTAAAGGCTGCTATTTGTTGGTGAAGGTTGAAGTGATTATTTGCAGCCACTATTTTGGTGGAAAAAGGATTTCCTTTCTTCTGAGGATGTTTATGGTTGTGTAATTGTACCTTTTGTATGCTTTTGTTACAGTTATGGTAACAAACTTCGTCCATCACTCTACATTAGTGGTTTGTAAGTAATTAATTAAAAACTGATGAAACACACAGTAAAGAAAATTAAAGACAATTTTGACTCACAGGATTATTATTATTATTATTATTATTATCATTATCATCATCATCATCATCATTATTATTATTATTACTATTATTATTATTTATAGATTATCATGATAATATTGTATTACCTATCATCTCTATCAATAGAACTACACATCACATCAACAATTCACAGAGGCAAAACGTTCTTTTTCTCTTATATTGGTAGATACTGTAGTCGTCTGTCTGTAATCTTTTCTTGTTCGGAGCATATCTGGTAAATTATACATTCTAGCTTCACAAAACTTTATACATAAATCAACCATGATAGTAGTTTTTCCCTTTTAATATTAACATTTTTTCTACAAATCTTCTTTTTTGAGTTTTCCATGAAAAGATGATTTTAAGGTGACTCTGAGGGTTGGTCATCTTATCCATAGCATATATCCTAAACAATATCCACTAAACTCACCACATGAATGGAGGGTATGTCATCTTCAATGACTGTTGTCTGTTATATTATTACTATACAAATTGGAATTAAGAGTTTTGTCATGATTTATTAGGTGCTAAATTGATTTACATGTAACTGCAAATTAAAACTATAGTAAAATACAAATTAAATTCATTTCAATTGAGACCCAACAATCCACCATGAGCAAGAACATGGAGACAGTGGTGAGGAAAAACTGCGTTTTAACAGGCAGAAACCTCGATCAAATCCAAGACTCAAGGTGGGCGAAGCCTCTGCTTTGACCGGTTGGGGTGAGAGAGAGAGAGAGAGAGAGAGAGAGAGAGAGAGAGAGAGAGAGAGAGAAAGGTTGGGAGATAGATGGAGAGAGAGAGAGAGAGAGAGAGAAGAGAGTGAGAGAGAGAGAGAGAGAGAGAGAGAGAGAGAGAGATGAGGAGATTAAATGAGCTTCTTTATTAAAAAAAAAAAACATGCAGGAGGATTGATAATTTCTTCACATCTATATTTCCCCATTGTGTCCAATCCCCACTTCTGAAACCAGACCCACACCCTTGACAAGCCTGTCTATTAAACTTTTATCATTGAATGTTATTTTTCATGACATTCATGGGCATTCTTCAATCATCTTAATTAGATGTTGTCTCAACAATATAAAGACGCTTTGTAAGTAAAGATGGAACTTCCTCTATTGTGGAATCTGCTCGTAAAATAAATAACTAAGTCACTCTGAGTCATGGTTACCTGTGAAGCTGGCACAGACTGGCACCAGACAAGGTGGTGATTGTGAAGTCCAGTTGCGACCATGTGTCACATCAGCAGTGCATTGAAAGTAATGACCACACATGTACCTGGCTTATGAAGCATTATTACATATATGCTATTATGCTCAGCAGGACGCTGCACCAGGTATTTCCTCGCTAATCATATGCTGCACAAGCAAATGCAAAAGGGCCAGTTTATGTGTCATTAAATGTTCCATTTACAGTAATGTAGACATGGTAAATTCTGCATATTCATTATCCTGAAACTGATGGAAGTAAAAAAATATTGTTTAAAGTACATCTTTACAATAAAATATACTACATGATATCTGTTCAGGTGTTACTTTAAGCCACAAGTAGAACCACACAAATTAAAGTGTTTCAGATAAAGCTAGGCTTTAGTTATTAATTAGCCAGTATCAGTATAACAGTATCCAGTGACTTACCTGAGGGCTTGAGCATGGCATTCAGAATGAGGACCCACAGCAAGAGCGTTGGCGTCATTGTTCAAGTGCAGACAGTCACTGTAACAGAGCAGATGAGCGCTCTGATCAGATTTTATACTGCCTACCTGCAAGCTGCGTTGTTGTTTTTGTGGGGCCACTCCTTCGCTTGTCTAATGGACCTGTCAGCTACTTCCTCATTGATAACAAAGTATAGCAGCATGTTCACAACCGGCCTGAACACGCCCCTGCTACCCTCAAGGAATGCAGGAAGAAGTGTGGTAGCTTAACTCTGACTTTGAGTTTCATGACATCCTTCAATCAGGATATATCAGCCGTAATTTAGATAAATTGTTGAGATATATTTAAAATTTCCTACCTTTTTGGCTGCTTCTTCTTTCTTTGCATAAAGCCACACATCAGCAGATTGTCACATCCTGGCCGACTCACTACTTAAGTCATATGGTAATTCCCACAGACATCATTCGTCACACTGCAGTCACCACATGCTAAAGTTTCACAACATTTGCCAAATGACACAGACTGAGCTCCAGCTGCAGACACGTAGATGTCTCTGTCCCTCTTTCACCTCATCCTCTGAAATCCTCTGAAACAAATACTCCGAGTCACAGCAGAGAGTGTCCAACGACAATAAGGCCAATGTGTATGCTCCCTCAGTGGCAGACCGGGACAATTCAGGTCACAGACCAGTGTGTGGCTCAGGAAGTGGAGCAAAGTGGAAGTTACATTCTGTGCCAGTTTCATATGACTACTTTGATTGATTCAACAATCAATCGGTTCATGCAGCTGTCTGACTCCTATCAGTATCAGTTCATGGGGAGTTTTCCTTTGTAGAGGCTGTTCTCTGTGTTTGTAGGTCAAATAGGAATAATCTTGTTGGCAGTGAAAGCCCTTAATGGGTTAATAGACAAAGTAAAGAGCAACACACACATATTTTCTCTACAGAATAGGAACAAAACATAATCACTCAACACTGATTGAGAAAATAAATGATCTCTAATGATGTAAAAACTAAATCACATGTCAGTAGGACCCCGCTTCATTCATGAAAATCCTAATAATACATTTCTGTTGATGCAGTTTTATGATGCCCCATTCATTGAGGACATGACCCAACAGAACAATTGGCCCACTGTGAGCGTGGTGATCCCACTGTTCTCAGAAACAGAGTCAGAATCTCTAAAATTAATTCAGAGGCTATTAAAATCATCACTGATGCTGCTTCTTAAAGGATAGATCTTATAGTTCAATCAGGAGACACTAGTGGTTGAAGTACATTAGAATGTTCATTACATCAAATGATATGTGATAATTAGTTTGTTTGAAAGTCTTTGGTGTCAGAAAGTCTTTGGCGCTCAGACTCTGGTGGTGGTGGCTGATGACCCTGGTGAACCTGATGAATGATGAAGTAAGTGAATCTTTGAAGACTGGGTGGTGATGAGGAGGTGGAAGCTGCGCAAAACAGCAGCATGAAAGAACTAGAAGGGTGTGGAGAGTCATATTTTAAAGGACAGCAGCAACAGAAGCATAAATACCTTATATGCCATAAATAGGTGATTTTTTTACATCACAATTTATGGAATAATTCCTGAGAAAATAGGGAAAATGATGGGTTTGAGGTTAATCAGTAATGTTTCACCGTCTTGTTTATGGCAGCTGTGTTACCTTTTTTAGGTTACTAGTCCGCTCTGCTCAGTGGTGTGACCATCGCTGCTCTCTCTTTACTCATCATGGATTGATTGGATCTGTGTTCCACCTTTCCGTGTGAGAATTTCGTGCACACACATTTATCTTGAGTACCTGAAGCTGTCTCCAGTTAGTCGGGTTGAATGAGCTTTAGGCCCAACTTACTTGTTAGGTTCATTCAAATCAGTTGGACTTCATCCCTATTTTTCTTAGTCCGCTTTATAGAACAAGGCAGAGGAGTACAGGCAGAAATATGCATCAGTACAAACTGGATTTCAATCCTTTACATTTGAATCTGAGTCACTTGAATAATTGCATTAAAAACCTGAATTTGCATCACAAAACTTGAATTTAAATTGTTTAAAATGTATCTGAAGAGTTTAATTAGAATATTATTATTTTCAAACATTTTTTATTGAGGTGTTTTGGTGGTATTTACAAATAAAAAAAATAAAGATAAATAAAAATAACAAAAGACAAAACAAGATTCATATCACATATAATGAAATAAAAAAAGAATAACATAAACAGCCTTTCAGTCAGACAACTCACAAGTTTGAAATGTTTATTATAACAGCAGCAGAACATACAATAGTTTGGGTTTGGCGTCTAGGCTCCGACCTTAATCACTCCCCACTGATATGTTCACATAGCAGCTTTGGGGTGTGATGAGCAAACTTCATGAACCCCCTAACCGGAGCCTACAGGTGGATGCTGGGGTGGTGGTGAGGCTTAAAGTGCTGCAGCAATACGGATGCAGGGCAGCAGCAGCAATGACAGGCAGAGGGAGGGATGGGAAATTACAGTTTAAATAGTCCGCCAAATGGGAGGGTGTGTTAGAAGTGTGTCAGATGACATCTGAGGAGAATGAGGTCTATCATGTGAGTAGCGCAGCTGGAGTTGTCTGCTCACAGGCCTCACTTCATAAATAGCTAGTGATATTGCAAAGCTAACCAGGCTGTAATTGAGACAAATAATTCAATAGAGATGCAGCAATCATACAATTCAAAACTGATTTGAATTGTATGAACTGAATGTGGAGGTATGTACAGATTCAATCATTCACATAGAACAATTCAAATTCAAAAGTTGTTATTCAAATTCATCTGTTAATGCGATTATTCAGGTTGAGCAATCTGAATTTAAATAAAAGTGATTCAAATTCAGTTTGACACATATTTTAAGACATAAACAAGGAGAATCAGAGACGTGGGAGCACTGGGAGCACTGGGAGCACAGGGAGAGGCTAAAGCCTGGAAAACATCAGGGATTTACAGCAGATACAGACACAGCCATAACACATGTATAGGTTGAATTGTCATCTTATGTTTGCTGCCCTTCAGTCCAAATAAACGTTTGCTAGGTTGTGCTGGTCCACATGTTGCCATGTTTTGTTGCACCAGCAGAAATATTTGCGAAAGAGAGAAACACATTAGTTTGCATTGAGATGGGAATTCAACAGTTAACATATGGCACATTTTAAAGAAAAAAAAAGAATAAAATACGACTTCATGCAGCTGCAGACTAGATAATACTATATACAGTACCTTCAAAAATAGAGCTGAGTAAATAAGTTGATATGTTGTCCTCTTGGTTCAGCTTTTTTCCCACCTGTCTCTATCCTCCTCCGCTCTGTCTCCACTCTAACCTTCAGGTGGTTGGATGAAGATATCGGCCATATCCATAGCTTCTCGTTCACCACTTCAATTACCGGTTGTACTCTGTATTGTTTCTTGTGTTTCATTTTCTCTCCATTAGAACTGAGTCATGAGATCTGATCTGAGGCTAAAATTAGGTTAGAAGGATCAAATGTCTTGGTAATCTCTGCCACTTTTACTTTATGCAAGTTTCAATTTATCTTGTGTTTGTGTTTGTGTGTGCATGTACATATATGTATAAGTGTACTTGAGAATCTAATGTTATTTCAAAAAAGAGTTTAAACAGAACCAAACAAACGAACTTCAGGAAAATACATTGAAAACCATAAAAAATTTAGACTTTCATATGATATCTTGCCCTTATTTTGTCTAAATCGTTCTTGTTTTTGTTTGTTTAATCGTTTTTATTTGTTATGTGTTTCTCTGCTTTATTTGTTTTAATTTTTTTAATTCGTCTTCCTGCTTTTATTTGTCACATGTTGTGCAGCAACACAACTCTGTGTTGTATTTTAAAGGTGCTATACAGATAAACTGACTTGACATGACTACATTTTTATTGAATGTATAGATAGGTGCCCCTTGCATTGTACTGAAAACATTGAAAATCCCTGCATCCCTTCACATATATGTTTTCATCCTTGACTGTTTGTTGGTTGTTAATTCTAGGGCGTCGTCTCATGTGATCAAACACGAAATATAGAATAACAAGATATGCCTGCGGCTCAAAATCTACTGGGAGCCCAATAAGTATTCAGTATCTATGAGGTCACAGATATCAAAATATACACAAGCATGCAGTATAAGAAAAACATATTATATGTAGGACTTTTAATAAACACAATTTCAGTGTTTTTTCCTCATTTCTCAACAATCCTGACTTGGAAAAAGCAGTGAGTGACGTTGAATGTGATAAAAGTTGGACTGTCACTTTTAGATTCTTGTCCAAACATATGTCTGTGCTGAATCTCAAATCTTTAGAACAATCAGAACCATTGTTTTGTTTACCCTACCATTCCTGTTCCAGTAATTATTTAGGATGTTCTGTAGTTGATGTCATCTCCATAGTTAGAATCCTTTTCCCTTTGTCATACCTCTCAACATATTTCCTTTTATGACTCCAGGCATGTTTGCAATCAAGTTTCTTAATCATCGTAACAAACCTGCAGCCACAAAATACTTTGTCTGACTTTATGCAGTGCTAACAAAACCTGAGGCTAACTGAACCATGATGTGTGTGATGTTTAAAAGAGCATCATTGACCGAGGCATTATCATCCAATTTCTGACCGACTAGTCTTGAGCTGCAGTCACGCCATCTAGTGATTTATCAGATCTGTACTGTACACTGCAGCTGCAGCTGCTGCAATGTCAACACTTGTGCCACCTGCAGCCAGTTAGGATGTAGTGTTGTCACTTTTACATCTGCTGTGTGCTGTATATGTCCACCATGTTCACTGTAAAGTATATCAAACCTTTCACAGTTTTAATGTTTAACGGAAACCACAAGTCTAATCTGTGTATAACAATATACAGAGCTATGGATCAGCAAAATGTCAATCACAAAAACAAACCAAAAAAAGCCCTAGAACAGAGCCCATACATCCAGGTTGAACTATCCCACACGTCCGTTTAGCTTTTACACTGAAAATTTAAAGAAATAAGAAAATGGTCTGATGACATAAATTATTCAATTGTCATGAAACATAGTGAGTCATAAACAGTGTACATGAAAGACAATGCAATGTATTGTTTTTGACTTGTGACCACATATATTTGTTAAATTACAGTGACAAAGATGTTACACAATTTCTGATCTAGCAACACCTTCAATATGTATTTTCTTGCAATGCTTAGAAAGTTATAAAAAGTCCTGGATCCACCTGAACTCTACATCCGCACCCCTCCACAAAGTTGTGTGGAAACTGGTTCAGTAGTTTTTCCATAATCCTGCTAACAGACAAACTAACTGACTGACACGGGTGAAAACATAATCTCCTTGAAAAAAAGGTGCTACACTGAAATTCCAGTCACCACAATTGGATTATAATAGAAAATGCTAATGTAAGTACATTAAATCACATCTTTTCAATATGCAAGGTATCTTTCAGTAGGAGGTAGAGAGGTGAATGGATGACAGCTTATTGTGCAGTGTGACGCAGATGATGTACACTTCTATAGTGATGATGAGTGAGTGTCTACTTGCAGATGGGTGAGAATACTTGAATTGCAGCTGCTGGTATTCATACTGTATGTGGTTCCTTACTTGGCCCCTGCACAAAACATGCTGCATGTTATTTCTTTTCTCACGACTGCTCCAACTAGGTTGGCCCTTCTTGGCAGTGATTGGAAAACTACCTGGTTAGGTTACCACCCACATGTACAGTGACAATAAGGCTATTTTTTGCTTATTTATTGACCTGTTGCTGCACCAGTGCATTCCCTTAAACCACAAAAATGTTGCTTCACCTGAACCTATCAGCGTTAATGATGATAAACTATTACAGCCCTCCAACAATGCTATAAAATAAATTGCATGTTGGCAAAACATTGATGTTCAAAACAATAAAAATGTTTTGAACTATCAATCAAACATTTCCTTTCATTCTCCTTGTTTCTGCTTCTGTGTCATGAGTTGGCAAATCACTTGTTGTTCCGATGTGAGGCAGTGTTCATGTGAATTTTCCCAGTCGGGAACTCATTGCTCAAAATTGCTCATTGTTGTTCAACAATGTTCACATTCTGGACAGGGAGGACAGATGGTTTGAGAGAGGTTTCACCATCGTTATGCTAACGACCCACATAATGGCTCAATATACATACGAGAGACGACTGGTCTCAGCAACCCCATGACCCACAATAGGACTGGGAAGGACCAGGAAGAAAAGGAAAGGGAACAGGTTCCTTAACGACTCTCAAGATAGTTTACATCTCAAAGAGGATAATATCCTGACCCATACTAACAGTTTAGAACTGATGAAGTCTCTCGGATGAGAGGTGAAACGTCTTCAAGCTAAGAAAAGAAGTCCAGTTGCTTCTGAATCAACCTTCAAGGATTACCATGACCTGGATGACTGAGAATCTACACAAACATATGTGTGTAATGTGTATATGTGTGCATATTTGATAGCACAGAAACTTTACTGTACACACCTTGCTGTCCTTGCTGGGGAACACTTTAGTGACCAGCCCCAAAGGCCACTCATTCCTTTCCAGTCGATCATCCTTGAGGAGCACAATACTTCCAGGTTCAAGGTTGGGATGGTCAGATTGCCACTTTCTTCGTGGCTGGAGAGAAGAAAGGTAATGTCTTTTCCATTTGTTCCAGAAGGTTTGAGCCAGGCGCTGAACCTGTCGCCACTGGCATTTAAAGAGGTCCTTGATCCCAAATTCACCAGCAGGGGCACATGGAAGGTTCACTTTCTGAGTCAAGAGTGTGGCAGGAGTGAGTATGATGGGGTCATCCGGATCAGTGGACACTGGGATGAGGGGTCTAGCATTAATGATGGCAGTCACTTCTGCCATAAAGGTGGTGAGAGCCTCGTGAGTCAGTTTAGAAGGTCCAAGTTGGAGAAACAGAACCGAGAATCTTCCTTGAGGCCTTGCTCCATTATTTGCAGCAACAAGAGGACTTCAATGGAGAGTGCCATTTTGTCATCATCACTTGTCTGTTGAAAGATTGCGGAGCCACAGTGACTATCATCTTGGCTGTGAGTGTGCTTATTTCTGAAGTGCACTACAGGATTGTGGGGAGGCTGGAAGGTGTCATATTTTTCTTTTGCACAGAAGACATTTGGGCAGGGCTCAAAAATGGTAGGGCGCCCATTTTCCATCATGTTGGTGTAGAGCGTGGTTACAGTGACAGGTTTGTGGACATTTCCTTAGCAGACGTTACCTATGACTACCCAGCCTAAGTCCAGCCTCTGTGCATAAGGTGCATCGTGAGGGCCGTTCACCTGTTCATGTACCTTGTGAACTCTAATGATGTCCCGACCAAGAAGAAGCAAGATTTGGGCCTTAGGATCAAGTTCTGGGATAAGGTGAGCTAAGGATCGCAGATGAGGATGACTGACAGTGGCATTAGGCGTTGGGATCTCTGACCTGTTGTTGGGTATCTAGTTACATTCTAGAAGGCTCGGTAAGGAAAGCTTTACCTCTCCATCCAAAGATTCAACTTGATAGCTGCAAGCTCTTCGTCCTGCAGTTTCCAACACTCCTGAGCATGTCCTGAGAGAGTAAGGAGAACTGGGGCTTTGAATGTTGAAGATGTCGAAGAACTCAGACAAGAACAAGCTAATGATCTATTGCTCTGTTCATCCAGGATTGCATAGACCTTCAATGCTTGCTCCCGATGACCAGTGGGGTAGACTTTGACTAAACAAATCTTTGAACAGGATCTATTGCTGAGATCACCTCCACAGACCTGTGTGCACCTGGTTGTCGCCTCTAAAGGACGTGTGGAGCCCTCCTCTCCACCATGGTCTAAATAGGGGTCTGACTCTTTTGTCTGAGGTGGTGGTCCAGGGTGGAGCCCAGAGACATGCTTATCACTTTCACACTCTAAGCATTTGACACTGGATTCACAGTTTTTTGCCATGTGTGATGTAGAAGAACAACATTTAAAGCAAATTCTATTCTCTTTCAAAAAGGCTTTGCGCTCTTCTAAAGGTTTTGCACAGAAGGTGCGGCACCTGGTTAGTGGGTGTGGCCTTCTGTGTAAAGGGCACTGCTTCATTAGATCTTCAGTCCTCCTAACAGGTCCATCTGAAGCAGAGGAAGACTCAGATGACACCTCTGTCTTGTGAACTGAGATTTCTTTCTGCCTATGTCACTTCCAAGGAGCCTTGTCTACTCTGGAGAAGGCATCAGCTTGAGCAGGAAGATTGAAACTTGGATCATTTCTGATTCTTGCTTGATGGTTGATGAAGTCGACAAAGACAGTGAAGGGAGGAAAAGGTACTTTATATTGTAGTTTATAGTTCGATCCAAATGATAACCATTTTTCTTGTAGGCTGTAGGGTAACTTTTGGACTATAGGGTTAACACCCTGAGCAGTATAAAGGAAAGCCAGACCTGGAAGGTCTCCCCCTACCTTCGCTGACTCCAGTTCCATAATGAGATCACTCAACTCACGGAGCTTTGAATAATCTTTGTTGGATATTTTGGGGAAGCTGTCGATCCGTTTGAAGAGTGCTGCTTCAATTATTTCAGGTGCACCGTAACATTCATCCAGTCTGTCCCAGATCATTCTCAGACCCCTATCTGGGTGGTTCACGTGGACAGCCCTGATCTATTTAGCATGCTCAGCTGACAGTTTGCCCAACCACTTGACCAAGAGATCAATTTCTTCGCTCTGTGACAATTCTAAGCCTCTCAGTGCATTCAGAAATGAACGCCGCCAAGCTCTATAACTCTCTGGTTGGTCGTTGAACTGCATAAGACCAGTAGTGACGAGCTCATGACGGGCGAAGTATCTGACAAAATCTGTCATGGCTGACCTGTCATGGTTTGGAGGAGGGTGCATAGGCTGAGAAGGAGGCAGCGGATTGGGTTCACAGAATGACGCTGCATGCATTGTGTAGCTGTATCCCTTGTTTCTGCAAGAGTTAGCCACATCTGAGGCTAGCAATGACCTTGGAGCTGTGATTCTGTCTGATGTTTCAGAGCAAGCAACAATACTGTGCCTAATGTCAGCTGTGAGGAGATGGTTCTCTGTTGTGAGGTGCAGGTTTGAATGGAGTGCCTGGCCTGTGGCTCCGTGTAAACCTGTGCACCCCCGTCTTGAGAGAGTGGATCTATCTCTCGTATTGACTGTTGACTTTCATACTCGTTGGCCTGTTTAGCCACATATTCTTTAGTGTGCTTTGCAGGATCAAGAGGAGTTGCATGCAGCTGAATTTCAGAACCATGGCTTTCACTGTTAGTATCAGCAGCCGCCTCTAGAGCCTCGGCTTCTGCTTCAGCTGCAGCTGTTTCCTTTTCCAGTGTCAATTTATCCATTGAAGCCTCTATATGTGCCTTTTCTATTTTCATAGTCATCTCTTTTTCAGCAAAGGCTAGGCGTGCTTGGCAGCTTCTGCTTTAGCCCTAGCAATAGCCGCAGCGGATGTGGAAGAGCGACTTGATTTGTCTTGAAGAAGATGCGGCAGACCTGGTTTTATATGTAGGTGATTCCTTTCTTTCCATGATGTCTGAGACTGGAGGTTTCTATCCAGAGGACTTAATTGGCGTAATGCAGTGTGTTTCCACCATGGACTGCTTTCTCTTCTGCATTAGAGACGTCCTTTTACTGTGCTGTCCTCCATACATGAGTGAGGTATTTTGACAGCCAGATAAACTCCCTACTTTCACCAAGACTCTATAGATGAGATTTTACTTTGTCCACAGGTTTATTGGCTAGGCAAGGGTAAAACTGAAAACGGATACAGAAAATGTAATTACTTAAACTGCAATACATTTGACAACAAGCTATTAAATGGCTTAGCTTATTAAGCAATTGTTTTAATTAAATCGACATTTACACTTAATGTATGAACATGAATTACGACAGTAATGATGTAATGAAATCTCCAAATTACTGTTATTTAATATATGAACTAGAAGAAACATGTAGCCATCACTGTGAAAGAGCTAATACAGAAAATAGCTGACATATTTTACTCAAACATTGATTAAACTATACAAAACAAAGCAGTAGAAATGCAATTCAGCATAAAAGAACAAACACATACGGACGATACTGCCATACACTAAGATGTGTGCAGATGCATGTGCTTTCGCTAACTGCAGGCCTACGATTCTCTTCTCCATGAGACAGAGAGTTAACTTCTTACTTCTTTATTAATCACATGACTGAAAACGTGCAATAAATATAGAAAATCCCACAAGCAGCCACCAGATGATGCCAAACCAACATTTGAACATACTGAATGTATCTGTAACAGAACATAATGTATACGGTATTATTATAATATGATTATATAATATTGTATATATCTAATATACAACAATATTCTAAGCAATTCTATAATAATATAATGATAAATTGTTATGATAATATGATAAAACATTATCACCATCATAATGTATATCATATATAGTGTAATACATTAAAGTAGAGACTGTGATAATATTTTATATTTATAAGTTCATGAGAACTGAGGCCAGACCGGGGGAGGAGGGGGGGAGTTACTTACATCTGGTGAGCAGTGATGACCAAGGATGAGTCAGTGCTTCATACTGTATGTCATGTCATCTCCACCAGTTTAATGTTCTCATGATCACTGGTTTGTATTTCACTACATCACCACCAGAGAGCGACCTCTTCCTTTCATGAGCACCCAGTCTCTCTGAACCCGAGCTGCCTGTGATGGACTCACACAGCATCAAGTTCAATACATGTCATTTGCTCTTTTGTGGGTCTCAAAGTCTGGTTAAAAGAAATATTTCAAACTGGAAATAACATTTTTGACCATTTTCTTACATCACTGGTAATATATTTAAATAGATAAAATTACACCACCAGTATCAGCATTTTGTCTCTAATGTGAAGTTTTATTTGTTCAAAAGCCATATTGTTTCACCTTTAAAAAAAAGGTCACTGCATGACTTCTGCAGATGGATATTATGCACAGTGCCTGCTCTCAGCTGCCCACCCTCAGGGTTGATGGTGCCGATGTGGGAGGTCAGCTGGCTTGTGTGACTGGACGTTGGTGGAAAAATGTGACTTTATTGACTTCACACAAATAACGTACGACAATGTAAATGATGAGGCTGATGGAGTCCTGCCAGGGAGACTGCAGTCTGTTCCACAACTGGTCTGACCTCGATGATCACCGATGAATCAGGCTGCAGGATTGTTCCAGTTTTCCCGCAGGCAGAGATCCATGTCCAATCACTGCTTTGGAACAGCTACAAATCAAAATTTAACAGATTTTGCTCTAAAGAATCCAGATTTAATCTTTTAACTTTTATTTTAACCGAGTAAAAAGGCCCAGAGACTGTCTCCTCACTAAACCGTGTACCTACAGATCAGATTAGAGCCACCAGTATCAGCCTGTGTTGCTATTAATGAACCAAACCTTTAGCCTCATAGGACACACAAAATATTTGACTCTAGATGTAGTTTGCCTGCTGCCATCTACTTATCATTTCCATGGAAATACATAAATATCATCCAATGTGGATGCAGTATTTATCAAAACTTGTGTTCCATAGGAGTCTAGAGGTGACTATATTAACAGATAATATTGCTGTGCTACTGACTGCATGAGATAAAGTGAAATGATGCGTTTTTCTGTTTCTCAAACATTTATTTAAGTAAATGTCACAAAATGACAAAGTTTAAATCCTGCATTTAAATTTTATTTAAGTAGAAAACTGTAGCTGTAGGCTATTATCAAATATACTAATGCTATAGTATAGTAAAATGATACTTTATGCAGATTGACCTCTTAGAATGATTTAGTATTATCTGTATAATATGATTGGAATGTTATGACCTCACCGAGGAGGCTGTTTTTACTGACACTGGTCTGTCTGTTAGCAGGATTACTGAAAACTGTTTTTTATGCATTTGTTTGGAGAGGTAGAATATGGCCCAAGGAACAATTCATCAGATTTGAATGGTGATCCAGATCATCATCTGGATGCAGAATTTTCTTAAATGATTCCTTTCCATTGTGGGACAGAGGCTGTTAAACAATAATGCCTCCAATGCGTGGACATAAATGACACGATGACATCCCCATAAGGTCTAACACACATAAAACAGTCTGATCTAGATCCAGGTAAAATTCTGGATCTGGTGATCCAGAAAGTTTTAATTTATAGGGAAAATTCACTGCTGTGAGATAACAAATAATAGTGATACAGACTGAACTGAGATCAGATTGTCGCTGAAGCTGTTGATTCGGTTCGGTGACAAGTTTGACATATCTTCATAAGTCTCTGATCTAGATCCTGAAGAAAACCACCGTTGGTGAAATATTGTTTTTCTTGAATAACTATCAAACTTACAATGATGCCAATGTGATCCAGATTCTAGGGGCAGGTTTTCATGGTCTGGAGTCATATTATGACAGGAGAGACATAATGGAGAGACTGAGTTGCCTTGGTGGAGGTTTGTACTCTGTGAGTTACTGATATATTGACATGTAAGCAGTACTTGGATGATGTAGCAGGCTGACAGGAAGCTTTGAACTGCTTCTATTGGAAGGCAGTGGTTGACAAAATACTCAGATCCTTCATTACGCAGTTTTATAATGTGAAAATACTCTATTATCTTTTTACTCTATTATTATTGTACTCTAGAAATGTAAGAGTTAGGAGGAAAGTATTTCTTAAGAACTAAAAGTAAAAGTATCTCTGGTGCAGCATGGTCCTTTTCCACTTCTTTTTCCTGTGGATGAGTTGAAGACCCTGCTCAGCCTTTGTTCACCCTCACAGGTCTTTCACTCCTGCCTGGTTTCCAGCTTTCTCACTCTTTTGTTGTGGGACCAGTCAGATCTTATAAGGATACAAAAGAGTCGTGGTGACCTCACATAAACCCAGCATAGCTTAGCACTCCCACCACATTTAGCCAGCAACAATAACTACAAACATGTGTCTGGATGTTTCTGAGTGCACACAACCCAAAATTACACCTAAGTGCAGTGTACTGAATGTATTTACTGTCAGTAATACCACAGAGTAGAAATACTCTGTTACAAATGCAAACAAAAGTAAAAGCAGTCATTATGCAGAATAACTTTGTTCAGAATATTATGCATTATATTATTGTGTTATCTATTTATGTGTTAATTACTTTTATTTATTCATTTGTTCAATTATTCTGCCTATTAATTCTATTTACTTTATGATCCACTGGGTTGTTTAAACTATGATAAATCATATATTTTTTATTAGTAATCTTAATATAAAAAAGTAACTGGTAATTAAAGTTATCAAATAAGTGCAGTGGAGTAGAAATGTAGAGGAGTAAAGTATAAAGTAGAAGAAAATTTAATTACAGTACTTAAGTACAAGTATCTCAGAATTGTACTTGAGTACTTGAGTGAATGTACTGATAAAAACACATCAGTAGAAATATTAGGAACATGTAGCCTCTATGCTGATGGCATGACCTGATCATTGTTGATCACTTATAATCTAATTAATCATTGGCTCCACTGATAAAGGTTGCTCTGCTTTAAGTAGCAGCAAATAGCATGAAAAGCAGGGACTTGCTCTGACTGCATCCAACATTCAATGTAATAAAGAGCCACTAGAATAAACTGAGCTGATGAAAACAACAGGAAGATTCATGGAAGCTTGAGTGTAACAAGCATATAACAGGTCAAAACACACTCATCATGATGAACCCCTCTGTTGCCTGGGGTTACTGTATGAATGCTGCATGCAGATACGCCCATTAGCATCTCAGTGTTTGAAAGTCTGTGTATTTATGACATGTCCTTGGGCCATTTCTTTCATCCAAGTCCTATTCTTATATGCTGTAACTGTATAATAACACTTGTCAGGATAGGCTGGAGACATGTTGACAGCCTGAGGATGAAGGCTCAGGCTGCATCACACACATGGCTGTTATGTATTTACGCCACGTGCTGCAGCCTAAACTGGAGCATGAGGGATGATATGCCTGCTGTCCATCCTGCTGCAAAACATGTCCTCACAACCAGAAGTTTAAGGCTAAATTGTGACATTATGCCTCCATTCGGAGTGCCGTGTGCATGCTGCAGAAACTGAGTGACAGTGTTGACCTACTTTCTGCATTTCAGCGATTATCTCTCATCCACACTCCTCTATCCTCTGTCATTACCCTCTTTGTTGTCTATGTTGTCACATATTTAATGCTGCATTTCACGTGAGGTTGTGAGGCTGAGCTCAGAGAAGAGATTTGCTTTTTGTTTGCACCACTGATATTAGCTCTCTCACCAGCTGCTCTGTATCTATCTGCCTTGGATTTGAATACACAAAACCCCAGTGGTGAGTCAGCTCATCCCGGCTGATTTCTCCTACCAACAGACCGGTTTGAACCAGCCTGAAGCTGAATATCTCAGTTCCACATACAAGCCCCTACAGTAAGCACTATGAAACCGCCCTGAGAACAAAGAATGTCCTGAATGACTTCCTCTTAACATCAAGTTTCATGACAACTATTCGACACTGATGCATGTCATATAGGCTTATCCCTCTTTTGATTGCATATGTTAATAAAAGGGTTCACTTAGATTGTCTGCCGAGGAAGAGCCCAGCCTTTCAGTCAGAATCCCTGCAGTCTAATAAATGTCTAATGACGGTAAATAAGCTGTGCTTAAATGATGTTTTCCTCTCTGTCTAGCAGCAGTCTAACAGTGTGACCATCAATCTGTCTGCCTCTTAAAGAGGGATGAATCATTTCCATGGTTCCCCTGTGTCTGGCTTGGGGTGAGAAATGAGGTGACAAGTGAACAGAATTTGGCAGCTATTTGAAGTAACCAATTTTTAACATCTCTCTATTTTTTAAAATGACAGCAGGGAGGGTCAAGGTTCAAAAAGGCATTTTCTTTTTGCTCTCTTTGGTCTGTAGGTTGTATTTTAGTTCAACACTTCAAAGTTAAAGTCAGGGATGGTCAAGAGACAAGACAGCTCACTGAGCACGACATGGGCCACGTGTGTCTCGCTACTGTGCCGTCCTTTTAGGAGAGCAGGGCAGGTCGGGATAGTTCATTCATTTGGTGACAGAGCAATCAGAAATATTACCTCCTGACCGGAAAAATGAACATGAAAGCTACCTAAAGTTAGAACAGCAACTCAGAGGAAAGTCTGCAAAAATGATAAATTATATAAAACTTTGACCTCACAAATGCAGAAACGTGGTGGACGACAGTAGACGTTTGGTTGATGGTCACAAACTTTTTATTTATTGACTAATTGAATATATTTTTTTTGTACATGTCATTTGTGATATGATATTCTTGCGTAAGTTCAGTCAGGTTGCTTTCTCATCCTGCAGGTCACCATGGACCAATCTACTGCTGGGATCATTGACATCATCATCATCATCATTATTAATATTATTATTACTCTTACTATCATCTTCATTATTATTATTATCATTATTATCAGTATTATAAATACTACAAACTGCAATCTCTCTATTATAATAGCTGTTTTTACTTTGCAGGATTTTACAGGAACCCCTCACTCTGTTCCCTGTGTTCGAGTGGCCCCCCTCAGCCCAGGCTGCAGGACACAGAGGAGAAGGGCAACCTTTGTCCCCAGGGCTGTCCAGCTCCTTAACTCCCAACACCCCTGATCCAATTAATTACCCCTCGGGGACAAATAAAGTGTAAAGTGTAACAAATAATTTTAGTTTGTAACTCTTGCTGTCCATACAGAGTGACATATATTAGTTATAAGAGTTATTTATTAGCATTAAAACCTGTTAAGATCTAGGCTTATTTGAGGTTGAGGTTTGTCACTTATTTTATGAACTTTCTGGAACTAAATTGTAATTTTACAGACAGATCAGAAGAAAATTAAAGATAAACATCCTGTTCTTGCTACATCAGAAACGTCATGCCTATCCAATCAGAGGTAGAGTAAGTAGACTTTGTACATTTGCAGTGAGGCTAGCTTCCCCCCCCCCCCCATTTCCAGTTTGTTGGCTATTCTTGCTGAGCTAATTGGCAGCTGGCTGTAGCTTTATATTGTAATCCTAGAAATGCGAGAACACCCAGAGTGACAGTTCCCATCAAAGGGTATTTTATCAAGACTCCTGCCACAGATGAGTTGGTCATCAGTTCAGACTTGCGTGCGCCTGCCTCTGGTCTCTCTGATGTGACCTTGTCCTCCCACCACGATGAACAATGGGCCTGCTGTCGACCGGCTCCAGCGCTTTCCTTTACCTGATGCTGGACCAAAGCCCATCAATTCATGTCCTTCTCTATTGTAATATTAACTTAATGCAAGGTCAGCACATTTGACCCTCTACCCATTTATGTATACAGTAGACTAGTACAAGACTGAGTGTGTACTGGAATGCTCCCAGTGTTTGTGTGAATCAGTAACATAGAAACACAGATAGCATTTTCCTATAAGAGGTAAATGAACTGACATATTTATGTTATCCATCAGTCATGTATTTTACCCATTGCTTTGTAGAGCAGGAGACTCACATCGGCTCCATGGTGATTGTTCCGTCCTCCTGTATAACAGGATGTTACAGTTCATCAAACGTACTGAGTCACTGCTTGTTTGCTGGTGCAATGTTATGGTGACCCAGTCACAAGCCACACTACAAACTGTCGTGTACTTTCCAAGATTTAAAATCTTACATTTGGAAACATGACATTAAGTATCTTATTTTATCTTATATTCAAAGTTATTCACTTTTTTTTTTAATCTAGCCTACTTATTTCTAGACTGAACCAACTCATTTTCATCTTTCATGACAAGTAGGATTGTAGGAACATCGACGCTAAAAAGAAGCTTGATATCGCAAAGCAATTTTGTCCCAGACTTGTTGCTGCACCAATATGTTGATGAATGTGTTGTGACTAAAATTTGCCATAGTTCATTTTGTTAGTATGCTAACATTTGCTGAGTACCACCATAAACAAAAAGCTACTGAGACTGATTGGAATGTCATTAGTTCTGTCATAAATTAGCCAGAAATTTGAACCTAATGATGAAACGCATGAAGGGCTGAGGCGTCACAGAATATAATGTGCATATATAGCCTACAGTACATAGATTACAACTCTGTATATATACACAGATTAAGTGTACATAGTAGTCCTTCAATTTTTTTTTTAACATATTGTCCAGTTTTCTATTCCTGTGTAAATACCTTGACTGCAATAAAACACTGGGGTCATATTCCTTGCATGTGTACATATATTTGTCCATATATACAGTATATATATATATATATATATATATATATATATATATATATATATATATATATATATATATATATATATATCATCCTGTAAGAAACAAGATTGTCATGAATATCTGAACAAAATGTCAATTTCAATTTTTGTCCAGTCAATTTGGAAAAGTCAGAGGATGACAAAAATCATTGTATTTCATCCTCTGGGGAACATGAATGTCTATACAAAGTTTAATGTACACTTGACATATTTCAGTCTGAACCAAAGTGCAGGATTAACCGACCAATATCCATAAAAATGTTCCAACACTCCTTCATTTGGGTTTATGTTAAAGGGATGAGGACATTCTCTATGTACTGCAACTCATCTAAACAATGTGTGGTAGAAAACAAAAAGCAGCTGTGGGTGCATTTAAGGTAGCATTAAGCTTTAATGATTCACCGACCTGGAGGTAAAAGGAGGCCACAAAGGTCTGTACCTTGGCACCTTCAGCTAACCCCAACCCATCCTTCAGCAACCACCCTGTAGTCCAGTGACCTTAATATGATCCACCTGATCCAGTGGCGCCTGGACATGCAGAGTCAGTTCAGTATCCTGACTGGTGAGCATCATGAGGATACATGTACAGTAGAGCTGGCCTCAGGCCCCTGCGGTGCAGCCAGCCGTGAACCAAACGGCTGCAGCCGGATTGAGCCGGTTCAGTGTAATAGTGCCTTGGTGTACTCAGCGCTCAGTCACTTAATCTGCATGTACCGTCCGGTCCCTGGTGGGGTGGGGGGTACTGATCAAATGAGAGAGGAGTGGTGGAAGAGGAAACATGAACTCTGCTTTGCGTGCAAGTGTTAGTGCTCTGTCTATTGTGACTCTTCTCACCCCAGCAGGTTGTGAAACACTCCAAACTGCATCATTAAAAGAAAACCTGGTGATTCCTCTGAAGCCCTTTGAGCAGGTTTCAGAACAATTACCTTCAGACTTCTATGTAAGAAATGAGCAAGACGTAAAAACAAAGGAGGAAGGTTATACTTTTTTATGAGGCAGCTGTATAACTAAATACATTAACTTAAATTAAGTGTGTTGTTGTTTTTTTTAAAACTTTGTCTGATGATTACATTGTAAGAAAGTCTAAACCACGCTGGGTTTATAGTCTGCTTGTGATGTCTCATGATGAACTTCAAGTAAAATGTTGTCCAATTTTTCCTTTTCTGGGAACTCTCACACTGATTAACGCTTATTTCCAACTTTAATTTACCGTATTTGGCACGCTTTGCACCCCCTGCTTGCACTATACCCTTGCAATGATGTTGCTGTTTGGTAATGAGTCAAGGTTTATCTGTGTTACCGCTATGCAGTGAGACATTACACCCACGATGCTGGTTAAATCTAAGTAATATCAGCGTTTTCAGAATCGGTCTTTTCCCTTTGGAGATGGACTACAAGGAGCTGTATTCACACACAAGCACCTCTCCCCTAGAGATGCACTCTCCCTGAAAGGTCTTGCCTTCCTGTGCTAATCTTACATAAGCAGCCACATGCTTAACAGACATGCTGGGTGACAGAGTCCAGTAAGGCCCTTCAGTCACATATAAACACAGTTATATGTAAGTGTACCCCAAAGCCTGAGGGCAATCATTATTCATCATTATCACCAGTTCATTTAAACTGAGTTTAATGCCACTGACAGCTGTAACAGCTCGTTGTTTCCATATTATACATCCAACACATCATCACTGTCTTCAGTTGGAATGTTTATGTATTTATGGACCAGCAGATTTCCTTCACATTAATGTAATCAGTATTTATATCCTCCTCAGTCTGTATTCCTTTTGTTGCAAACCTCCACCAATGCAGCTCAGTTTCCCCATAATGTCACTGCACCTATAATGACAATAGTCCGACGATAGTTTGACAGCATAATATGACTCCTAGATCATGAAAACCTGACCCTAGAATTTAAAAACACATTAGTTTGATAATTATATAAGAAAAACAATATTTCACTAATGGGGGTTTTCTTCAAGATCTAGATCAGTAACTTTTGAAGATACATCAAATTTGACATCAAACTGAATCAGCACAGTTTCAGCTGCAATCTGATTTTAGAATAGAATAGAATAGAATAATACTTTATTAATCCCCCGAGGGGGGAATTCAGGAGTTCAATTCTTAGTTCAAATCTGTAGCTTTATTACTTGTTATCCAACAGTAGTGAATTTTCTGTGAACCCTATAAAATTAAACAGGATCACCAGATCTGGAATATTATTTGGATCCAGATCAGACTCTGATATGTGGTAGATCTTACGGGGATGCCATTGTGCCATTTTTGTTAAAACTTTGTAGACATTACCCGTGAAGCTGGAAGCAAAAACCTTGTAATTACCCCTATCCATCAATAGTAAGAATCCATTCATTCATTCATTTTCTGTAAATGAAGGTGTCGGGGGTGAGCAATCCTAGCTGACATTGGGTGAGATGCGGGCTACACCCTGGACAGATCGCCAATTCATCACAGCGCCACGTAGAAGGACAAACAACCGTTCCCACTCACAGCTATGGGCAATTTAGAGTCATTAGATTCAGTGGATTCAAACCCAGGACCTTCTTGCTGTGAGGCAACAGTGCTAACTACTACGCCACCATACCACCCATGGTAAGAATGCATTTAAAAAAAATCTGGATCCAGATGATGATCTGGATCACCATCAAAATCTGGTGGATTGTCCCTTGAGGCATATCCTACCTCTCCAAAACATTTAATCAAAATCCTTTCATAACTTTTTGAGTAACAGACAGAGAGATAAACAAAACCTACACTGACAAAAACACGATCTCCTTGTTGGTGATAAGATTAAATCGATATATCCTTATTTATCTTCTGGTGGGTTTTAAACACAGGACTCAAAGTTCAAAGTCAACAGAACTGTGAACCATCTTCTGATAAAGCTGTCTCTGTTACCTGTGGTGTTGAATATTGAAATGGTCTCCGACATGCGGGTCATGCTCAGATTACACATGAAGAAAGGTAAACAGCAAATGAAGCATATTCAAAACACAGCATGTCCATTTTAGAGAAAAACAAACGCCCTACAGCCTGAGATCTGTCACTCTGAACCATCTGTATCTCTGAACCACAGTCAATATAGTGTGAAGGTTTACATGATCTCATACGTCAACTATTGTTTCAACAAGCAGCACTGTTTGTTCAAAGGTTTCCCTTATGGCTTTATGTAAAAGAACAGAGGAAGAAAAACAAAAGAGAAATGCAGATGATTCTGCTGCCTCTAAAGTTCACTAAAAATAACTTGTTTGGTGTTCAATCCATACAAAAGCTGAAGTGTATAAACAACAAATGGTGATTTTACAAGGGGTTTTGTGTTGGATAATATATCTCCTGGCTGTTGCCTCATATATATACATATTTATTTTACATTAAACTTCGATTAGAAAAAGAGCACCAGCAAGAAGACCTTTGTACCATTTCAGAGTGTGAAGATAAGTATACTGAGCAACTTTAAAAATGCATAATGTTAAAAACCTAATAGTTTTCCTTTCTCAAACCCTAATCTACTGAAACAAACAAACATGTGATACACTGAAATTACTTTTTTTAAGTACCCACAACCAAAACATGTTAAATCATGAATAACCATCATTTAGTCATACCATAGCCATAACAGCCATTGGTGCATTTCAGAGTAAACGATGGTGTGGGCGAGATTTCTTTGTGCATGATTGTAAACACCTGGCCAAGGCCACAAAATCCTGTGTCTAATTAACGTCCGACTGCAAAAAGTGATGATGCAATGACTTTGGCAAAACTTACATGATCAGGCAGTTGGGATGCTGATGATATTGATGGCTGGAACTTGGCAGACATGTGTAGCACAGATGTTATGGTTCATTGCACAGTGGACGGAGATCACATTTAGTGACTGTCAGACCTTGTCCACATCCACGGTACACTGACAGCTATCTGTTACTGAGATACGGTTCTAAGTCCAAATGTTATTCCCAGGATATAGCAATCAGGCATCACCTTCATGCATGACAATGCCAGACCACATGTGGCTCATGTGTCAGGAGTAGCCTACCTGGACCAGAACAATGTCCTTCCTTGACCAGCATGTTCACCAGATCTCAACCCAATAGAGCATCTGTGGGATGTTCAGGATCACCGGGTGAGACGGAGAGATCCTGCTCCAGCAACACATGAACAATTTATCACAGCACTGCAGGAAGAATGGCATATCATCCCACAAGTCCAGATTAACGTGTTATCCATTCAGGAGGTGTAAAGTAGTGATAAATGCTGGAGGTCATCACACACAGTACTGACTGCTGTTTATTCCAAAAAATTTAAAAGGTAGCACATCTCAAGTCTTTAAGTCAAGGAGGACAAAATACTCACATTTCACTTATTTATTTGCCTCACATCACAATGAACAAACGCTTACGCGTTTCGGCACAAAGCCTTCATCAGAGCATTTGCAGTACTGTGCAGGTTCAGTTTCGCACTCCACTAAGAATCCCATTGTTGAAGCGCAACCTCTTTTTCTAAAAATACTGACTGTTGTTGTTGTTATTCTCTGTATCATCATCCACACATCCAGGATTGTGAGACTTGGGCCTACAGTTTTTACATTTTGGGCTTTTGTTTAAATCTAATGTTTGAAATGTGCGTGGCAAACTAACTGCCTTTAACTTGGATAAACAGTTGAATAATGAGTAAAGAGAACAAAGTACCTCATGTTGTGTTGTGCAATAACCTTCTTAGATAATAACATCTAACAGGAATTCAATTTAAGATGAATATTGGCTCAGTGTTCGTTCAGCCCCATATCAAATAGCACAGGCTGTAAAACTATTAATGTCAGGCAACCCGGTGCGCTATGTAACATTCCTGTGGTATCCCAAATGCGGTGTTTCAGTTTAGAGCCTTTCATTCCTGATTTCATGCCAAAAGACTTTGTAACTGAGGATGGCTAACACCTTGTATCTCAGGCTTTGTTTAACGAATAAGCCTGGATTGCTTTCACGTGCTATCACATTTTATTGCCTAAAGTAATACCGTACAGCAATAAATAAAGAGGGAATCACATAAAAATTGGTCTAGATAGATAACACTGAGTATTGACTGGGTTATTTGGCTCCTCAAACTTGGTTCAAGTCTCACTGCTGCCTCCTTTTCCATGAGTACTCTTATCTATGACCCGCACTTTATTTTTGGGACATTTGGAAGAGTTGTTATGTCATTTGTGCCAAATGTTAAACATTTGTGGACAGAATCTTATCTCAAAGAGATACATGAGGGAGGAAGCCTACTGTCTCCTGAGCATCCCTCCCCATGGGGAAGAAGATGACAGAACTTTGAACCCAGCTAAATTTAGTGTGTCTGTTGTTATGATAAAGCCTGAATGCTGCAGGAGAATAGGTCAGCAGCTCAAGGCTCCAGTTTCCGTCTACTCGCTGAAGTCTCATTGTGCATGCCTGATTCTTGTGCCTTGGGGACAACTTTGGGGTCGTAAATATGCTGTTTCTCCCAGCTGACACTTTTCATGGAAGTACAGTAACGTTCTCTGTCTCCAGTTATGATTGCAATGCCGACACGAGACAGGCATCCTGTGGGGACAAATTGTTCACACAGGCCTGCTGTACCAAGCTGTCAGTGAGGATCTGGGTATTTTTCACTCCAGGCAATATCTTTGGTTTGTGGTTTGACTTAGGGCACAAAGTCATTACCACATGCCAAACATACCCTGCAGATCTGTGGAGGAAATAATGGACCTCCTGAGGCCCTTGTGGCCGCTGCTCCTGCTGTCGTTTTCCCCATATAAGGGATTGGCTTGTGGTTACACTTGTAGAAGGGACAGTTCTTCAGGAAAGCATGAGAGTTACATCAGCATGAGATTGACACTTGCTGCTGTTTATGAGGAGAGTTGTACCAAAGGGGGAACGCCTTGCAGCCTTATCAACACAGATCAGCCAGATAACATGGGCCTCAGGTCAAATCCAGCTGTAAACACAACTCACTAACCCTCTCATCTCAGAAGTCAAAATGTCAGCCAAATATTATTAGCTCTGTTGACTGTAAGAGGCAGATATAATCTTAAGTAGCAATTTCAAGAACACAGGAAAACACACTTTTAGTTACCGAAATGACTGAATAATGCGGTGTAAATTTCAATTCCGAACATAACACTTCAGAAATAGCTTGTCTTAACACAGCAGGCGCTGTGTAACTACCAAACCACATTATAACGTCAGAATAGCTGGACTGGAGTTACATTTACATCAGGCTGAATGGATGTCCCAACAGGAAAAGACTCATTCAGTAAACAAATAGAGAACAAACTAACATTTTGATTTAGCTCATTCGACTAGAATAACAAATCAAAGGGCACACATGACACGTGTACACACACGTCACATCTCTGGCCCTGACATGTCATACACCCCTGATTCAACAGAAGATGGGGCACTGTGAAAATTTAAATAAAGAATCATTAACAAGTCCTTTCTCAACTATATTCAGATTAAAACAGTTAAAGTGATTTAACGTTCAAACTGATAATCTTTATTGTTTTTTTTGTTGTAAATTTACACTCATTCTGGATTTTGACGCGTGTAACATGTTCCAAACATTTTCCATCACCTTTACTTTCAACAACTCTGAGTGAGTGAAACCATTTGTTTGCTTGATATACAAGTTAATCTGGAGGCCAAGGTCCCCACTGATGGATTTTACACTTCACACTCCTGCAGACAGGCCAGTCCAGTACCTGGACTCTTTTACTCTGAAGCCACGCTGTTGTCTACATTGTCCTGATGGAATAAACAGGGACGTTCCTGAAAAAGACGTCGTCTGGATGGCAGCAGATGTTGTTCCTTAACCTGTATGTACCTTTTAGCATTAATGCTAACTTCACAGATGTGATAGTTAGCCACTAACAACCAACCCCCCCAATAGCATCACAGATGCTTCTGAACTTTGCGCTGCTAACAGTCTGGATGGTCCTTTTCCTCTTTAGTTGAGAGGACACGATGACCATGATCTCCAAAAACTATTGGAAATGTGGACTCATCAGACCAAAGGACACTTTAACACTCAGATGAACTCGGGTCCAACTGGATGGATGTTGTTAATATATGGCCTGTGCTTCTCATGGTAGAGTCTTGAACCACATTTATAAATGCAGCGATGGACTGTGTTTACTGAAGTGTTCCTGACCCCATGTAGTAATATCCTTTATACAATCATGTTGGTTTTTAATGCACTGCTGCTTGAGGGATTAGAGGTCATGGAGATTCAATGTTGATTTTTGGCCTTGCTTCTCACGTGCAGAGTTTACTCTGGATATCATGAATTGTTATAGGGTGGAATCCCTAAATACCTGGAAACTGTGCAGTATCTTCAGAAACATATTCATACTGTGGGATTATCTATGTCCACTATTTTTCACAAAGTGGTGAACCTCGCCCCAGCCTTGCATGTGAAGGAGTGAGCCTTTGGAGGATGCCCCTTTTATACCCTTTTAGGTAGTTGATGAGGTAAATTATCAAACATTTTGTCTTTGTACTGTTTTAAAGGTCTACTTTGTAGGATTTATTAGCATCCAGCAGGGAGGAAGTACTGGAGATCCCTCATCTCACCCACTCCTATAGGTGCCCACTGTCAATCACCCCCGTTTGAGCCATGACTGGTTTTTAAGTTTAGGGCTACGGCAGAGACACGGTGCCACAACATGCCACACTCCATGGAAAATGACTCTGTGTAGATATAAAGGGTTTATTTCAACTTAAAGAAAACACAGCAGTTCTTAGCTTGCTGTAGTTATACACCAATGAAAACATAGAAATGAATATTATATTCAATTTCTGCCAATATACCCTTAAACTTTAAATTGAATACATGCGAAAAATGGTTATCAAATTATGAAATTCTATTTCATTGTTTGATTCTGGTTTGATACATTACACAGATGTATCTACTGTTTGTGTTGACTGCTGAATGTCTTCTCTCTGCTGACTGCTGAGTAGACCGGTGGTGAAATGTAACTAAGTATATAACCTGTGTACTCTTGTATGCTTTTGAGGAGGTGAATATTTTTCCTTCTACTTAATACGCCATACAGGCGTAGTCTCTTTTACTCCATATTTAGCCACAGTTACTATTTATAATGATTTTACAAACAACTGTATGAATGATGAGCTTATTTTGAGTGTACGAATCAGACAAATGTAAGAGACATAAGTACAACAGCAAAAAATCTGTTAATTAACACAGCACTAATGATGATGCAATCATTTACTATTTTAATTAAAAGCTTACCTCCTGAGTTGGAGTTTTTGTTGATACATTTATGGTCTTTAAATACAGTAGGTTAAAGCTGTCATTATGGAGGACTTTTGCTTGTAATGAACTATTTTTTACTCTGTGAATATTCTTCTTTTAGAAGTAGTACTGTAGTTATGTGTACTTCAACAGGAGGATTTTAACACAGTCGAAAAATCCTGAAACGCATGATTAAATCGACCACCAGAGATAAAAAACAAACAAACAAAACAACAACAACCTGTGTTTGTGAACATTCTTATTGATGTCTTGTTGAACTGTTTGGATAACAAAGAGAGAAACGTGGTTTTCTATAAGCCAATAATTAAAGTGTGCCTATAATGTAGGCCTATTATTATGTGGGTGCATCTCATATGGGTGGAATCATATCCCTGCACTGTCAGCAGGTTATTTGTCTACTTCTAACACTTAATAGAGGGATGGAGTGATGTTCTACAGTGGTTTCATCAGCAGTTGGTATAAGCAGCGCTCTTAGCGGACTCCCTGGCTGCGCTCCCCGAGAGGCGGCGCCTCAGTCCGTTTCACGACTGCTGATGTCACCGCTGGAAGTGCGTCTCGGCAGACAGAGCCTCCCTCTCAGCTCTATAAATACTCAGCCTCAGTCCCTGCACACGCAGTTGAGCCGCTCCAGCGAAACTCTGCACACCTAACAACTCAACCTCAACGAGTTGGAGGGCCACACCAGGAGCAGCGAGACAAAAGACAGCCAGCGGAGAAACAAAGAGACGAGATGTCGACCTACGCGTCCTCTGAATGTCGCCGCGTCAGCCCCTCGGTCCACGGCAACAAGTTTGACACGGCGCACCGTAAGAAGGCCGTGGCCAACATTTTCGAGAATGTCAACCAGGACGCGCTGATGAGACTCTTCCAGAAAACGGGCGACATGAAGGCGGAGGAGAGAGTGCGGAGCATCTTCTCCTACACCCAGGACCCCGAGGAGACGGCCCGTGCCCTGATGGCTCTGAAGCAGCGAAAGAAGGACAAGTTCCTCCAGATCGCGGGCATGCTCCGGCAGCTGCTCAAAATACGCTGACTGTGTTTCACCCGCCTTTCTGTCTGTCGTCTCATGCGGGAGCCGAATACGAAAACACTCCCAATTTGACTGGGTTACCGCCGCGGTGCGGCTCGCCTGTCGCCTGGATTGGAGCGTCAGGTGCCGGTGGAGGACATGCTGCTGGCCGCCTGGAGGGCGACCTGCAGCAGCTGTCGCCTCATGGACCGAGGCGCAAGCGGAGAGTCCTGCCTGGAGCGGATGAAATAAGATGAACTGTCTGGGAATATGAAGGGCAATTCACGGAGACTCGAAATGCTCATGAATGCATTCCTGTGATGCCTGACTGTGAAGCAGCACCATATGTACAGGTCTCCATCGGGCCTCCATCAGGGTGATGATGGTGCTGCACAGCCGCAATAAGAGACTAGTGCCGAAGAACCTGCCTAAATGCCTGTCCTGAACACATGCCTTGTTTCTCAGCTTCTCTTTGTTATATGAATACTACTCATCAGTGGCTACTTATGTGTTACAGCCACAAATGTTGTAGCACAATGATGCATTTATGTTCCTTTGTTTGTCATTTTTAATAAATTGTTACATATATAAAGTATAAACCTTGTCCGTCCTTATTACGTGTGTCATTTATACATGCTTTTATTTTGTGTTTATTAATCAATTAATTAATTAATTAGTTATTGGTCATCACCAGGTTATCATGCTGGCAATAACATATTCATTTATATTAGCTGAGGCTTAATTCTGATTCGAGTATTTAAAACACTGAGCGGTACAGGTGATGATGACCTCTACCACTCCAGGATTAGTGATGAAGATGAGTGATGATTAGTGGAAAAGACAAAAAAGGACATGATTTCTACAAAAAAAAGAAGATATTTCTAGATCCAATATTTAATTACTTGTTAAAATTATTTAGCAAATTTGGGACACAAAACATCTCTCAGCCATCTACAATCTAACTTGAGCCATGCGTTGGTCATAAACAGGGAACCCCTCAGGTTAAACAGTACAAATCACCATATTAGTGCACAGCTTGTGTTGAGTCATGAAATCGAGACTTAAACAGACAGATGGTGAATTGAATAGCACATTTCTTCCCGTATTGTTCTTCTGACGCAGAAGAGGACGTTTGAAGGGAACAGTGTTACTCATGTCAGGATCATCGGGTTTCCCCTCGCCTCGCCAGACCAGCGCAAACCAGTTTGGCTCAGTTTGGGCATGGAGTGAGGGGGGTGGACGGCTTTCTCTGTGCAGTGTGTTTGTGCTGGAGTCTATTCAATCATCCCTGCTCTCTAGATAAGAGCCTGTCTAAGCAGCATTACAGGGCTTAGACAGGTAGAGGCTTCACTTCCTCACCCGCTGATTCTTCACTCTTATAGGAAATCATAACTGACCCCTGCATTCCTACAAGCATTTACAACCCATTTCAAAACCAGTTTGATATATTTGTGTATTGCATCAGTGGTTGTGTGTCTGCAAGTTTATAGCTGCAAACACCCACATCACTTGGGTGGATGCCTGCTAATCTCCTTGCTGTGGCAGTTTCTCTGCCGGTTCAATCCAGTTCCCTGGGTGCATGACGACATCTAAGTGTAGGCGCTCCTCACATGGGCTGGGAGATTTGGGAAGCTCCAGTATCAGTCACCTGCAGGTCCGAAGCTCTCAGGTGTGTAATCACCCACGGCTGGTAAAAATAGGTTTTTATGTGCTGGAGGCAGAAAGACTGTCTCAGTTAATTTTAATTTAAACTGTTACAGTATAGAAAAGATTAACTAGAAAAGGCCTTTCTGCGTAGAATAAAATGTGAGAAAATTGTACAAATATAGAATATTCAAATCAATAAAATAGAGCCCAAGCTGTTTAAACCAATACATTTGATGGTTTAATGATAAATGAGGTGTTCTGTGAGGGTGTTTTACAGATTTTATAATGTTGAGAGAACACAGACTCATAACAAATATTGCAGTGGGCAATAAGTACTTTAAAACAGCTATAATTGAGCTCTTTTAATAATAACAATATATCCATGACACTGATGTGAAAGGTGTCGTTCGTAGTGATGAACCTTCAGAGAATCATCACCTGAATCTGCAGCCCATAACAGCTCATTGTTGATAAATATTTTAGAGGTGCTGCTCGGTGTATTTTGTTACTTTTAGACAGAAACAGGCGAGCTTAGCGCTTTTTCCAGTCTTTGTGCTAAACTAAGCTACCTATAGTTGCATAAGATAGCTTATTATTTAGTAGCGTCAATTTTTTCTAGGCAAGAAAGATAATTATCATATTTAATAATAATTCAAATTATTGTATAAAAAGAATGTTGTCAGAAGGTTTATTAGAGAAAGCAAATGTTTAAACAATGAACAGCTTCTCAGAATATGCATGATTTTTTTTTCTATTTAAATAAAACTTAAGTCAAGGCTACAGAGGTCACAAGTCAGTTTTAAATTCACCATAGTTTATTATTCATGCTATCAATTTTGCTCAGTTGTCCCTTTTGTTTGGCTCGTGTATCCCACACCATTTATTGTCCTCCTTTTCCCTTTTAGGGAGTACAATTGTTAACAACCATAAGCTAAATACTCAAGGCAAATGTCTTGGCTGCTTGTCTCTGCTGTGTTGGCAGCAGTGTGCAGAGTTGGACCCCGGCCTGCTGTCTCCCACCCTCTTCCTGCCTTTAATCAATCCAACGGTGAACCTTTGATGTGAATAGACACTGTGGCAGACTGGAGGACGGTCACCACAGAGAGGAAGATACTGGGTGGAGGTGTGTGTGGACTGGGACCAGTACAATAAAGTTACATTAATGACAACACAAAAGAGGTGAGTAAGAATACAAAATATTAGTGTTTAAAGAATTTAAAGATGCTGCTATTATTTATACAAATGAAATGCAGATTTTTGTCCCTTTCTGGGATCTCTTTATATCCAAGGTTAGAGGAGCTATAAAGGAAGGTGCCTCATACTTTGATGAAAGAGCAGAATATTCCTAATCCTTCACCTCCTTATTAACATCCTTTTTCCTTAAACAAAGAGAGACAACGTGGTTATTCCTCAGGCAGCCAAAGCAAGATCTGGCGTGTTTTTCAAAAGGTTAAACATCAGTGTTTTTCTCATAAATGCATCCGGTGGGGGTTGGATAAAGACAAAGAAAGAAAGAGGCGACACAGAGAGGCGCTACATTAGTGATTGCAGCGCAGGGAGTGGCAGTCAACTCGATTCCAGCGCAGACCGGTTCAAACCAATGTCTGTGATGAGGAACTAAGCATGAGCTGTACACAGGCTTAGGATTAGTCAGCGGATCCAGCCATAAAACCAACAGCCTCAAGTCATTGTCTCGTTCTGTGTAACTGTAGGACTGTGACCCTTGGCTGGTTTGACATTAACAAAAGGATCCTCTGGATGCTATATTTATCTTATTTAGACAGTAAAACAAACCAAGGTGCTGGACCTTACTGGAAAAGGCATCAGATAGTGACACAAAACCGGAGAACCAGTGACTAAAATAATAATATGAGCATTTGTCAGACGTTGTAAAAAAAGACATTTATTCACACTGATTATTTTAAGAAGCTTTTCAAAAGAAGTGGGGGAGGTTACCGGCAGCCACACACCACTATATCTGATCATACTGTATTTATGCATTGACATGAAGTCCAGTTAGAGATCTGAGTTTACAGGCTGCCAGTATCAGTGCCAGAATACTGCAAAGCAGTTTATAATCCTACAAGGAAAGACTGCAATACTCTGTAATTATAGATTTTATATTTTTATTCATTTTTTGTGGTGACCGTCATGAGGTAAACACTAGAAATGCAATGTTTTCGAAACAGGGAAGCCTTTTCATAGTTCTAAAAATGTAGCTCTTAGAACCTCCACACAGCAAAAACTCTGAAAAGTTGTAGGTCTTAGAACCCAGCTTTGAGGACCTTTTTCCGGCTCATACTCACACTGTGCGTCAGTGTTGTTACTCTCCCAGCACAGGAGGAGAATACAGGCAATAGGAGTACATTAATGGGTTGAACACATGAATCCATACCCCACCATCAACCTCCATTTTTAAAAACCTGTGTGAAACGCTAGCAGTGCAAACAGCTCATAACAGAAGTCTTAAGAAATGAAACAAAATGCAGACAAATATCTGCTACTCAGTTTAGAGTCGGCCTTCTTTGGGTGTTATTTGTTGTGCAGTGTTTCGGGGGCTGTGAGGAGCCATCAAACAGATCCCAACCAGCTGTCGGACGCTCAACTTAACTTCAGGCATGTCAGAAAATTAGTTTGGCCATCATCAGGCTCTCGCACAGCTGACGGAGAGTCACAAGTGAATTGCCTAAACACTGTGCCTTATTTCTAAATGTGACTGTGCAAATTGGCAAACGGTGGGTCTGAAAAGTGCAACAGCAACGGGGTCGTTTTGAGTACAAGACGTAACTGTGTGGAGATACTGTTTACCTCAAGCCAAAGAGGTCATGTTTCACTGGGGTTTGTTTTGTTTGTCTGTCAGCAGGATTACACAAAAACAACTTGATGGATTTTCATGAAAATTTGTAGGAGAGTTGAGATGAATCAGGATAAAGGGCCAGATTCAGGAAATTAAAAAACTTATAAATAAAACACACATTTTATTTAAAGCTCTGTTAACTTCATTAGCAAATAGTCAATGGGGATTTTTTTTTTATGATGTCAATGATGTACAGTCTATGCAGGAAAATTTAGCAAGCTTACCTCCATCTCTCTGCAAAATGAACAAACCAAACTGCCCACATCTTCCAGTCCATAAACTCAGCGCACAGGATGGAACAGGTGATCAAGGCGGCACGTTCCTGCTTGTACACATGTTGGACCCTAAACAAACTCCTACCTGCCCCAGAGGAGATTTCAAACCAATGTTTATTGTCAGTTACCAGTAGTCAGACCGGTTCCCAGGGGCCGACAGGTCTATTTCACACGTGCAGTCAGCAGTCAGGTTGTGGCTTGAGAATTGAACCGCACGGTGTGAGCACATGAATCATGGGCTTTGGATTCACACGGCAGATGATTTGCTCTTACAGAATGAACATCGTTATTAAAAGCATGTCAGTATATGCCCAGCTTTATGGAGTAATGTGCCAGGAATGAGCTGAAACATGCTGAGTCACATGTCTTGCATTGCTGGTGTTTGAGATTAAAATGATTTGGCCCAAAACTCAGGGTTTTTTAGAGATTCAGTGGAGATACAGTGCATCAGTGCAAAGCTCTGTGGATGTAAGGCAGTGAAGTTATTAGATGGGTCCTCTGAGTATAGCCAGACTGGGGCCATTTGATCCCCTCTCTGATAATAACCACCACCAAGTAGGAGCAGTCATTTCGTTTTCTGGTTAGAACCCAGTGAACTTTGCTGAGCAACGCTTGTCTGATTGTGATAACTCCGCTTTAATCATCAGACCCCCTCGTCTGGATCCCGTCATTACAGCGAAGTGAAAACAGAGCCTGACATGAATGACTGTTTAGTGTGTCGCATTCAGATCCTTTATAATCCTCAAGCACCCTTACCCTTAACTCTGACAGACAAAGTTGCCTCCTCTGGTGTGGAGGGTGTTTGATATATCAAGTCCAAAGCACTGCCCTGTTTTCTTCACCACGTGTCAAAGGCAGCTGGTTGGCTGGTTGATCGGGACAGAGCAAAGGTCAAGGGGCTATGATGATGTAAGATCCATCCAGGAAGAGGGTCAAATATGTGGGAAGAAGAAGAATGCAGGAAAAGAGTGAGCACTGGCTGTTAGAGGGTTTTCCTTGAAGCGCCGGCCTGTCTGACTCACAGCTTTTCCCACAGGGGCCCCATGTGCATAGTGGCATCATCCGGATTAGCTCATGATGGGAACACAAAAGAGAAACACACGCCTTGGCATCTAAGAAAGATTCCTAGAATTTTGCACATTTTTAATGTGTGATTGTCTTTGTGCAGATGTCAGTCGCGTGGGGCCCTCTTTGTTGTTTTTGGATGACTTGTGTATTGTGCATGCTGGCACCGTTCTGGTGCACAATTTGTTCAAGCCTCACATTGATGCTGCTGTACATGTTGCGTCAATGGTGTGCGTCGGAGGTGACCCCTGCCGCCTGGATGGCATCCACTGATGGACCGTGCAGACGCCATGACGCTTCACTCACACCCAATGAAAACATTTTTGAAATATCATGGCAGTTTGGGTCACAATGTGGTTTGTGACAGCTATCCTTCCTGTCACCACAGCTGCTTCTTGACAAACATGGGATGGACGTCAGTGGTGACCATTTATGGCAGAAGTGCTGTTGTTCTAAGGGAAATGAAGAATTTCCATGTTGTGTAATTGCGAGTTTAAATTCTTTCCCCTTAAAACTGGATATGTTCTCCCACTCTTTGATTGTCCTTCATGTTTTTGAGGTTAATATGTGAATATGAACAGATTAATCCCACTGACTTTCATCAAGTGAGACTGCAGACCCAGTTTAGAGTGATGGAGTGACAAAGCTTAAGTCTGCAAGTATACAGGTCCTCTAACTAAACTGTACCTGGCATATTCCTCAAAGTGCTGTCAAACACTGCTGTGAGCCTATTTGTTCAATGGCCAGATGGAGCTGGGTCGTCAAGGTGGGAGCAACTTCTTCAAACAAGAGTAAAACCAATAAAATAAGACTTAAAGCAATAGAGGGAGGATAGGTGGGGAGAGAGAGGGAGTGAGGGACAGGAACACAGACATGTTCAATCACAATAACAAAAACAGCTATTATAATAGAGAGATTACAGTGTGTGGTATTTATAATAACTACTACTACTACTACTACTACAACACTGATAATAATGATAATATTAATAATATGAAGATGATAGTAAGAGTAATAATAATGGTAATGATGATGATGATGATGATGATGATGATGTCAGAGGGTGTCAACCATGATCCCAGCAGTAAATCGGCCCACGGTGATGGATGAAAAAGCACAAAGACTCCGGGGAAGAAGTCTAGTTAGTAACATGAATTAATGACACATGAGTGTGTAAAGAAGAAGGGGGAGAAGAGGAGAGAAGAGCTCAGTGCATCACAGGACGTCCCCCAGCAGTCTCGGCCTATAGCAGCATAGCTAAAGACTAGCCTAAGCCAGCCTTAATTCTAAGCTTCATCAAAAAGGAAAGTTTTAAGCCTACTCTTAAATGTAGAGAGTGTGTCTGCCTCCCGAACTGAAACTAGAAGATGGTTCCACAGGAGAGGAGTCTGATAACTGAAGGCTCTGGCTCCCGTTCTACTTTTGGAGACTCTAGGGATCACAAGTAGCCCTGCATCCAGGGAGCGTAATGTTCTAGATAGGGTACTACGAGCTCCTGAAGGTATGTTGGTGCCTGACCATTAAGGGCTTTGTACGTGAGGAGAAGGATTTAAATTCTATTCTGGATTTTACAGGGAGCCAATGCAGAGAGGCTAATACAGGAGAGATATGATGTCTGATACTAGTTCTGGTCGAACACCTGCAGCAGCATTCTGGATCAGCTGGAGAGTCTTTAGAGACTTGTTTGGGCAGCCTGATAATAGGGAAATGCATGGATTAATTTTTCTGCATTTTTTTGAGACACAAAGTGCCTGATTTTTGATATATTACGCAAGTGATAGAAGGCAGTCCTAGAAATGTGTTTTATAAGGGAGTTAAAGGACATATCCTGATCAAACATAACTCACAGATTCCTCACGGTGGAGCTGGAGGCCAAGGTAATGTCATCCATAGTGGTTCTATTATTAGATAGTATGTTTCTGAGATGTTTAGGGGGCAGCACAATAACCTCAGTATTGTCAGAATTAAGTAGCAGAAAATTGGATGCCATCCCGTTTTTTATATCCGTAGGACATGCCTGAAGTTTTTTTCAAGTTTTTTCATTGATAAGTATAACTGTGTGTTATCCGCATAACAATATAGACTGAACTGTCAGAGGAAAGTTGCTCAGTATCTTTAAATCTTGGTTTTCTGTCATCCATGTGATGATGATGGCGTTGATAGCGATGCCCAGTGAAGATTACAGGTCATCCTGGCCGTGCAGCTTCATTTTTCGAATGCTTTCCTTGAATTTGAGATAAATGGTAGAAACCAGCCTAAACCAGAGTTATTCCTAACCACCTCGGAGAGTTAGTGCTGTGTAAGCGGTAAGTGAGTAATCTCTACAGCTGAATCTACTATGAAATGTTCTGACCTTCAGTAACCTCTGCTTTTGTAAGTCAGACCTCACAGAACGGTCTGTTCTTTGAATTTGTGTGAGATGACTCCCTGGAGTTAGAGCAGAGTCATGTCCAGGGCCTGGTCAGGATGGGGCCCTCCATTGTTTCCAGTTGTCTGAATTGGTGTGTGTTTGGATGCTCTGTAAGTGTGTGTGTCTCAGGCAGCTCTGGAGAAAGCCCTTTCCTGTGTGGCGCTGGAGGTTCCTTCTGGGGCTGGGCGGCCGGCGGCCCTGCAGACATGCTGTCTCGCTTCAGTTCCACCACAAGGCCTTCCCATTGTTCTGTCTCTCACTCCCTTTGTCCTGTTCAGTCAGCCAACTCGCCCATCCCCACATCTCCACCTTCTCCTCCTGTCGCTTGCCCTGCAGGTGCAGCTGATCCATAGTTCAGCGAAGGAGGAAGTGCTGGCCTAGAAACAATAGCAGACCTCAGATCCTATTTATGTATCAATTCTTTGTTTAATCTATGTGTTTGACTGCTTATTTTTGGTGTTTGACATCAGTTTTGCAAATTTCCAATCACACTGGATTGTAAAAACCCCTGTGTCAGCAGTCAAACAGCCTGTTTATGGCCAACTAGATTATGGGATTCTGACTTTCAGCTGAATGTTGAGTCAATTTATGTTTTTATTGACTGATTTAATTGTGCCTTATTGATCACCTTCACTTCCCACGAGATTACTTTTTATTTCAGCCATATTTTATCTGATAGGAAGGAAGTAAAGTAACAGCTGTAGATTGCAACACTGTGACTGGGATTGCCGGTTAGAAGTGCAATAAATGTGTGATGTAATGAAGTGCAAGGGGTCAATGCTATCTCTGCTGGACAAGTGGAACCTGTCATTGATAACATCCATATGAGTGTATCCCGAGTGCTTCAGAGATACTGCTTGTCAACACAGTTATAACACAGAACGAAGGGCTCGCCTGTTAAAACGTGGCCGACAGATAAGGTGTAATAGGGCAGTGAGTTCAGTATGGTCGTTTTGAAGGATTTCTCACACTGAATGGACTCTGGACTATAAATCGCTGATAGTGGAAAGTAAGATTATTACTGTTTGTTCTCATCTCAACAGTACAGTACACACACCAGTCAGTTAGTGACCCCTCAGACACTTACCTAACATTCTTACCTTCAACAAGGAAGTTTCTGCTTATCTGTTTGTTTGATTGTTTTGTTAGCAGGATGATGCAAAATCTACTGGATTTCAACGAAACTCGGTGGGGTACGGACCAGCAAAGTACCCATTAAATTTTGGTGTGGATCTGGATAAAGAGACGAATCAGATAAGGTGTTTTTCAATAGTTAACCCTAATTATGCAAAACCTACTTAATCGATTTCCATAAGACTTCGTTGAGGAGCGGGGTAGGAGTCAGGAAAACCAAACAGACGTGCAGGATTGCTTGGTCTCAGCAGAGATATGCCAAAATGGGCATGAATGAAATGCACTTTCATTTAGAGCCTTTGTCATTTTGTCTTGCTTGGCAGCCAGGAGACTACTATGTAATACAATTTGCATGAAGCATGAATTTGTATGTCCTCTGTGCACCTAGTTGCAATGCTTTCAGACAGAGGGAGAGGCCATAATGTGGCAGAGATGGAGACTTAACTTATTGCTAAAGGTTAATCTCTTAAGGGAGGCTGAGTGAATTGCATCTGAACGAAATATGAGCTCGTCAAAACTATGCAGCAGAGGAAAACAACATGACAGCTATAGAGGAAACGGGCCCTGTGTGCGCCACAGGCCTCTCTTATGACACTGAAGCATTGTAAAATGTACAAAAGTGAAAACATGTTCATGTTTATTGGAGATGGTCCGACATTCTCAGATGACTCACTTGAAAAACATGGCTAACACAATTTGCCACTCTGTTATTCCACTAGACAGTCAGAGAGCAGGTTAGTTTCTATCCTGTCTCTGCAGCCCTGATTGAAATGAAGTTTAGCCATTACAGTACACATTTAATTTACACATTGACATTGTATGCATTGAAATGTCATGTCTTCCTTTTTCAAATGTTGCTTTTTATGAACAAGCATCTGTAATTTATGTTAACAGTGCAGGTAAACTGCTGCACCTATGTTGTTATTAAAGAATTTGATTAAAAGTTTCAAACTTTTTGGACAATGTTTAACCTTATAGATTCAATGGGGTTCAGTTTTGACTATTTTCTTACTTTTAGACTAGTGCAGTGGTCCACTGGCAAAATTCTTATCATATGGGAGACCCTGGGACAAAATCCTATCAAATGAAGGCCGGTGTCAGTGTGGAAAAGTTTGGTAACAACCGGACTAGCTGACGAGTCTAAGTTTAAACTTCTGGTAAAACTGTGCAGTGCTTTTTTTTTCTTTCTTTACAACACAAGCTAGCATTCCCCCATTCATTCATACAGTGGTGGCAGAGGCTACCATGCAAACCTCCTGGAACCAGTATCTTGCTGAACGACACTTCCTTGACACTGACCTTCCAATAAAGGACGACCACTCTACCTCTGAGAAACAGCCAACAAACAAGTGTTGTCTGAAACTTGAAAAATACATACACCTAAATGCAGTTGCCTGTCAGGCTGAAACAGGTAACAACAGCAAGATCTTAAGTCAAATAAATGTTTTTTTATAAGACCCAGGAGCAGATGACAGGTATCATCACATTTTAACAATAATGGAAATGAGAACATTTACACGAAATAAAATGAATGCGGAACAAAATATTATAAAACTGTAAAATGTGAAAAATACATATAAAATATGTATATGTATAATTATAATGTCGTAAGCTATTCTTGTCAAAACATGAGATACAGTATATGTTTCAACTGTGGTCCAGATGATGTCATCAGTTCAATATAGACTGATCAATAATAATATCAGTCTGTTTGTTTTCATCCTTGGCCTCTCTGGATCTTGCTCTCAGACAAAAGTTCCTTTTCACAGTTTCAGAGTGAAATGACCGTGACAATAGCTGCTCCTAACATCCATCAGCTCAGACAGGAACCTGATAAAGAACAAGGAAACTGATAAGGCTCAATTGGTCTGCAGCTGATTCATATCTGTGTGGGCAAACGTCAGGCATTACGCCACTGGGACTGGATGTGTAGTCGGCCCGTGCTTCGGTTTGGGCTGGGCTTCGCACTTTATGTTAGAGCTAATGTCTTAAACAGCTGTGTGGGTGAGTTCATCAGGCCATGCAACATAAAAGACACGCCAGGAGTTTACAAAGAGACAATGCACTTTGTTCACTAGTGATATGTAGTGCATTATTTACTTCCTCCAGTTCCGGACATACACTTCTATAAGAAAATCTGTCCTCTCGTAATTTTTGATTCATTATTTAAAGATTTGATCATCAGAAGTATTTTTATTATGATGTATCTATAAGTGGGCTTACATGTTTACACGTGCACCATATTATTTAGCATGTGTCACTAATTAACACTAAAGTATTATGATTTTTTATCAGTTTTTCAGGTATTTCATCATACTCTTAATAACTTTAATGTATTTATCAAATTTCACATTAAAATAAAAACAAAAACAAAACATGAACTTCATGGTTCCAATAGAAATGTAAGGAGTTCACCAAAGTCAGTAGGATTCATCCTCTGGGAACCATGAATGTCCTTTTGTAAAAATACATGAAATGACAATGTGTTAGTGCATCCATAGAATTTCACAAAGACCATATATTATTAAACAAAAGAAATACGGTGAAGATGATTTTGAGATTTTCCACCTTTGATAATTTAGTGTTAGAGCAACAATAAAATCAACAAGACTAAGAGTGTGCAGCCATGTTGCAAAGCAATAATGGGAATGTTAACATCTGCTACCATCTTACTTAAGAGTGTTAACATGCTAACCTTTGCTAAATAGTAGAGCTGAAGCGAATGGAATTGTTGTTAATTTTGCAGATATTTTGTCAAATTAAACAAATTAGAATTTCTACCTGATATATTTTCTGTTAATCCAATAGATCATATACAATTCAAAATTAAAACTTTGACCCTCTGCTGATGCTGGAGGAAAAAGTTAGGGGAGACCAGAGTCATTACACTTCATGCTCTCAGTTCCATAAATTTCTGTACAACATTGCATAGTAATCCATCCAGTAGTTATTTCACTCTGTAAAACACATACAGGCCTAGAGGAAACACTGGGGACCGTCTTGATGATCATAATCTTCTGATCCACTTTAGGTACAACATTCAGGCCAGTGTTGCCAAATGTAGCTCATTTGTCACCAGTATAAAGAGTAATTTATCCTACACTTCTTAATCACAGATTGACTTTTCACCACTTGCGATGCAGAAACAACACATGAACACTCATACATTTATGCTGCTATGGTGGCACAACTGCTAATTCACAGGTTCTGCGGATACAGCACAGAGAAACATTAGCATTCCATGTAGAGTAAGTTACACTCTGTTTTGCTCTGTTTTGCTTTACACCAACTCCTGCAGAAAGCATCCTACTGTTTAGCTACTAAATGCTCCACGATGTTCACCCGCTGTTGCTAACTTGGCTAGTTTGCTATTTGCTGCTGGGCAGGAAATGTACCGCCAGCTTTAAGATCTTATTGTTCTCTGAAAACAACTGCCTGCTGCGACAATAATTGATGTGGGAACAGTGAGAGTGAACCAACGCAGTTGCCAAACTGATGACCTGAAAGACTCTAAAACATTCTATAAAGCTGAGAGGGAACGAGTCGAATGATCCATTGTTCATATACAAATATTGTTTTTTAACTCAGTTAACTTAATGCAAATGTTAAGATATTGATAAACACTAAAGTTAGGATGTTATCATCTTTCTTTTTAGAGGTATCCTGGATAGTGACACTAGCTGAAAGGTCAGGAGATGTGCAAAGTCAACAGGATTCATCATCAGGGACCATGGATGTTTGTACCAACCAAAAAAGGAACAGTGGAGATATTTCACATGTGAAGTTGCACCTATATTGTGGCTAAAATTTCATTTTGGCCTGTAATGTGGGTTATAACTCTTAATATAATTGACTTCTATAGCAGAGGGGAGTAAAACAGGAGAATGTCTTATTGTCCTCTGCAGTAAATCTGTGCGCAAATAACATAAGATCTCAGAACAACAAGAACTAATAATAATGTCCCCCCTCCTCTGTTCTGACCTGCTGCTAAGACGTGAGAGGCAGATAATTTATAATCAGCATCACTATGATAATTAGAGTGAGAGGGAGGCCGTTGGTAGATGTTAGGCTGTGATTGTAGGCAATGAGAACTCTTAATCTGCCTCAGCGCAGCAGAGAAGATGAAGGCTTTGGCAGACAAATGGAGCCACATGATGAGAGTATGACTGGTTCAGGCAGTAGACTGTTGTGAGAGCGTCCTTAATGGGGTCAGCACTAGGGGTAGTCAGATGTAGTGGAATGATGTTGGCCTCTCCAATATTCGTCTTTACTTCCAGCTGCAAGATGAGATGAAAAAAAACTTTCAAGGGGTTTGGAATAAATTCATCCAAACATAAACAGTGGAAAAATAGATGTGGGAGTGTTAGGGAGGGTTGCTACAATAACAAACCATCTGACATTTATTCAAAAAAGAAGAAAAAAAGATGAAAACAAAGTCACTGAAGTATTTCTTTGTAAAATGAAGTATTTGTTTCTTTCATCACTTGCAGAACAAAATGTAATGAACAACGCCTCACAAGAATATCGGGTACCTTAACCCTACATGACCTCTCTAGACCTACGAAAGTATTTACATAAGCTTAATTTTAATTCAACTTGTATTTTCCCCTATGACACATTTATGTTGACATATTTTTAGCCTAAAATGAATCTAGAGATGTATTTAGATGCATTGATACAGATATTCAATGTCCCCAGAGCATACATCCTGTAGTTTTCTTAGTCTTTATGATGCTTACGATGCAATTTTGTACAGAAATCCATGGTTCCTACAGTAGTGGCTACAAAAAGGTGCCCTAATTCAGTAGTTGATCATTGAATGAATTTTGAATAAATTAATACTTAAATGCATCTTGGTAATATATCCTCCACAAATGTATTTCTGCATGCATGTCATTACATATAACCCACACCTACACAGTTGATCATAAATGTATGTTTGGTTAAAAAACACTTTTTATGAAGCGACTCAAGATTGGCCATGCTCACATAATCTGATGATTCTGTACTTGTTTCTGAATTGCTTTATGTGAAGCACAGTCCTTTTATGAGCAAATCATTCTGTGTTCTTTTATCTTTTACCTGAGGTTTACTTACTTTGCCTACTTTTATACTCTCCGTAGTGCACCACCACTCCTGCCTCATTCACTCAATGGTTTCAGGCCATGTCCACAGTGTACTCCCAAATCGGGCAGCCAACCCTCTTATCTTCTGTCAAGTAGTCAGTTGTACTTTGGCCCTAATGTCACTGATGTCATGGTAGTTTGTCACCTGGTGTTCGCAGCAGGTATGGACATTATCGGAGTCAGTGAAGACTCATTTATGCTCAACGTTAAAAACGGATACAAATGGAGCCTTCTGCGTTCATTATGTCCGTATTTGGGCAGGTTCTCTGACAGTTTATGGGTACAGTCGAAACAAAAAAAAAGGAACAGTACCACTGGAAATAACAGGGGGCAATGTAGCCATAATTCAAGCAAGACATGCCAAACGTCTATGGACACAATGAAGAAAACATTTGTTCTGGTGGATATGATAACAAAATGAGACTTTCTGTCCACATGTCGGAATATAATTAATGGCCTCACAGACAACCATTGAGTTCATCTCTGCCTCCGCTTTAGCAGGTTTACTCGGTACATTATTACAACATCCTTTACTGCACCATTTTCATTGTTGTAGAAATGTTGACTCTTCACTGCCCTCTTGTGGATGTATCACTGCCAACATAAACTACGCCTGGAAGTGTATGGGCGTTGACGAATACATGAACAAAAATTATTGATTCATCATAAAACATGCATCCATCCATCTGCCCATCCATTCATCCATCCATTTTCTTCTGCTTATCTGGGGTCAAGTTGCAACCGATGAAGAAGGGTATTCAAATGTCTGTCTCGCCAGCAACATTTTCCAGTTCCTCTTGGGGGATCCCAAGGCATTCCCAGACTAGAAGAGATATGAAATCCCTCCAGTGAGTTCTGGGTCTACTACCCTGGGCTCTCCTCCCACTTGGACTTGCCTGGAAAACCTCCAAAGGGAGGCGTCCTGGGGGCATCCTATTCAGATGCCCAAACTACAGTTAATGACTCCTTTTGATGTGAAGGAGCAGAGGCTCTACTCCAAGCTCCCTCTGGATATCCTTTGCCTCATGGTTCAGCTCTGAGTGACGGTATGATACAGCACCCGCAATACTGCTGATGTCTCACCGAGACACCCGAGATACTTATGATACCGAGACGTCAAGACATAACAAGTCATATAGAGTAGACATGAAGCACAGTGTAACATACATCCTAACTACATATATCTGATAAGTTAAGTTTATAAATGCTATAGTTAAACATAAATTTGTTCTAGAAATAAATTACTGCTGTGTAATAATTAATTTTAGGAAGCCTCAGGAAGGAAAGTTATAAAAAAAAAAATCTTGGACCCACCCCTCTATCCAGATCTGCACCTAAATTTAATTGGTTCTTGCCTGACCCATGCTCCATCCATCCAGGAAGATTTGTTGAAATCAGTGCATTAGTTATTGCAAACAGACAAGCAAACAAACCAACAATCAGACAGGGAAACCTGGTCAGTCACTAAGTGAGCTGAGGACACAGGAGGCTTTTAGGATGCAGAGAGAGTGTTAATGCTTAATCAGCACATTAAACAACAAACATGAGTAAAACCTACAGAGTATCTGCCTGCATGTGCTAGGACCAGGCCGGCTAACCCAGAACCGGTTTCAAACCTGTTCAGATTAACCCTGTGCGTCAAATCAGAGGGAGCATAGCAGAGCACACATCACTGCTTTATCCAGGCAGCCTGGCACCTTCAGTAAAGCCTATAAGAAGATAAGCTGTCAGCTGTCAGAAAAGACGTACCACACCACACTGAGGAGGCTGACTTTTGTGTCCAAGTGAAACGATTCTGTGATTCTCTCCATGGAGACATTCATTTTTAACGCTTTGTTCCTTTATTTGGTGTTCAAGTACTTTATAAAGAGATGCATATTAGAGGGACAGCCAGAGATCATCATTGCCCAAATCCTGCTCAGCTTTGTGGATCACTGACCCGGCTGAAAGATCAAACCGTCATCAGTGGCTCCATTCCTGCAGATGATGGAGGAGTTATGTGCTTTCAATCAGATTTAGAGCGCAGAGAACCCACAGGTGCTGCAAGAAGTCAGCAACACTAAGCTTATTATTGCCAACAATCATGACCCATTCATTTATGCAGGCTGCAGTTATGTCACAGCCTGAAGGTCAGCTTCTTATGTTGTGTTTCAACTGCCCAAAATATGCTTTCAGTCATTCCCTCTGATCCACATCATCAGGACCTTTTACAAAATGTCAAGTAATTACCTGCATCGATTCACTGCTAGTTATGATAGAAGGGAACTCTTAGCAAGTGAAATACAAATACACCAGATAGGTAAACTCTAGTCACATGACTTGCGGCCCATTTACACGACAACCGTTTCACCCAGAAACAGTAAACTTTTGTTGTGTTTTGCCTTTCCGTTTATACGAGGACGGCTTTTTCAAACATTTGAAAACAGGCTCCAGAGTGGAATCTTTTGAAGACGCCATCGTTCTATTGTCGTGTAAACGGGCAAAACGCAACGCCTCTGAAAACGATGACGACACAGCCGCCCTTCGTGCCTATTATGGTTTCTGCCAGCTTTTTTCACGTATGCAGTCAGCAGACAACCTACTATAGCCAGAACAAGAACAAAAATACAATGTTGGACTGTCTGGTTTTGTTTGTGCAGCAGACTCTGTTGAGTTTATTAACTCCTCCAATGTGGATTTGCTGAACCGCCACTGTGAACTTATTGATTTTTCAATGGTTTTTGCGTACCCATGTGTATGGGGGATCTTTTAGAAAACAATGCCATGAGATCGCAGAACTTTTTGAAAACACAAAGAAAAAACTTTCTTTTCAACAAAGACATGTAAACGAGGCCTTGGATTCAAAGCAGACAGTCACAAATTGGATGACCTCAGACTTGCAACTTGACTCAGACTTGAACACCACAATGACTTGTGACTTTGACTTACTTGATACCAAATCTCACGAGGCTATCTGCCACACTGGAGGGTAATTTTTGTATCAAATTCTTGTAGTTTTTTTGAGTGTACCAAAGTCATGTGCCATGTTTTGGATTCATTAATTTATGGGCTGCTTCTGTACTCTCTCTTGTCTCTGTTTGACACCTTCAAGATGCATTCAGGCCCACCTCAAAAACTCTGATAACTACAGTGTACAATAAAGCATGTGGGTGCAGTTAAGGACTTCATGTAGCATTTAAGTGCACCCAGTAAACGCAGAAATGTATACTCAAATGGCCATGAAGGTTGTTTTAATGGGTATCTATTTTAATATTTACTGAACCTTACGCCTTGTTTAGGACTCGAAACTCAAAGTGTACGACTTGGGACTTGTCAGTGTTGACTTGGGGATTGAGTGCAAAGATTTGAGACTTACAAAACAAGGATATCAGCATGGCCTTTCTTAGTGTGTGGCTAGTGACGCAGTGGGTGGGCCTGTTTATCACCTGGAGCAGGTCAAACAATGAGGTGAGACATTAGACTGCTGTTTGGATCCATGTGGAGGCATGAAAACTGGTTCTAACCAGTTGATTTGATCTTGTATACAGGATGGTACACACGTGTCCTCTAGTTTTGCTCATTGTGTGTGTTTGTGAACTGTTTATGGATAAACAGGTGAGGACCCAGCCCGAGTCTGGAGTGACTTTTGATTCAGCTGAAAGGTCACAGATTGGATCGCTGTGACCTGATGTGTTCATCATCACATCTCAACATTTTTAAAAGCCATTTTACTTTGAATTCAATTGTTTTAATTGTTATTACATAGTTCTTATACATCCACATCCAAACGCTGTATCATTGGAAAAAAGGTAACTTTTTTTGAACAATGTCATTTTGTGATCCATCCCCTCATTCATTTACATTATAATGACATCTGTAATGAAGTGGGAATGAGACTAATATTTATATTCAGGGACAGAAAAAGTCAAGAGTGGTTTTGGTGTCCGACTAAAAGTGAAGAGCACCATCTGGAGTTAAAAGAGTGTCACAAGTTTACTATTTTTAATGTGGAAAATGATAGCATTTGTTTAGAAGACATTATAACCTTTCTCACTGTGTCTGTTTGCACAATATGCTCCTTTTTAAAGTTGGGTATCAGGCTATTTTCAGTCTGTCATAACTCCTACTGTCTAAACAGATCCCTCTATCAATACATGTATGAAGAAAAAAAAACATCCTATAATAATTTTGTCTAAAATATTTAAATGAAGTATTTTAATTTAAATTTCCATCTAATTTTATCACGCAGGTTTAATGTAAAGGTCACATTTAATGCACTGCTTTTCTTTTCTATCATGTTGACTTATTGTGAATAAATTAATTAACTTGAATTGTTTTATTACAGGGGAAAGATCTGCTAATTTGAAATGCATTGCATTTTTGTATAATACTTGAATAATAAACATGTAATTATGTTCATGTTCACACATAAAGTTTATGTATATGTTTAATTTTACCATAATAATTCATTGAATTTATTCACATTGACTATGATTTATGTAATAAAACTTATCTTTAACATCATTGTTCACGTGTGTTTCTACAGTAGCTGGAGGTCAACGAGTTTTTACTGATAATAATTTTTATATTTTTGACACTATTTAATTAAACATCTTACTTCTCAGTTTCAGTTTACAAAGTTTTAAAGCAGAAAGTGTTATTAATAAAATTAATGATAACTAATGTTTGACAGTGCAACAGTGAACCACACTATACAGCTGGACATGTCTGAAAAGGACTTTTTAATGTGTCTCAGTAAGTAATTTAAGTGCACCAACATGAACAATACCCTGACCCTGGAGCCTACAGCTATCTTTGGCTCCAGTTTACTCAAGGCCTTGTGTATTTGGGTATTAAAATTCCTGTTTATATGAAGGGCTTGTAACGGTGAAGTAACCTTATCACTGCTGCAAAGGTGGGTTATATATTTCTGGTGGAGACACAGTGGCACACCGTCATCTCTCATATCTGTTTCTATTGGTGGTGTCGTTGCCTCATCTAGTGGTCAAAATGAATATCGCACCTTTGTTTCCTTTGTCAAAGCCCTGATTGGAATTTCATTTTTATTGAATGCATGACTTTTTCTGCAGATAACTAATGTTAATTGCTGCAATCAAATCAAAAGCATGATACAAGCATGCAATGCATTCTGGGAGAAACAATTAAACAAAGGAGCCCAATGCAAGGAAAGAATGACACTTCCTGTGTTTGCATGCAGCAGCCGGAGCTATTTTCTCTCTATTTGGCATGCAGATTCTTTACATTGTGCTTTGTTCACATTCCAACGGTCATTGTTTGTTCTGTTGAATCCATAATTTGTCATGGGCAAAGCAAAACAGATAGATGAAGCAGGAAAACAGCTCAGGACAAACATGAGGCTTATGAGTCACTGCGTTTGATGCATGCTGGGGAAAAGGAGAAACAATGCTGTGATCTACTCAAAGGAGGAATTGCACTGTGACCAATTCGTATTATAACAAGGCTCACGTCAAAATGTACACAAGGAGAGTATGACTTTAAGAGAGTGGTGATATGCAGTAGTCAATGATATTCTGGTAGAAGGTAAAATATTTTCATGCATACTTGTGTGGAATCAGAGCCAAATGATGCAGAAAAGAAGTTAAATGAACTTGACTTTGAACACGCTGATGTGGTTTTGGCCAATTCTGAAATTCATAATCAATCAGCAGCAGGATTGTGAATAGAATTCTAAATTCAAGATGAATTGATTCCTATTCCTTGTGTAGTCATGAGTGATCTTTCAGTGGGTGATTGTAGTTGTATAAAGGCTCATCTTGTGAAAGGTGATGTAAACCCTTTCGACTACTTTCATATAAGTCACCCTTTAAATAGGCTGATTTATAGGTCAGAGAACCTATAAACCCTGGGATCCAAAAATCATTTGAAATGGCAATATTTACAGCCTTTATTAAGCTGATGAAGCTGAAATCTGCACCTTCCTTCCTCACACTGGGCTACAACAAAGATTTTATATTAAAAAAGGGTGTAAATGACATCATTTAATATCAATTTAGGATGTCAGGGTGTCTGGAGACTTGGATTGTGCCCTATGAGCTTTATGGAGTCATTTATTTGAACTTTTATTAACTTTTAAAACACGTCCTAATCCTAACCTGGGGCCTCTCTGTGTGGACTTTGCATGTTCTTCCTGTGTCTCTCCTGGGTTCCTTCTGGGTGCTCCGGCTTCCTCCTACCATTAAAAAAACATACAATGTAGCTAAATTGGTTGCCCGTAGGTGCGAATGTGAGTGTGAGTGGTTGGTTGTTTTTCTACACCTGGTGATGAACCTGTCAAAGACATTGGATGGATGGATGGATGGATGGATATTAGAGGGCAATGAAACTTTGGCTATGTTCACATTCACCAAGCTGAAGTGGCCTGTGCAACCGCTTGAAATAATAAATCCAACAAAACATTTTTTTCAGTGATAGGCCAGGAGAAAAAGGAACACTCAGTCCCCTGTGTTTCAAACTGTTACTTCAGTCTAACCTGAACCAGTTTGAACAAGAGGCTGTTTGGGGAAGTGATTAAGTCATTTGGGTTCTACTGCATGGATGAACATTCAAGGCCACAGCATAGGACCACCTTTTCTCAGTGATTACTGCTGTCAGGCGACCGATTAAAAGTGTTGCACCTCCGTGATACAGTAGCACAGCAGCTGGCCTCAGATCAGCCGTGGAAAAAGTTTCCCAGTCATTCAGCTGCATTTTAGGAATTAAGGGTAAGAAGTTTAGCGAGCGTTACTACTGGTGAATACTATAGATTCTACTGTTGCTGGTAATCTAATGCTACACTGGTTCTCTCACTCCTCCTCTCTCATCCTCCTCCACCCTCTGTGCCATCTCCGCCTCATCTGAGCAATGCTAGGCCACCATGATGGTTGGAATTATCTTGACAAAGTGAAGTATGGTTGTTGGGTTTGACGTGGCCATTTTCACTTTAATTCCTGTTTGGATGCCAGCAGCACCTTTTGTCATGCAGTCTAATCATTGTGGGGGAAGGAGCTGGTGTGTGTACAGCCTCAGCTAGAGCGAGTGTCAGCTGTAACACATAAACACAGCCACTCAGCACACACAGCGCAGCCATAATAACACAGCCTGAGTCGCTGTGCAGACACTCAGTGAGGAGACTCACAAGATAGACACAAAAATGTGTTTGTTTTCTCCACTGTTGAATCTTCTGTAATCATTTAAAATGGCTTGAAATAAATTTTCTGCTGGGTTGGCATTGAATACTCAAACATACTTTACTTACTTAGATATATATATGTATATATGTATTTGCTTTGGGCCGGATAAGCTTTGGGCCAGAGAGCTAAACAAAGACAAGAAAGTCATTATAAGGTTTCATAAAGTACACATATGCTGTCATTCAGCCTATTTACCATGAAATGATTGATTATAGGTACTTTAAGGCCTCTTTTTATTTCACTTCATCCTGAAGGGGAACATCTGAAACAAAATTCATGGCAATCCATCCAAAATGTGTTCACACAAAAGCACAAACCTCAATCTCAGAAGTGATGCAGTTTCTAAACTGTACCCAAGGATTCACCATCTATACCCACAGATTTACAACCTGTGAGTACTCTGATGAGACTCACACCCACGTGTCTGTATTACTCTTTATAACAATGACCTCATTTGGGTTAAGGGCTATTTATTTTTCCCATTATCCATATAATTATAACAATCATATAGAAATTCCACTTCAAACTGCTGCATATTCTCTATTCATTTACGACAATTCCATGCTATTTATTTTTCTTGTGCTAATATTATCCATGTATATATATGCATTCATATCTACCTCTTAAGGAGGTTATGTTTTACCTGTTTTGGTTGGTTAGCAGCACATAAAGCAAAGGCCTAAAGGAAGATGTACTAGACTAGAGTACAGAAGGCACATTACACATTAATGTTAAAATAATATAGATAATTATTGGCAAAATATATAAAATCAGGTCATTGTATTACATAGTGATAAATAATGAGGGTGGAGGTCAGTGATGTCATCAAAATATTGAGACAGGAGGAAAGACAGCAGCCATGGACATTGATTGACACTGACAGCTGACCTCAGGGGATCCATATGTATAAAGATATCTTGACTTGAAATCATGGATTAAGGTTCAACTGGACTTATTTTCCATTTCCCACATTTCCTGTAAAATAACTATGTCTTTCAACATCCATTTCCCCAGATTGTAATGCATGCTTTTTGTTAAAAGTCTAAATGATAACCCTGATGACATCACTGAGGGTTACATTCCCAGACTAAGGAATGCTCCTTACAGAGCAACAGAAGACATTATAGACAGTAAATCTTAAAAAAAAAAAATCTTAAATCTTCTTTTATAAAATCAGTGGAGTGATCAATGAAAACTCTTACATCATTAACAACACAACATCATCAGTTACTTAACATTAGACAGGAACTGGGGACGTAATGCTGGTTAATACCTAACCTGTGAGCCCAAAGGCCTTAATGATGATGCACAGCTGAAAACTCCAAACTGATTCACAGTTCATATGGTGATGATCAGTGGTGTTGACTGTCACAAAAACCTTCCACCAAATACAACAAAGATTTGGTCCATAATTTCATTTGTCATGTTTTGTCTTTGCTTTACACTTCCTGTCTTATTTTTCTTATGATCTGTTTTACTCTTTTGGTTCGTCTGTTTTAGTCTTCAATGTTTTTCAGTTTTCAGTTTGCTCCTTTTCCCTGTGTTTGTGTTTGCTCTGTCTTGTTAGTTTATTATTGTATCCTCCTCCATGTTTTCCCCTTTAAGGGTTTCCCTTCTCTTCATTTCCCCTCCTCTGTAATTATCTGATCATTTCCACCTGTTTCTGATTGTCTCCTCCTCCCTGTGCCACCTGTTCCTCATCTCCTCTCGCTACCAGTGTATTTAGTCTGTGTGTTTCTGCCCTTTCTTGTCCATCCTTCCGTTGTGCCCCCCTAGCTCTGTGTTACCTCTGTTATACCCTCCTAGCCCTGCTGTTCTCTGTTTTGCACCGTGTCCTCCGTGATCCCTGTTTTGCCTCAGTATTCTCCGTAGGTTGTTCTCGGTTTTGTACTTTGTATTTTGGATTTGTCTTGGATTTTCTGTTGCCTCCTGTGTTTTTGCCTTTTGCCTTTGTTGTGGATTTTTGCATATCATTTAATTAAATCCCTGTATTGAATTCTCTGCCCCTGTGTTGTCTGCGCTTGGGTCCTATTTTTGAACCACTCCACAACAGCTAGAGTATTTTGACAAAGCACCATAAACCTCAACAAGTTAAGCACAGAGTTGATCAGAGTAGCTGCTACATCCTCAGCTAATGTTGATTCATTTAAAGGAGACTGTCCTCTCTCACTTCCTACCCAGTGTTTCTGTCTAACTCCATTAAGCTGAGCATCAGGATGTAGCCCTCAGTCACAGGAAGTATGAATACAGACAGAAGGCCTCAACATTACATAATCACCACAGAACTCAATTCATATTAATTTAATGTGTTTTGAAGGCTAAAGGTTAATTTCCTATCTAACCAACATGAGACCATTCTGAGCACATGGACTTCAAGTTGTCCATAAAACTCAAATAATAATAATGCCAATGTATGTTAGATGTAATCAGACAAACGTAATGTGATGACACTGTCATGCACATATATGACGTGTGGTGCATCAGGCGTTGTATACACGTGCTGCACATGGAGTATGGTAATTACACAGACGTTCTTGTTTATAGAAGCAAGTAACTTAAAATATGGAAGCCGATCTAGATCTGATGGAAAGGGTGAGAAAATCTCTTCCCTGTGAGGTGCCTGCAGGCTGCATGCTTTGCCCTTGTCCCTCAAATTCCTTTGACAGGCTTGAGCTGGAGAAGAGTCGGATGGGAGTGGAAATGCATGCCGGAGCGTGGTTAATTCGATCTGGCCTCATGGAATGACAACAGCCAGGGGGCAGTGACAACTCATGCAGCCAAGTTTGATGCAGCAACGGTGGAGAGCATGAATGTTTATTAGGCTGCTCCAGAAGAGAAGACACATTTGACAGTGTTTGACTCAGTTGAATCAGAGGGAGGAGACGGAGGATGTCATTTAGACTTGATACTGTCTATGGAAAACTAACGGAGCAGCACATGCTGCATGGGTGGGTGCGTCCTTGCTTGTGACAACACGGCCTGATTGGTGTTCAAGGTCCATTTTCACTCACCCTCCAGTCCCTGTCATATTGTACTGTGAGCTGATACACTGTAAAATGCCAACATGCCTCATCCACTATGGCTCATTAGCAACATGTAGTTTCTAGTGTTTATACAACTCAGTGATGGTGCTAATTAAGTGAGGATGGAAACTCAGTTTCCTTATAGTCACTGTGTGCAGACTAGGAATGCAATACCATCTTATTTATTTTACTTTTCTTTTTATCTTATTTGGAGTCACAGATTCTCCAGTACGCTTTCACACTTCTTTTAAGCTCCGCAGTGCCAAGAAAAAAACCATCTTATTTCAAGTTTATTTTTTACTGATGGGCGTGGCCGTTCACGGAACAAAAGGTCGGTGGTTCGATCCCCAGCCCCTGCAAGTCTTCATGTTGAAGTGTCCTTGAACAAGATACTGAACCCTGTTTTGCTCCCCGGGCACAGTGATAGCAGCCCACTGCTCCTCAGGGATGGGTCAAATGCAGAGAGAGAATTTCCCCCTGTCAGATTAATAAAGAATTTTTTTGAGTTCTTGCACATTATTAGCTCTGCCAAGCAGGCAATGTTTTCACTGGCTTGGGTTGTTTGCTTGTCTTTTAGACATTTTTTACTAGATGTATTTTGATGGAACTTGGTAGAAGGGAAGAAAACATTAAATTTTGAAGTGTATTTTTTTATCATAGCAAAATAAGGCTGTGTCAGTGTGGGTTTGGTTAACTTGGGACTAGAGAGAAAGAGAGGGAGAGTAGGGGTGGTGCATGGAATGGTGTCAGGGAGAGAGAGCTAATTATTCCAGGTGTTTTGTGTTGAACTGATTGCTCTCTCTCCCTCATATTGCAGCATGGAGGACCTGGACGGCTCTGCCTTTGTGCCTGTAAACACGTTTACCATAAATCTTAAGACATACTTTTTTAGCCTAACCTTCCCTTAATACACTGTTATTTATTTGTTACATTGTACTTTATTTTTACTTAACTTATTTTACATAGCCTCCTCTAAATCCATTGTATTTTACTAACCCGTTTTATTATACTACACCCAAGGTTAATATTTTAACAATTTCTTCTTCTTATTCTTTTATCAATATTTTATTATCACTTTATTATTCTTATTTATTTTTATTTTATTATTGTTTGTAAGGGATTCTGGCTTGTGAGGTTAACATCAGCTGCTGCTACTATGCCGTGAGACTCACCTACTCTTTTTTTGTTTTTTAATTACATTGTTAAGCACTTTGTATTGCAGTTTTGCACGAAATGTGCTTTATAAATAAAATAGTATTATCCTGCCTGCCTGTGAGAGTCTGCCTGGAAAGGCCTGTGAGTCTTGACGTGGAGCAGCCTAGAGACGCTGAAGAGTGTCTGTATTGCTGTATTTTTTGAGAAGCTGAAAAGCTTGTGTTTGGAGTATTATATTCTGTTAAATAAAAATAGCTACCAAACATCATCGAGGAGCTGTCACTGAGAGAATACACACACACTGTGGTGTGGCACATAAACTACTTGATGGATTATCATGAAATTGGGTTGAAGGGTGCGACATGAGTCAAAACCAGATAAAGAGGTAACTCCATGATTTTATGTTCACTTACTTTGACAGAAACCCGAGGGCAGTACTATGTTATTCAAATGCATACAAGTGTGTGGAAATGTTCCCTTTTTCTCGTTTTGGTGAAGTGTAGGGATTTTTGTCTAGAAATAGCATTTACAGTACTACATGTATATGCAACACAAATGTTGCCTATTTTGCGTAGTATGTATCAAAACTCAGTAATTTCACCATGTAAGTGCAATGAGAAACACTACAAAGAAAATCAGTGCACAAATACAGAAAGGTAACAAAAGACATATTTATTCGTTACTGCAATACAAAGTGTTCAGCTGAACTGACAAAGTAAAATTGCAAAATGCAATGAAACAGATCCCTCTGCATCCCGCCTCTGATCCTGGTCAGGCCAGAGGACCTCATCCTCATAGGCCTCCTCTTACTCTTACTCTCACTCTTCCGCTTTCTCTGTGTTCTTGCTGCTCTTTATTCTCTGACACATGATTGAAGTGTTCTTCCGATTGAGTTTGCACAGGTGCAACATGAGTGAGATTAATTGGTAATCAGGGTGTTGCATTTTGGAGGCCAGTGTTTCTAGGGTGAACAAAGTGTGCCAAATGATGCAATTTGTGTTCAGAGATTTGCAAAACTGTGATTTAGAATGATATTTGAGTGAGAACAATGGAACTGTGCTTAGAGTTTCGCAGTTTGGCATCATGTTGTTGATACATGAACTTAAAGTTTTCAAAATTGTGTGCATAGTTCCAGTTTTTGTATGTACACAACAGGGGAAAACTGTAACAGACAGGGTTAGGGTTATTGTAAGGTTATTTTGTGTTTCTTATGACTGCTGCTTGGCTCCAGTCAATGCCAAAGTCCTGTCATGTATTTGAAATATGAGAGCAGAAGGACTGATATTTTCTAATGTCAGGGATCACTGACAAAATGTTGTAAATATTCATTGGATATCCCCTGGCACACATCTGCCCTCCACATCCTCCTATGCAGTATTAACCACCAGCCTCTACTGAGACACTGATGCCTGTCAGTATTGATATGACAGCATCTTGACAGACTTGCCTATTAACTTGTAAGACTTCAAACAAAAGATCCAGTGGAAGGCTCTCAAATGGCCTGCGCCACAGCAGGAAATGAATGCCTCATGGAGTATTTCTGCAGTGTTTGATTACAAAGGGAGGATAGTGTTTCAGATAACACACCTGTCACTCAGGTTTAGTGAGACAATACAGGTTTTCTCAGGCATGCATTTGTCCTAATCCAGATATTTTCCACACTATACAGAAGTCATCTACTGTAGGAGCTCAACTATAAACAAAATGGAACCTTTCACGGCGCGGTGGGGTGTCCCTTGGGGCCCCCTCCGCCCTATGTCCCTGGTGGCACGCCTGTGCGCTCTGGCGGCGCTGGTCGAGTAACCTCCTGTGCCCTGGGCCCATACGTTGTGCCTGGGCCCCTGTTGTGCTGTGGGTTCTGCATCCTGGATGTTCTTGCGGCTGGGGGGGACTGACTGGACTATCTGGCTTCTGTTGGACCCTGGAGGGGGTCCTGTGAACTGGTTTGGGCTTTGCTGCATAATCCCAGCCCAACACACCAGCATCTACTCTGACCCAATCGTCAGTGTTGATTAGGGCCACCAGTGGCTGCTGAGCCAGTGTTTGTGGCCAACATCACCGCTCTGTGTTCGGTTCTCGGGACTCTTTAGATTCTGGGCTAGCTGAGGGTGCATGGAACACAAACAGCTCATTGGTGTTACTGCCTGTCCTCTTGTCCCTGTTTGTCTTGTTTTGTCTCTCTGTTTCACTCTTGGTGGATCACGACCTCTTTGATGAGAGATAGGTATTAGTACCAAATAAAATTTAATAGGCTAGTCTTTCAAAGAGGGCTGGTGTAGGTCACATACACACTCACAAGCACAGAAATACAAATTATCTGCTGCAAGATCAAACTGCATGTATTTTAAGAAATGGTTTTCACCAAATCTTGGCACAAACCATAAGTATACGTGCAGACAGATATTAGAAGAAAAACAAACAAACAAACAAAAAACAAAAAAAACATTTGAGAAAGCTGGCAAGAATTACAGTAATATTATGCAGACTGAAATAAAAAAAGAAGGTAAAAATGTGATTTGTGAGAATGCTCGATAAAGCAAGGATCAGTATACAATAAATAGCATACACTGGTTGTGTAAAAAGCATGGAAATACTGTATATAGAGTGTGTGCATAAAAACGTAATTTTGCACCAGGCAAGGTTTGTTTTTGATGAATCAATCTTCCTTCCATCCATTTTCTGCTGCTCATCCGGGGTCTGTTGGCAGTGGCAGCAGGCTAAGAAGGGTATCCAAACATCCCTCTCACCGGCAACATTTTCCAGCCCTCCTGCGGGATCCCGAGGTGTTTCCAGGCTAGATGAGATATGTAATCCCTCCATCGAGTTCATGGTCTTCCCCGGGGTCAGTCTTATAAGTGTAAATCAATGTGTGTGATCACAATCAGCGACCATTACTATCAGCTGAGGGTTTTTATTTGATGTTAAATGATTTACAGAGAACTAAAGGGGCATTCAGTAGAGCACGTACATCTGCCAGTCCCTTTTAATAAATTAAATTAACTAAATTAAATCAATTAAATTAAATTTAAAAAATTAAACAAATTTAAAAAAAGAAGCTTGAATTAAATCAAATAAAAAATTAGTTAATTTGATTAAAATTAATTAATTAAATTAATTAAAATTAATTGATTGCAATGGAATTAAAAATAAATTAAACCCTAATCCAAATGATTTACATGTCTCCCTTTCTCACCCAGTTTAATTGTAAAACATCCAGTAGTTTATTTAATAAACAATTAATACAAAAAATGGTATAAAAAACAACAACCTTGTCTTGAGATGTTTAAAAAGCAGAAAAAAAATCCTGAATCCTTTCTTTTGGTCCACTGCAAAATGTAATGGGTTATTCCACACTGGATGCCCAATCTGTCTACCAAGTTTCATCAAAAGCCATCAAGTGGTTTATTTGTGTTCCGTCAAGAGGTACAGTTGTAGCACAAACAGGATAAATTGACTCATCTCAGTTTCATTGACTGATGGAATAAAAGTGGTGAATTTGAGATCAGTCAATTCATCCTGAAGTTTTCTTTGGGCCACCTTTTTGCCTTTGGGTATTTAAGATTGTAACTTGAAGGCCACTCAATAGAGCTCATATACCACCACCAAGTCCCTTCAAATTAAATAAATAAATAATCCAAATTTCACCATGGCATGTATGCCATCAGAATTTCCGCCCTCAGGGTTCTGCTAAAATAAGTTTAAAAAAAAAGAAAACGATCCTCATTATTCAGATCAATTCAATGGTTTCATTTTTGGCACATGCCCCACTCTTCTACCAAATATAATTTAAAAAATAAATAAAAAATAAAAATAAAAATCCATCAGGTAGTTTTTGTGTAATAGATGGAAATGATGAAAAAAAGCCCCACCTCTGAGCTAAAGGAGTGATTACTGGACTTCTGATCATCAGCTGGACAGAAATGTGTCCCTCACAGCGTTTACTTCTTCTTCTTTAGGGAGGACTGACCAACAGAAATCTCACCTGATTTCTCCACAGTACCACTTAAAGGCTCCTCTCTGATTTAATAGAACCCATTGGTCATCATCCAGTCTTTATTCAACTCTACCCCTTGATTACTCCCCCAAGACATGCTGCGCCCCCCCCATCCTCCTCCACCTCCTCTATGTGGGAGGGTCCTAATCATTTCTAAGTGGTGGTCAGCACCTGGAGGAGCTCCACAAAGTGCTCTATAAATAAATAAGATTTAGAGTACAGTAAGGATGCTCAGTTTTTACGACTGTTCTCAGAGCTGCCAAAGTCCGTGTAACCAGTCTGTTCGCTGGACTCACCGTGAGCTATCTCTCCTCTGGAGCCTGTGTTTGACTTCAACTCATAAATCAACAGGAAACGGCTCCTTGTATTGATTGCAGAGTCCATTCATTATGAACTTTTTATAGTAACAAATCAATGATCGGAGATGCTGAGAGATGAAGAATTTCACGGCCCTCTCATGTCAGATGACTTTGCCATTTTGGAGTTTGATGAGTATGAATTAAATATTGAATTTACCATAGTTTCACGAACAAAGGGAGAAGAGAGTTTGCTGATTCACTGGTGAGCAGCAGGGTGAACAGCCTGTTACTGGGTATTGTCTTGTTAAATGCACGTAGGAAAGAGAAAACATTAGGATTCAGCTGTTTGGAGATATTACAAAAATAATAATAAATAAGTTAAATGAATGAATACGTTAAAAAAAAGTACCTAACCAGCATAGAACAAAGGTGGAGATGGGAGAGTCATGCTTCCACTTCATGACTACGAGGCATCTCGCGATTAAGGAAGCAAAAGCAACAGCATTCAAATAATATCTGAGAAGGAGCATGTCCCCTGGTACTAATCAAAGGGAAAGTGTAAATCTAACTCCAAAAACCTCTGAAAATGTATTACCTGAAGTTTTTATGTTGAAGCTTCAACAACAAACTTTTAAATCAAAGAAACAGATATTTTGTAGTACAGTTTGTATATATGTATGTGTGTATATATATATATATATATTATATAACAATTTAATTACTAATGTTAGTGACAGGACAGTAGTGAATTAAATGGTGATGTAAATGACCATTTACTTGTGTCTGAAACTCTTGACTGTATTAAAACTAATAAGTAAAATAAAATAAAAATTGAAAGAAGACCAGGTGAACCAAGGTTGATGAAATATTTATTGATTAAGTGGAAGAAGGCTGTGAAACATTGTCCCCAATGAAAGAAATAATGAAAGGGAAATTTGCTGAAAAGACACCATCAATTAAGGACGTACAAAATACATTCATAAAGAGAAATATACATATATAATATATATAATATGTGCAGGCATTTACTGCAGATCTGTGACCAGAAGCAAATCTCATTTTAGTCATAAACAGTTTACAGTACGTTCACCTACCAGCCTTACTTCCACCTCCCTACATAAAGGCCACACTAATGCTACATTGGCAGTAAACGTATGCATTGGAGGTAATTTGTAAATGTTCCAACAGGTACCAGTTGAATGCAGGTATTTTTAAACCTGGACCCTCGGTTAAACAAGATGATTTCAATGTGTAAGTGATTCATACAAACGTTTTTTAATCGGTTCAACAGATGGTCTCAGAGTTGATGCCTCATATAGATTTTCAAAATCAGCTAAATATTCACTCTTGAATTTGGAAATAAATTCTTGCTAGCAGTTCCTGTCAATAAAATCCGAACTCGTCTCCAACGAGTCACCTCTTGCAAAAGCGGGACTTTTCCTTGAGCAACACTTGTGTTTCTAGTCACACAAACAAGGCTTTACCTTTTAAAAAGGGTAAACATTTAGTCTCTTTTAGTGGACACTACTTTCGATAGTGTTCCCTCGAGGTTTCAGCCATTGGAGCCTGGTTACGGCTGCTAGCAGAGGCGATACTGGACCAATTACAACTTAGCTTTTGCAAAGAATGGATAACTTACACACCAAAAATGCGAATGTAGGCCCCAAGTTTTAAAATTATACAGTTCCCCTTTAATTTATTGTCAAAGGAATAATTAAAAAAAAGGATACTGTACATTTGGAACATAAACAACGTGACTTACTGTAAAAACAGAACCAAAAATCAACAAAATAGAGTCAAATATCTGTAAAAAAAAAATCTGAATTTGTAATGTAATTTCAAATAAAAAGCAAAAGCAGGAAAATAAAATGTGTACTATCCTGTGTGTGTATCTGTATTTAGAGAATGTGTGTCTATTTGTCAGTCTGATCTCTTTTTAAAAAGCATCTCGTTGGTTTTATGGAGTCATCTGTCCTGGAGCCTTCGGGACTACAGACTGCTTTATCCTCAATGCAGCCACACCCTATGGTCTCTTCTCTTTTAAAAAGAATAGTCTGTTCATGTCTCCCATCAAACCTTGACCTGTCTCTACAGAAGCTCTCTCATTTCCTCTGAGGTGGAAAACCTGCCTGTACAGCGATTACAAGGGACAAACATGCATTGCTCTATTAAATCTTCTTTTCAATCGTTTAATGTCTCATTACAGAGACACGGTCTCCACAGTCCTCTGAAGATTTGAAAGGATGCTTTCTGGGAAACAAGACAAGGCTCTTTTTCACAGTCAAACCAAAGTGTTGAACTTGCTGCATCTCCGAAGCTTTAACTTTCATCCCTCTAAAGCAGGAGGACGGCGTGGACATGATGCCCCATCAGAAGAAACAGCAGCCTCACCACTAATGGAGCTTTAAATGGATTAGTTCCTCCTTCATCTTCTTCGTGACAGTGAAGGTCAGGCTCCACCATCACAGGGCAAGAGGGACATTTGTTGATATATGTTTCAGTCAATGCTGATGCTAGATTTAGGGACTAATTTGGCTTTTTTTAAATGATGAGGTCTAGTCATCCACCTGATGGATGGAATCCATCTTGATTATAGGTACATATATATTGATCACATTTAAGGAACATGTCTGAGATAAAATATTTCTGACTTACAGTTTGTTGGAGAGTCGCTGTCTGACAAAAGTCAAGACAAAAGGTTCGACTCATGGCAACATTAAACTGTTGTCACAGGCTGGTTAGTGCCCCTATATCTAGAACCTTTGAAGTTTAAACACAGATTCAGAAAGAACACCTTTTCAAGATGATTCAGATATCATTGTCAATCATATAAAACAAGAAGCTGTCCCCAAAATAACTACACACACAAACACATCCATTTTTGAAGGTTTTGTTAACGTAACCCCTTATGTATCCTGCTCAGTGGTCGGAACCATAGCAGAGCAGGAATATGTTTTGACCACATCCCCTTTTGGATGAAAACAAGAGATGAAAAAACATATTTATTGATTTATTTTATTTAATTACTATCCCCTTATAGATTTGCTCAGCTATTCAGGTACCTCAGTTACGCAGAGTAACTTCTGAAATGTTGCTAATTTACCAGGTTGACACGTTATTATAGTGCACCCTGGTCTTAATAGGCTAGTCTCACAGGCTTTGTATGTGGTGGTGACTTCAACAGGGTGGTAATATTTAATTCCCAGTTACATTTGCATATATTGCATATTAGCACAGATTGTGATATTATCAAAAGCTTCTATCCTGAATATCTAGTATCACTCTTATTTGGTTGGAACCGCAGCACTGTCATTGCACCTGTAGATTCAACTAGTTTGAAGAAGCTGCACTAGTTGCAGAAGCTTCTAAAGGTACTGAAGTAACGAAACGTGTCACTCTGCAGATAAGTGCTATGTCTGTGCTTCTCTCAGTGTCAACCCTCTTTGAATATCACCTCTGGGAGACTGTTTAAGATTATCTGTGCTACATGAGGCAGCTATCTCCTGCATATAATGAGTTGCCGCTCCTCTCTCTTTCTCATTACAACTCCTTGTATTCTATGTAAAATATCTTTAAATGTTCCCAGCCAGAGAAAATGCATGAATGCATAATCATCTGTCTTTTTCCAATCAACAACAAAACCCAACAGCTATAGACTCTCTTTAGAAATGTTTTCATTCTTCTCTGTTCTAATTTACCTCACCTGAGTATCCAATATGATCTAAGACACAGTCAGACGGATATCTCTGTAATGATACCAATAATGCCCGTTATTGTATCCCTGCTTACAATATTATTCAGTGAAAACACCCTGCAACTCTTTAATGCAGTGAAACAGACATTTTTGCAGTGAGATTGATGGAAGAACTTTGGCTCTACCTAAAATGTCAATGGTAAATGTCAGTATCTCAGATAGAAAAGATTGATTTTTAGAATAACCTTTTCTGCACCAGCGTTAATAATATATAACAATTTCTCAACAGAAGGATAATGTAATCCAGGTATTTCCTTTCCTAGATTGGGGACATGGCGATTAGTTTGATGAGCTGCATATTGACCATGAAACCATCTATTCCTGTTCTGACATCACTAAAAAATACAAGCAAAATAACAAATTATAAGATATCTGGATAAACCCTCATTTACACATTCCCCAAATAATAACAAACTACTGCATCCAGTAGTCTCTTCCTGGCATCCTTCAATGCAGTGTTTGCATTACAAAAGCAGTGAAATGGTTCAGTCATTTAATGGCGACACTTCCTGTCATCATCAGATTTTATTCACCAACTATATGTTGTATATCAACAACAAATATGCCCAGAAGGTGAGGTATCTCGGATTTCTGTCCATTAAGCTCCATGCTTATACTTACATATAAGTTAAACATAATATACATACAGAAAATGGGAGACTTGAAACTGCCTGAAAAAGGAGTCATCCATATTTAGAATCATTGAACCTTTCTCTTCATGAAAAAGTAATTTTCTGTCACATTTCACCATCCTAACAACTTATAGTGGATGACATCTTTAAATCCTGGCTGAATCACAGCGTCTGCAGCATGGGCGGAATCTGACTGGCCCCTAAAGTGCCCCTGTCCTGTTACTTGCCTTTTCTTTTTTTTTTTTTACAACTTGACTGTGTCAAGTTTTTCTGTTCTAAATGCTGTAATAATATACTTAAAAAGATTTTTTTATGTGTATTGTTTTAAGTATTTCATGTATTACATACTTACATAATTGGAAAAAAGTGCCTTATTATGTTTTCTGTGTACCCCAGTTTAATATTCAGTAAATATGAAAAATAATTTTCATTGCTAAGCTTATTTGACGTACACACTGTGCTTGAACAAGGCACAATTTGCAAAATATATTCAATTATGTGCTTTTTTGCAATCCCAGATCCACCACTGATCTGCAGTAGTTTGACACACAGACTGTCATTGAATGCATCGCAGCAGTTCCTCCAAGAGGAAGAAGAATTAAATTACTTTCCAACAAATGAGGGTCTCTGTATGTAGGGGTGAAAACAACCGACAACAACACCGGGTAAAAATCAATATGTCTCCATAGGTCAGTCAGTGGTGGCAGCTGCACTGCTTGTGTTAACACTACATTAGAGATTAGATAGTGTTTTTGTCTTTTCTTTAAACAGATTATCATTACCTGATCTACTTCTCTCCAGATGCATCCCGTCAGTCTCCAGGATGTGAAGGGTCCTCACTTGAGGCATTGCTAATCAGGAGTCAGGCTGCTGTGCTTGGAAACACAAGTGTCACATGAAGCCATTTATCAAATGTCAGTTGACTTTCAGTGTAGCTTTTTCCTATTTTGTGTTTGTCTCATGTGAACCTATATTTGGGGAGTTATTTTGCTGTTGCAGCCAGGCAGAAAATGTCTCTCCATTAGTTATAAGACCAGTGCTGGAATAGCTTTTGGAAAAAAAAATGTGTTTACACATTTGTTTTTATGCTTTATGTTTTTATCTAATGGCCTGAACAGAATGAATTTCAGAAAGAACTGGTCGTCTCATTTGAATAAAGTGGTAAACATTCCAGATTTCTGCACATACTTTGGCTGGAAACTGATCAAACTACTGTTCTGTCATTCTTCAACAACCACAGCCAATATCCTGCCATTATGAGCATCATAAATAGAACAGCAATGCAAATAGTGCCATTACAGATGCAACACACCATGCATGGCTGGAGGTTTTGCTCATTTCCTTGTTCATGGTTTTTTTACTCTGATGTTTTGAAATATGTGTGTATTTTATGTCCAGAACTGGTTGTTTTTCTGTGCTGCACAATAAATAGATCCACAGTTTCAAGATTAAGGGAGCCGATTTTAAGATGGGAAGGTCGAAAGAAGTGCTCAGACAAGCAGTGAAAGGCTTTGTTCCATCATTCAAACAGTGGAGATCTGTGTCATTCAAACCAAACCATTACAACAGTCATGTTCATGTTCCTCAGCAACCCTCCAGCATTATCATGAAGATAAAAAATATGATCCCTCCTTCTGATATCTCATCAAATGACTTTATCCACAATGAGCGAGCCTCAAAACTGATTTTAAAGCATCTTCAGCATACAGAACTGACATTTAAAGCTGCAATCATCAACATATTTATATATAAACAAGTCTTCAGACAGTCTTCAGAAAAGTGGTACATGTCTGCTTAGCTTGCCTGGCCGATAGTTTTGTTGACTCTCACAGCATTGTTTACAGCCACATCATGCAGCTGTTTACATGGAAAAATGTCTAATAAACCCAGTGTGCACAACCTCCTCAGAACCAAACAGCAGAAAACGCTAGCTACAAGCTGATGAACATTATGTAGTCAGATGATATCTTTAATGTTGTGTTTTTGCCTTGTTTTGCTGGTACCAAATTGCCAAAAAAATCTATTAATTAATCTATCTATTTAAATGAAGGCAGACATCACTCAGGAGTTCAGAGGACAGGATGACCAACAGATATGTTGATTTGCTGTAATTATTACTGGGGTGGGGATGAAGAATTATTTGTATGTCTGAATGAACAGGTATAGTACATCTACATCTTTTGCACCGCATATAAGATACTTCTCTTAACCATGGGTGCTTAGTTACATCTCCAAGCACTGACTGGGGCCATGTGTAACCGGTGGACTTCTGCGTTGTGTATATATGGGTGAAATCAACCTCAGGACCGGTATCTCTTTGGAGAATGCTCCGCTTATTGCGACACTGACATAGAAGAAGACATAGCACTTCAGTGTGCAAGTTATGTGCATATTGCCAGCTCCTCACTCTACAAAATAAACAGTAAAATAATACATACAAATCACAAGAATTAACAGGGTGCTATTAGTAGCAACAACAGGCAACCAACCTCTCCCATGTAGGGACAATTCAAAAGGGGAGAGGCTATGAGAGAACAGAGTATATAGGGAGAACCAGAGAAGAAGAAATAAGGAGGGGCAACACAGAAGGAGCTGGGAACGTCCTGGCAGTGAGTTATAACTAAAAGGTGAACAATAGAACTGAATTTTGTATAATTATAATATTAAAACTGGCCCGGTTACAAATGGTCCTGTTGAAATGGGGTTAGCAATCTTGGAAAGATACACACTCTGTGGGGGCTCTGGGGTCTTCACCTAGGAAAAAAAATGTACATACTGTATATATTTCAAACAAATTTAATTTAATTTAATTTAATTTTAATTTCTACACCTAACCTCCTGGATTTAGTACAGAATCAGCCACCTGCACTAGTCTCCATTAATTACATCACAGGTTCTATGAAACAACTGGATCGGGACAGGAAACGATTATTAGAAGCGTATTTAAAATTGTATTTGTAATATAATTAGGTAAAACAAGGACAAACTATCGATATAAAATGGCCTTAAACCAACTATCAGATTCCAATCAACCCTGTTTATCTTACACACAGCTTACAGAGGGACGTCATCGCTTCTTCTCATAGGCACCCCTGTGTACTGTATGCGCCCACATGCCACACCTCGTATTTCTCACGCTGAGAATCCCAAAATAAGTAATTTAAAAACAAATTCTATATATATATACATCCTCCCTTCCACTGCTTGGTGGGACAAATAATTTGAATCATTCCTTAATCCATGCCCTATTAATGGGACCCAGTTTTCTTTTAGACTGTACTGAGGATGAAGTTATACATCCATTTGTATTCATTGACATTTTATAAATAAATCACTTAATTTTATTTATCTGAATCTGTCTTTTTTTTTTATTAGGTTTTCCAATTGACTTCATTTCTGCTTGTGCTGGTCAATTATGAACAACACGTAAAATTGCAGGAAACTGTTTTTTAAGTTGCAAAAATACTTGGGTAGGGGAGAGGGGCTGCCCCTGCCAAAACACACAATATTTTGTGTTGCTCTGCCCCAAAACACACAATGTCACTCCGAATTTTTGGTGAAACTTGGCAAACCTAGACTGTGTTATGATAAGTTTCTTTCTGTTGGATTCTTGTTATTTCCTGTGTTCCTGCTTTTTGCCTTAGTTTATTGGATTATGGAATATTGGACAGTGAATTTATGTTTGGACTTTTAGTTTATTAAAACCCTGAACCGCACTCCGCCCCTTGTGTCATCTGCATTTGAGTCCTGCTATTGCTGAACCCTAACAGAACGAACTGACAGGACAGAACCAAACAGACAGAAATACCAGGAGTAACGAGACATTGACACACAGGTGGCACAGGGAGGAGGAGAGAATTAGACACAGGTGTAAACACTCAGACAATCACAAAGGAGGGAAAATGAAGAGCAAACAGGAAATGCAAAGCAAAAGCACATAACATGGAACACAGACTATCAAAATAAAACAGGAAGTAGTAACCTAAAATACAGAACCATGACAGAAAGTTTGTCAGCAAATCCAAACTTCTCTCCCTCTCTTTGAATATTGGCGATGAACTTGCTCCAGTTGCAGTTTGCTCCATTGGTGCCATGTTCCATTGCTAAGGCCCTCATGCTTTTGGCTCATACCTACTGTATATGGTGGTGTGTTTATACAGCATGTCATAGGTCACTGAGATTGTGACTCTAATCTACATAAACATTCAACCATATTGCTCCATTTACAGCACCATGACCATCTGTCCCCATCCATGTAAATAAACCATAGAACTGAATTACTCATGCTTGAAATTACCCAGTAAATGTGTTTGGCAGACGCTCACATGAAGCTGGAAATTGCAAACCTAAAAGCTCCCAGTTCCAGCGATTCAGGTAGCAGCTGTGGATGATGACCGATGTTGTCTTTAATTTAATTATGCCACAACCAACAACTAATCTGTGTGCAGTTGTTCCCTTGGTAAGGTCACTCTAACGATAACTGTAGAGTAAGTGACAGCGCCGGCGACATTTACAGCTATTTAATGCAGCATTCGCTCAGCTTATAACAGCATTTCAATGGGCTGCACGATTATTTAAGGCGTAGCACTAGATGAGAATGAATGCTGATGGTCATTTATCTTCTGAGTGTAGGTATTGCTGATAATGTGAATTGCCTGCCTTTTGAGAGAAATGACACTCAGCATTCAAAAATGGCAGACAGTTGACTAAGATGTAACAGGCTATCTAAAGCCCTTCATGTCACCTTGATGAATGCCTGGAGGTGGCCTGATATCACTCAATGATTAGTTTTCCAGCCTCACCATGAAAGCCAGGCAATGGTCTTGTGCATGACGGCTGCTGTTGTTGGACATTTTTGTCCCAAATGCTATTTGAAAGAAGTGATTGTGAGAAAAACTATTTGTATTTTTCTATGACCAGAGGAGGGTATGGGGTCCTACATTACCTCTGTCACATCAGTGAGAAATCATTTCTGAAATATCTCCTACCTTTGGTCCTCATGAATGCTTGATGAAATTACCCCTTGACTGAGGGCAGAGTGGGGAATGGATTCCGGTGGTAATGTCAAATGAGATCACGCTGAATGTGTGATGTATGAGGCCACGCACAAGGACGGAGCTGAGAGAGGAAACACTGACTCATAGCAATGACTGACAATGAGTTTCACTGTGAAACATTAAAGTGATTCATGGAGGGGCCAGCATGATGTCCACCTGATAAAGATGTGTTCTTATAGATGGACCAAAGTCATTCACACAACATAACTCTATCAGTTCAATTGAGTTTAATCAGTTTTGACTTGAATAATAATAGTTAACAATATATTGGATTTCACATATATAATTCAATTTATTTGATGAGCTGTAGACATGATCAATACTAGTTGACAGGATGATGAAATTATCTTATATTATCATATTGGGTTTATATTGACTATCCAAGTGTGCTCAACGAATGTCTTTGTATTTGCAGTTCTGCCCAGAAAACCCTGTAATTTTGCACCTTAATCCACATCTCCACTGTGCAGTACCGGCTCGATTCCACTCTCCTTGTAATCTTTTACATTTCTGCAGGTCGTTTTCCATTAAGGGATAGTACCATGTTCAGGGTAGATCGATGCCTCAGGAAACTGCTGTAACATAGTCTTTGATGCGACACTCACCTCTCGTCCACCTCTCATGATCCTCTCATCAGCTACTAAAAGCCACTTTCAAACAGGTGGCCAAAAAGAATTCCCTTCTCTGTGACCCTTTTGGTGCGTTCAAACTGGACCAGCCCAAGGCGTCACAACGTTCACATCGTTCACAGTGTATGCCGGCGTTCCACAATGTTAAGAGAAACGACACAACAGTGAGCATAAAAACTGATATATTTCACTAAATCTCCAGTTTTGCAATCATTTTCTGTGTTTGTTCTTCAAATAACGGACTTCCTGTTGCTACCGCATCTTTAAATCCCCCGGGGTAGGTGGCACACCGGAACATGCCAGAATGCCGGGGCACTTAATTCATACAGATGCGTGTTTGGCGCTATACCTACCTCCTGAGGCATCACAGAGGTGGAACAAACTGACACCCCATTATGCCTTCATTGCATTCAGACAGACGTCAGGGCAACAGGCCCGGAATGAAAACGCTGTCTGAATTAGGCTAAATAAAGGAACGCCTGCACCTCCTCAATATACCGACCGCAATAAAGAAGTTACGGCTGCTAAAGTAGCTTGGCTTTGTGAATATGATTGATATGTACTGTGCCGGGCATTGATCAATCAGTGGTCTGTAATGTTTCACGTTACCTTCTAGAACCCGCTCCCACCCAGATCCCTTGGTATTTTTCTCTCTGTCTCTCTGTACATTAACACACTCAGTAAACTTGTTATTGACATTTACCTGAAGGAGAATTACATATTTTTCTGTGGAGACCACTGTCCTGTGTCACCCTGCCAAAACCTGTTACCATCACATATAGAATTTTTCAGATCTGCCATCTCTCTGCATCAAACATTCCACTATAAGAATACAAACTAAAGAATAATGACATATGTCTATAAAAAAATACAATTTATTTGAGAGATAAAATCACGCAAATCAAACAGAACCCCTTGCCAGTTAAAAATAAGATGCAACACATTAGATGAATAGCAGGAATTAACTAAATAGTGACTGTAAACGTTCCGTTAATCTCATTACAGAAGAAGACAACTTCACCTGATATGAATTGCTACTCAGTGCTGCTGATGTTTCTGCAGATAAGCAGCAGCATGTAATTTGTTTGCTGATGAGATTATGTTTATCCTGCTCTGATGCAAAATGATTCAGTTACTGTTTGATATGGGACTGAGCCCTGTGCACTGACTGATCCCAGAAATGAAATATAAATGGAACAGTCTCCCTGTAAATAAATTCACTAGAATTTATTCATTAGTGTTTATAGTCTGGTGCGCTGTTGTCTCTGCAGAGAGCTGTTAAGACTTGTAAAACACACTGTTTAACTGCACCACCTGAGAAATCATATGATTATAGCCTACAATTGGCCCCTGGTGGTCACTCAAGTTTCACAGCGCTCCATGAGTCGTTGGGCTTTGAGAGAAAAGGCCTCATATTTGGAGAAGAGCTTTCACAAAACAGTGGATACCTGCTAATGTATCTAACTTAGGAATAGGAAATGAGTCAGAGGTTTGCCCCAACAGCCTCAGTTGATTAAAAAGTCAACCAATTTCATAACAAACATTACTGTATACGTACTATCTGGTTCAAATACCACCTGCATTAGCAGCTGCCCTCTTGAAACATCTCTCCTGAGTTTAGGGCTGATGAATATCCTAATATTTAGTACATGCTGTGATGTAACAGACAACAGTAGCCAAAATATTGTTGTCAATCATTGGCTGAATGCCTGGAATGTAAATGAAATCCATATAGATAGAAGCTTTATACCATGTCTGTGGAGTGAGACTAGATTTGTTGCAGTCTGTGTCATCATGTGACAAAATAATAATATTTTGAGACATAATATCAGGCCTGACAGTGCCCACAATCCAGTCAAATAGCATGAAAAACTGTAATCCATTTAACCAAAAAAAAACCAAACATCTGTTGTACAAGATGCATGATTCAACTGGCTAAGTATAGCAAGAGAGGCAGTTGTAATATTTATGAGAACATGTGCTAAATCTCGGCTGCAAAGTCAGCCGACGATGCAAAGTGTAGTCTGTCAGGGGGATGGAGCAGGCAGGGATAGTCGACATACACTCCTGAACGTACATACGTTCTCTAATGGAGGGCTCTTGGGTAACATCAACATAGCTGGTTTCAAAGACAGAGCTCTCACAAAGAAATATTAAGAGAAAGTGAAAGATTCTCAAGTGTCATATTTACACTCAAGGCCAGAGTTAAATGTAATTATTCTCTGAGAGTAGATCTTATAACCATTACAACTCGTGTGGGAGTTCAAACACTAATCCCAGGTAGTGAATGCAGTTCTGTCAGAATGTAAACTCTTAAAAGCATGTTTCATTTAACACTTAAGGAGAAACATTCAAAAGATTTTAGGTAAACATGATTACAAAAACACCACACTGATCGCTACAAAAGTTACTTTTATGTATCAAATCCAAACAATTGAACAGCTTGTTCAAAACTCGTTGTCAACATCTCTTCAGTGTCTTAAGCTGCATCCATCACAGCCCTAGGCATGGAGAGTCTTGTTTAATCTGAAGAAACAAGGCAGGTTTAGTAAATAAACTAGAAACACATCCAGACAACAAGATGACATTGATTCTTTCATTGATTGATTGTTGAAATTCCATCAGGATCGTCAGTGAGGTTGAGGTCGAATGTGCAGTTCTAAAGGTGACAGTATTTTAATGTTGAAATTACATCAGGGTCTGCATTTTTCTTGAGGTCAAATATTATTGGCTAATCAATTTTGAATCATGTTACTTTTTCAACATTGAAAAGGACAAATGCTCAATCAGTGTTATCAGTTCTTTGGCTTTCAAAGAACTATAGCTTTTCAATGTTGAAAACAAACAAACAAACAAACACGTATTTTGCTCCAGTATATAAATATACAAAAGATTTTTACTCAGAAATGTTTACTCATTCCGATTCATTTAACTGCATCTATTTTCTATCAACCCACTGCAGCAGTATCATCCTGAGACTGTTTGACAGTTTGGTTTTGTCAACGTGACAAATTTCCAATTTCCCAAGTTGGGTTAAGTTGAACTTCTGCTGCATTATTGAAAAGGACATTTTCTAAATCTGCTGTCTCTGTAGCATGCACCCTAGGGGAGATTGATGGACGGGTATTGCTGCAAGAGAGACATTTTCATAGTTTTCTTTTTTAGTTCTATTTCTTTTCCTTGATACCAATTTGTCAGCAGGAGTACAGTAGGACACATTTCAGATGACACTGCATTAAATACAATCTGGATGTGCATGCATCTGCTTGTCTGCATGTACATACAGTATATACTGAGCAACAGTAGAAATGCATTTTTTATGCCATCCAGTTCATATAAAATATCAAAGGTAAATTATGGTTGACACATCTTTAATCACCCTTTAGCCATACAGAAAAATATTTTTTTTGCAAATTAGTGGTTGTTTCCTTAGTGTTAACAAGTCAAAAAGTGTGGATTGTGATACAGAGAACAACAACAGTCAGTACTGCGTGTGACCACCTCCAGCATTTATCACTACTTTACACCTCCTGAATTGATAAAATGTTAATCTGGACTTGTAGGATGACATGCCATTCTCCCTGCAGTGCTGTGACAAGTTGTTCATGTGTTGCTGGAGCAGGATCTCTCCGTCTCACCCGGTGATCCAGAACATCCCACAGATGCTCTATTGGGTTGAGATCTGGTGAATATGCTGGTCAAGGAAGGACAGCGACATTGTTCTGGTCCAGGTAGGCTACTCCTGACAGACATGAGCCACATGTGGTCTGGCATTGTCATGCATGAAGGTGATGCCCGATTGCTGTATCGTGGGAATGATATTTGGACCTAGGACCGTATCTCGGTAACAGATAGCTGTCAGTGTACCGTGGATGTGGACAAGGTCTGACCTCCATCCATTAGCAATGGCTCCCCACATCATGACACCACCACCATAATGGTCCACTTCCTGGATGTATGCTGCAAGATAGCACTCCCCACAACGATGATACACAGGCCTACGACCATCAGCTCTTGTCACTAAATTGGTAAATGGACTGTACTTATATAGCGCCTTTCTAGTCTGACTGACCACTCAAAGCGCTTTACAACACAACCAACATTCATACAGTGGTGGCATTCGTACCATGCAAGGCGCCACCTGCTCATTGGGAGCGGTAACCATTCACACAAACACTCACACATCAATGGAACAGCCATTGGGAGCAATTTGGGGTTCAGTATCTTGCCCAACGACACTTCGACATGTGGGCTGCAGGGGCTGGGTATCCAACCACTGACCTTCTGATAAATGGACGACCGCTCTACCACTGAGCTACAGCCGCCTACACATGTGATCTGCTTCCACAGTGCAATGCACCGTAACATCTGTAACATCTGTGCTACACGTGTCTGCCGAGTTCCAGCCATCAGCATCATCAACATCCCAACTGCTGGTCATGTAAATTTTGTGGAAATCGTGACATCATCAGTTGTTTCAGTAGGACATTAATTAGACCCAGGATTTTATTGCCTTGGCCAGGTCTTTTCAAACATGCACAAAAAACTCTCACCAACACCATTGTTTACTCTGAAATGCACCAATGACTGTTATGGCTATGTTATGACTAAATGATGGTTATTCATGATTTAACATGTTGTGGTTGTGGGTACAAAAAGTCATTTCAGTGTATCCCATGTTTGTTTGTTTCAGTAGATTAGGAATTGTGAAAGGAAAATATTGTGTCTTTAAAATGATGTGTTTCTACTGTTGCTCTGTATAAATCTTACATTTTAAATAATAGGAGATTTAATTTACCCAAATAAATCTGCATCTTCAGGCTTCATACTTTTGAGAAAACCTTTAAATGACCAAAATACATTTACACAGACAACAAATATCATTCATGTGATCTGAAGTAATGCAGACTTCAAGTCAACTAGTTTACAAAGCAGCAGTTTCTTTGTGTTTCCTTCAAATAGGTAGCCAGTGATTTCCCTGCAGAGACGTTGTTTCATAAAGTCACCTTCCCCTGCAGATATTACTGTTGAAGAATAGTAAATGATTCAGCAGGTTACCATTGACTTTCCACTACTATAATAATCTGTTGGTTGGTGGAAGTGCTCTTGGTTTCCATTTAGATTTAAGTTGGAGTGCCAATATGATCATTTTACTTTGCTAAATACACACATTTTAATGCTGAATTAGCGTCATTAATATGAAATTAATTTAAAGCTGGGACTGATTATTATTTATAATGGTTATTTGGTGCAAAATGGGGGAGGCACTTAGGAAATACACGCTTAGGAAAACATGCTTTCTATTAGGACATATAAAATAAAGTTGTATGTCTGTAAACCTAGTCCAATGGAAAACAGTGTCCCCTGTATCAACTGTGTGTATGTTGTCATTTAAATAATAAATAAATGCAATTTTATTTACTTTACTTACTTTTTCTTACACTTCTATATATATACCTACTATGATATTCACATAGATAGGTTGTTTTGGAATTTGCCTACAGTTCATGTTCCTGAGAGGAAATTGGGGTCAAACTTGGTGATTTCATTAATTTGCATTAAAAATATAACGCACAGTATTTTTCCACATTACACATAATGTGTTAATATTGACAGCCCTAATAAAAATACACTTTTATAGATTAGTTTTAAATCCTCTTTGAGTTCTTCTGTTTTTAATTACATGAAAAACAATTCTCAATATAAATATTTCATATTTTCCTATCTCTTAGATCAAGAAACAGCAAAGCATAAAGTCCTGTGTCTCTTTGGGAACAGCACTCCTCGGAGGTGACGATGGAGGACAGTTTAATAGACAAGATGAAATGAAGTGGATATGATTCAGTGAGACCAGCTGTAACTGGAGCGGTCACAGTTGACCACCAGCACAGGCTGCCTGTCTATTGTGACACTCAATACAGGACAGGTAAGCTTCTGTACAGCCACTGGCTGATGCTGCTGCAGCATCCTAGATTGACAGCGGGACAGAAACTCTCTCTCCTGACTGGTTCCGTCTCACTTCAGCTGATGAACACAACCTGATAGGGTTCAGAAAACACTGTGAGGGGGTGACGACTGATATCGGCTAGCCAGCCATTCAAGCGACAGCAAGCGAGCTGAGATCTGAGGCTTTTGTATCTTTCGTGGAAAGCATACGTAGCACTTCACATGTGACACACGTACACTTATATGTGTACGTGTGGGTAGTAGATCGTAGTAGACGTGGTGTTTTTCTCTAGCCAAGTTGAAGGCTGCGAATTGTGGGAAATGATCACAAAGTGGACCCTCACATTTGTCTCTTTGTTCTTTGTTCTCTGTTTAGTTTGATAATTCAATTCTAAATGACTGCAGACTCACAAGAGGGTCTATAAAAGAAAAACAAGTGAAAAACGGGGTCATTACAAACTGAACTGAACAGGTCTGTGTGAAAGAAACAGCACAGCTAACCATGAATGAAGGACATTAAACTATATTTATTTAGCTACAGTTGTTCTTAAAATAGGCTTTAGAGTTCACACTACAAACCTCATAGTGAAGACAGCACCAGTGATGCAATGACTCTTTGCATTAAGCTTGTTTGTCCTAATGTGACTAATGTGCACATCCATTTTTCATGTCTCATGTCTCTCATGAAGTATCATATGATTGTAAATGAAGTACACGTACAAATAATTAAAGAGGCTTCATACAATATTTAAAAGGCACTGGAGCACTTTTCCTTTTTCAGCTGTAATATTTTCATTATATTATTTTTTATTTGCACAGTCTATTACTAAGATTAGTTATAATCCAAACAATATTTAAACTCATAAATCAGTGTGGGGAAATAAATGGAGGAATAGGAGGGCAGAAAGCTCTTGCAAACAAAATTTATAAAACCTTGTCAATTATAAAAATTCCAATGATAATATTCGTTTAGCAAGCTCACTACCGTTTATATATAGGCATGCAAGATATAAATATCAGCCACAAATCGTATTAGAGCTGTGTCATGTTAAATCGTCCATCTTTGTTCACTGCATCTTAGCCTTTCTAACCCTCAGGTGTGCATAAACTACAGGTTATGAGCGTCTTTTTTTTCATTCATTCATTTTCTGTAACTGCTTATCCTGTGTAGGGTCACGGAGGGGCTGGAGCCTATCCCAGCTGACTTTGGGCTGGAGGTGGGGTACAATTTAGCACTATTTTGACCGATGATTGGTTTCTGTGCATGTATATCACTTAATTTATTCAATGTCATTACGCTAAACCTTGATTCTGAAATATCATTTTTTTAGGCATACATTATGTTGGTATTGAAATATTAATATAAAAGATCAAACACTAGCCTATTATGCATATGTATTGCATGTTTAATTTAAACTGAATGCTGTAAATTCGATTAATTCCATGTTCTAATGTCCCTATAGAGGTTAACCCTTATGTTGTGTTCGGGTCTGCCGTGACCCGTTTCAAGTTACAATTATATAATAACTACCATCTAGTTTTTTTTTTATTGGAACAAGGCTTCATGATATCCTCCACAACAGCTATATAAACACTACAAAACTGATTTTGACCATTTAAGCCAATTCTGAAGGTCTCTCTAAAAAAAAGTGTATCATTTGGTGTTCGGGTCTGGGAAGACCCAGCAGTGCATTGAAATGTTGTGGGTAACTCTGGGTCAAATTTGGCTCAACCCCACCCCCACCCCCTTCCTCCACAGGAACAATTATTTTCTCGCAGTATGCACTTGTACTCCCAATCCCTCTGGCACCCCTCCCCCCACGGGAACTCATCCTTTCTCACAGAATATGGACACTGACACTGAAATTCAACTTGAACCTTAACACACACACATGCACGCACACACACGCATGTATGCACGCATGCACGCACACACACGCATGTATGCACGCATGCACGCACGCACACACACACACACACACACACACACACAAAAAGAATACCCCTTGCTTTCATCATAAGTCTCAATCAAGGCTCAATCAAGATTCATATTTGACTCTAGACACCCCACCTCCACCCCCCTTCCTCCACGGGAACAATTATTTTCTCGCAGTACAGTGTAGCTTGTTTTTTTTATTTTATTTTTTACCTTTTTTCTAACATAAATCTATATGGGTCAATTTTGACCCGTAACACCACAGAGGTTACTATAGTTAATAACATAAAGTTCTAAAAACTTTTTTGTAGAAATTGTATTCTAATATTAGTCTATTATAGTCAGATAACATAATTATCCACTCTCTTCACTATAGGGAATATAATGAGTGAATTTAATCCCATTTTTAATTTAAAAATATGTGGTGTAATGTGTCTTGGGGCCATAAAATAAAATTACAACAGGATTGTATGGTTATGAATGCATAATAAGTTAGTTATGAAGTATTAAAAACAATATTGGATGATAGTCATTGTTTTTGAGTGTTTTAGACTGAGTTAAATCATGGGTCAAAATTGACCCGCGAACACACGGGACAGAAACAGCTTTCGAACACAAGGGTTAAGCTTTCGAACACAAGGGTTAAGAGTAAACCCTGTTCATAGGATATTTTTATGTAACAGATTCTGCATTCAGCCTTCGTGTTATCTATGTTATTAAAATGCATCCAAATGCTACTTTGTTTTCTTTCAATCATTTTGTGTTTGTGTGCTCTTTACCTCTCGTCTCTACAGTAAGGCGTCACTCACTCTGCCTCCCCCTTTTGTGATAGTCCTATATATGTATGATCTAGTGATGTGTCATTCTCGAGCAGCTTTATGGAGCCTCAGGAGCCGCCTCCCATCTCAGAGCCGATCGATTTTTTCTTCAATTTTTAAATACATTTTTAACAGTTGCCCTGCTTAAAATCAAAGGCACAAACACAATATTTAAGGCATCAGGTCGATATGATATAGCTGCAAATAGAAGCTGCTGGGCCACAAAGTAACAAACTTTTTCTTTGCCTCACTATAAACAATTTAAGTTCAAATTATAGACTGATGACACAGAGAGTGAGCACTGCACAAAAAACCAAATATTAATATAAATTGAATTAATATGATCATTATACTGTGTTTAAAACCGGAACTTTAATTTCCCACTGGTTTCTATGGAAACACTGAAGGCTTCAGTGCTCTGTAATTTATTAACAAGGAAATGGTCTGACACAACGTTAATGAGTGTCAGCACCAAATACAGCTGGAAAATAAAACTCAAGACTCTATGTTGAATGAAATTACACTTACTGTAGGCCTATTTACAAGATTTGCTGGCATTGGTGGCATGTGACAGGACCAGTGGAGTGATGGATGTACAGATAACACCTTGACAAGCTTGATTATCCTCCAGACATAATCTGTGAGTCCAGTCATGCAAGAGCAAAGTCGCTAGAACAGCCAGCTAATTTATTCTCCTCACTGTGTGCTTCGTTTATTGCAATGACGTGCAACAAATGCTGCATGTTTTCCGCCATCTTTATACATTTTCTCTCATCCTTCAACCATCCACTATTTTTTATTGGTTTAGCAGGACTTAACTAAATCTTATATGCTCATATAAACATATTTTATATACCATATCATGTCTACATAATGACATTAATGATAATTGGAACATGACATCTGTGACAGTGAACCAGCATGAGAAAGTTTTAAGTCCCTTAAAAATAAAGCAGCCAAATGAAATGCAGTCGTCATCTAATTTACTATTCAAACTTCTGCTTTTTCTACGGTGGCTGAGAGAACTCAATTTCCTGTAAGTAGGCAAAACACAATCAAATAAAGAAAAATCTTATATTTGACAACATACAAATATGTACAATATTTAGGAAATGCTCTCTATCTGCACTATTTAAGCTCACCTGATCCATTTCCTTCCACTACCATCAAAGCCACTTTCTCTTTTCTCTCCCCAGTTCAGAGTGTAAAATCTCCCAGCTTCCTCCCACTTTCAGTTGACACCAGTCCAAACATGGCATCCGTCCATTCATCCATCCTCAACCTTGATATCTCTTCTTTTGGGCTCATCCCTCCATCTGACATCCTTCAATCAGGATCTCTAATCCTTCCCTTCTAAGCCATCTTAGCTTTCCTCTATCCATATTATGCAGTAAACTATTCTCAATGCAAATCTTTATTGCTGTGGTTTTTGTTAGAGAGCACAACCAGAAACACAATGGGCTGCAAATACACACAACACAACGCTCCATATAAAACACTGTAAATACAGAAAAAGACATTCCAGTATAGGTAATATTCCAGGTATAATGAGAAAAATCATATCTTTATCCAGATCACAAACACAACAAACTGAAACCTATACTCTGATACAGGCCAAAGGAATCAAAGCAGTAAACCTAAAAAAGTGAGACTATCATTGTTCTACGTTTTGATATATATTATGAATGCCCTCCACCTCCCCATCACCACCCAGTCTTCACAGATTCACCAAAGTCATCATTTCATCAGCCTCAGCAGAGTCATCAGCCACCACCACCAATTTCTGGACTCCATGGGGGGATTTATCTTGCTGCTGCTGCTCAGGGCAGATGACCTTCGATGTCAATCCCCTGAAGAGTCTAAGCGCAAAGACTTTCTGACACCAAAGACTTTCAAACAAACTAATTATCACATACATTCAAATTTACTTCATTCACTCTCCTGATTTCTTACCCTCTGCAGCTGTTATTAGAATACATAAAAAAACATCTAACCACTAGGTCTTTTAGTTGGTGTTCTGGAGCTGTAAATTTAACTTGGGTCAATTAAATTTAAATATCTCCCCCAGAGCCAAAGAGAACATGATACAAACTTTTTCTTGAGCTGTATATTAATGAAAATAAATTAAGCTGTATGTATCAAAAGGGACCTTATGTGCAAAACTGTTGTGCTCATTTGAAATAAGGGTGCAGAAAAAAAAATCATAAAGACCATGCAGACACTGATCTTTTTTCCAGTACATTCAGACAAACAAATATAATTTATTTTAAAAGGAGTCATCAGCACCACTTGTTAAGGCTCACCTGTAGAGCTGTGGGTAATAATGCAGGTGATGATGCTGCAAGCATCCGCTAATTAAACATGTGAAACTACATACTTTTTTTTCCTCGCGTATTATCTTTGGGGAAGTGACTTAACTTTCCTGAGTAAGGCTCTGCTCTGTGTATCCATGCATTAATGTGTCCTTTTACACATCTGAACACATGTAAATATATATATTCATGCTTCTGTGCATGTATGATGCATGGAGTGCCATGCAGCATTCCCCCACTTTCCCCAAGTGTCATATGTGTAATATAGTGTCATATATGTAAGTGTCATATATGTAAAATACGCTCCGGTAATGAGAGCAGAGCTTGCAGTCGGATCCAGGGAAGTTGAAGGAGACTGCGTTTCAGCCTCAGTAAATTATGAGGAAAAATATTTTATTAATGTGCCATTAAAAATTGATTAATATTCATCACTTTCTCTGATAACTTTCATCCACTTTGCATGCAGAGAGAGAATTTTGTTTCCTCCAGGAAGAGGCGTAAATGGTTTGAGGGAGTAAGTGTTAAATATTCCTTATCCGGAGAGGACTGCATAAGGACCAGAGTAATGAATCTACCAATCAGAGGGATTAAAAAATGAATTTTTTTTATAGTGTCATAGAAGATGAGAGGCATACATGCATACAAATAAAAGTTGCATTACTGTATGGAACTTTGCAATTTTTTAGAAATGGTCCAAAATACAACATAATATATAATGACTTCATGCTATAATTTGTAGCTACCTTGAGCTAGCAACCATAACATATATGAGGAGGTTTAGGTAATACTATCAATCCTGTGATGTTTACTCCCTGTAACCATTACTGCGGTATGAATCACATGAAACACATGTTGCCCTATAGTATTTGGTCAAGTTTTATCGTATAAGCACACAGTAGAGCCGCACAAAAGCAAAAGTGAGAAAGTGCATTATGTGGATAAATTAGATCCAATCATAAAGGTTAGGTATCTTGCAAAAATTGACTTCGTTAGCAATATTGATCCTTATGAAACTGAAAAATGACTGGTCAGTTGATAGCAGCACGTGAGAGAAATCATTTATCACAATATAGTGAATTACTCTGTGATTAAGCAAAATGCTTTTACATGGGATGATTTCAATTCTATTAAACATCTTTGAGCCAATATAGAAGTAATGTAATGATTCTGTGCTTAATTTGTTATTTCCTGTTTTATTTTGATAGTTTAGTTTCCCATGTTGTGTCCCCTATACACTTCCTGTCTTTGGCTTTCACCTCCATTGTGATTGTTCATTGTTTGCACCTGTCCCAGATTGTCTCCTCCCTGTGCCACCTGTTCCCAATCTGATCTTGTCTCTATGTTTAGTCTGTGTGTGTTCCACTTTAAGTTGTCAGTTCATCATGTCATGGATATGTGGGTTTTCTCCATATATTTCTGCGCTCTCCTGTGTTTCTGTTAGTTCTTGTAAGTGTCTTTGAATTCTACCTTTGCTTATGATTTTGCTGTGTTCTGTTGAATTTATTGTATAATTTAGTATTGGACATTTTTGGATCCTTTTCTTGTTTTATGGACTTCGGCTCTGTCTTTTCGCTCTTCGCTTGGAATCCATTTGCCGCCTTATTTGGATTTTGATTATTATTAAACTACTGAACTGCATCCTCCTTGGTTCTGCCTGATGTCTGCATTTTGGGTCCTCAACACCTTTGCTGAAACATAACAAGCAATCATATAAATTTTCAGTGTCATAAAATATTGACATGTGTCTTATGTCTTCTGGAAGTTCCAGAGACTTTGATTTGGGATTTGAAAACATGGGTTTTGTTTTGTCAGCATTTAAAACAAATTGTAAATCACACAAGGTAGAATGTACAATATTAAAAGCTAACTGTGGCTGTGTTGATGAAGCGCAGTATATCATGGTATCATCAGCATAAAAGTGGAAGTTCGCAGTCAAGGTTGTTGATATATGACTTAAAGTTAATCTAGATGATAATGTAGCACTCTACATACATCAGACATCTGCATTGAGTATGAAGAGCCTGGATTGTAAACTCTGCTACTGGCACACAATGCTTTAGAAAGCTACTTAAATAACTCTCTAATTCTGAGTACTGGAAAAGTGAGAACGCATGTTTTCAATGCATAGTAGGAATACGTAGGGGACTTGCACCAGTTGAGTTCTGACCCAGATCCATACATTTTGTCATTGCTTTTTTCCCCATTTGATCATGTATCAAGCTGGCTGGGGTGCTCTCACAGGTGTGGGTATAAGAGCAGGAGAAAGGAAAAAAGATCCCATATGCACCTTAGCCAGTGTCCTCTCCTTTCAGAGACAGGAACAAAACCGCACTACCCCCTATCCACTCCCCACCCCTTAAATTCTCTTTGCTCAGATGTTTTCCCCTGCAGATTCCAACTTCATCACTCTTATCTTGCTCAGGAAGAACATTAGAGATGATCTGATTCAGTCTCTGGAAACTATATGCACACATGAGGTGTAATTTGGGTAGTCAGGAGGCTGACGATGTGAAATCAGATTCAAGTGCATCCAAACAACAAAGCTTGGTCCTCAACCATCCCAAATTAAAGATGTTTTTATTCCAAAGAACTGAAAGAAAGTGTTTAGTGAAATCAATTAACAAAAATATGCTTTCCCAGGCTAAATCTTACATTCTTCAGTTTGTCTTTTGATTGAGGGCTCTTTTTAAAAAGTACATTCAATATCTTGGTGTGTTAAGAAAATTTTAATGACCCCTAAGAAGTCAGCTTTGGCTTTTTTCCTACATGTCCTCTCATGCAGAAACCAATTTGGGACCTTTTTCCATTTACATTCTATTATACAGATTTTAGAAGAGTGAATTAAGGAGTCTGGCTTCCTGATGGCACGCTGTTGTCTGCATATCTTAAGTAAAATAAATTATCTTCATAGGTCAGGACACACGGAGCCGACCCATTCAGGAATATTCTATTGATAAATGTATTGTAAAGAGCTCCACAAGAGTGAATTAGAATACTTGCAGAATATATTTAGTGAGACACCTCTACCTCTGACTACGATTAACCACAGGTCATTCATACTGGCAGGCAGTATTAAATGAAAATCCTTCATCACTCAAAGTGTTAATATATTCTATAATCAGTGACAAAACTGTCTCCCCTGATAAGAAAAAGACAAAAATATCCTGCATAATATCCTGCATTTTCCAAAACATCTCCATAGGCCTAAAACTCAGAAATTATTTCTAATGAAATGTTTTTTTTTTTTTTTATTCGACACGGCCTAGCAGCACCACCCAATCATAAGCAGCATCTGCTATTGCTTCAGGCTCAGGCTAATAGAATAGAATAGAATAGAAAGCATTTATAGTCATTGTATATGCAAAATACAACAAAATCAAGAGTGTCACTCCTGTTGGTGCTTATGTGTACAGTGAGTAAAGTATTGGACTAACACGCAGCCTTGTGGTGAGCCGGTGCTGAGTGTGAGGATTGAGGAGAGGGGTTCACGTACAAAGCCCTTAATGGTCAGGCACCATCATACCTTCAGGAGCTTGTAGTACCCTACTACCCATCTAGAACATTACGCTCCCTGGATGCAGGGCTACTTGTGATCCCTCGAGTCTCCAAAAGTTGAACGGGAGCCAGAGCCTTCAGCTATCAGGCTCCTCTCCTGTGGAACCATCTTCCAGTCTTGGTTCAGGAGGCAGACACACTCTCCACTTTTAAGAGTAGGCTTAAAACTTTATATATAATCAAGGCTATCTCTGGCTAGCCTTTAGCTATGCTGCTATAGGCCTAGCCTGCTGGGGGACTTACTGTGATGCACTGAGCTTCTCTCTTTTCTTCTCCCCCTCCTCCTTTGCACACTCATGTCTCATGTTACTAACTTGACTTCTTCCCGGAGTCTTTGTGCTCCCTCATCCCGCAGGTCACCGTGGACCGATCTACTGCTGGGACCATAGTTGACACCCTCTGACATCATCATCATTATCATTATTATTATTAGGGCCCAAGCACTAAGCGTGCGAGGACCCTATTGTTCTGCAAGGAGTTTTTATTATTCTCCCCAAAGGACCGCCTTTTTGGGGACTTGCCCATACTCAAAAACTCATGAAAGTTGGCAGAAACAACAGTCGTGGTGAAAATTTACATGTGATATGGTGACTGGAAATGAGTGTGGCAAAATGCCTTGCGAGCGCCCCCTAAAGTGCAGCCCCTGCCTCCAGTATAACGTACAGGTACAAAACTGGGACACTTATATAACTGAACAAGCCCCACAAAAAAGTCTCTTGGAGCAATACCGTCAAACAAACAGGAAGTCGGCAATTTTGATTTTTGTGGCCATTTTTTGCAAATCATGCTGGTTAAGAGTCCTGCCCTAAAGACATCCACATGACAAACTTTAGCTATAGTCATAGGGCCACCTACTGGCAACAGGAAATGAATTATTTTACTTTTCATACAATACTACTAGGCCGTTGAGCATATTGTGCAATAGTGCCTAGGTGAACCTTTCCAACAAAAATGCATTTCTTTGCACATTTGATGTATTATAAAAACTTTATTTTCAATAGTGCCTTCATGAACCTTATATGGTTGGTTGGAGAATAAATAGACCTACTTCTACAATTATTATGAAGTATCCTTACTTTGTACTTTCCGAGTAATCCTACCTTGAATTTCAAAGTATCGATCAAAATAATGCTTTTTTTCCTACAATAATGCAATTCTTTCCAGATTTGATGTACAATAAAATCTTTATTTTCAATAGTGTAGTCATGGCACTTATATGATTTGTTAGAGGACATATAGAACTACAGGTACAATTATTATGAAGTACTTGTACTTTGTACTTTTCAAGTAATCCTACCACGAAATACCATGCAACCATCAAAATATTGCTTTTTTCACCTACAGTAATGCAATTCTTTCCAAATGTGATGTGTAATAAAAACTTTATTTTAAATTGTGCATTCATGACACTTATATCATTTGTTAGTGGATATATAGCAGTATATGTACAATCATTATGAAGTGTCCTTACCTTGTTCTTTTCGAGTCATCCTACCTTGAAATACCAAGTATCGATCAAAATAATGCTTTTTGTCCTACAATAATGAATTTCTTTCCAGATCTGATGTGCAATAAAATCTTTATTTTCAATAGTGTATTAATGACACTTACATTTTCTGTTAGGGGACAGGTACCACTACAGGTACAATTATTATGAAGTATTTGTACCTTGTACTTTTCAAGTAATTCTACCTTGAAATACCATGCAGTGATCAAAATATTGCTTTTTTCACCTACATAATGCAATTCTTTCCAAATTTGATGTATCATAAAAACTTTATTTTCAATCAGTAAAGCCATAAGGCCTTGATGAGTCATTATTGTGAATATTGTGAGTTTGGGTCTAATGGCGGCTTCGCGACGTTTGATGTTCGCTATCAAACAGGAACTCGGTGTTGAGAGGCCAGGGAAGCTCAGATGCTCACCAAAATTGACACACTCGTCAAAGGTCGTACTACTTACAATCTCATTTGGTTTACAGGGTCGGTTGTGCCAACTTGGCTCCACAGCACCCCCTGTAAAACTTAAAATAAGCATCCCAGAGTCTGTATTTAACCTACATGTATGTAATTTAGTAGACATGTTTAAAGATCCACCCTGAAGACATCTACTCAACAATATTGAGCAACAGTCAAAGCACCACCTGCGGGCAAATGCAAAAATGTCTTGTGACAATTTTTGTTTGATTTTGATTACATTTTCATGGTGTGGCCTTCACATGCAGCCTAACTAGCAACATACAGCATGCGGTGTTGTCCTACTCACGTGTCTGACTGTTTACTTCTCACACACACCCACCGGAAGCCGCCCCATCCTCCTCTTCTTCTTCTTCTCCGATCTCATCTCACTCCACTAACCTGCCTGCTATCGCCCCCTACAATCCACCGCTGTCTCAGACACAAGCGTATCTCCACTTCCAAACTGTGGTGAAATGCAGGAGGACTCGTCCACATTGTACAGCGAGAACTGTTAACAAAAATAATCTCCACTAACTAAACTGTACAACTGATCCCACCACCAGCATAAATCCTACTAAATTTGCCTCATTCAGTGCTCGGTCTCTGTCTAATAAAACCTTTATCCTGAATGACCTTATTACCTCAAAAATATCTGGACTTTCTACTTTTGACTGAGACCTGGCTAAAGTCTGGAGATTGCTCTCAGTTAATTGAACTTTGTCCTCCCAATTATTGTTACTTTAGCTCCCCAAGCCTTACTGACCGTAGTGGAGGTTTTGCAGTTGCCTTTAATAATCAGATAAAATGCATTCGAAAACCATCTGACACATTGCAGAGCTTTGAAATGCTTATGTTTCAAATCAGTTGTAAAAATCCCATCTGCTGTATTGCAATACATCCCCCACCAAAGTCAACTAACAATTTATTACTGAAATTTTCTGATTTTCTATCCACCATTGTACCTAAATATGACAGGATTATCATGGTTGGTGATTTCAATATCTATGTCGATGACACATCTAACCATCTTGCCGGTCAATTCGTAAATATAACTTCTTTCAACCTAGTCCCCAGAGGCTGGGGGACGCAGTTTTAACTTTTGTGTATCATTGTTATTGGTAATGGTGGCGTTTCACTCATCATTCTCATTATAGACATAAAGATACACCAACACTGCTAGATTAGATCATTTTTTATCATGTTTACCTTTGTTTTAACTTCAGGTCAAATATTTGATAGCAACGTAAATGTTTCACTCCTAGTGTGTCCCTTTGCCTTTAATGTTGTGTAAATGGTTATGAGGAGGAATGGTAACAGCAAACACACGAGGAAATCAATATTTCAGAAACTGATTATATATTTTTCTTCAGATTTATTTACATTATATTTTCACAGTAACACAAACAAATCATTGAAATGACTGCCAAACAGCTTTCAAACAAAAACCACAACCATTTCTACAGTCTAATTAACAAAAACAATAGAAAACTAAATTATTCCTCCACACTTGTACACTGGATGCAGCAGAAAGTGGTCTTGATTCGCTTAAAAAAACGGCGAATCCTTTTCAGAAACTTTTGCCGGCGACCAGGGGAGGTGGAGACCTTATGGGCAACGTCTGATGGCTCGGCCACGTCAGAGGAGCCGGCAGTGACGTCTTCAGACAACCCCTCATCTGGACATTTGTCCTCTGAGACGGGAGGCTGGTTAGCGTCTGATGGCTCGGCCACGTCAGAGGAGCTGGCAGCGACGTCTTCAGACGACCCCACATCTGGACATTTGTCCTCTGAGACGGGAGGCTGGTTAGCGTCTGATGGCTCCACTATGTCAGAGGAGCTGGCAGCGACGTCTTCAGACGACCCCTCATCTGGACATTTGTCCCCTGAGACGGGAGGCTGGTTAGCGTCTGATGGCTCGGCCACGTCAGAGGAGCTGGCAGCGACGTCTTCAGACGACCCAACATCTGGACATTTGTCCCCTGAGACGGGAGGCTGGTTAGCGTCTGATGGCTCGGCCACGTCAGAGGAGCTGGCAGTGACGTCTTCAGACGACCCCTCATCTGGACATTTGTCCAATGAGACAGGAGGCTTGTTACCGTCTGATGGCTCCACTATGTCAGAGGAGCTGGCAGTGACGTCTTCAGACGACCCCTCATCTGGACATTTGTCCGATGAGACAGGAGGCTGGTTAGCGTCTGATGGCTCCACTATGTCAGAGGAGCTGGCAGCGACGTCTTCAGACGACCCCACCTCCACTTCAGTCTCAGTCTTCTTGTCCCCCTGTCCATCAAGCTGACACTCAGGAATGGATGGGAGCTTCTCACCGTGGTGCTTAGAGCTGCGTTCTGGGCACTAGATTAGTTGGAGAGACACAGGAATGGTTAAAGTCACAAAGGGCTTGAGCTATTAGACTCAATAATACAAATTAATCCATGTCAACCACTAACTTTTACTCTGTTATCAATATGTATGATAATACACTCAATATAGTCTCTATTAAATCAGACCCATAGAGACACAAGAAACATGCAGGACATTAGAGTAAACTCGTGCAGGTGATCTAAAATGTTTAGTGACTGGAATCTACATGTTTGTGATTTGACAAGAGTCAGTATTAAGTAACCAAAGTTAAAATGTGCAGAGTGGAAAGACTGCATCAACATTTAAAATCTGAAACCAGTGCAAGTTGGGCTTTGTCCAAATCTTACAGCTTCATGCTAAAGATACTGATTTGAATCTGTGAGACAGTGCAGGTACCTGTGTTGGCTGTGAGGAGGAGCCGTACATTTCCTCATAGAGGCATTGTTGTTCCTCGTTCAAGTGGTACCTGTTGACCCATGTCTTCTGCTCGTTGCTGCAGGTGACGCAAGTGCTGGTGTCCCTGTTCCTCTGTTGTTTCCTGCCGCGCTTTCGTTCTGGAGTCACCCAAACGTCGGGTTGATCGTCTGCAGAGGCCTGGATCTCCTCGAACTTTGGGCTTTCCATTTCCAATAATGTACCTACAGGGAAGCACAAGAAACATGCAGGACGTTAGAGCAAACTCATGCAGGTGAACAAAAATGTTTAGTGAATCTGCATGTTTGTGATTTGCAGAGGGTCGGTATGAAGTAACCAAAGTTGAAAGACCACTGAGCTAATCTCACATGGTATAAACTCAGGATTACAAGTAAGGGAGAGCAAGGCAGGACAAAAGAGAGGTTTGAACAGGACCCAGGAAGTCAGGGAAATAGGACAGAAACAATCTGTATCACTGCCTAGAATAATTCTGCTTCAAATTCCCTGATATGTGGTCCGTATACATATTGTTAGATGTATTAGTTTTAAAAACGGTTTATTTTCTGTATTCATTTATCTGTACTCCCCACAAACACTCCACCGTCACACAAAAAGAAACCTCAAATTAAGTCAAATCAGCAAAAACGGTTCATGCAAACAACAGCTAGTTAGAAAAATTTAAAACAGACCCCAAGGAATAAAGAATCGATGAAGAAAACATTAAAATGCTGCTTAAATGCATCAAATTAATCATCTAGAATAATAGTCTACAACTCGTAGCATCGTGAATTCCACCAGTTTGTATTTAGCTGGTTAGCTTTAGCTACAAAGCTATCAGTTTATCTACTTACTGTTTGGGTCGTGTTGATTCATGTCGATCTCTTTGTGTTGTTTGAACCGTTGTTTTCTCTCTGTCTATTCAAAAGCTTAAAGTGTGCAGGTGGAATGAACCAACGTTTCTTATAATGATACACTTGCCTTATGACAAGGGTTTCTATGGTAACCAAACGTCCCTTATGACTTTATGAGGTAATATCATTATTTTTCGTTTCCATTGTAACAAAACGACCTTCATGAGGTAATATCCTTATTTTTCGTTTCCATTGTAACCAAACGACCTTCTTGAGGTAATATCGTTATTTTTTCATTTCCATGGTAACGTGTTGAATTTCTGCGCAGTCTGTGTGTGGGATTTGGCTCACATGAGGGTTTCCGGGGCATAACTCAAAAAATTCCTGAAAGTTTTCACGAAACTTTATGTACACTTCTCCCATGTACTGGAAAAGTGCTTTTAGGTATTTGGGAAATTGTAAGCATTTTATTTATTTATTTATTTATTCATTTTGTCTCCCATTAACAAAAACTGTAATTAACAGAGACAACTTGCATAACTTCTGTCTTTCCTTAATGAAATGCACCCCCGCCAGTTCTCCGATAGTTTGCACCAAACACCTCCTCGTCCGCTTTTCTCCCCCTGAACTCTGATTATTGGTGACTCTATCACAAGGACTGTGCGCTTCTTTAACGCTGTTACATACCGTTTCCCACGATGTCTTGAAGAAGCTCCAGGACATGTTACCATCACTTTCCGCCTCCATCACCAGAATAATAGTCCATGTGGGTTCAAATGACACGGCTCTTCTACAATCAGAGATAACCAAATCAGACTTCGGCCGTCTTTTCGATCTTCTCAAACATAGTGGCAAATCAGTATTCATCTCAGGTCCTATTCCCACCGTCGGCCGCGGTGTGGGTCGTTACAGTAGACTCCTTACATCTTCACACCTGGCTGCAGTCCACCTGTAGAGCTCACAATGTGGGCTTTGTTGATAATTTCAACTTGTTTTGGAATCAGAGTTCCTTCTTCAAACGGGACGATCAAAATATTGCTTTTTTTCCCCTACAATAATGCAATTCTTTTCAAATTTGATGTATCATAAAAACTTTATTTTCAATAGTGTATTCATGGGACTCATTTGATTTGTTAGAAGACATATAGCACTACAAGTACAATTATTATGAAGTATTTGTACCTTATACCTTTGGAGTAATCCTACCTTGAAATACTATGCAACCATCAAAATATTGCTTTTTTCACCTACAATAATGCAATCCTTTCCAACTTTGATGTGTAATTAAAACTTTATTTTAAATTGTGCATTCATGACACTCCCATCTTTTATTAGACGATAAATAGCACTGTATATACAATCATTATGAAGTATCCTTACCTTGTACCTTTCGAGTAATCCTACCTTGAAATACCAAGTATCGATCAAAATAATGCTTTTTTTCCTACAATAATGCATTTCTTTCCAGATTTGATGTGCAATAAAATCTTTATTTTCAATAGTGTATTCATGCAACTTATATTTTCTGTTAGAGGACATATAGCACTACATGTACCATCATTATGAAGTATCCGTACTTTGTTCTTTTCGAGTAATCCTACCTTGAAATACCATGCAACGATCAAAATATAGATTTATTCACCTACAGTAATGCAATTCTTTCCAACTTTGATGTGCAATAAAATCTTTATTTTCAATAGTGTATTAATGACACATAGTTTCAGGTAGAGGAAATATAGCACTACAGGTACAATTATCATGAAGTACTTGTACCTTGTACTTTTTGAGTAATCCTACCTCGAAATATCATGTAACGATCAAAATAGTGCTTTTCTTTCCTTCAATAATGCATTTTTTTCTAACTTTGATGTGTCATAAAAACTTTATTTTCAATAGTGCATTAATGATACTTATATTTTCCGTTTGAGGACATAGAAACCTACAATTACGTTTATTATGAAGTACCTTTACTCTGTACTTTTCGAGTAATCCTACCTTGACATACCATGTAACGGTCAAAATAATGCTTTTTTTCCTCCGATTATGCATATCTTTCCAACTTTGATGTGTAATAAAAACTTAATTTTCAATAGTGCCTTCATGGCACTAATATATGTGGTTCTAGTGTATATAGCACTACATGTACAATTATTATGCAGTACTTATACATTGTATTTTTTGGAGTAATCCTTCTTCAAAATACGATGTAACGATCAAATAATGCATTTTTTTCCAACGAAAATGCATTTCTTTGCAACTTTGATGTGTAATAAAAACTTTATTATCAATAGTGCCTTAATGGCACTTGTATGTGTGGTTTGAGTGTATATAGCACTACATGTGCAATTATTATGAAGTACGTATACTTTGTACTTTTGGAGTAATGCTACTTCAAAATACCATGTAGCGATTAATTAATGCATTTTTTTCCAACAAAAATGCATTTCTTTCCACATTTGATGTGTAATTAGGGCCCGAGTACAAAGTGTGAAAGGACCCTATTGCACTGCAAGGAATTATTAGAGCCCGAGCACGAAGCGTGCGACCTAAAATTTGGTCAGGAAAGCCATAAGGCCTTGATGAGTCATTATTGTGAAGATTGTGAGTTTGGGTCTAATGGCGGCTTCGCGACGTTTGATGTTCGCCATCAAACAGGAACTCGGTGTTGAGAGGCCAGGGAAGCTCAGATGCTCACCAAAATTGACACACTCGTCAAAGGTCGTACTACTTACAATCTCATATGGTTTACAGGATCGGTTGTGCCAACTTGGCTCCACAGCACCCCCTGTAAAACTTAAAATAAGCATCTGTGTTTAACCTACATATATGTAATTTGGTAGACATGTTTAAAGATCCACCCTGAAGACATCTACTCAACAATATTGAGTAACAGTCAAAGCACCACCTGCGGGCAAATGAAAAAATGTCTCGTGACAATTTTGTGTGATTTTGATTACATTTTAATGGTGTGGCCTTCACATGAGATAATCAAAGATGAGTCAAAATTATTAGGTGGCGTCTAGCGCCACAAAGTGGACAAAATAAGGTACATCACAATCTGTCCGTCAGTGTCCAAAATGCATGCAAATACAGAGCCTTGCATTTATCCAGGTGTGTAGTCGTGAGGCCGATGATGGCGCAAAACTCGGTACACATATGTAACTGACCTGGACAGACAAAAAACTCTCCTGGAGCAATGCCTTCAAACAAACAGGAAGTCGGCCATTTTGATTTTTGTGGCCATTTTTTTGCCATTTTTGGAAAATCATACACTTTGTATTTGAACGAAGTCCTCCTAGAGATTTTACCCGATTGACCTCAAATTTGGTAAGTACTACCTAAACCCCATGGGGATCAAAGATTGGTCAAATCATGAGTCTTTGTTGAACACTGTGGGTGTGGCCCGGCGTCACATTTCGTCAAATTTTGATGTCTCGCCATGAAAATGAAAATTGTCATAACTTCATTGCCTAAGGTCCAATCAGCACAAAACTTCAAATGCTGGTCAAGAGTCCCGTCCTAAAGACATCCAAATAACAAAATTTAGCATTAGTCATAGCGCTACCTAGTGGTAACAGGAAAGGTCATATTTTACATTTTGATACACTATTACTAGGCCATTGAACATATTGGCTTCAAATGAACTGAGAACAGTAATAACAAGTTTGTAATGTAGGATTCTGAAGCTTGTGCATTTTCGTGCAAAGTTGTAGGCGTGGCTGTCTGGCGAATGTTGATGTTTCGCCGTGAAGCAGGAAGTTGTCATAACTCTGCTGTCAATGGTCCAATCTGCCCCAAACTTCACATGTTTGATAAGAGTCCCGCCCTGAACACATCCATACAGATAAATTCGATAATAGTCACAGCACCACCTAGTGGCAAGAGGAAGTTATATACTTCAGAATTTGACGTGCTACTATCAGGCCGTTCATCACAAGGACCTCAAATTTGCTCAGTAAAGCCATAAGGCCTTCATGAAGCATCATTGTAAATATTGCGAGTTTGGGTCACATGGCGGGGGCGGGACGTTTGATGTTCGCCATCAAACAAGAAGTTGGTGTTGAGAGGCCAGGGAAGCTCAGATGCTCACCAAAATTGACACACTCGTCAGAGGTGGTACTACTTACTGTCTCATATGGTTTAAAGGATCTGTTGTGGCTAATTGGCTCCACAGCACCCCCTGTAAAACTTCAAAAAAGCATATCCGAGTCTGTGTTTAACCTACATGTATGAAACTTGGTAGATATGCTTAAAGTCGCATCCTGAGGACATCTACATAACAATATTGAGTACCAGTGATAGCGCCACCTGCTGGCAAATGCAAAAATGTCTCATCTGACAATTTTCTTTGATTTTGATACATTTTCATGGTGTGGGCTACACATAATATACTCAAAGACGAGTCAAAATTATTAGGTGGTGTCTAGCGCCACATAGTGGATAAAATTAGGTACATCACAATTTGTCCATCGGTGTCCATAATGCATGCAGATACAGAGCCTTGCATTTATCCAAGTGTGCAGTAGTGAGGCCAAATTTGGCGCGCGGCCCGACGGGCACACGCCACGACCGGCGCCGGAGTGCGAGGGCCCGACAACGCTGCTTGCAGCTTTAATTATTATTATTACTCTTACTATAACTACCAACATCAGTATCAATATTATCATTATTATCAGTGTTGTTATTGTAGTAGTTATTTATAAATACTACAAACTATAATCCCTCTAATATTATAGCTGTTATTATTATTGTGCCTGAACATGTCTGTGTCTCTGTCCCCTCCCTCCCCCTCCCTTTCCCCCTCTCCCTCTCCCAACACCTCTCTCTCACTCCCAACCTTTCTCGCTCGCTGTCTCTCTCACCCCAACCGGTCAAAGCAGAGGGCCGCCCACCTTGAGTCTCGGATCTGCTCGATGTTTCTGCCTTAAAAAAAAGAGGCAGTTTTTCGTCGTCACTGTTGCCAAGTGCTTGCTCATGGTGGAGTGTTAGGTGTAGAATAAAGAGTCGATCTAGACCTGCTCTTTTTGTAAAGTGCCTTGATATAACTTTTGTTGTGATTTGGCACTATACAAATAAATTGAATTGAATTGAATTGAGAGGTGGGGTCCAAATTTAACAGTTTGTGGGCGGTTTGTGAGAAAGTCCTTAATTCAAGAGTAGGTGTGTGTGGGGAGGCCCAGGTGTGACAGTTTTCTGATCAGAATATCCCGAATGGTTGCATTGAAAGCTGAGCTGCAATCGATGAAGAGCATCCATACATACTGTAGTTCACTCCATGTTCCAGGTGGTTCAGTGCTGTGTGAAGGGCTATGGTGATGGCATCCTCCGTGGACCTGTTTGACCAGTACGCAAACTGATGCGGTCAAAGGTGGGAGGGAGGCTTGATCTAATAAGCCTCAGTATCAGTCTTTCAAAACACTTGGTGATGATGGGAGTGATTGCAACAGGTCTGTAGTCATTTAGACTGTCTATAACCAGCTTTTTCAGGATAGGGATGATAGTGGCTGACTTGAGGCAGGGTGGGATGGTGGCATGTGCTGGTGATAGATTAAAGATGTTTGTGAAGACTGCAGTAAGTTTATCAGCACATTCCTTGAGTGTTTTCCCAGGTACTCCATCAGGGCCGGCAGCCTTCCTCGGTTTCACCGATCCAAGCAGTCTAAGTCTCTATATCAGGTGAGCAATGGCTGTCTATGATACGGCTATGAGAGCACCAGTCATTGTGTACATAAATACAAAGATCTCCTCCTCTGCCCTTACCAGAGTCTTTGTTTGGGTCATGGCGGTGGAGTGTGCAGTCTTCTAAAAATACTGCAGCGTAGGGGATCACAGGTTGAAGCCAGGTCTCCATTATTACCATCACGCAGCAGGTGTTGGCGGCTATCGGAAGCTCCATGACGTCCATTGTGTGTGCGATGGACCTAGCGTTGGAGAGGAATATGCTTGGTAAGGGAGGTTTACTTGGTTGTTTCCTCGGTCTAGCGAGTAGGCCCGCCCGGCATCCCTGCTTTTGCTTCCTCTCCCAATAACAATCCACGGGGACCCGGAGGTCTTGATATGTCCACTGGAATGTTGTGCACATGATGAAAGTCCGCTATTATGTCCGTACAGAACTGTAAACCACAGTTTATTAACTCCAAGCGAGTATAGATGTATTTCGCTTGACAATGTTCAGCAATCAGAAGCACACACACCAAAGAAAACACAAAAAAGTACCAAACAATAGGAGAGCAAAGAGCCGCTGCACTCATGTGCGCCGACATCTTAGACAGGATAGTTACGTAAAGCAATAATGGTCATGTGTGAATTGTGTTCATGACTTCATTGTGTCCCAAATGCTCCATTTTATTCATATACACATGCACAGACAGAGTTAAGAAACCGGTGCAGTAACCAAAAATCTTCAAAATAGGCTGAGATCTCCGAGAAAAGGTGGTCTTGTGTCGCTTCCAATCAAACCCTGGAGTGATTCATCAGTAGTGTGAAAACAAACGAACAAACCACAGGGTGTTATGATAGCAAATGATTTAAAGATGATTTCATCTACGTTTATATTTATGCCAAACTTGTCAGTCAGTTTAGGTATTTTCCCTGATTAAAAAGCTGTTAAAACTGCATAACTTATATCCTACTCTACTCTTTATATCCTGTCAGTTCACTGAAATCTCTGTCACTGCGACAAGTGATCAGACAAGTAATTACTGTTGTACAGCGAGCTTTGTTATCTTCCTGTCTCTACCTGTCAGTCATGCAGTTGTTAGCGTCTAATAATGCAAATAATGCTTGTAATCAGTTGTTCTTTGTGAGTTGTTGATTTGGAAAAATTGGAGTCATTGTAAAAAGTATTAATTTGAGGTTTGCATCAGCTGTGATAACCGTCTCTGGCTGATGGATGATGTATGGTGTGGAATGATGGGGGTTTTAGGTGAATACGCTCTGACCTGGATCATTTTGAATCTCAGTCTGGCTGCTGTATTTTATATCCAATCACTCATGAAATGGATGCTGAGCTGCAGAAGGCTTTGATAGCTGAAGCATCAATTCTGTTCTATGTCTGTTTTGTCCTTGGTTTTAATCCTGTAAAACTCAATTTTACATCCGCATCAACACAATAATGTAATACTGACCCATCCTCTCTCCTCTTCTGTCCTGTGGTCCTCAGTCTCCATATTTCATTTTCTCTGTCTTCATCTATCTTTCATTGTCAAACAGTGTCAATGTCTCCGCTCGTTAGACATATAAAGTGAATATTGGTAACATAAATAGACAGTCAGACACTGTGGATGGTTTTTATAATCCGGGGGTTACAAATTAATTGGCCGAATACAGACTGTGAGAGACTTCTATCTGGACGGCAAACCCTCCTGTAAGACAAGTTTTAAAATGATACTCAAAAAAAATAACAAACAAACAAAACAAAAACCTATATTAACCATAACCCTAACGTTAATCTCACTGAGCATCTTTTGACCTATTAAAACAGGTTGATATCATTCTTTGGGCCAGGCCATAATCTGGACATCCATCAAAAACTAGAATTAGCTGATAAATGACACTGAAAAAAAGATGTACTGCCAGTTGACAGACAAACAGTCAGAGACAATACAATGACATCTATACAATGGCCAAAAAAGACATAAAAGATGTCATTCTGACTCAAATGAGGACGTCCAGAAGACACGGAAATCACATATTGTTGTGATCTAGACAGCATTTTACTCAGTGGACGACAATGATGGAATCCACTTTGATGTGTTGTGATGTTTTGCTCTATTTGATTTTTTTTATTATTTCACTTGTCTTTTCTATCTTTTCAAGACCACATGTGGCTCATGTCAAGACAGACATGAGCCACATGTGGTCTGGCATTGTCATTGTCATGCATGAAGGTGATGCCTGATTGCTGTATCTTGGGAATGACGTGGACCTAGGACCGTATCTTGGTTTCAGATAGCTGTCAGTGTACCGTGGATGTGGAGCAGGTCTGACCGCCATCCATTAGCAATAGCTCCCCACATCATGACAACACCACCAAAACGGTCCACTTATGGATGTATGCTGCAGGATAGCTTTCCCCACAACGATGATACACACGCCTACAACCATCAGCTCTGTGCAAATTAAATCTGGACTTGTCACTAAATGTGATCTGCCTCCACTGTGCAATGAGCCATAACATCTGTAACATCTGCGCTACATGTGTCTGCTGAGTTCCAGCCATCAGCATCTCAACTGCCTGGTCATGTAAATTTTGTGGAAGCCATTGAATCATCAGTTGTTTCAGTAGGACATTAATTAGACCCAGGATTTTATTGCTTTGGCCAGGTCTTTTCAATCATGCACAAAAAAATCTCACCAAGATCATCGTTTACTCTGAAATGCACATTTCTATGTTATGACTAAATGATGGTTCTTCATGATTTAACATGTTTTGGTTGCGGGTACTTAAAAAAATCACTTCAGTGAATCGCATGTTTGTTTGTTTCAGTAGATTAGGGCAAGTGAAAGGAAAATATTGGGTTTTTAAAATTATGCGTTTCCACTGTTGCTCAGTATACATGTTAAAGGTGAAGCAACCAATCAGCACCAATTTATTTACCTAAGTACAACAAATCAACATTTTAAAATATTGTTATTAGAATAAGAAATAAGAAAACTGCCTTAGATGTCATATGTGTAGTGATTTCAAATTCCCTTCTGTTTTTTCCACCTGGTGTGTAACATGTTCTGATTAATTACAGTGATATATCAACATACACAGAGACATAGCTTTAATTATTGTAAACATGATAAAAGCAGTACTTATGTAGTTGCAAGTGTCTTTTATTCTCTTTTTAGACACAATAGAGCACATAACCCAGAGCACGAGGGGACTAGAGGATGTATGAGAGGTGGATCTGTGACGGACAAATGACTGATCCATCAGAAATGTTATCAATCAGGCTGAGTTTTTTTGGACTTGCAATAATAAATCAAACATGCATGTCTCATTTTGCAATATTAAAAAACACATTTCTATAAATCGTTGTTAACATCGTTGGCGGTGGAGCCTCTCACATCGGGTGGCGGCTCTGACATCAGACAGCAACAGGTTGCTTTCAGTCCATGATGCTTGATGATGGTTTATTTTTCTCCTTCTCTACAGGATGAAACCTCAGCTTTAATGTTCAAGTGCTTCCAGCTGTCTATAAAACTTAGAGGTGTCTGCAAAATAAATTTAACAATGCGAGCTACATTTTGATCAAACACATTTCTGCAGTGAAACAGTAGTAGAAATCACTTCGACTGTAAACAGACAAGAATTACAAATTAATCAGATCCACAACAGTGACAAGTTAATCTGTTATAATGGTCCCTGTAGGTCTCATGTGTACAACACTGGCTTTAAAGTCCACGTCTTTAATTTGTTTAAATGACATGTAAGAAAGAAGAATGCTACATTAGCTCTGAATAAGATATATCTCTATATAAAGCTGAAATACCCTTTGAAACACACCACAATATTGATACTCTTATCGTAAAACAGTTATGGTTCAGACCGTTTACCTTTCCTACCAACACATTCTAGAAGGCTCTATAGTGGAATGGATTCAGTACATGTGAAAGTCACCACAGCAGCCAGTTACACCTCCCTGAGATGAAGACCATACTGAAATGAAAGCATCTTAGCTGGAGAAAATATCTGTAAGCCTGTAACACTGAGCACATACAGTCGACTGTATATGTTGCATTATACAGCAAAAGAAAGACCGTTTTTGATTTGTTCATTTGATCATCATCAAAAGAATGTTGCGTTTCGATTTACCTCAACTTTTGTGACATCATAACAATGTCCTCACCAGCATAACTGCTGAGATCTAGGAGTAGCAAATGGCAAGACAGCTGAGCGGTCAGGTGTTCAGTCAGGCTGCAAGAAGCTAGAAGTCAAGCCATATTATCTATTTTGTGCCAGTTTATGGTGATGTCTAGAAGTGCAACGGATCACCAAACTCACGGTTCGGATTGGATCGCAGTTTTTGAGTCACGGATCAGATCATTTAAACATTTGGAAACAGTTTGGAGTAGAATTGTAAATCGACTGCAGTATATAGTGATTTTAAAGTCTACTGACTCCTCAAAGCAGTTTGCCACATTCACCCACTGACACACACGTTCATACAATGTTGGCAGGAAACGACTTGCTGATCTCGAGCAGAGTTTCCAACAATATTTCTATGCTTAGACATTCACACATACACTCACGCACAGATGAAACAGCCATCAGAAGCAATTCGGGGTTTGTCCAAGGACACTTGGGCGTCTTCATTGAGGAGCAACGTAAACAGAGCGACGAGTCGACGCATTCTGCGTAAATCAACGTATTCAAGTAGTCGACGTAATCTTTGTCATCAATGCGTCGTTGCAGCCCCCTAGGTAACTTGTTTAGCCTGCTGACTCTGCAGGGTCAAATTTAGCTAAAAACTATTTGTTTGCCTTAATTTTCCTGTTTGTCTATTGGTCTAACTTCTTGTGTACTTTTTATCAGTGTTCCTAGACCTCAGCAGGAACCTGTTGAGTGCAGTGTTATCATTACTAATAAGAATGTTGGCTAAAGCTGCAAAAATATACATTGTTAAATTTGAATTATCCTTTAAAGGATTTAAAAAAAATTGTGTTGATAAAGATGCATCGCATTAATGCTGCTGGTCTCCTTAAAGCACTAGTAGAGCCTCAGACAGAAGTTATTTACAGTTCAGTACAGCCCAAAGAAGACCATTCAAACCATTCCAACCAGTGTCATTATTGCCATCAACCCCTTTAAGTCACACAGGGATTCAGCTCCACTGCAAGCGTGTATGCAATAAAAGTGTTATAGTTGAGTTGTACTGTGTGTACAAGATAGAATCCAGAGCATAAACAATTAATTACTCAGAGTTAGTTAGCCGCCAATGTTAAATAATGTATATCCCTTTTATTTCAAATAATTATGCTGTATCTTTCAAGTAAAAGCATACAACCCTCGTCTTCTCAATTAAAAATCCCACCAACATATTGTGCAAAATAAAATATAATGTAGTGCATGCGTTATTTAGAAAGGCTGCCGTTTATCAGATCCACTTTAATGCTCTAAGACTGTGGATAAAAACACAGCACTGCAGTGGAATGTCAAAGGTCAGGCCAGCAAGGCAAAAAAAACTGTCTTTAAAGGAACCGTATACTGCAAGGTGAGAGCGTTAATGCAGTGTGGCGCATTACAAAAACAAAAAAACAAGTTTATTTTCCTCCTTGTCCGAGAGGCAAAAACAGACAGAGAGAAAGAAGAGACGGAGAAAGACAAATCGAGATGATGTGGAGGAGATCAGGTGCAGGGCAGAGGCAGAAAAAGCAGGGCAAGCTGTCCACAGCTTGTCTGACATCAATCCAATAGTTGGTTTTTATCTTCGTCCCACGCTCACTGGACACATATCTGATTCTTCAGACTGTAGGAGGAAGACAGGCAGAGAGAGGAGAGGGTGAGGTTCATCACTTCATGACTCATATTTAGATAAATCAGCAATAAGCAGTTTTATGTACATTTACATCTTATCAGACTTATTCACAAATGTCACAGATTTATTTATTTATCATTACAAATGACAATGAAACACTCAATTCAGATTTATTTTAATACTTTTATTGTAATAAATCTATAAGTCATCACAATAACAAATTATCCAATACTCATATGCCCATTGCAACATTTTTCTTTCAGTGCAGCTGGTGACTGGAAAGAAAGAAAAGCAGCTTTAAAAACAATAACTACATGTTCCTCCATGAACTTAGTAAAATAAATATTTCTATAGATCTGTGCAGTCAAGCCTACACTAACTTAAAATATTCCAGAGATTTCATGGAGGACATACGGTGATATATTGCACATGCACGCATCCTCATCCACTTTAAGTAGCCTTGATTCAGTGAACCATTCATTCAAGTCCCTCACTCATCACTACATTCTGTGTGATTTGGTGGGTTGGACGTCTAGGACCACCTACAGACAACAGCACTGGTACATTTTTATCTATAAAGCAATACTGTGTTAACTTCTAGCCTGTCTCTGTACCTTCTCTGTGTTACCTCTGGTAGTTAACAGCTACACTCTTCTAAGTGGCTGCTTTTCAATCTAACCCCAATTTTGATAAATCTGGCAAAAATTCTCCTACTATGCACCATGGGCATGGAACACTTTACAAAAGGATCTAAAATTTGATTTACAAGTATTATGAAGAATGTGGTGATGGAGACGTGCATGATTTTCTTGAAAGGCCACTATGCATTTATAGTTGATGTTTTATTGTAGATTTTTGTGTAACATGTTGTATTAGTTGCATTTTAAGATGTCTGATTGGCTGCCTTGGCCAGGTCTCTATTGCAAAAGACATTTTTAATCTCCACGAGACTTCCTGGTTAAATAAAGAAGGTGAAATAAATAAATAAAAATAAAAATGACTTGTACTACCACTTGATATGCTTTTGTAGCTTACTACTGTTTATATTTAGTGTTTTGCCTCACACTATGGGTTCCACAATATCTGTTATCTGTTAAGATGTTAAGATGTTAAGATGCCTCCACAATGACCAAAACTCTCAATAGTAAGAGCCAAAAAAAAAAGATCCATTTGTCGATCCGTTTTCTATAACCGCTAATCCTTTTCCAGAGTCAAGCGGGAGCTGGAGCCTATCCCAGCTGACATTGTGTTACGCCCTGGACAAGTCGCCAGCTCATCATGTCAAAGGTTAGGAAACCTCTCATGTATCGGTCCAGCAGCCGGGATCAGATGACATCATCAGTTTATATTGCACAATCACTGCCCCGATCCCTCCTCAGCCAGCAGAGCTCAGTCGCGTCTCACAGACCAGTGTGCCATGTGGTCTCATGGCACAGATAGAAATAAATTAAGAGAGAACCTGAAGTGGGCCCCAGCAGGGATGAACAGTGACAGTGTAAACGGGGGTGGAAATGCGACAGACTGGAAGATAGGATTGGGGTTTTTTTGCTATATTTTTAGTGCACATAATCAATGTGGTGCTCCTGGACAGTGAAGAGGGAATTGCATGTTGTCTTCAGGTGAAGAGTCATTCATAACAGTTTTCTGTAAAAGGAGTGTCCCGCTGTGTGTGTCCCGCCAGGACAAAATAGCTTCAACACAACAAACTGTCAGGCTTGTTTCACCGCAGAGCTTAATGTAGCAAAACGAAGCAATGAAACACAATATTCAACATATTTACCGAGACACAGACGGTGATTTGATTTACTGAACTTTCTTTTGCTACTAGGTTTGTTACAGAATGCAGGGGTTGAGAACCAAAGCATAAAAATCTGTCATATAGCTCCAGTATGATCCAAAACATTAAAGTAATAAATATGGCTTTCAATCAAACTTTATTGATCTAATCCTGCACAACTTCCTGCTTAAAATGCACAAGAGAGAGAAATCTTCTTTTTCTTTTGGTTGCTCCAGATTAGGGGTCACAACAGCAGATTTTTCCATCCACATCGTTGAACTGGCAGAGGTTTTACACTGGATGCCCTTCCTAATGCAACACCGGGACCACCGTCATTATTTCTGCAGAGAGGTCAAAGTTAATAACATATGATACAATCCTTGCAATCCCTTTTGTTCTTCTGCACCACGGACACCTGCGTGACTTTCTGAAAGAGCAAGGGACACCTAAAGACTGAAAATCTCAGACGGTCAAACAATCAAAGGGAACAAGAAGCACCTGCTGTGTGTGTTCAGTGATACAGATGGTGACACACTGAGCTGGGCTTCTAACAAAGCTTTCAGGTCACACAGCTTTCTCCAGTGTTTCCATCCACCTCTCCATGTGATGCCACCACAATTCTGGCAAGACACCCCCCACTCTGCCTCTGATAGGTTGCCTTCATTGATTGCTATGTGTAGCTCTGGTAATCATTATGGTTTTATTCCAGTTTGTTCTTTGTTTGTTTTCAGCAAGATTACAGACTTGTAACTTGGAGGAAGTCTGTAAAATTGGCCAAGAGGAACCATTAAATTATTTTTCACTTTCCACGAATAGGATTTACTTGCAGGTTGGCCCCTCTTTCCCAGCGGTGGGCGAGCAAGCTAGAGAGTAAAGGGAGGGAACTGCATTAAGGACATCAGACCAGTGAATCAGACAAATAAAACGTTATTATCTGAGTGTGTGATTGCTTCACAGCAGTTATGTTATAAAGCACGAAAAAAAAAACACTCACACCCTGCAGAAGGTGCTGCATTTTGTGTGAAATCAGACGTCAAACACAGACACACCTCCAGCTCTTTATACATCCATGACACAGACAGAGCACTGGAGAGAGACAGAGACAGGGATGTAATTTCATCATTCGAATTTCAGTTTACAGTTTGTTCTCACACCCTGCATACTGTTATTTAGCTGGGGGTAACAAACCCACGACGCAAAGAATGATGAACAGAAACCTTCCCAACACAGCAAAATAATAATATCAAGCATGGAATACTGAGGGTCCCCCACCATGGGTGCATTTCAATAAAAAAAGACATTAAGTTATTTCAATTGTTCGTGTTAATTACAATTTTTGTTAATTTTTGTATGGGAGAAATATGTTCCGTTTTCAAAATTAAAAACAGTTTTGAAACTCTCATCTAGGTCAAATCCCACGCACAGCATGAGACTAAATTCAACTTGTTACCATGAAAACGGAAAAATCCAAAAGACAAAAATCCCTAAATAGTAAAAGGCACCACTTCAGAACATGTTTGTTGTGTGTAGAAAGTTTTATGAAAAGTGTTTTTTAGTTATGCTCCATAAACAAGACGAACAGATGGAGCCTATTTTGTATGCCCCTCCTCTTTTGTGGAGGATGATGATAAGAAGAAAATACAGGCACACAGAGGGTCTCTGCAGATACCACCACAAACTTCTAGTGGGTTGTAAGTGATGACTGAGTGGTGATGCTGATGCTTCAAATACATACAACCATATTTTGACAGAATTCTAATACTTTTGGAAATTTAAACACAAATATTTGCCCTTGCAGATTTGCATATCCTAGCAGAGTGCATTATTGGCCTTGGTTAAGGCATTTGCTCTCTGAGTGTGCTTCTAGTTGTCTGTTTTTCTTGGAGCTGGTTTATACAGCAAACATCCAGCAGTGGTCCTGATGCAGTGGAGGTGAAGTCTCCCCTGTGGCACTGACCTTTGGCTGCCACAGTCCCTGCTATCTGGCCTGCCGCTGCTCCTCTTGTGGTCACTGCACTTCCTCAAGGCTTCGCAGAGTGGATCAACTGTGTGACCACACCAATGTTAGTTAGCTCTGGTTACGTCTATTGTTCCTCCAAGCTCTGTGAGGGTGGAGGAGCCCCCACCCTGCAGACACCGTCAACTCTACCTGGTCCAAAGACACAACTGTGACTGCCAAAGAAGTCTTCTATAGTTTATAAGTGAAACTATGGATCTCCGTCTGCTGTATCAGCACCACTGTTGGCTGTTTGCTTTATTGCAAGAAAGCAGAAATCATCTATGTTAGACTCAAACTGTTAAATCCTAGTCCTTTAGAATTAACTCCACAGATAAACAGTAACATTAAGTTCAAATGGCTTGGTGTAGGAACATCAGGTTAACCAATCAGAGGCAGAGGAGGGAGGGTTTTGACAAGAGAAGCAGTAGAATCCGTAAAAACACGCAACTCCATGACCTTCTCTTTATCTGACAGGTATGCACATGGATACCCCTCCCACCCTCACCCCCCCAGAGCCTATGGTAGTTTCAACATCGCTAAAGGTGAAGGAAAGAAATATTTTCTGACTGGACGCACATTTTGTATGTATGGAATGTTAAATAATTCATACACATGTAAAAGGATTTGTGTAAATCTCAAAGATCTCAGAGATTTGTGTGTCTCAAAGATGCACTGTAAGTTGTGAGTTTGAAAACATATTCAGGCCTGTGCTCAGAAGCTTAAAGCTGCATTGATCAATATTTTATATTACGAATGGGTCACATGGTTAATGTGAAAGGAGTCCATAATGATGAAGGCACAGAGAATCGACCCAACTCTGCAGTTTCTCTCAGCTCTGAGGAGCTTTTTAGTGTCGTTCTGCCCAATGTTGAGATTTCACAGCACACAGCTTCACTCACATGTCCCACTGCTTTTATCAACCGTGTTCCCAGTGGTAGCAGGTAAGTGTTTCCATAGACCAGCTCTGATAAAAACACCTGCTAAGCACCAAACAGCAGACAGATAAAACTCGCATGGTGAACATTTTTTAGCATTTAGCAGCTGAAAGGCCACATAGTTCCCTCAGGAGTAGGTGGAGACCCAAAACAGATTGAAAATTAGACTAATGTTCTCCAGGTGGAAAGAAATACAACTCTAAATAAATATTAATGTGGCTCTGGGACTGCTGGATATGTAAATACTGACACAGATCTCATGCTCTCAGGCCATACATGTCTTTTCACTCACTCTCCATCTTTGCTTCATCTTTTCCAGGTCAGACGGCCAGCGCAGAATGTAACAAGCTTAGGGAAATGTCACGGACTGTAAACGCAACAGTGGTCGCTTCTTTGAACCACAAGCATGCAAGATAATTCACTGGGAAGTGAATTCTGGTGGAGGAGTCAATGATTTTGTGACAATGAGCATAAGTAGGATGAATGATAAAGATGGGCTGCACTATGTGGATGGATTTTTCAGATCCCTTAGTAAAAGCAGTAAAATCACACTGTGAAAACATGCAATCATCAGCAAAATGTATTTAAATTATGAAAGGTAAAAGTACTCATTGTGCAGTAAAATGTTCCGTGTCAGTGTTTTACTATTATATTTGATGTTTTTGGATTAATATTAATGCTGCATTCATGTGTATGTTGCATTTTATGCTGTAGATGTTTAACGTTGGGCTAAATTTAGCAAGTTTTTCTGCTATAGTCTGAACTGAAGGGTATAAAAAAAACTGTAATCTAAACAATAATTAGTAACTAATGCTGTCAGTCAAATGTGAAGTAAAAAGTAGCCTGTAATATCCGCCTCTGAGATGTAGTAGAAAAGAGAAATACTCCAGTTTAGTACTGGTACTTGAGTAAATGTACTCATTTTTGTCTAATTCCATTACATTTTCAGGTGTTACTCAGGGGTAAGATTAGTGACAAGCAGTTTTAGACCCACACCGACCCCAGATAAACCCCTCTCCCAACTAAAGTTATAATTTACAATGTTTCCACAAACCAAACCTGTCAAATATCCTTGAGCACAGAGAAACACACAGATGCATCATTTTTACAAAGCTTGTAAAATAAAGCTTCAACAGAATTTACAGCTACGTGTGATCTTAAAAATGTACAATATCGGAACATTTATTAGGCATTCTTATGACATTGTTTAGTTATAAATGTCTCTGTCATTGTCATGCAACCCATTCTGTCTTCATTATAAGGGAAATAGAGAGTGGGGTGATGTGATATTAAAAAGAACATGTGCTGAATGAAAACTTACCCTTAGAGCAAAAATACAGAAACAACCTGTAGACCTCAGGAAAACAGCCTCATAGACGGAAAAATGCATGTTCTGAGAATAACAGTAATAGACTGCTGCTTATTTTCTGTATTCTACTTTATCTAAAGTACCTCCTGGTGTTATTCATACACATGAATCCACAGTGTACAAAACCATAATTATAGTGCATTCAGGATTAGGTGGAATCCTCTCTTTTCATAATTCCCCATAGAAGAATGATCTCATTCAAACAGTGTATTTTCCCCTTCAAGGCATCATTACATCAATTCTACTCATATGAAACCACATTTAATTTGTTATGATGCAGTTGGCAAACCCCAGTTAAAATGTGTTTAATTTAGCACCTCATTACACCAGTGAGCAACCTCACAGCTGACAGCTGGATTACAAGCCAACACCGAAACCTGGTCTAACATTCTTCATGTCGTCTGCAGTATAAGACGCTTGATTCTTCAATGTGTTCTTCACTTTATTTCTAGTGGGCTCAGAATATCTGATACACACACCAGCGAGCCACAATGAAAAATGTGTTTTTGCTCTTTAGATTTATGTGCATCTACATCTGTCTTAGAGGTCTTGAACGGACACTGTAGACACATTTAACACCTTTACATATGAGTGCTGAAAGAGGAAGTATCCATTTATCAGGGGTCAGGTCAGTGGATTTACAAATCCTTCAACGGTGACGCTGTGACCCTCCCTTATCTGCCTCTGATTGGCTTGGCATGACGATGACATTTCTCACGTAGCCCCTTACTGAAAAACAGAAAGTGTTTGCTGTTCTGCTCAGTTGGTAGAGCATGCGGCCCATGTACTGAGGCTGAAAGTCCTCTAACGGCGGCCGTGGGCTCGATTCTGCCCGTGGCCATTTGCCTCATGTCTTCCCCCTTGCTCTCTCCCACACTTCCTGTGACTACCTAAAGCTATCCTAACTGCAAGGAAGACTGGGAAAAAAACAAAAAACATCCCAAAAACATAACTTAAAAAAGTTAGTTTTCTCACAGCATAGGTAGAAACCCTGCAGAGGGTTTCGTATTTGCCCCAAATTGTTAACCGTACCACTTTTTATAATTTGATGTCAAGTGTGTGAAATAATAGTCATGACTCGACAATAATAAAACCAGATCTCCCCTTTCACTGATCAATGGGTAGACTGGTGTCGATTCATCTGATCTGTTCATGAATATATTTGCACAGCATCACACTCTACTCAACTATTCTCCGTCTCAACCACTGTCTCTATGTACCAGAGCCATAACACGAAGTTCACAACTAGACCCTAATGTAATGCAGGAGTTCACAAAGTGAGGGTCACGAGACACCAATGGTGGGGGTCAGGAGATGATTTCCAGAAATCAAATTAAATTCAAAAAGTATTAGAAATAGTCTATTTTAGCCATAATTCTTACTTAGTCATTAAATTTAAAATAAAACCATGAAAATACAAATATATGTTATGTGTTCTGATAAGCCTATCAGTGCGTGTGCACTTAATGTTTGCATGCTTCAACCACCTCCAGGGATAGTGGGGGTCATGAGTCTCTGGCACCATTATTTTGGGGGTCGGTGGTGAAAATCTTGGGAACCCCTTCCATAACACAAGTTTAAAGACAAACGTGCTGAATTCCATCGAGAAAAGCCTTCCAGCTGAGCTGATTTATTTTGAACATATCCCAATGCTACAAACAGCAAAAAACTTCTGATTATGTGAGAAATAAATTCTTCATGCCAAGCCAATCAGAGGCCGAGTAAGGCGGGTCATGGTGTCGCCATAGTAGGATTCGCAAATTTGCAGGTCTCGATGGCAGCAGGCTAAGGAGGGTATTCCAGGTGTCCTTCTCTCAAGTAATGCTTTCCATCTCATCCTGTCCTCGTCCAGATCAGATATTTGACTCCTCCTGCTCGTTCTGGGTCTACTACAGGGTCTCCTCCAGGTGGACGTGTCCAAAAACCTCCAAAGGGAAGTGCCCAGGAGAAATCCTACTCAGTGGCCCAAACCCCAGGAACTGGTTCTTCATGTCTCAAAGGAGAGGCAGCTCTGACCTGAAGCTTTCTCTGGATGTCCAAGCTCCTCACCCTATCTCTACAGCTCCCCACTATGGATGAGGCTGATTTTTGCTTTTTGTATCTGCGATCTCATTCTTTCGGTCACCACGTCAATACTGTACAACGTCTGCATTACTGCAATGCTGCTCTAAGTATCAGCAATATTAGCATCAGGAAGTATTGGTTAGCTATTAAATTCCTCTCCACAACAGCATGGTGTCTCACACTTCACTAATGAGACATTTGAATATACCATTCAGTCAAGTGAAAGCACTTCAGGCCTTCTTAGTGGAAGGAGCATGTGTAGCTTCAGCTGCTGGAGACAGAAAAAAGATTTTTGTCTGAGTTTTTGAAATCCTTGCGCTGTTTGCCTTCCTCTAGATCAAAATGTCAGCGCTTAAATGTGCATCCTCTCCAAGCTGACTGCAAGACAGACTGTTAAAGATGCTTGGGGATGATACATGGCCTCCAGCCCAGCCCTCAAATCCCGCTTCACACACACACATACACACACTCACAGATTTAAAGTGAAGAGTAACATTTTTCAAAGCAACTGTATATGAAGGATCCCAGCTTAAGGCAAAGAGGGGACTCATAAGTAATTCACCATGCAGTCGGTGTCTGTTACTCAGCTGCACGACCTCCAAAGGCTCAGAGGAACCACACCACCTAACTGCATCAACTCCCCGAACATGGCTACTCTGCAACTTCAGGATTCCTGTAGTGTGTGACAAATTGTGTCAGCACAGTACTCTGGCGAAGCATTTTCCATGCATAATTCATCCTCAAGCCTACATTCCACATGGACATTTTCAAATCCCTTTGAAGTTAATTCCCTCTTCGTGATAAACAGCCTCGCTCACCTCAGATGTGTCGCAGCTTATGGTTGTCTGGTACAGTATGTGTTAGATGAAGTCACCTGTCTGAAGCTATTCTACTATGAAATACTGGAGAGCTGCAGAGATTTACATCTACTAATCCACAGTGCCCTAAAGCTTTGAGTACGTTGGTGGGTTTGTACATTCAGGAAAAATTCAAGGATATTTTAACCATTTCCGATGATGAATTAGTGGGGGAAGTCTCAAAGGATGCTAAAGCTGGTTTCTGCTGCACAAAAAAAATGACTTGAACTGCTTGCAAAAGGAAAGAAGAAAAAAGGTTTTTTATAACTCACTGTCTTTAAGGCTCCGTTCACACTGCAGGAAAAATGTGGCCCAGGTTTGATTTTTTCTTATATGTGACTTTTTCATGGCAATTGAAAACATTGCAGTATTGCAGCATAACTTTGAGCCGATGGCTACTTCTAGTTGACAAATGAAAAATGTATAGAAGATAGATTATTTCCTACAGATTTACCAGAACTGATGATCGACCCCCTGCAGAAGGACCAAATGACATCCTTTGTGATTGAAGTAATCAGTGTGATTTTATTTAGGGGCAATGACAGGAATATGACTCCCATCGATCGCACCAGCTGACTGAGGGAAACCCCACATCATTCAGAGGCCATGTATGACCTCCTGAAATTCATCTCCTTTGGGCAATTTAATGTAAATAGGCATAAGGACATGGTGCACGGCCTTGCAAAATTCTTGGACAATCAAGCAAACGGATGACTTTGCAATGCCAAACAAGTTAATCAACGTGCGGTAACATGCATGTGTTGCAACCCAATACAACCCAATACCACCCAACAGCTACGCTCTTTTTCAGGGAGACTGGTCGCCTGAGCTGAGTATGACGGTGTGCTGCATGTGACTTCTTTGTTATTGTTCTTTGCTGATCATGTGCGAACTGAAAACATAGAAGACTAAAACAGGGATGGGGAAACAAAAGGGCAAAAAAGACAATACGAAAAGGCGACAGGAAGTAGAAATCATAAAACACAGCATGGAAATAAACTTTCAAAATAAAAGAGGAAACAGTAACGCAAAACCATAACAATAAATAACCACAGCACCATGGCACATGAGTTAGCACACTGGGACAATAATTAATACTCTAAAAGTGTTGACTGGTACAAAAGCATATTACATTATAATTCATACAATTATTATTTTACACATATTACATATATGATATGTTAAACCTATTACATTAGACATGAAACTAGTTTTAGGAAACTAAAAAATTATATGAATGAAAAATTAGGCACTGACAGAGAAGTTAACCAGCTTTTAAATTATTATCAAGCATTTATTTTATTCCCAAGTGGTTGACTGTCTGTTGGCACCAGCCTCAGAAAAATTAAGATAGTCTTTAAAAGTCCACATCGAGACATTTTCAAACCACAAAATGCTGACGTTTATAAATATGTCAAGAAATATGAAAGAATATTAACACCGGTCTTGATATATTTCATCAAAGTACAGTCATATATTTAGTTAATAGCTCAAAAAACAATCCAAAAGTTGAGATATTTCACTCTGGGCTAAACTTGACTGACACGTCACCAGTTCAGCTGTAAACGAGAAGCTAACATAAAATCAGTGACCTTGTCACTGATTTTATGGGGGACCATTGGGTGTAGGGAAATTGTAGTGACGGGGCATTTTATGTGTAAGGTGGTCACTGTCATGGAATGCTGTGGCGCAAACCCTGTGCATCAATATTTTACATATACGATATGAACTGCCCTTCTTCAACAACGAACGAGAGATGACTTCCAACATAAAGCAAAGAAAATGAATATGTCATTACCCTCTGGTGAATGGCAGGGAATTAAATGTGTTGACATCTCATCTAGTATCAATTTCAGCAGACCACAGGGAGAATATCAGCAGAAGACAAATGGAGACGGAGAAGAGAAAGCAGGAGAACTGACAAGTGCTTGCCCCACTTGGAGGTTGACAAAGGCCTTCTCTGCAGCCAACTGGGTCCCTGACTTATCTCTGTGCCTCAGGGAAATAATCAAGGGCTTGGTGATTTGGCTGAATAATAAAGCTTTTAAATGTGTCTCTTTTGTGTTGCTTCCTTTGTCCTCCGTCCCACCTAGGCACACGTGATGGTTACCATTCCTGAGAGGTCTTGTTATCAATACCTGCCTACCTCACACACATAAAGTGGTTTGTAAAATCCCTCAGCTGAGCAGCTAATGGGCGCTGTGTGTAAAAATGGCCAGGCACTTTGCAGAGCTCTGGCTGTGCATTGTTGTAATTCACAGAGCCATTACATGAGAGAGGAACACTGAAAATATGGGCAAAGAAAAGCCTCAGCATTGGCTGTTTTCTGCTTCAGCTCACAATGCACAGCATATGCTCAATATTTAGCTTCACAACCACAGGTACTCCAAATAATTTCCCAGAGCTCTCCATTGATGGGATCATTTCAAAAACATGATTTTCCTAAGCTTCATTTATTCTCTTTCCATCGTCTATGTCAGATGAGGCTGTTGAAGATCAGTATTCAGTAACTCACAGGGACTGGATAGATAATTTGTCTGTTAAATACTTGCAGTTGGCTGCACAGTGTTCATCATGTGCTGTGATGCTTTATACCAGAGAATTAGTGGAGGATTAAACTGAGGGTCGAATGAGTCATTCATAATGAATGATGCGTATTCTTGATACAGAATGGCTTGTAAAAAGTATTTTTTTTTTAAATACACTTTCTTCTGTGAAATAAGCATGTGGCCCCCTGACCCTCAAAGAACAGAAACCGAGAACTGCCAAGAATCGGAATCGTTAAAATCCAAATGATGCCCATCCCTAATTTTTTTCATTGGTCAATCCTCATAGGTATATGTCAAATTGCATCTACTTAATGGTCCAACTTGTGGGAATAAGACATTCTTCTGAAAGTAAATTAAACAAAAGTGGAAAATCTGAAAAAAATGCCAAGTCCTCATAAATCTATGGACAGTCCCTATCAACTTTGGGATGCCCTTATCAATCAAGATATACATTTTGATGTTTTTTTAAATCCAAAAGTTACCCTCAATCAGCTGATAAAGTGGTAGATATAAAGTAGTAAACACAGACAGGTTCCATGTGAAATGAGCTAAGTTGCTGTGGTGCCTGGAAACCCCAGAACCACTATGACTTCTGTTCATACTGTAGGATTCAGTGTGTGATGCCAAAGCTGAAAATGTGTCCACTATGTGGGGAAGAGGGAAGGTTGAGGTGATGGGAGAGGATAACAGTACCGAATCACGAAAGTGAAGTTTACCTCCAATCACAGGCGTGGCGTTAACATCGTCCTTTGTATGACGACCTATCGGTCACATTAACTACATATTAAGGTTGACCAACCCATAACATACATTAACCTTAGTTTATGTGCCGTTTTAATGATCTCACTCTTGTCTTCATTAAACCCTGAATGCCGTGTGCAGATGGTGTAAAAGGAGAGAGTTTTAAAAACATTCATATTGAACATAATAAAACAATATCATTGAATATAATTAGGAGTTTTACAAAAAGGGTTACTTTGTAAATGAGTCCATTGACACACGTCGGGCAACAGGCAAAACAATGCATCAGCTTCAAATCTAAAAGCTGCCAAACAAAAAAATTATAATAATAATTGCAGTGAAAACACAAAACAAAAAGAATAGATTGCAATTTAATTCATGTAGTCCTCCATGTACCCATGATTCATTAAAAATCACAGTAGTTTAATTACGTCCTCTAAAATAAGTTACTTTTGTCTGTGACAGCCTTGTTGGAAATTCTGACACAAACTGGATTTCAGATGGGACTAAGTATATTTTTTGATTTGCCAAGGATGCCCAAATGGACATGATGTTACCATGTCTCAATAACCCCTATTTAATTTACCCCCAAAGACTGTAGCTGCACAGCAGCTGCACCAGTGTTTGCACATGTACGGTTAATAAATGCTGCTATGTTCCTTTTGAATACAGGAAACATGGCGTTTGAATTGCAATGAGAGAAACTGTCAAGGATAATTTGAGCGTCTTCTGTCATGCATTAGGGATGTAGTCATTTGTATGCGCATGTTTTACTTGTGTGAATGTGTTAAACAGAAGAGAATAATCATGCTGGTGGTGGTGGCGATTTGTGGCAGGTAGGATGGAGCCTCGAGGGGCTGATGGCTCCCCAGGCTAACATCTCACATCGACTATCATGCCTGAGAGAACAGTAAAGGAAGACTGTGGATAGACCTGTCAGTGACTCCCAAAGGACCTCTCCACTGTGGAAAATAAGGTTTATTTTCATAACCATGAAGCCATTAGTCCTCGTTTAACTAATCTGTGGACACAGATTCACCTTTAAAGACCAAAGAATTTTCTTTCCAGTGAAACAATAAGGATTGTCTCAGCAAAAAGGTCACAAATAAACTGCATGTAAACTGGGCACAGAGTGAATAATCAAATGCAGAGCAGCAATTGTGGAGAAATGTCATGCAGCTGAACTGAAGTGAAGAATCCATAAGCCTGCTTCAGGCGTGTTTCTAAAAGGGGCATGTGTGACGTGTACGAATCGGGTGTTCAAACGGACAGATGAGAGCATATTCACTCATTCTGTTTGTGGTCATGAAGAGGAGACACGCGGCACTACAGGGGAGAATCAGTTAGAAGTGCATCCAGCCTCTGGTATTACAATAGCACATCCTGTTTCACGTCTCTTGGACAGAACCACCGGGATAAACATAATAAATCCTGCTCCTCCTGTCAGACAATTCTACCAGCCATGTTCTCCTGGCGAGGCAGAGGATGCAGCATGAGTCAGACTACAGCACCCTACACACATTCATGTCATCTCCCCGGTTACATCACCATATTGAGTTACAGTGGCACCATAAAAGGAAACTCAATGTCTGTTTTTTTTTTTTTTAGCTAAGCTAGCACTATGGCTCTCAGCATGACAATGATGGTCAGTCAGATGGCCCAACACTTTGGTCCTGGACTGAAATATCTCAATTAATTATGGATTGAGTGACATGGAATTCTGATTTACTGACTTTTATTTTGCAGTTCAGCAAAAGTGTTGAGGACCCAAATGCAGTCCAGTGGTTTAATAACCAAAAAAAAAAATCCAAACTCAAACAGGAAAACAGTCAAAAAGGTCACAGCATAACTGAAAGTCCATAAACAAGAAAATCCAACAAGTAACAAAATAACCGAAGCCAGAAACTCCAAGACTAAATCCAAAATACAGACAAATGTATGTGTCCCAAATCTCATACTTCCATTCTCAAACTGGCCAGTTTGAGTGTATAAGTGCATTCACACTACTAAGTATGCCAAAATGCAGTATACTATAAGTACACGGATGGCACACTCAAAACGACCCATGGATTGAGTGTGGAACGATGGACACTTCTCACCCTCAATGATCACCATCTTTGTGTAGCGGGAAGGGGAGGGGCTTACGAGACTTATCAAGCTTGTGAAATTATGGCCGAAGACACGACGGTTACAGCGGAGGATGAAACGTGGAGACAATCAGTGGATGGAAGATGAAGAGAGAAAACTTAAAGGCGTAGACTCAAGGAAACTACAATGAGAAACTAACATACAGACAGGGCAAACATAGACACACAGAGTGAGAGGGAATGAACTACAACTTAATTTAACACTGAAACAGAGACAGGAGAACCAAAAGGTTAAGAAAAGAAAAAAAAGATCCGAAGAAAATACAGGAAGTGCAAAGCAAAAAAACACGGCATCTTTTGGCATCACAGAAATAGACTTTTAAAATAAAAACAGGAAATGGCAACCTAAATACTGAACCATGACACTTTTCCTCTTATATCATCATAAGCTTGATATTTTTGTTTTTTACTGAAATGCCTCAACAACTATGTGACGCACTACCATCGATTTTTGATATACAAATCCATGGTGCCCAGAGGATGAAACCTAATAATCCAAGTAAATGCCAGGCTATTGAAAGCAAAATTTATCAAAACTGACATCGCTAATGGTGGTGCAGTGGGTAGTGCTGTTGCCACACAGCAAGAAGGTCCTGGGCTCAAATCCACCTGAGGACCTGGGACTTTTCTGTGTGGAGCTTGCATTTTCTCCCTGTCTGCGTGAGTTATCTCCTGGTTCTCCAGCTTCCTCCCACCACCAAAAACATGATATATAGATGAATTGGTGACTCTAAATTGACCATAGACGTGAGTGTGAGTGAGAATAGTTGTTTGTCTTTCCATGTGGCCCTGCGATGAACTGGCATCCGTCCAGGGTGAACCCTACCTCCCACCCAAAGTCAGCTGGGATAGGCTTCATTACAGAAATGAATGAATGACATTGCTAATCACAATATCCAGCCATTGATCTGTTTGCTTTCACACCACAAACCAGCTGTAGCGACGCCCTGTGACAACAAGAGCGTTGATTGTTTGTTACATACCAGGGTTTGATTGACAGATTTCACAGCATCCCAAATGATTTGAAATGACCAGGCAATCGCACCATGGTTGGTTTTGACCGATCCAAACAGATAAGATATGACAGCATCTTAAGTATAGCCTCACAAAATAAAAAAAGTGCTTTGTACTGTAAGCACTGGGAGATCACAGCAAGATAAAGTGGCTGCAATATTTAAGTCTTGATTTAGAGGCATGGATTTGCATGAACAGATTGGACACAGCATGAATTTATGGTCAGATTGGCCAGATGTCTGGAGAAATTAATTATATATGATTTACCATTTCCTGAATGTCTTTCTAAGTGAGTCGTTCACTGTCACAATATTCCGTAGCATAAATCTTACATGTGGATGGCAATGAGTCGATGCATTCGATTGAGAGCAAAAAGTGGGTTTTTCAGAAATAAGGTTTTCATTGTCAGTGTTGTGGATCTGACAGACACAGTCGAGGTTCAAGTGGTCAAAGGTCACCTATTCCTCCATTCAGCAAACCAAAAGTCTCAGAGGAATGGTTATCTCCAGGTATTTCCCATCGTCTACATAGTTAGACGGGCTCATGGAATAAGTCCTTCCACTGCTGTGTCAAATATACAACAGATTCCTATTCTTCAGCAGGGAGGTTATAACCGTCCCTGCAGCCCATTAGCATTGTTGCATGTTAGGCCGACCTGATGATGTACAATGAATAGACTCACATGTAGTGGCCTTTGATGGATAGCTATTCTGGGAAGTGGTGATGGCACAATAATTAGACTGTCAGCTTGAGTTGACCTATCGATAGCTGCAGAGTCTGAATGCACTGCAGAGCTGCTTGTATTAAGATGCAGTTTGTCTTGTATTCAGCTTCAAACTGATACATTAAACAAGATGCAGTGTGAGTTTAAAACGATTCAAATTAAAGTGAAATGTTAAGTAAATGTGTCTAAGAAGGAGGGAGACAATATGCCTTACATTCTGGTGGCTATTTATAAATATTCATCAACAAATGAAGGTGGTTCAGTTTCAAATAAAGTGTCTGATTCTCGTCTTTATGCCCATGAAATATACGTTTTGTGTTGCAATAGATGTCATTAACAACTGCTGATTCCGTGAGAGGTGTGTACTGGTTCATCCATCGCCTCACAAAGTCATGCATGTTATTAAAAAAGGACACATAAGGGTAGCTTATTGAAAAGAGGAAGCAGCGCAGCACTTTGACCAGCAGACATTGTCACATTATTGTCCATTTAAAACAGGGCTGAGCCCAGTGGAACAGGCCTCACCAGAGAATACGTGTGAATCAGGAGATGTCTTTGCTTATTTTCCAATGTTTTTGGACCATTATCACAAACCAGGGAAAAAAAAGACTAATTCTCTGAAGGACCCTAAGTTTGCAAAATAAAAACAACTTCAATTCACTCACTGTTTCTCCACCGTCCTTGTAATAATGCTTCCAATTGAACTCACAAAATGGCTTAAAGCCCAGATGGAGACGTAAATCCACTGATTTACTTCTCCATTAATCCCATTTATTTACTTCTCCAACTGGGCTTGTTGCCATGTTTACAATGCATGCCTTATTCCACTTCTCCGACACTGTTTGGGAAAGAAATTTTGGAAAATGAAATATCATTAACTGGCAAACCTCAAAACAGAAGTTGTTAGCAGCTCTATGAGCAACATTAGCTTCCGTCTGTTAGCTCCTGAAAGAGGTCACAGACACACGAGAATCAAAGGTCATGTCAGTGTTTGTGGCTCATCAGTCACTTTGTAGGGTTAAGACTGGTGTTGGCACCTGGGATGAAACATTCCTTAAGTACATTTTTAGTTGCCTGATGGATTCTATCGGTCCTGAATAGAGGATGTGAGCTACCTGTCACGATAATCCTCACCTTCTCCTTCATCCTATCTGTAAAACAGTTGAGTTATGGGCTTTAGGGGTTTGCAAAATATTTTCCATTGACACAATCCTAGAAAATGTATTCTTAGATATACAGGTCTGTCGACGATACCAGGCAGGAAGGTGAAAACAATACTTTTATACATTACTTCTAAAATCTGCTGACTAAAAGCAAGGCCTCTGGCTTTTTCATAGAAGATACAGTCGTTGTGAGCGTCTCCTGAAAATATACTTTTTACAGAAACTCACCTGGGAGTCCAGAACTGTTCTGAGGTATTGAAAGTTTTCTACTGTTTCAAAAAGTTGTCTGTCAAGTGAAACTGGAAACTAGTTCAGTCAGGACCACTTAAGTCAAAATAGAGCTTTATTAATATTTGCAGTCATTTATATTTTGTGGTATGGTTCTGTTCTGGGATCTCCCTGCACAGAAAGCTGGAGGCAGGTAGAGCACACCTTCCTGCCCCTCCATCAGCCTTCATGGGAAGGCTAAAGCAGGGAGAGACGCTACAGAGACCCATTCAGAATAGAGCCAGCATCAGTGACAACAAAAGATACTGATTAAGTCAGACACAACATGAAAAGGAGGAGCTAGGATGGAGGTGGGTTGCAGAACAAGAGCAGGCAGTCTAAAGCAGCTTAAATAACGCACCCTGCATGAAATCTGTCAATTGGAAGCTTAGAAGCAATCGGCTGAGCTATCAGCTGATTGTGGGCTGGCTTACAGATTAGCTGCTGTCAGCTGATGTAGCTGAGAATGACAGTTGAGCTTGACTTCTGTGGCCTGCCTGAACTAAAGCTATGCTCCCTTTTAGTGGAGGGTGACTGAGCCAATCTATGTGGCCATCACATGTCATGCCTTTAAAATGAAATGCATCAGTGTAGATGGTGGAGGAGATGAAGGAGCAGTGGAGGAACTATGTGAGATCCCTGTGAGGGGGCTGGGAGTGTCAGAATGAAGTGTGTCGAATCCATTTTTTTGAATTTGAGATGGTGGCATGTTTACGGTTAAACTGGGTGTTCAGATGCTCTTTAAGTATCCGACATGTAGAAAACTAAGATTTTTGAAGAACTGCATCAAAGAAACATGACCCCAGTATCACCATAGCCATTATCCGAGGCTGAGTCCAAGTCAGGGAGGTGCTGATCTCAGAAACTCACCTGTATGTCTTTCTTCCTACCAAATAAACTCATATCAGCTCAGCCTGTAACGTTTAGCCTTCTATTCTGAGCCTGTTAGTAAAACGACTGAAGAGGAATCCTGCTAACACTTGAAAATACGGCATATTATGACTGGTAATAGTCGCAATCCACATTCACTATGTCAGGTCAATGGAGGGAGACAGAGGCCACTCCAGCATCAGACTTCTAATGGGGTCCTTCTCTTTCCCCAGTTAACACTGACCAGTCAAACCAGCCTTGCATCTCTTAGCTTGTCTGCCCTCCTCTCCTCTTTGGCTATTTTTATCTTTGCAAGCCAAGTTTACTGTGACACTCCAACCAAGTCAAAAAGAGAGATGCTGCAGTTGGTTATGTGTATACTTCAGGTCTTCAAGATGAGCAGGACAACACACAACTGTATGGGTGACGCTATGTCTTAGAGCAAAATCAAGTGAGTAAATCCTGGCTGGATTAGGTTAGAGTTTTACTGCTTTGGATGCCAGGAGTATCTGAGAGGGTTCAAGCATCAGTGTTGTTGAACTAATGCAGCCGGCTCAGTAGAGGAGAATCGATCACCCTCTCATTAGTTCCCCTGTCATGAATGGGTCATTTGTTCTCCCCCGGAGTCATAAATGAATTCCATCATTGTTTTTTTGCCCTTAGTTCAAAGAAGGGTCTTATATTCAAACAAGTTGGGTGTGTTTAAAAAAAAAAATAATTAATAATAATTTTTTTTAATAAGAAAAAAAAAATCCAAACCTTTAAACCTACATTAAATACTTGTTTTGGCCACTAGAGGTCATTGCAGCGAGCTATAAACACAATTATCATTGAATACAGCATTACAAATAGAAAAAGGTCATGTTATGTGGGTGTGTGTCCTACAAGGGAGAGCAATTTAATTCAAAATGATCAGAAATGTGTTGCAAATTTTACAATCATAACATGACCAACCAACACATGTGCATTTTAGTGCTGGTGGAAAGCTGGGACATCTGGGCTTTTGGTGAATTTGTGTGTGATTTCAAAGTGGTAAGGCGTCTTTCTAAATAGACAGAAAAGCTCATTGATTAGAACACATACATTTACTCCATAGAGCAGCCTATAAATGTGGTTTAAAAAAAGTGATCATGACTTGTGCTCATGATGGTGCAAGACGTAAACATTAATCCTTCTGGACTGAGCAGTAATGTTAGCTTTTCTTTCATCCATGAGTAGATGTTCACTTCATTCTGATACAGTCCTGGCAACTCAAACCCAAACTGGATAAATGGAGCGACAGATAAAAGAATGATTCGTTTATGTCAGTGAGTCATAACTTTCACTTTGGTACAGCAGTTTAGGTTTTAAAACAACTGATTACTTTGATTTATGTGTACATTTCTGTAAATAAATGTTCATTCCATTTCAAAAACTGATGTCCATCAAATAGTACCACTACGTACAGCTGTCATTTAAAGTTTTTCAAGCCCTGAAAGCTTAGAATACAGATGTAAGGAGATCAATATGATGCTGAAACACTACAATCACCATCTAAAGGGTTAAGCTTACTTGCTGTTATCTGACACAAGAAAACTTTAATAGAATGAACTGACAAATTACGATTTAACGTTAGTTTAACTAGAGAAAGACTTAAAACTGTGAGAAGTCAAGACTCCACTATTCGTTTTTAATATTTAATCAAAGAGTTTTCCTCTACAAAACCATCTGCTACAAACAATCAGCTTGGAGCCAACCGAGAGCTAAAATCTTTAGAACCAGGTCAAATCACAGAATAAATGTTAACTGACGAGTTGACCCTGTTTGTAGTTGTTAAAAAAACAGTGAAGCCTTTATTCTCTCTGTGTGAACTGGCATTAAGCAAATGACCTAAATAGACCTGAGGCACCGTCGTGGGCTATGTGGATGAAATCAGGCTGGTTGGAATGGAGGTGGGGGTTTGGGGCTCACGTGTATCCTGAACTCCCTGCTAGAGCTCTGCTCTTCTTCGGGTGTGTGTGTGTGACAGGATGACGATATTTGCATGGAAACCCAGTGGCTCCAACAAGGCGGTGCAGGCATCCGTGACTAAAGCAGGGGGCTGTTAAACGGCACGTCACTTCTCGATGCCAGCGTCCCTGTGGACGTGTGCAGTCACAAACTGGCCAACAGGGGGAATTAATTCCAGGGCATGTACCGTGTAAGCCACATAAATTCATACCTACTGCCCAGGGCCCATGCAAAACCACACACAGTTTGCAGCCCACTTATATTGATGCTTCAATACAATTATGGAATAGATAAGTAGGCATGGGACTGTAACTTGAGTCGAGGCCGAACACTTCACATGTTTCAAGTTTGAAGGACATGATTCACCCTGAAATCACCAAACAGCATCCAGGTTGCTGCTAGCTGTGTTTTGAGTAACCACAACCAACACCATCATTTTAGTGAACATTTAACTGTTTTAAAATTATTAAGCCTTTGCTTATCTTAGAAAAAAGGGCTGTTTCCTGGTACCATAATTTTTACCATAATAATTTAACACTGAATTGTTTCACTGATGTAATTTGACGGCAGAGAAAACACAGTGGCTGTGATGGATCCATGTCAGATACTGTATGTTCATGCTGGAATGCAGTTTAATTCTTTTGCATGAAATTCTGACATATTTTGTGCCAAAGATGAAGTGCAGCATTAGTTGCTGCAGCGTTAATAGCGGTATGACTCACTCACTTGTTTTGGTGCTTTGAGCCCTGCAGATGTGCATGGTACTGTGCCACAGAGTTCAGTGTGACGGTGCAGACATCACAGGTATAGCTCCGTTTCAGACCTGCAATCAAACAGAAACACGTATTTAAGGAACAAATATTAGACAAATATTAACAATTAGATCTCAAAAACACTCAAAACTCCTTTTCACTCCAAAAAGTTAAATGGAAGTTAGTTCTTAAGTTTTTGCATCCAACTAATGATTTTTAACCGCCTGTCATTTGCAGGGTCGTGGAGGGGCTGGAGCCTATCCCAGCTGATAGGGTTGCCAGTTCATCACAGGTCAGTCACAGAGAGAGAAAGGCACCCATTTACACCACTTCACCAATGTCGCATGTTTTTGGACCGTGGGAGGAAGCCAGAGCATCCATAGGAAACCCAGGCAGACACGAGTGGGAGATGCAAACTCTACGCAGAAAGGCCTCAGGTCTGGATTCGAACCTACAACCTTAGAGCTGTGAGGTGACAATGCAAACCACGGATGTAACCAATGTGCTGCCCTTTTGTATTGACAAAGTCTACGTCTCACTATATTAAAGAAAGTGCAAAAAATTCCTGGATCTCTCCTCTTATCTGGACCCTCAACAAAATCTCATGTGTTGCTGTCTGATCCATGAGCCATTCTTTTATTAAGTTTCTTGAAAATCTCCATAAACCTGCGGACAAACTAACCAACAAACATGACAGAGACCTTGTACCTGAGTACCTGAGACCTTGAGGTGTCTTATTTATTTAGAATCAACAAAATGTAATAAGCTGTCTAATGTCTTAAGAATCATACATGAACAATGCCCTGTCTGTGATTGTGGTTGTACTGAGCTGTAGTTTACTGTTGCTGCTTATCACGATGTAATCGCTGTCATGTTGTACTAATCTTATTGTGATATGAAAAACGGCCATCTTCATTGGCTCACTCTCACAATCGAGTTAGCTCTTCCATAAATATGCCTCAGAGCCAAAGGCCAAGAGAAAATAAATGTTGCCCTGAACTCATTGAATCACATTTCCATATCCTCCTCAATCAAGCCCCCCCACCCTCACCCCCATACATGATCATTTACTCTGAATCATTTCTGAGGAATGAGCTGCTCGATCTTAGAAGGTGTAGAAGCAGTTGACATTGACGTTAGGAAAAAACTTTCTTCCCCAGAAGTTGATGTCAGATGTTTACTTCTAACATTTTTTATGGAAGGAAATATTGCACATAGAGAGGGAAGCAAATCTCCCTCTTTCACTTTCCTCCTGATAAGCTGCACAATAACCATTCTGTCAATCGGCTGCCATCAGGACTGAGATTTCAATTTCACGCAGTCGTCCCCAGACGCAGTCACGAGCTGACATTAGAGCTCTGCAGCAGGCAGCGGGGGTCTGCTCTGCAGTGGCCCTTTGACAGCTTGCTTCTCAAACAATTTTTGAAAGGGTGACAGATGATACATCCATCACTGTCAGCCACCTGCGGCCCCTTGTCTCTGTGCTACTCTGCATGAGCAATGAAGCAGCGGGGCCTCAGGGTCTTCACAGTGCTTCCCCTCTATCACATACTCCCTACTTTCTGACATATCACCTGTGAGAGAGCTCAGGTACGGTGGCTGACAGGGGCAAACGTGCTGCAAAAGCCACAACACATTAGGAAAGACGTGCTGCAAAAGCCACAACACAACTAAAGTGTTTCTGGACGACGCACTTGTTTCATTTATTAAACTCAATAAAAAAATAATAATTCAAAAACAGCGAATATTATAATCGCTAAATAATGAGGAACGTTACCATAACACATAACGTATGGATTTATTGAATCATCTGATATTAAGAGAAACACTCCAGCTTTACAAGCACCACTGGAAAGATAATAAAACACAATTCAATGTTATTTAAAGCTCATGGAAGATGGTAACAGCAAGCCAGTCTGTACCTGGCACAATAAGCCACAGATTGGGCTGCTAATTTGAGTTATTTCATTTGTGCCGGAGTAAATCTCTCATTGTCTCTCGGCCAATTGAGACCTATTGCCTGAGCCGCTGGGAGGGAACATGCTGGCGGTATGATGGATCGGCGGTGCAGTCCTCCATGTGGACTGTTTATGAGCAGCAAAAAGGTGGTGCAGGTCCAGGGTTCATGCTAAATTAACCAGCAGCCATCTGCCCCACTCAGATGGTGCACGTTCAGTTCACTCCCTCTCCGATCGCTGCATGGCGCTGGGGCTGAAGGAGCATATGCTAAATCTGAAATTGGATGACACACATTTTTTTTTGCAACTGTGGGACGTGTTCTAATGGATGTCTATGTGAAATAAACTTTCAGAATGAAATCAGAAAGTGTTTTCAATCTCCTGAAGCAATAAAACAAGCACGCTCACCAAATCACGGATAAGATTGGTGTCTGGAATTGGACAAAGTTTGGAAATGGGAAGGTAGAGATCCAATACCTTGATGGGAACGGGCACTAGCTGGAAACAAATGGCTGGCCTTCTGCTGGTCCAATCTAGTGTTTAAATTGAACCGGTTAGTGTACACAGGGACAGACATTGCCCTTTATTTCCTGGAAGAGGACCTTGATCATCTTGTTGTAATTCAGCAGTGTGTGGGATTAATAAATATTTTAGAGTCGGGGAAAGAGGAAAATATAACACATTGTTTAGAGCAACAGCTTGACAGCTGCAATTGCAGGAAACTACAAGGGACAAACAGAGGAAGTGAGAAAAATGGAGAAGTGCAAAAATCACACCTGCCAGAAAAGCATCTACCATTAACAGCTATGATGGAGTCTAGCAAACACAACTGACGGGGTGTTTGACAGGCTAGACTGTGGCCTAACTGAAGTGTTTTGGAGTGTGCGTTGACAACACAGCACTGTCTTTCTTTGGCAGCTCAATGAGGAATCAACAGAAGCTGAGTGACCATTATAATGAGGATGAGGAAGCTGGCTGCTGTTTGAGCTATGAGAACACGACTGGCACTGGAGGTCAGACGGCATGTGATGATTAGCTTTTGTTCAATGGCATCTAGGAGCAGGGTTGGATCAGTCAGCCATGTTGAAACAATACCTGCATCACTCTCTGGGTCTCTGTGCACACCTTTACATACTGCTGCCACATTCAGACATTCATTCATTTTCAGCGCCGCTCTCTGTAACCGCTTATCCTGTGTCGGGTCTCGCGGGCTATCCCAGCTGACTTTGGGCGAGTCGCTAGTTCATCACAGGGCACCGCTGCAGTTTCTTTACATTCAGGTGTCATTGCTGCCCTGTCCTCTCTCTCTCTCTCTCTCCCTCTCTTCCTCTCCCCATGTGTTACCGCAGCTCATTTTTTAACTTCTATTGTTTGATTTTCTTCTTCCTTTGTTTATTGGAGATGGTAGCCTGCTGTTACTTCCTGTAATTGGTCCAAAAGTCCGAACCATCCAAAGAAGTTCTTTCACACTGTAAACAATGGAGTCTTAAAATGAAAATTACAAGAGTTTGGAATTTATTTGACTCACATCTGCTCACATAGAAAAGGTTAACAAAACAAGAAACTGTTGTAACTGTGATCATTTGCGCAGAACGGTACATTGCAAATAAAAGTTAGTTTAATGATAGATCCATCTGTGGTCTACAAACACTTATCCTCACCGGAGAACAAGAAAACTCCACACACATTATTTCCCAAATTCAACATTATCTATGAATTTTTCACACTGCTAATTCACACTTCTACAAACCACTATGATCATTCTCTCTTATACTTTACTGAGAAAGAACAATAAGTCATTGCTGACAACACAATGTCGCACTTGTTAAGATTAATAATGCTCTCTTAGTATTGAATTAATCATGCTGGGCGCCATAAACTTATGTTGTGCAAGTCGTATTAAATAATAATCAACATAAGGATGATAAGTTGGGCCAGCTGGTTGCTCAAAAGCCTGTGTTATTTCTCACCTTCACTGTTCTTTATTCGACCCACTTCTCTTTCTTTGCCTGCTTTGTTTGATTAGATGCTCGTTAATAAGGTGCTTTCAGCTGAATTGGGCCTGTTCAAACCAGAGCAGCACAAGGTAGAGCAGACATTACGTATGATGCACTATTATTTACATTAGCTGTCTTCCCTTCTGTGTTTATATTTATTATTTTCAGCTTTCTATTGTAATTCATCCAATGTAAAGAGTTTTTATATCGAAAGAACAATTTGAAACTGTGCAATTCAAATGTCTACAGCTGTGATTTTATTAGGCCTGTAGTGAGAGCTTCAACTGGAAACTGTGGATTTTATCAACTATATTTACAGCTGTGGCTGGAAAATGTGTTCACTTGTAGATAGTTAATGTTAATAGAGTTGCAACATGAGTGGAACTGTTTTGTGAACCCCTGGCTCTGGAGATTAAAGTCCCTTTTTCTTCATATGGAGAACATTACCTGACTCACAGCTGGAGCAGTCCGACAGCTTAGATCATCCATCGTTCCATTGATTAATAACAGCAGATGCTTATTATCAAGTTGAGACTGGGGCAACAGAAGACTGCTCAAAAACACCTGACTGATATCATTCCACTGGTAAAGAGGCTCGGTGGTCACGGCGGGTAGCACACTGGGCCTAAGCTCACCCCTGCCAGGCTTAAGCATTGGGAACCTGAGGCGATGCTGATGGAGCGAAAAAGGCAGAACTCATCTGTGAGAACACACCAGCTCACGCTAAATTAATTAGCGTGTGCTGAATTATGTGAAAAATGAATTATGTTGTAATTCATCTTCAATAAAGCCAAGCAGTTGGGAGCATGTATTCAGTAAACTCTCTACATCATCACCCCAAGACTGAAGTTAGCAGGGCAGCAAACCCTAAAAAAGACACGATGCTCCATTGAACAACATAAACCAACTCTATGGTGAAGAAAATTAATCGCTGCTCAGCCTGTTTCTGCTCCCAGGGGGGCGGCAATCAAGGAGGCCGGCTGCCCCTCCATGTACTGTCAATGGTGGGGGAAACACTGTCTCGGATGAAGCCGACTGTGAGTCTCAATGCACATTTCAAGAAGTCATCAAATCACTTGAAAAGCTTGAAATCCCCCATAGTGCACCTCTAAACAGCCCTGATTGGAACCTCTGTCTGACTTCTTCCTCACATGAACATGTGGAGCCGCCCACAAAAACTATTAACAAACCAAGATGAATTGGAAAAAAGTGGAAGTAATAAAAACTGGTGGTCAAAACAAAAACGACATGATCTACATGAGTCCTGTGTTTTTATGTGATGTAACACTGAGATCATTTAAAGAATAATTGAAATGGGAACCAGTGGCTCCTACAGTACCACTTTACAGCTCTATGTGTGAGTATAAAACAAAAAGGGACTCCGCCTGCAAGTGTGTAAATTTACTGTGAGCCAAAGATACATTTCTACAGTCGTTTCCCAAAGCAGCACTTAAACCTGAGTGTGTGCGGTCAGACACACACTTACACACACACACTCTGTTAAAAGCATCTTAACGGTGATGTGTATGGTGCTGAAAATGAGTAACTGAGTTCACTTTAAATCAACTTAACTGATTTTACTGTCCAAGCTGCTATAGAATGTAATGTAGTGTGTGTAATGGTTGTACACAACTCAAACAACTGTTTTATACGTTGGGCCATTCATTAAAAAGATGAGGCTTAAGAGCTGGCCTTCATCATTCATGTTACTGGGTGGGAGTCTCCTGAGGGAAGCAGACTAATTCAGCTGCTGCCAGAGGCAAATGTTACCCATAAAGTCATGTTGAGCCTTAACTGAAGAAGGGCGGGATTCTGTACTTTCATTCATATACACATCAATCTGTGTTATTTTGTCACCATATCTATCAGACCTGCATGTGATGAGCATGTAACAAACATACCATAAATGAAAAACAAAAAAAGATCTAAAGATAGGGAAGCTGACAACATCTCATCAGGAAAGTGACACTTCAGCCAGAGGAGGAAGACGAGCAGGATGATGGAAATTCAGAGTCAATCAGTTGTTGAATTAATGCATATGTGTGATTTATAGATATACAATCAGCTCTCTCCTCTGTCCACTCTGATTTAATCTCACATTGATGCATGAGAATAGTAACAAAGACAAAAAGTCATACATTTTCCCTCCAAATAAAATAAACATGTTTCGTTCTTCTGTATAATATAATTATAATGGCTGATCCCAATTAAAATCTACAGAAATAACACAGCTGTGTTTGTCCTACCTCCAAGGAGATTAAGTGACCAGTGAGCTTTGTTAGATATAATTATAAAATCATCCTCTCTGGTAAGAAGTTACAGAAGTTACACAATCAGTGGATGTATGTCTGCTGGTGTTGGAAATCCCATTAGGCACATACACAGCCTATGTGAGACTGATCATTAAAAACACAGGAAGTGACAACATGGAGGCATATCTTATAACTCATACTAAACACTAAGCGGCAGACTGCAAAAACAGCTCTGAATGAGATATAACACAGAAATGGATAATGTCACATACATACAAAGATAATTCTGAGCTTCAAACCATTGAAAAACCACCATGATTACACCCTAATCCTTGATGTAAACTGCGTTTTGCCATGTTGGTCCATTCAATGAACAGGTGGCTCACATTCACCTGAGCGGAGCTGCCTGCTGTCAGGCTTTACATCGTCTGGTCTCTTTCAAACAAGAATCGCACAACAGCGGCAAAACAAATTCCCTTCTCTGTGACCCCTTTGGTTTGTTCTAAAAGGACCAACCCAAGGCATCACACCACCTCCTTGTGTGCGTTCACAGCACATGCATGTGTTCCGCAACATTAAGAGGCGTGACGTACCCGGCAGCAGTGAGCTGATATATTTCACTATCTCCCCAGTTTATCGGTCATCTTCTGTGTTTGTTCTTCAAATAACGGACTTCCTGTTGCTACCGCATATTCAAATCCCCCGTGGTGGATCAGGTCGCACACCTGAACATGTTACTGCAACATCATCCCTGTTCATACAGACGTCTGTTTCAGCATTACTGCCTCTCCAGGCGGCACAGCGGTGGAGCAATCTGACACCTCATCACGCCTTCATTGCGTTCAAACAGAACAGGGCGGAATAAAGGCGCAACAGGCCCACAATGAAAACACTGTCTGAAGGGGGCTTATCACTGTCAGGTAAACCTGGGTAATATTTCACTCAGACACTCCCACCGTTGATGCAGAACAGATAAAGAGGCTCCAAGTTCACTTAGCTGCTGCATGGAGACAGAATGTAAAACCATAAGAGTTTTTGTCTGATGTTTCAGCCTCTCCAAGTTCCCATTATGCTCCAATGCAATTAAGAGAATTGATTAGCAATCATCTCTCTCTGTATTCCTGTAGTTTTAGATAATTGCAGCCATCTATGGCACCGTGTGCCCTCATGGCCCAGGGCTGTGCTGGAATAAGATTCTGGTTTAAAAATGACTCACCATCATAGAAGTACCTCTCAACCTTACAGCAGATGAATGTTTGATACGAAACAGACCAATTCAGGGTTCAGTATAAACCCAATCTATGTTGTTTGTGTTATTTATGCATTTGCGACATCGCAATTTCCTGCAGGGACTGCTTTATAGCAGATTAGTATAGAGTTTCTGAGCAAAGCAATCAGCTGCTTGCTGTCAGTGCATCCCATCCATGACTGCTGACGATAGCAGTATTGATAAATCCTAACCATATAATCCCAATTTAAGGAAAATGTCAACCCTATGTCAAAAAAGACCTGTAGGCCACAGCTGTCTCTCTCAAACCTTTTCGCCCTGAGGCTTCGACTTGCTTCGTCGGGTGCGCCGAAAAAATATTCTGATGATGCTGACATCATGATTAAAGGTACAAAACACAAACATCTCATGAAAATGCAGATAATTACTCAACTCATACATCATCAAAATATGTCTTACATGTCTCTTCCCCCATGTCATGATGTCAACATATGACTGAGCGTATGACTAAGTAATACCTACCTACTACAACTTTTATTTACGTGTGATGCATTATTAGAGTAACTAGTTGCAAAACTGCTGCTGAAAGAACTTTGGGATGTACACGACAGAGCGGTGGACATGATTAAATTCATGAAAGCCCGGCAATTAAAGACCAGCCTGTTTTTGATTCTATGAGAAATAATAGGAGCTGAACATAGAAGCTTGTCGCTGACTTTCACGGGGGGGGAGGTTTTGGGCCGACTCAGGATGTTCCTGGTTGAAGACAAATTCTGGATATGAAGAGTTGATTCTAAACTTGCATACTTAGCCTAAATCTTCAGGCATCTCAATGAACTGAACACTTAAATACAAAGAAAAGAAGTACAGTTACTCTTCTCACCTCATCTGACACAACGCGTGGCCTCAGATCTCAGCTAAGACTCTGGAGCTCCTCTGTGGAACAGGACAGGCTGGACATGTTGCCTTTAACATTCAAACAGCTGCACGCTCTCTGACCCCATCACTCAGCATTTGAAAATCCTCTAAAGATATCTAATAATTTCTGATATTCCATTCTTTTGCCTAGTTTGACTCGGTCTGTGACCCTTGGAGTTCATGTCCACTGGAAAGTTCAAAAGACTTTCCACTACTCGGAGAGATCAGGGAAGATCTCACATTAACCATGACATTTTAAGACATGGCTTTGGACAGGTTTTGGATATCACTGTAGAAGGAGCAATAGTTTCAAGTAGTTCCACTGCAATTCTGCTACCATTAATGACGTATTTATGTGAACTGAGCTTTTGGAGCTTAACCTACATCAACAACAAGAACAGGGAAAGACTGAGGGCTGTGGACCAGGATACATGTCTGCCTCTCATCCATCCCTGACAGAATAGAGACATTGGTGCATCCTCCAGGCTCAGGTTTCCCACTGATAGTAAGTAACATTTACCCCCCCTCTCAGTGACTATTTATTGTGTGTGTGTGTGTTTGCGTGCATTTTCTGTCAGAGCGATACAGGGTGTACGTTTTTAAATACATTTTGGACTGGTGTGACTTGGGATTTTGCATACTTTGGTGAGAAACACTGGTTTACAGTGAAGTGTGCACACGTGATCCAAATCCTGGAATACATTTTTGAATGATCTTCATCTGCTCTTAATGGGAACTTGGAGGAAACAGGCCAATATAGAGGGTATGAAATATGAGAAGCAGCATTTTTTTAAACTAGAGGTTAAACCAGGTGTATTTAAGGGGATATTGTCTGGTGATCCTCCGCTGGACATTAGACGACTGTGGCCTGTATGTGCAGATAACATGAGTTGTGATGGTGGTGCATCCCAAGTAAGAAACACTGCTGACCTAGAAGTTCATGGAATGAGTTGAGAATATCTTTCAAAGAGGCAAGAAGCGCATGGTTCGATCCCCAAGTCCTGCAGTCCACATGTCCAAGATACTGAACCCCAAATAGCTCCCAGTGGCTGTTCCATTGGTGTGTGAGTGACTGCGTGAACGGTTACTGGTTATGCTTAATGGTTACCTCTGCCACCACGGCATGAATGTTTGTGTGAATGGGTGAATGTTGGCTTGTGTTGCAAAGCGCTTTGAGTGGACTAGAAAGGTGCTATATTAGTACAGTCCATTTTCCATTTACCAAGTCAAAATTGCTCCTTTCTGTCATAATTTCAGGAAATAACAATTTGACTAAAATTGTCTTTGAGTAAAAGACACCATCTCCTCTGCACTGATCACCAGAGAAAAGTGCTTACACAATCAGTCCACATTAGTGTTTAAATGGACTATGCAAATGAATTCCCCATTCCATTTGCCATTCAGTAAGCATTAGAGTCCTCACTGTTACAGTAAATGAAACATCTCCCTAATATTCACTGTGAGCTGTTAACAGAATGAGCATCCGAAATAATATCCTTGTGCAGTTTTCAGTCAAATCTCAAATCTGTTACATCAGTTTGACAGGATGCTGCAAAGTAAGGCTATATTTTCTCATACACTTTGGTGAATACACACATGCCTCTGCATGATGTCTGTACACACAGATAGCTATAAAACTTTTAAGCGCTCCTTTTAAAGAACAAAGTTGTTTTTTTTATCATGCAGTAGTTGGAGGAAAGAGCTGGGTGGGCAGCAGCTACTTTTGACCCCTGCAGGGTCTTGTTCTCTGTAAATCAAACACAAGAACAGTGGAGTGCTAATGGCCTAGCCATGCATTTAGTCTATTTCTCTTTTCCTTTGCCAGCAACTTTCTATAGCTGCACGGTGCTATATAACAAACAATATGGAGACTCCTGGATAACAGCATCCCCTCCTTTATGGGAGCTATTCAATATTTCATCTCATGGCAATCTTCAGAGTCAGACTGCACATTTCCTCAGCACGTTGAGGACATGCTAGAGGTCAGGGAGAGGAAATAGGGAGCAAAGGAAAGAGACAAACTCTGCAAAAATAAAAAAAAGAAGAACTATAAAAGTGCTCCCATTTCTCCAGCTGCAGTATCTACTTCCCCGTTCTCAGTCCAGACTGCCTTGCCGCCCGCTATGCCTGCTGAGGTCCCATTCTCCTCTCCACAGGCTCACAGTGCTGGTTTTGGCTGATGGGATGATTTGCCACTTCATTACTAATTGACAATCGCCGGGGAGAAATAGTCGTTAGCCCAAGTGCTGAACGGTGCAGCTAGCATGCTGACATATTCAGGCTCCCCATAATGACTGTGGTGATGTGGGCAAATCAGTCTCCAGTCTCAGCGGCAAGACAAACAGGATTAAGTCAAGGATAGGGACGGATTAGGTCAGTGTGAAGAGGAGCCTTTGGTGCAGGAAGGAGCTCAGAATTCAGGATAAGATCACAGTGATGCGTAGGATTGTATTTAAAAACCATGTTCTAAAGTCCATGCTGCAAGTACGTTTAGGGTGTGTCTAACTCCCTGTGACTATTTAAATGGTGCACAAACAGGCTGCAAAATAAGGTGCAAGGTGTAAAGGAGTTGTAAGTCTCTTAACACTTCATTGCACTTTATGATTATGATTATTGCACTTGTCTTCTTTTGCATTGTCTTTAAACTGTTGGTATGTGTTTCTTTTTTTTGCACACTGGTCTTGAGAAACGCAATTTCGTTCTACTGTATGCGCTTTTACAGATATGGCTGGAATGACAAATAAATAAACTTAAACTAAATTGAATCAGGAATCTTTTGGGCACAACCTAAATTTAAGCCATCGAAACCTGACCATATTGCTATTTTAACAGCGTCACTCATCTCAGTGAGTGACAGGTAAGTGGTCCTTTAACGGAGCCTCTATCCTCATCCTCTCCCAGTCCTTTGTCCTATTCTTTTGAATGTAATGAGCATTACTTATTTTATTGTAATTACAAAAAAAAAGAAAGAAAAGAAATACTGAGTCCTGATATTGCACCATCACAGGGTAAATGTACTGCATCTGGAAATGACATTATGTTCACGAAAACTAAAAAAGCAGCATCAGGAAGCTGAACTAACTGCAGCCATTCAGTTTGCCCTCAACCAGACACAGTGCACCTATAGGCATAAAAAAACCAATCAGGCCTGTAGTTAAGGGTCCATGTCCAATCAGCTGTGAGGACTTGTTTTCCCATTCTGTGCGGTCACACACCAATGCCCTTTACAACACCTCTGGGCTCCCTCTGCTCTTCTGGCAGCCGGCCCTCCGCCGACTGGAATAATATTGTGTAATTGTTATTGACATATTGTGACTGGGAGAGGATGAGCAAAAACGTTTTCTCCTCCTCCTCCTCCGCAAAATTAACAGCTTGTGACAGGATGGTGGACTGCAGAGGGAGTCGAGCTGACAGCTCTGGCCAGGAGTGCTGCCATTCATTTCATGCAGTTTAGGACTTACAAATGATCAGAATGCTCTGCAAGTAAAGCTGCTCTCTATCACCGATCAATGTTACACATGTTACATCATTAGCTGTTGTGTTTGACAAGTTAATTAAAGAATCAACACTCCTTTACATAAAATTCTACCTGTTCTCTGACTGTGACTAAATGGTAGAATAGTAAAGGATGTGCTGGCTTCAACTCATTATGTCAGCACTGAATGATATTACTATACTATTTTCTTTCTATGCTATGCTATGCTATTACACAGCATTTTGGTGTCTTCCAGCTCCTTGTTTTGGTTTTATAGCCCACACCTTTAGTGTTTTGGTTCAGTCTCATTACATGTATATCTAGCTTTTTCCAGCTCCAATAAGCCCACTGCACAGCTCCAAACATCTTCATACCCATATGAATAAATGAATACCAATAAATGATAGGTAATAAAACTGAATACATCATAAAATCATGACTTCGATTTGAGGTCATACGGCCCAGCCTTGAAATTAACATTTCTTTCTCAGGCACTCCTGTGTTGCATGCATTCTTAATTTCCTACTGTCGGTACGTCTCCTCTATCCAGTCCCTGAAATAAATTTTAAAATCCCTGCACTTGTGTCAAGCCAATATAATAAGCCAATGAGGGTAAAGACATCTCCTGACCCTAAAAGCACACATTTTTTTTAATAAAGAAACTTTCCCATGCTATTTTTGCTGTGTTTAACCCTGTAAAAAATCGAATCATCTATCCCTGGGAGGGATAAGGGAGATCAAAGGTCAGGGTCAGTCAATGAACAGCACCACTGGAGCCTGACGGGGGATCCGGGTCCTGCTGAAGGACACTTCAGCTTCAGTCAGATGAAGATCACTCTATTAACGGAGAGTTTCCCAACCAGTATGTCCCTTCCCTGTCAATTGAGGTGCGTCATACTGTGGATGAGAAGCCCTGGGGTCACTGTACGTTGGTCTATGTCTGACATTGGCATCCTAGAGGCCATGGGAGTCCAAGACGCTTGGCGAAGAATTAACATCAGGCAGTCATTTAATTATTAGATAAACACTTAAGGCTTACTGACAATACATGCATTTTTTGGTGCTTGACTGCTCCTCCATAAATCTTACCTTGAAGCATGGAAATTGCCACATTGCAATATAATACTAAATTAATTAACTCAAATTAAACCCTTTTTGATTTAAAACAATATTACTGAATAATTGGTAGCATGTTAAAAATAGATAATAACAGTCAAAGTTTTTCACGGCTTCAGCAGTGCTCTGTACCTTTCATCTCGCCCATGTCCAGAGTCTTGCCCAGCTGCTCCAGCAGGTCTGCTCTGGCGGCGTTCTTCTTGTGCTTTTTGCCATCATAATGTTGCTGAGCCATGCCGGGGTTGTTGAACCAGGCGTTGCATAGCTGGCAGTAGCGGTCTGAGTCACGGCGCTGTCGTGGAAAGGTCATCGGAGACGTTTCTGGGGAGCTCTTTAGAGGACTGGGGATTGCCTCTGATGATAAAAAATAAATAAATAAATTTAAAAAAAACACATATACTGAGGTTCTGTATGTTGTAAATGTCACAGACATTAACACAGAAACCAGTTGATCCATAACCTCCATTATGAGCGTCTTCTCTGTGTTACAAACGTTATGGATATGCTGCCTGCTAATTAGTCCGATACTCATTATGTCAAACTATATAGACAGTAAGGAAAGCCTACAGGACAATGGCTACAGCTTTATGTGATGACTTTTAAGGACAATGACATGTGAGTGTATTTGATAAGTTTAATTATAAAGCTTATTATGTTGGATTATTTTAGATGTCTACTACTGTTACATAATTCTTAGCCTCAGATGAGAAAATGAAGGTATTGATGTGATTAAGAGTAATTTGATTAATAAACGATGACAAAACGCATCCTTCAAATATTCCTTAGAAATAAAATGATTCCCCCTTTAAAGTTAAGGAACTAGTTTTTCTCCAAACACAAAGGAGTTAATCAAGCAAAAGATATCCTCTTTTTTCCAAAACAGGCCTCATATAGTATAAAACTTTATAGCACATACTAGCTATACTTTATTTGACACCTTCTTTGTGACACTTTCTCTTTTGCTCTTTTTCTTTTTCTCCCATTTGTCTGTGGCCCTCAGCAGAGATGCCAAAAACCCAAACACCAAGCACATCCTTTGTCATATTAATAATCCAGTATTCTGCAATCTCCCCTTTTTTTTATCACCCCAACATTAAAGTATGTCCATCTGTCCATATTAATTTTTGTCTTATCTCACAAACTATAAATTCTATCTTCACCAAACTAGACACATTAATTAATCATGATAAGTAGTTGCCCCTTTTAATAATTGGATTTTTCAACAAATACTATTTTTCGAAAGGGTGTTCATCTTCTCCATAGCACATATCCAATACAATATAGAATAACCTAGTCTCACAGGGATGGAGGATATGTTAAATACTGATGCATCTGTTAAACAATGTTTGAAAGGATGTAAGGGGGATATAGAACCCAGCTCTGGAAGTGAATGCAGCACTCAGACAGACCAACATCTGTACTGGCCAGCATAGATACAGATTGAGATGAACTGCAAGCTAGCACATAACATTAGCTTTACTATTATTTACTGACATCAAATCCAAATTCTCTATGCAGGAGAATCGCTGCCTGAGGATGAAATAGCTTTACTGTGAAGTGCTTAAAAACATTTTTTAAGTGAGCTATGGTTGCAGTATTTTTAGTTTCTATAATGAGAATGCAGACCACTGAAGGCAAGTCAACACAGCCTGAAAACACAAGTTGACACAAGTGTGGATTTGTAGCCGGCAGACAGATAACGATGTAAGGGTTTTAATGAGCTCTGATCAGCAGCTATATAACAGTGACTATGGTCCTGCTAGTGCAGGGCCTCTGAATAACAAGCTGTTATCTACATTAAATGCCTGAAGAGGAAAACCTAAATTCTACTTGGCAAACGGATTAAAGAGCCTGCTCTTCTTGTGGCTACCCACTTGTGCCTTCCTTCATGCATGGATGAGTGCATTAACCCTGAACAAGCGCTGCGCGTTGCACTGAGCATTGCACTGAGCGTTGCACTCTGAGCGCTCCCCGACACAAAACAGTGATATCAACGTAATCAGTTTTAACACTCCAATGCTTGGACCACCCTAAGTCAACATTTAAGGTTGTCCCATTATGTTCCATTACACCAGTCAACACTTCAAAGTGGAAACTCTGGAACCTTAACTGTCAGCGTTTTGCTCTGTGTTTAGTCTGTGAGTCAGAGCTGAGAGTTTACAACTGCACTGTAGTTTCCTCTCATCCACAGCAGCAGGCGATCATGCAGGACTTGGGTCTGTGACTTTGTGGTTATAGGACGACCTCGCGAGCTAATAGGTCAATGTAAACTGTCAGACTTAATTTAATTTGCATGGAGGTCAGGGGTCAGCTATAGAACAGAAGCCCAGCAGGGGTTTTTGGATGTAATGAATTCACAAGGGAAATTAGAGCGAGGTGTGCATCCACCATACATTTCAGTGACTGAATCTGAGGACTCCTTCCTACAGCCTTTCCCACTGAATGTCACATTAAAGGACGTCATGCAGAATGTGAGCACCTGCTCTTTAGATAATAAGACTAGCTTGACATATAGTTTGTAGGGAACTAAAAGCTGTTTACACAACTCTAGCATTTGGAACAAGACCTGAAAGCACTGGTTTCAACACTAGCATTCTGTTCCTGAGCAGAGACGCGTTTGACAGAATGTGAAAGAGAGTTAAAGGCTGCAGAATCTCAAAGAAGGCGAAATATGTATTGTTTGTGGAGATGTCACAAAACAAAAGGGAGACAACAGCTGATTCCAGAACAACAACTTGACAGTACACTTTCTGTCTGCTGCAAACTGCATTCATATTTTTATTACTATCAATGATTTTCTTTTAAATCTTAGCTATAGAAGTAGTTGCTGTAGTATTTGTATTATTGTTATTAATAGAAGAGGTAGCTACCTGCTAATATCGTCACTAGAGGTAATAGAATGAGGTATGACAGTATTCACAAATCACCATTTAAACAAATTGAACTAACTCCTGTACGAACTACAGTGTGCCTGGAGGTTAGCTTGTCTTAGCATAATGCCAAGGGCAAGAGCTAGCCTAGCCTCAAATGTTCAAAACAATTATGTGTTTGTGGGTCTGGTTGTGGTTTTTCTATTTGCCATGGAGAGTTTGAGAAAAGAAAAAAAAAGAATTAAAATTGATGCAGCAGAATCAGAGATGGTGTCTTTTTTCAGTCATCCTAAAGACGTTTTGTAGCAATGCATGTAATCATGGCAGAGCCACAGTATGTAGCACGGCTCACTTCATACAGCCTTTGAACTGCCTTTGACAAAGCACCATTTCCCTGTTTCCGTGTGGAACAGAACTCAAACATGACTTCAGCTCTCTCTTGTCTTATAAAAACCTCACTATATTACAGGCAATATGACTCAGCTATTGGATGTGCTATGACTGAAGCCTTTAATGTGGTTTGGTCAGACAAAGCATAGTTTGAAATGTTTATTATCACAGCAGCAGAACATACTGTAGTTTAGGTTTGGAATCTAGGCTCCGACCTTAATCACTCCCCACATTTACTCATCACTCCCCAAACTGGAGCCTACAGGTGGATGCTGGGGTGGTGGAGCTGAGAGTGCAGCAGGAAAACACATGAAGAGCAGCAGCAGCATTGACATGCAGAGGGGGACATGGGAAACTGTTGCAGCTTAAATAGTCTGTCATATTGGGAGGGCGTGTTTGATGATGATTGAGGAGAATGAGGCATGTCATGTGAGTCGTGTGTGTGTACAGCAGTGCAGCTCCAGATGTCTGGCAGAACTAACTCACAGGCTTCACTCCATCGACAAGCTGCAACCTTCAGGCAGAGGTGAGGAGCAGGCTGCAGAGGTCTGGTATGCTCGCCTCTTTCCCAACGGTTTGTTACTCAGATATATTGAAGTACAGGTTCACTAAACCTAACAACATCATGAACTCATATATTCTTGTATTTAACAAGATGCCGTAACGTTTCTACATTACACGGATGGTAATTATTTTAATAGAGGGGTGATATGTGATATGAACATTGCTGCTGGCTAAACATTGCAAGCAGGGTATTGCATATAGTCCCAAAATGCCCAAAAAGATGAAAAGAAAAATTTAAATTTGTGATTCAGTAGTTCTGACAAAAACAGCAATATCCTGTATGCAAAAAATATGCTTTAGCCAACAATGGCTAATGATCAATATGTAGCCTATAATCAATATATAATCGTTATATAATATGTCAATAATATAAACTGCACAAGTGTAGATTAGTACATGTGTTTCAGAAACGTACCAAAGAAACTGAAAAATACAGGTTTTAATGCATGAATAAAATTAATATAATACAATGAATGCTTTTTACACATGTAGTTTGTAGTGAATCAAGAACCTGTTACTATTTTATAGAATTCATGTTGATGATCCTTGTTCCTTGAGTAGCAGTGAAGAAAAGCCAGGCATTTAACCCTGTATCGCCGAGGCACTGCAGAAAAAGGCTTGGGCACCTCTGATGAATAGACTTAGACAGATGAGCGGCTCAGACGTGAAGTGCTGTTGCACGCAAAGGCAGCTTCACGTGTGAAGTAGCAGCGGTAACAGACGCTGTATTGTGCGGCTGAAGCACTTTCTTGGATGGAGGCCATGGGTATAGCTCATACGGAGTTAGACTATTTGGTGGCGGCCAGGGTGTTGAGTGCAGCGGAGTGTCCTGGAAAAGCAGATGAAGCTGAGTGGGGAGATGGAAGGAAGTGAAGTGAAGGTGTGTAACAGTCCTATAGATTATCTAGGCCTACATCAATATGTATATCTAGATAAAGATAAATAACCCTGAATAAAGACTGAGCTTGCATGAGAGGAGGAAATGACATGAGAAATAAACTGTGGTTTCAGTGTTCTGACTGAACTTTCAGTAGAGCTTCCTTTAATGGAGAACTAAAGCAGAACCCGTAATGTGGTTCCACAAACTTATCTAGTCGAAGAACAGATGGTTCTGCAAATGCTCAGGAGTTAAAGAGGATGACTACCCAACCTAAACACAGATCATTTATCATCACCAATGCAAACTCTCCACACAGTATCCTCCTCCAGCACAGTGTGATCACTTTCATTTCATATCCTGCTTACACATCAGTGTCCCCACCAGTTACACCTCAAGTATTTACGACTTTAAGGTGACAGACACCTCATTCATAACAGGCTGTGTTATTGCAGGATGGCTCTCCAGTCTCATATATCACCCAGCAGGCGCATAGAGGAATTAAATCCTTGCCTCCTATTTAGTGCATCATTAGAGCCATACTGTTTAACACCCCTCTGAGCTTTGATGGAGGGCTCAGCTCAGAAAGCAGGGCTCAGATCCATCGCCAAGAGGCAGATGGTGACGACTTCACGAGGCACCTGCTGCTTAAAGGACACTTCAAACTCACGAAAAGGTCTCACTTCTATGTATTATAGGGTGACTGATCAGCAAGATGAAAATGTTTTATTTTAGTGCACAGTCATGATTCCATGAGCTCTGGACAGAGCACACCACTCTGAGACGCGTGAGGTTTTTTTTTCTGAAGGCTTACATTTCTTTTGACATTGACGTCGGAGAAGAACATCCTTTTTGGGAGAATCATTAGTGGATGAGGGTCTGAATCCTCCAGGCCTGATGGTCTTGATGTATCATCATCGAGTGAAGGAGACAGTAAACACGTCACATGTCATAATGGCAGCCATGTGGCTGGTTAGTCAGAGGACACTCAGACATGCTGCTGCAGCAGTTTATTGGCCTGATAGGCTCTCTGCTGTCTGACCTAAGTGAGGGGGAAGGATTCTGCCTGTTGGTTCAGATCCCACAAAGAAGGAGAGGATGATCCAGTCTAGCAGAGCAATTTTACACTTCTTCAACTTTAAGTTCATACAATTCACATAATGTGACTTTTTTGAGCGTTGAATTTATCTAAAGGGTTTGATGGGTAGAAGTATAAAGCGGGCATTTTATAGCTAATTCTGGATTAAATCTATCTACTCTGTTCTGTCATGTTATGTTTTCATCTGTGTCTGTTTGATTGACTATTGGTTGTGGTTAAGATACAACTTTGTTGAGGCATAGGCCAGGTAAGCTAAACAGATGTGTGTGGGATCGTTCTGCCTTGGTGGAAGTATGTGCTCTACAGTGTTATTCTAGTTCATGAATCTACTCTGAACATTACATCACGTTACAGAGAGCCAACACTTGGCATAGGGAGTAGGTAGACTGGAGGCCAGTGTTTGGCCAAATTTTAGTTATCTGAATGTTTTCTTACATAACTGAACTTATTATATAACGTATGTGTAACTTATGTAACACTTATTTTAACCCAAACCTTTCTTAAATTTAACCCAGTAGAATTTGTGCCTAAACCTAACCAAACATTAATAGTCAAAACTCATTATTAGTACCTGTCTAAACTAATACTAGAGGTAAGTAGAGTCATAGTTTGAAGCTTAGTGCCACTGAGCAAGCTGTGTTCAAGCTTGTACACTCACCTTTGACAGATGCTGTGTCCAAAATCACATACTTCTATACTTAGCAGGCCAGTTTGAATGTATACATGCATTCACACTGGTACGTATGTCAAATTACAAAGCGGTCAGATGGTACATACATAATGGCTCAATAACTGTGTGGGACGATGGACATTTCTCACCCTCAATGATTACCATAGCGGACATAGCGGAAGGGGAGGGGCTTACAAGGCTTTTCATGCTTGTGAAAATACATGGGAGAAAAACGTACGGCATATAAATAAAAGTACCGATGAAGTACCATTTTACCCACACATTACATCGTTCAATTTTAGTGAAATGAGAAAGCTGGCGGATATTTTTGAAAGCGACGTGACCTTCAGGGTCAAATGTTGCATCCGTCATTTCCGGCAGGTGCCCTGCAACAATGTTTTGCTGCAACGTGATTTGAGACAACGCTAAACTGTTGAAATGTATACACTACAAAAGTAAGTATACTCACATGTAGTGTATTAGAGGAAGTTATTTAAGACACAGCAAGAGTGTGTGCTTATATGCGTTCAGTACGGGAAGATTTCATCTGAATAAAGATGTTAAATAAAAGACTTTTCAAATCAGTCTGGGATTTCTGGGAGTCTTGAATTATGCAGTACGAGTTGTATGGAGCTATGTTATTTATTTATTTATTTATTTAGGTTGGTTAAAAAGAAGTCCTCATCTTCTTTAGTTGTTTAGCAGAATTTTGCAACTCTGTTTTGCTGTGAAATGTTTTATGGACTAAGAAACTTCAGCAGACTTTCCATTGACACAGGGGTGAGTAGATAATGATTAAATTCCCATTTTGGGGTGAACTGTTTATGCATCTATATGCAACTGTTTGTGGGTTTAATGATTTATTGATGAGGCTTTGCATATATGAGAGGACATCCTGCATTTGAAAGTTAATTTCAAGTATCATTTACAACTACAAACACTGATGCACTGCGGAATGAAACAAGCAGCAGTCGAATAAGGCGAATCAGACAGGATTCTTGGCACTTGATGGGGCTTTAAACCCATAAAGCCCTACTCGAGAATCACCAATGACACAAATGCATGTGTTTTAACCACTGCAAGAAATATGTGTGACTATATGTAGGTGATCAGCCCAGTGCAGGACAGAATGATGCAACTTTTCCAGTCCTTCAGTGGAGACGTTTTCTATGGCAGTAATTAGTCACTTAGTGTTTGTCTCCAGGGAGATGTTCACCATTCCTGTTAGATGAAAAGCTTTTTTTCAAAAGGCGGCTTTAAAAAAACAGCCTTATTTTCACATGAATGCAAATGTACTTAATAAACAGTGGAGCAGCGTTTGGCCTTTATTGACAAGGAGTTCAAACCAAATGGAGGCTGTGATGCAAAAGCATCACTGCAGACTGTTCTGCTGCTTGGTCTTAATACTGTTCTGTGTAGATATTGCAGTGGCTTTGTCAGCTGACTGTGTAAAGCTCAATCTAATTTATTTATTCAGATCTATTATTTGCGCTGTTTTGTGCTTTAGGAGAGTGTTTGTGTGGAGATGAACTTATCAGTGACCAACAGAAAGCTATAAATCCCTTCGTAGTGCATCACAATATCTCATTTCAGCTGCACCGACTTACGTTTAAAAGTCAAATCCCCTCTTTCCTAGAACCAGTAGAATCTAGACTTAAGTCGTGTGAACAATATTTAAAATGTGAGGGGTAAGAAGTGCTCTGAATCCTTGCACTTATTTCTTCCTAGTTTTCCTCTCACCAGCCTCTCCTCTTCCTACAAACCCTGTTGGTACGACCCCGGACATTAAATAAATTCTTCTATTTTCACTTTGTCTCTGAGGAGTGTTTGCAAACGGTGCAGAAGATGGAAAGCAAACAAGCAAAACATCTCCATTGCTAAGATTTATTACTATCTGTGAGGCTGAGGTCTGCAAACTGTTTGTCCATGGAAAATGGAGAACAAGACCGATGGGGACAAACCCAGAGGTGTCAAACTCAATTTCACCCCAGGCCACATCAGCATTTTTGTTGTTCTCACAACGGCCCATTGTGACCCTATATGTAAATGCATTTACTTGTTATCATATTACTTTCTTTTCTCTGTAGTCTATTCTATTATGTTATAGTGCAAACTAAATAATTAACAAGCAATAAATACTCAGGATCTCTGCCACGGGACAAGACAAAAGCCAGTTACTGAATGGATAATGGTTGAGGATCACACAGCTATGATCCTGTACCTTCGCCCTTTTACAGAAAGTATCTTAGGTGTTTTCTAGTATTTAGCATTACTGTCCTTAAAGTATTATCATAAAAAAACAAAACCATCTTCAGTCAACATGTATGCAGCATGAAATACTCATATCTCTCTCTCTTTGAGAGCCATCACACTGTGTCCTCGCTTTAAAGAAGTGAACTACAGGAACAACATGGTGGTGTTGTGGGTAGCACGGTGGCCTCAGAGAATCTGGGCTCAAATCCTGACCTGGGGCTTTTCTGGAGTTAAATGTTCTCCCATTGTTTGCGTGGGCTCCCTCCAGGTGCTCCGGCTTCCTCCCACAGTCCAAAACATGCAGTAGAGGTAAATTGGTGAATCTAAGGGGCCGTTTACACAACAACCATTGCCTGAAAATGCAAACTTTTGAAAACGGGCTCCAGAGTGTAATCTTTTGAAAACGCCAGCCTACCTAATGTGTAAACAGGCAAAACGCAACGCATCTGAAAACGTTGACATCACTGCCTTGCTTTGTGCATGCCTCTTACGGTTCCAGCCTTATTCGTGTATGCAGACAGCCCACTATGGACAGAACAACAACAACAACAAAATACAACGTCGGACTGTCCGGTTGTGTTTCTGCTGAGTATGTTGAGTTTATTAATGCTCCTCCGATGTAGATATACTGCACTATGACTGTGATCTTATTTACAACCAACCATTGCCCTGGTATGCATAATACAGCATTTTCAATCATTTTTGCATTTCTGTTTTTTTGAAAGGCAAAGTTTTCAGCAAAAATATGGAGCCAACTGGGCCTAAATCACCCGTAGGTGTGAGCGTCAGTGTAGATGCTTATCTGTCACTCTTTTTCAGCTCTGTGACTAACTGGTGACTTGTCCAGGCTGTACCACGCCTCTCACCCAATGTCAGCTCGAACTGGCTCAAGCCCACCATGACCCTGTGCAGGAAAAGTGATTGCAGAAGATGATGGATGGATGGATGGATGGATGGATGGATGGATGGATGCTGAAATACAAGAAACACACTGATAGCACCTCATTATTTGTGTCAGTCAAGCCTCCATTAGTCTATCCTATGTTATTCTATTCCTGCTTCCTGCATCATTACACAATACATAACAATGACAATACTGTAAAGGGTCTTCTCATATGAAATGGTCTAAATGCTGAGGCAGCCCATTGGACAGTTTCAACAGCAGGGAACAATAAGGAGCAGTTTAAAATGACCCTGGCTCTCAAATATTACTGCTATAACTGGTGTTCAAATGGTAATAGGCTGAGGCATTTAAAATCAACACGCTCAGGTAAATGTGAGGAGGAGATGTGGTCATTTCACTATTTCTCAAATCACTTCCCCGTAAATTGGTGCAGGGAAAAAACACGTGCATCACCATATTAAGCTACAGACGTTCAAGGACGAGAAATGGAAACAGGCCAGAATGTGGAAACAGTGCTCAGAGAAACCATGCGGATCAATATAAAATACATGTGGCTGTGATTACACAAAGGCTCTAATGATGAATTAACACTGCTTGAGTGCTCGAATTCAAAGTGAATAGGAATTGCAGCGCGTTACAACACTGGCATTCAACTAAAAATACATGCAGATGTGCATGCGCTGTATGGGTCAGTGAGAATATTTACACTAACACAACAGTGCCTGAGTTAAAGTGCAAAGAAGTGCTGTTTGTTAGCTCATAAGGGCTAATACAGTAGCTGAGCATACAGCCTTTGGGAGCAACATTAAAGATTCATTTCAACTGTCAAAGGAAATTCTCACATGTTCAAAAGGTCCATTTGAAATTCAGAACAACAGCTTACACAGGGCTTTTCAAGGGCAGGATTTCAGATTGATGACGCCGCGTTTCTGAAATGTTTATCATGGGTTTTGAACGGGGCTTGGTTGGACCCAAAAGAACAATGAACAACGGCTGTTCAAAAGGAAAAAAACAGCAGAGTTTATGGGGGTTGTGATAAAGGAGATGCAGTTTATATGTCTTTACCAGCTGCACCGGTGCGGACCTTAGCTGTTCAGGGAGAATAAGGAAGAAAAAAAAATGCTTGGTTAGCTGGAGTATTTGCTACTGTATGGCAGCAGACAGCAGGCTGGAAGAACAGTGCATCCTCAGAGGGAGGCCGATCAACAGAGGAACGCGGCCAGTTCGTTTATGCTCCTTATGTAGTAATCAATAGTCTGGACCTCCCAGTGCCCTGGATTTATCTTCCTGACATTTTCTATCTGAGACACATTTGGCTGCCTGTACAATAGAGGTGATTTATAAGATTTAAATGATTTAAAAGAGCTCAGCTCAAAGCCTGTCGTTCCTTTATGTCAATTGGAATAAATGGAATAAAGGTTTGGACAGTGAAGCAGATTCAACCTTTAATTGACAGACTTTAACCTGTTCTGATGGTTTATTTGCATATATCTGTATGCACTGATCAGACTAAATATAAATGCATTAGTATTGTTTTAATATCAATGAATATTAATGAAGAGGAGTAGTGTCCTGTGATGTTTTAAATTGAGTCTTTTTCCTTCATGAGATGCACTGAATAATTGTACTTTTAAATAGTAGTGACCTTAATACTGTCTGTACGTCATCAGCTGCAATTAAAAAGAGAAGGAATGTTCTTTTCTAATGTGTCACACATTCAGTGGGGGGAGGCTCCTCAGCAGTTTGCAGGGTGTCAGTACGATTGATGGCTGTGTCATGTCGTCCTTTGGCCGTCATGGAGCTGCCTCTGTTCTGAACCATTGGGCACAGATTGCATGTTTAATGGCTGTGTCTGCCGCTGACATGTGGCAAAGACAGCAAATAGCAAAAGAGTGCTGTCTGAGCTTTGCCCTCCGCAAACGTGGTTGTTTGAAAGCAAAGTGCAAAATGCAATCAAACAGCTTCTCTAAACCGAGAGCCAAATTATCTCTCAGTGTTTTGTCTAATGACAAATTATGTTATGGGTCAACAAACCCTTAGCTTGGAGGAAAACATTTGTTGTGTCTGTCTCTCGTGAGGAAAAACTACAGCTGCACAGAGAGAGCACACCATGGTGAAGATAGTCCATTCCTCTATGATGCAAATCTGCAAATGCAACCACCACATATATCTGGATATATTTCCGAAAGTGTTAGAATTATCAAAATATGGTTGTGCATCATCATCACCTGTCAGTCATGACTCATAACCCACTAGAAGCATGTTGGTATCAACAGAGATCCTCCATGTGCCTGAATTTCCTTCTTCTTGTTGTTATTATTTTTTTGTTATTGGCTTGTAGCCCAGAGCCAATAACGGTGAGCAGAGTGTGAAGTCAGACTCTAAGCTAAAAAACATAGCGATCACGATGCATCACTGTGTCTGTCTCTCTCCTCTGTTCTGTCTGTGGCGTGGACGTATAAAGAGCTGCAGGTGTGTGTGTTTGTGTGTGTGTGTGTGTGTGTGTGTGTGTGTGTGTGTGTGTGTGTGTGTGTGTGTGTGTGTTTCATATCTAGCACACGATCCAATGATGTGGAACATTCCTGCAGTTGTGCTATAACTTTTACACAGCAAATCATTCTGTACTTACCAGGATTTAAAATCTTAGATCTGTTAACATGAGATCAATTATCTTCTTTTAAAAGATATTACAGTTTTTTTTTAAATATTAACATTCTTATTTCTAGATTGACACGACTATTTTAAAGATTTGTTGACATGTAAAATTATCATGCTGCATGGTCATAATTTCACCAGTTTTAAGCCATTGATCCTCAAATTCAGTGTTTATTTCTTGTATTTTAGCTACTCTTTTTTTGCAGTGTAATTTCTCTTCCTCTCTTTCTCTCCCTTTCTGCATTCACTGTTTAGCTCACTTGCCCGCTACTGCTCTCTCTAGATGGGGTGGAGGGGCCAACCAGTAAGAGACACCTGCTCACTGAAACTAAGAAAATAGTTTATGCATGCTCCCCGTGATTTGGATATTTGGATCAACACCAAAATTCCAAATGTTCTTGACCTATGCTCCACTCCTCCACTAAAATCACATCATTAATTTGAAGCACACAAACCAACTAGACTGCCAAGGTGGAACAATCCTACACGTCTGCCTGGATTTTACCCTACAGGAGCTAAAGAAAAAGACTCCCTATGAGTAAATATTTTAATCGAGCAGAATATGTGTGATATTTTTTACATTTTTTTTTTACATCTTGATTTATGAATGTTTCTGGCAAAATAAGGGAAATCTTGATACATTTTTGGAATGCTAAAGTTATAAAAAAAGTTCCGGGATCTGTTTCTTTATCCATCTAGTATTATCTTCCTAACAAACCAAAAAAACAAACAAATGAACACCGTTGAAAAAATATTTTCTCTGACTAAAGTAATGACAAATGGCAACTTAAAGGTATTATTATTAGGTAGGTGAAACTGTGTTTGCCCTTCAGTATTTTAGCCACGAGTTAAAAAGGAACATAGTGTCGGGAATAAATAAAAACCGCAGTTTGGCTGTTTCACTTTCTCCCTATGAACATGAATATTTCAACAAGCCAAAACAACAGCAGAGGAAGATAAATTCAAAGCCCGGGAATGAAAAAGAACAGACACACACAGGTGGATAGTGGGCTGTGAATGAAGCATGGGGAGGCGCAGCAGCAGGATGGAACAGCAGCTTGGTGAACATTTGTTTGTGCAACCAATAGAGATGGCCAGAGCACAGAGCTGCTCAGTACCTAAGGAGTACAACAGAAACTATAAATCTATTGTTTCTATTGGCTGTAACACTAAAATAGTGTTGTTTATCCTAAGATTCTGGCCTGAGGAGGAAACTTTTTAATTTCACTTTAAGGTTCTGTCTGAAAAACATGAACTCAGTGATATGAGCATTGTAAGCCCATCCTACCATTTTAGAGTTAAAACAATGGGAGACATCAGTAAACCATTATTAAAATGCAGCGCCTTATGAGTCAAAAGGAAACACATTAAAAGAATAGTAGTGGCAGAGGACGTCTGAGAGGACAAAGTAACACATAAAGCTGTGAAGTGCATGTCGATGATTTGTTCAACTGAGGCCAATGAGCTGTGGTCAATAAACAAAGTTCAATGCTGATTTATTCTCTTCCACACTGTGGACTCAGGTCTAAGGCTCCAGAACAATCTGACAAAATAAAGTTTGCTGTGTTTCTCGCTGGCGGTTTCCCTGGTGATTCTTCACTCATTATTCTCACAGAATGGCCAATGTGTACATAGATTGAAGGTGAGCAGCTGTCAGTGGATTACAGCAGCAGCGGACCTCAATCTCCTCAAGGTAAAGAGCAGTTGGTGATTAAATCTAAATAGCACACGCAAAGAGCCACACAAAGTCAGCCAACCACACTGGTTTGTTGGGCGGCTGTTTGAAGGTTGTAATTGGCCCCAAAATACACGACATAAACTATGCTGGCAGGTCCACGAGGCAACATCAGCATATTAAAAAGCTCACAATGACCAAGTTAACATGCTTCTGTTTAGAGGGAGTGAGGCTGCAGGTATTTAGTCATAAACCACAGTCCTGTGAAGATTTAACTAATGAAAAGTGAATATATTAAAATTTATCCTGAGGGGACCGTGTGTGTCTGAACTGAATTACATGGTGATTAATGAAGTAGTTGTTGAGACATTTCACTAAAAATTGTACAATTACAAATCAACCTCTGAACCAGTGATCATCAGCAGCTTACGATCCTGAAGAGGAGTCTTTGGTATTCATTGGTTTTCATTGGTAGTTGAAATATGGATCGAGTATAAAGCACTAATAAGCCTTTACTGTCGTCCTTTATTGTCGTCCTACCCTGAGGGTAAGTAGGGCTTCTCTAGTTATCATTATGGATTTCCCATGTTTTTAGAAGTCTTTTCATACTGATATAGGTTAATGAATATAAAATGAATTTGTAAGAAAGTGTAAACATTAATGTTAAGTTTTTATTTCGCAGTCCAGCCCTTTGAAAAACTCTGGCCTTCGGACTGTTGTAGTTGATGACTCTTGCTCTGGACTTTAACCAACACATCCATTAAAATGTGATATTTCACAGGATAAGAAAAGGGGAAAGTCAGGTGATCAATAAAGTCCATAGGATTCATCCTCTGGGAACCAAAAAAGCCTGAATTTCATGGCAGTCCATGTTTTTTGACGTATTTAATTCTGGACAACAGTCGTGGATTAACCAACCAACAAATGATCATTGCAGACCCTAAAACCACCGTCTGACAGCAGCAGTATTAGTAGCAGTAATCCAACCTACAGTTCATGAAAACTGTTCCATTATTAATCCAACAGCTGATAATTGATAATAGAATAGAAGCAACATGTTCATGTTAGGCAGCAGTAACTGGAATGATGAAGTGTCTATGACCAACCCTTTATCACAGATCACTTACATCTGAGTTGCTTCTTTTAAATAGTTTCCAGAGGCCAAATGATGGAAAACTAAAACATATCATTTGTACATCAGCCATCTTTTTCCTCTGTGTTGTTAAATGTTTTCATATTCCTCAGATTCATCTTGCTGAAAAATACGCTCAGAAATCATCTGTTCCACAGCACATGACTTTGCCAAAATTTGCCTTACTGTTGTGAATTCCCACTAAAATGTGCGATCCTACATTTACTGTATGTTTGCTCTCACATTGCATCATCCAGCTTCTGTTTTCATTTTGTTGCTGAGCTGCAGCGAGCAGTTAGGGAGCGTGTGGAGCTGATGCCTCGGTGTGAGCTCAGCGGTGAAAGTGGTTTGGAGTCAGACGCAGTAGGTTGGCCACTGACCATCTAAAATGAAAATCTTAATGGAAGCGGTGTGTAAATGTCAGACGACGGTGACAAGTGTTCCCATTTTCTAGGGAACTTGTTTGTAAATTGTAAATTTGTAAATTGCTTGCTTTTGCTTTCTCCTCTCAAAACAGAGCTGGTTCAACAAAAGCGTGTTGATTTATGATTTTAACATCAGATGTGATCAGTACTGCAGGACAATTCTTGCAGTGTAATGTAGTAAATTATATGCTGTTATTCGAATGAATAAGCTTCCTTGAGAATATCCATATCCTCAGGTTCTATGACATAAACACGCCTATCGTGACAAAGTCTATGTAGAATATAAAAATGTCTAGGCACATTTGGAGGGGCGGCCTCCAAATGGTATTTATGTAATTTATATGTGAACTTGTTTCATTTCAGCAGAGCATGGGTGTCTTTCATGCACTTTGATCAATGACTCTCCTCTACTATGGTGTTTCTACAGAGCGTGGTTTATCCATGCTTCACACACACAGACACACAGAGCGAAGTAGAGGACACAGGTTGGGTGACAGTAACCCGAGCTGAGGATGAAGTCGGTACGTTAAATGCAATAAAAGCTTCCCCAAAACCAAAGATGGACCAACGTTGACTCCACATATATATATATATATATATATATATATACAGAGAGACAGAGAGAGAGAGAGAGAGAGAGAGAGAGAGAATATAACATGTTAATTAGAGAGCCTTTGGGAGGTTCTGCCCAAGCTCTGTCCAAAAGTTACTGAAGCTTAGAGCTGATACCAAAGAAATGACTCCACATAGAAAAATAAATAAATAATAATAATAATAAATAGATAAGGCACACAGAAGATGTTTGGTTACAAGAACCACATGGACCTTCCCAGCACCAGTGTGTATGTTTATGAGCACTCTGGCTGTTCCGGTTGTTACGACTCAGAGGTGATAGCGGGAGAGATGTGTATATTATTTAAAACCAACTGCGAGGTTCTCCTCCACTCTATGTGCATAACAACACCGAGCAAACATCATCCACACATTAACCAGACATCACCAACACATAGAACACCCTGCATCTCACTCCTTATTTTTCTTCTCAATAATAAATCTCCTTCGTTACATCGAACTCCTCTAACATTTATACCCACAGTGCATTTTTAACAGGGGCTATACCTTTGGTTGTGATGGCAGGCTGCTCCCCCAGTAGCAGTTTTAGCCTTTTGGCATGGATTTTACCCTGGTAGTGTGACTGTGCCACCACTGCTGAGGTGAAAGACATGTTACACAGCGTGCAGCACTTATTCTTGTCCACGTCGCCCTCGTCGCTGCCCTAAAAAACAGAAAAATCTAATCAATGATACATCGAAGAATCCAACATGACATTTATCTTTGAGAGCAGGATTCCATCAAACATGTCAAATGTATTATGAAGAGAGCACAGTCAACGGTTCCAGCAAGACAGCTGAACACATCACTAATCTCTCCCACTTCAGATTCAGATGAGGGGAGGGGTGCGATACGCCTCCCTTCAAGTGTTTGGATCCTAGCGGGATACAAATGGAGTCGCCTCTGTGTTTTAAGGGTGTGATGGTGGGGCCAATTGTGGACCACTCTCTGAGCTCCCATCTGTGCAAGCTGCACCAAAACCCATTATTCTCAGAGAATGTGGAGGACACTAGGCGTCCCATCATGCATGCAGCAAGACAGATGGATGGATGATTTCGCTGAGAAGTCAGAGGGAGGAGAGGAATTGAGTTCCCCACAAAGAAGTGGTGTTGAAGAAGGACTGGAATTCAGAGAGGATGAAGAGGGTGAGGTACAGTGAACTCCATGACCTCATTCAGATGTCAGTTCCTCCGCCCGGTGCTCTCTACCAGATTTATTCAGTGTACTGAGGGAGGATAAATGTGTGTGCGTGTCTTTGTCAGTTGAATTATCTCAGCTTGAGACAAACTGAGATAATGAGACCGTTCACCTTCATGATATAAATGTTTCTCACTGGTGACTTTCTATTGAATTTCTGCAAATGTAGCTTTTTGTGGGCTACAAACTGATGTGTTTTGATTAAAGCTTACATCACATATTTTAATTGTTTAACATTAATGTTAATAAATTAAATCTAAGTTTCGTCAGTTCATTTTTTTTTATTTCATGTGGATTTTGAGTGTCATTTGAGTATACAGTATATTTTCTGTTTTCTGATTAAAAGATATCTGATATCTGATCAACCAATCCGCTTGTTTGACATGCAGATCCACATAAGATTGGGTTGTGTTCAGGTCAGGGTCTCTGCATGCCTCAGTGAATTATGGTTACCCTTTGCCAAAGGCTTGCAGAGACATTTAAGTGAATTTTTTCAGAAGCAAATTTTCAGCTCTAAATTCAGAAGAAAAAAAGCTAAACAATAAACAGGAAAATAAAAAACATGCAGAATATGTAGTAATGCATTTCTGATTTTGTAGCCATGCTTACAGCTGGGTTGATTTATGTCATTTGTTAACTAACAGCGGTCTGATTAAGAGTTCAAACATGTATACTGTATCTATTTTTACTGTCAAAAATAATTTCGACAGTAGCCAAACTAATTGCAAATGTCAACTTCTGATTTAAATCACTTTGTACTGTTTGCTGCCAGCTGCCAGGTCTACATGAATTCATTTTAGAGCGTTTAAACAGGACACATTTGCATTTTACTCCACTCAGACAAACCAATAGACCAATAATGTGAGCACTACAGCAGTCACTTTCAATTAGCAAGCAGAGAGACATTTTGATTCATTAGTCTGTGATCTATATACAGAGATCATTTAATTTTCTGTCTAGAGAAAGGTAAAAAGGGATGAATGGAATGGACATTTCATTATTCACCTAATACAGGCAGAAATACTGCAAAGAGAAAAAGACTCCAAAACAGTCAAACCTCTTTGGCAGAAACTCGTTTTCAACCCATTTTCCAGCAGAGAACCGTGGCCTCAGACTTAAAGCTTTATGAAGGTCATGATCTGATACCAACAGAACCACATCATCAGTGAAAAGGGAGAGACGCAATTCTGAAGTTGTCAAACCAGACACTCTGCTCTCCCAGATCTTGTCTATGAATATCACAGACAGGATCAGAGACAAGGGGCAACTTTGGTGACACCCACTGAAAAAAATGCTTGACTTTGTGCCAAGAATACAAAGCTACTATAATAATAATACTAACCAGGCTAATCAGTGTTCGACTATTTGTTCATATTTAGTGTACAGACTTGGTATCAATCTTCTCATATAACTGAAAGCAAGAAAACAAAGAAGCAAACTAATGCTTTACTGGCCAGTACATGTTTGCTTTGCAGAATAAAACAAAACAAAAAAGATAACAGATATTTACAAAATTACTCATCTAACCTCACCGTTTCTCTGACCTATATTATTCTGCATTACACCACGAAACAGGGCCACTGCTCTGGCATACATACAGAGACAGTCGAGCCAACCTCATTCCAATAATGAAGCAGTGGAGAAGAACGCTGGAAATTATTGAAACTGAACATTATTCATTTCCTGCCGATGTTTCGCAATCGGAATCACCCAGCAGCGTTCTTTATGCTATGATGCACTGGATCAAAGCTGAATTGATTGATTGAAATGACGACCTGACTATGACTTGACATTATATGCCAGTGATGCAAAATATCTCTTTACTATGGAGGCTTTTTTTCACACCGTCTCATAGAAAGCAAGAGTCAAGAGTCACAAACAGTTTTCATCAGTGGCAGAATCCAACTACATTAACAATAGTGGCTATTTTAACTCACTGTTCATCAGTACCCAGCAATTCCAGTGGAGGGTCATGTGACTTTTCACCAAGGCCCCACATAAACATTCAGCTTGATAAGCCAATGGCATGACCACAATATATTTCCTGCAACACTTGCACTAATGAGGTTGGTAATTAAGATAATTAAAGGTTAAATGGTGAGAACAGGATTGGATTTTAAGTAGTAGCTTGCACATGTGGGTGAAATCACCTCTTGGCCTCCCTTTGACAGTCTTTAACTCCATGTCACAGTGTTTTTTTTAACGACGGAGGAAAACTGTCCGACTCCCAACAGAAAATTAATGTCATGAATCTGAGTAAGCAAACATGCAGCGCTCTAAATAAGCTGGAGGTTTGATGATAAATGTTCTAACATTTTAGTAGATAATGTGTTACCGTGGTTGTGTCAAAGTCAATTTGAATCAGCAGACACCACTCTGCCTTTCCAGACGGCCACTCTGTCAGATTAAACATTCATACAGAAGGGAGGCCAGGATATAACGGCATACTACACTTCAAAGGCCAGCCAATCACAGCTTGCCATTAGTCTCCACTGATGTAGGTGATTGAGAAAAAGCTGTGCTGTACAAATTTCACTCTTCCACCTGAGAGCACCAATAACAACATTCCCCTTTGCCGTATTTACAGCTGTGTGTGGAGAAAAAGCATGTTGTAGAGTAAATAAGATCTGACATTGTTTTCTTTTTCTCATAAAAGGCTGTGTTGGTTCTCTTATTTTACTATTAATGGTCGTATGTATACTGTAGATGGACAACGCGGCAGCTCTTCTTGCTGCAGTACAGATCATAAATCCTGCCCCCTCTATGTTAGCAGATGGGACACGGGCTAAAAACTCAAAGTACACCTTGAATAAAGTTTTGCCAAAGGTGATTCTGTCCTTTTTGACAGCTCATATCAATTTAATCACGCTAATGTATGTTCAAGTGTTAATCTTTCAGATATTTTTGGTTTAATTATAGTATTTGATGCTATGAAAAGCTACAGCAGTTACTGGGTTTGGTGGGTGGCACCAATGCCTGATCACTACTGCACAACCTCTGGTTCCAAATAATATCACATGCGCAACATAAGAGCACTTGTATTCAGGAAAGTTTGGCTTTAAATAGAGAGGGAGATAGTGGAGATGTGTCACCCATCATTAAATTCAATTAAGTTTCACTGTAAACAGTGATTTTAACCTAATTCCAGAAAATCATCTGGTGTATTTCTGTTCCCCACAGGGACCCACACCACAGTTGGCATTAATTCTCCAACAGACAGACAAACAAAAGAGTTTTAGTCAAAGCTCAAATGGTGGAAAATCAATGAAAACTTATGAAGCTGTATGACTTTTACTTTTACGTCTTTTATGGTTGTCTCATGTATTAACTAAAGGAAGGTTAAGTCTCCTCATCACTCCACACTCTGTTTTTGTCTTCCACTTTATTTTTCTTTTGCAAAGTTTCTATAGCAGCAACAAAAAGTTGTTTTTTTTCTGAATTACTCGTTGTAACAAATATCTTTCATTCTGGAGGCCAAATCCAGTCAAGCGATTATGAGTCTGTTCAAATAAGTTTTATTGTAATCCTTTCTCGCTATGCGATCTCGTCATGAGTAATATCTGACTGTGAAAGGTGACAGAGTTTGATTAATCACCTCCAAAACTGAGACTCCTCAGTCTTGCACGGCTACATTATTCTGTGAAGACCTTGGTTTCTACAGAGACAGCATGTGTTCACCTCCGCATTACAAGGCCAGTGCCAAAGATTGTATGATTTTGTCGGAACAATCTCCCCTCTCACAGAACATCTGTGACCAGGTTAATACTGGCAGAGAGAGGAGGGAGTTCCTAAATAAAGAAAGCTGGTAGAAATCCTGCACCAAACAGTGAGACCAACATTTTTCGCCAGGTAGAACTTATTCCTACTCAGTCAAACGTTGTTGATAGCATCCATTGAAATGTGTCTCAACGCATATTAAGCCATTGTATCGGAGGAATAAGATATTTATCTTGCACCTCTTAAAACAAAAGGTGCTTTGGGCACGGATTAGCATCACCAGCAGGGTTCCCTTTACTTTACTATGCTTTTTGTAGTAAGATGTAATCTAGTGCAAGTCTCCACTGTGTGTGTGTGTGTGTGTGTGTGTGTGTGCGGATGAGGAGGAGACAAAAACACAGCTCTTCCTCCCACAGTATGTGATAACTAAAGAACGCTGCACACTGAGTCATTCTGATGCACACACATGTACGCATACACACACAGACACCATAATGAGCAGATATATATTCAGGAAGAGACCAAAATACACCAGGAGATGAGACGCCATCTCCAAGTAGGAAGGATTCATAATTTCATGGTTAATTAAAACTAGAAAAAAAAAGCTAATTGGAGGGAAATGTGATTAATGAAGCAGTAGGTGGATGTGAGCTGCCAGATTGTTAAATGTACAGAGAAATCAGCTGGATCTGGGCTGGTAACAGAATGTGCACAATTCTAATGTGATATAATCACTTGAGTTTGGGAATGTTGAGGAATTTTTGATAAGCTCAGCACCGTAGTTTTACATTTCTTTGTTTATCGGTTGTAGAAAACCCATGAGTCATCTGAAACACAGCTCATCCAACCTCTGCCATATTTCAGCACTCAAGTTTGATGGGGTTAATTTCTTGTGTGTGGGCTCGATCCAACACTGTGGAGAATAATTGGAGTTCTGCATTGGCAGAATATACTGCAGCGCTGCACTTCTGTGAATATGTAACTGATGGAGGCAGGAAGAGGAAGAGGGAGAGGAGGGGTCTGCCTCTTTCCCATTCATATGAGGCACGATAAAATAATCGCTTTGATTTGCATGCAGTCTATTCTCTTTGCTGTCAGTGCTGTGCTGCACATGTTCCTCTTCGTGTGTCACTGCCTTCCTGTTTTTGTGGCGTGATCGAGACTGGCTGCCTGCTGTCTTACTGCGCTGGAATCTTGTTGTGTCCTGCAACAGAAAAGCCATAGGGGATGCAACATTTTATTCCTCGTGCTGGAGGAGTCAACAGGCTGCACTGCTCCTTGAGGTAATAGCTTTGGGGTGCGACAGGTCTGCACTGGATTGGACGGATCCTGGCATGGCTTACCACCGTATAATGCCCAGGCTAACTCTGGAGGTCAGGGAATACTCACTCCTCATGTGAATCTACCATAAGGCACAGACAGAAGAAATAGGACAGCCAAGTACAAGAGTATCCCTGCAAAATAGGATGGAAAATGGACTTGCTCCCAACACAGCTGTGGACAATGCAGTCTATAGCGGTCAAGCGGAGCATACAGGGGTTCACTAAACCGGGCTGACATGGTAGTCGCTGCGCTGCATCAGCTACACAAAATAAAGTGACCTTCACATTAAACAGCAGGCAGGACCAGGCCTGGATTTGGCCAGAAAGTGTGTCACAACAGTGAGAGATAGAAGAGGTGCCTTCACACATTCTATTCTGAATGTTTTATTTTTACATTCCAGGCCTCATGCAAGAAGCCCTCGTAAACATTGGCATGTACGAGTGATATAACAGAACCTGTTGCATTCACCAATTTATCATCGAGCTGTGATACACCAGCCCCATTCACACAGCGCTTTCAACGAAGGACTTTGAGCCTTTATTCCGCCCCGACGTTCTGTGTGAACACAATGAAGGTGTGATGGGATGTCTGTCTGTTCCACCTCTGTGACAGCTGCAGAGGTAGTAACAGCGCCGGCATTTACAGCTGTGTGAACGCGAGGTGGAACGGCAGGACAGGGCTGTGACGGTTGATGACGTGTTATGTGTGCAGCTCTAACAGGAAGACTTAGGGTGCTTTCACACCTTCCTCGTTTGGTCCGGACTTCCGGACCTTTCAGTTCAATCCGGACCAAAATTGCGGGTGTGAAACTCCCCCGGACCATGATTAAAAGACTTCATCTTTGGTTTGACAAAAGGAGGTGTCCGGATCAAACTGAACCATGGTTCGGTTCAAGTTCAGTGTGAAACCACTTTTTTGGACGGTTCAGACTTTCGGACCAAGGAATCACTACAGGAAAAAAACCCAAAAAAACCAAAAGAAGAAGAAAATCAAATGATAGAAGTTACAAATGAGGTGTGGTAACACACGGGGAAAGGAAGAGATGAGATATTTATCATGAACCGATGAAAAAATCTTAAGTCAACTGGAAAAACTAATTTTCTGCAAGGATGAGAGAGAGAGAGAGAGAGAGAGAGAGAGAGAGAGAGAGAGAGAGACAGCAATGACGCCTGAATGTAAAGAAACTGCAGCAGCAGCATGTAAAGGTGCACGATGCCATCAATAAAAGTGGTGCATCAAGCGGAGCTCCGTATCATCCGATTAGAAGACGAGATCAACCGTCATGTAACAGGGAGGGTAAATCCGGCACGTTACTGGAAATCACACACTGGAGCGGTGCTGTTCCCCCCTTGTTTTGTTCAGTGTGACCAAAAAAGGCGCTGTAGAGAAGGGACTTCGGTGCGACGCTGTTGCACCATCTCTGTGTGAAAGATGTCTTCTCTTGTCCATCTCAAAGTCGATCACACAGTTTGGGCCATATTCCATTTAAATAATGCATCACTTTTTCAAGACATTACTTTATTTTCACTTCTAACAATCAAACAAGATGTAAATTACCAAACGGTTTTTCTGGAGTTGCTACATCATTTTGCAGAAAACACTGAAAGCGAATAAACCGACAGTGTCACTTATTTCACACGAAGACCATGAGAGCACAAAACTACAGCAGGTATGTTACAGTAGGACAATGGAGCTATTTTTACCTAAAGGTTAGGTCTTTATTGCCATTTATCTGTTTGTCTGTTTGTTTCTTCGTTGGTTAGTTAACAGAATATAAAAAAAGAAATCAGAACAGATTTCAATGGGATTTTGTAGAGGTTAGCCTTGGAATGGGGAAGAGATGCCTGGATTTTGAGAAAGATGCAGATCAAGATGTGGGTCTAAGGATTTTTTTCTCTTTCTTTAACATTGTGAGCACCAGTTTTTAAACAAATAATAATAATAATAATAATAATAATAATAACAATAATAATAATAATAGTAATAACAGTTTGTTGACAATAGACTTTAGTAACATTTTGCATTAAAATTGTGATATATTAGCAGAATGTTTACTACTATAATTTCATCATAATTGTAATATTTTGTCTTCATTCGTTATCGTCTCATCCTGTCTTCACAGTTGATTTTTTTAATAATTCATAATCCTATAAGAAATAAAACCTTGAGAAGTCACAATCCTTGGTTATCTGTTGTCTTATATTCAGATAAAATGGGTGTTTACTGGGTTTTTATAAGGTAAGCATAAATAGAATGATTATGCAGAAATACATGCAGATAATGAAGATTGCAATTTCAGCTGTTTAGGCCCTTTGATGTTTGCTGCACATGATGCAGCCTTTGCAGAGTTATGTGCCCTTCTAGTTTACCACAGATCTTGCAGTAATGTTTCTGAATTCAGTGTTACCTCAATGGATAGAACCGATGGCTTTTCCATAGTATTTATACTTTTTTAGCTTTTTCAGCCTGCTAACTCCTTACTGACACTAGAAAGGACACGTTTACCTCTGCTGATTTCTGACTCTGAAGTAAATCTTACTCTTTGGTTTCTCTTTGACATTTTTGTGACTGAGACTTGGCCACGAGTGCAGCAGATCAGCAATCTTATTTCAGTACCTAATCTGGGAGCATCAGTTATTCTTATGATACATCTTCAAGGCTTGGTCGGCATCCAGAATTAGTCTCATTTTACTTTACAGTGCACTCACTATATATTGTCAACCATTTGAACATAATCTTGATTCACTGCTTACTAATGAGTATTGAGTGTCCAATACAGTACAAAAGTAGGAGTGAATGAGTGAAAGTGGGAGTGATCTTTGGACACAGGTTTGGTTATAGAGGTACAAGAAGTACAAGGTTCATCAACACACCACAACCCTGATGTAGAGGGAATCTTGATGGGGGTCTAGAGGGGTGACCCACCCCCTCAACGCGACCTCCCATCCTCCAAAAAGAAAGGCACAAAATATTTTATTTATGGAATTTAAGTAATTTATATGTGCACTTGTTTCATTTCAGCAGAGCGTCTTTTATGTGTTTCAATGTGACTCAACTCTCCTCTGTTCTGTTCTGGTGTTCCTACCGAGGGCGTGGTTCATCCAAGCTTCACACACAGACACGCCGTGCGAAATAGAGGAGACAGGTTCAGTGACAGCAGCCCGAGTTGAGGACGAAGTCGATACGTTACATGCAATAAAAACGTCCCTAAAACCAAAAGACAGACAAACGTCAACCCCAAAGTGAATACCAGGCCAAAATGTCAGCCTTTTTTTAAATGCGTCATTAAGCCACCTGCTGTCACCCAACCTGCCACTACTCAACCTGTATCTGGTACCAGTGGTGAGGATGCTGATAGCTCTTCCGCTGCTGAGGGGAGGGAAGCTAGCCCTGCCCCGAGCACTGACACAGCTGCACCCACCGACACGCACAGGAAGACAGGCTTTGACCCATCTTGGCTGTCAGAGAGGAAATACTCCTCCTGGCTCTACAAGACAGATATACGTAAGGTTTGGTGTAAAAGTAAATAAAAATGTACAATTAATTACACCGTACATCTGGAGAGTTAGAATAAGAATAAAATGTTCTTGCATGAGCCGTCATTGACTGACATTTTTGTCTAAATCCAACAGCTGCTGCCCTCTCTGTCTTTTCACAAGGTTAAACAATCATGTTTTTTTGTTTTTTTTTTACAGTGTAACATAATTGTGAACAACAGTTCATACTGTGGATGACCCATCTGAGGAACTGGGAGGATTTTATGATCAGTTACACAAACTCAGCAAAATGTAAAGCTGTAATGACTGCATGCTCAGCACTTCTAATGAACCACAAAGCTGACATTTTCACCCAAATTAGTTTTCCATTGTTGGAGCTGCTCACCTTGATGATGAGGTCCAGACAGCTTCTTAAATACCTTCCCAGTTTGAAAATGATTATTGAAAGTACACACACTGCATGGTTTTTACACCAAGTGCCATGATAACAGACTAGATGCCAAACTGGGGCTGCAAGAGAAAATTGCACAATGCTGTGGATCACATATATTGAAACACCATAAATTCAATCTCAGACCTTTGTATTGAGGGGGAAGCTAAACCCATTAATGTCTCTCTCATTTGGAGTCAGATGTGCTGCTATGAGTCCGGGGCAAAATTGAACAACATGTCTTGTGAAGCTAATGAGTAAATTGGTGGAATTTGGACTGCAATTTTTTTAGAAGGATCTCCTGTTAATGTGCTTTTTCTGACCCATTCTTTGAGGTCATTTGGGATTTGAACTTGCCAAACCCCTGATCCCACTGTGAAATCAGTGAACGTGGAATTAAATGAATCTGATTATTCAAAAAGGACAAATGAGAAGCATTTGTATGTGGTGTTGGAATCGTATGCAGTCTGCTCTCTCACACCTTCCCATGGCTGCAGAGGGCTTTCCTCCGTTGTTCAAATTGTTTTGGAGGTTCCTTTTTCAGTTGGTTTATTACCGTCAGATCTTTACTTTGCCTCCGATCTGCTGCCTTCAGTCTGCTGAACTCTGGATGCCTTTCACTGGGAATAATGGCCCACTTCCATCACTGAGCAGCAATTCACATTCATCCCTTTTGCAAAGAGCTCAGAGGACAATTTACTTATTTGGAGGAGAAAAGAAGCTCCAGGTTCCACACTGAAGGGAGCTACAAAACACAGTTAGAGAGGCAAAGAGGTATCATCCTCCCTTCAGTTCATTTTTCAAAAAGCACAAGACTGGAACTTCAGTTCTCTGGAAGCATTTGATAAAATATCCGACACTCTGGGGTGCCTTTAGTTTTATTCAGCTTTGTGTACAATAGAGGCTGTGTTCATTTATCTGTCAGTGGCGAGCCTTAAAGTGATATTTAACCGGTCTGTTTTTGAAATGCCACACAATACAGATGAGATTTAAAAGAGTGTTTCCAGGCAAAGGTGGCTAAAAATACTGTATCCAAAGAACAAGCTTGTTTTTTGTTTTGTTTTCAGTCTCAACACCCAAATTATATCTATTATATATTATATAATTAGCTCAACAATCATTATGTCTATCCCATGACACTATAAAGCTATTACTATATCGTCAATTATTTTTCATCTATAGAAGCAATATGGATGGAGCATAGAAGCAATACAAATAACAACTCTTATTGTTGTATAATGTTTGAATGATCTGTTTTATCTGTCACATGGGACAGACAGTGAAGTGTGACAACTTGAACTTGAACAATGTTTCCATCCATCCATTTTCTTCTGCTTATCTGGGGTCGGGTTGCAACAGACGAAGTAGTGTATTCCAAACGCCCCTCTCGCCGGCAACATTTTCCAGTTCCTCCTCCCAGGCCAGATGCGATATGTAATCCCTCCAATGAGTTCTGCGTCTACCCCGGGGTCTCCTCCCACTTGGACGTGGCCGCAAAGCCTCCAAAGGGAGGCGCCCTGGAGGCATCCTAATCAGACGCCCGAACCACCTCAACTGACTCCTTTCAACGTGAAGGAGCAGGGGCTCTACTCCAAGCTCCCTCCGGATATCCGAGCTCTAAGGATGAGCCCAGCCACCCTCTGCAGGAATCTCATTCCGGCCACTTGTATCCGCAATCTCATTCTTTCAATCGCTACCCAGAGATCATGACCATAGGTGAGGGTTGGAATGTAGATCGACTGGTAAAACCAGAGCTTTGCCTGGTAAAGCTCTGGTAAAACCAGAGCTTTGCCCTCCGGCTCAGCTCTCTCTTCACAATGACAGTGCGATTCAGCATGTGCAATACTGCTGATGCTGCACCGAGTCACCTGTCCATCTCATGGTCCATTTTCCCATCACTCCTGAAAAAGACCCCTAGATAAATCTTAAACTCCCTCGCTTGAGGCAGTAACTCACCCCTAACCCGGAGGGGGCAATCCACTGATTTCTGACCGAGAACTGTTGTTTCTCTATCTTAAAATAATTTCATATCATCAGAATTTAAATGGCCACTCCTACCGTAGACCAGAGTTCTACTTTTCTGAATGTGATCCCACAGTCAACTTTTTCCGATCCCTGCTGCTCTCAGGTCATACCACAGATTTAGTGTGGATGCATGCACACAAGAAATGTGTGCACTCGCTATTCGTGGGTGTGTGCCAAGTGTGCAGTCTATAAGATATTGCTCAAGGAGAGGTTAAGGCAACGAAACATAAGACTGCAGTCATTTCTAGTTCAGTCAAGACAGTGCGAGACACCTGTGTCGTCTCTAGAGCAACTGCTCCATCTCTTCACCAGGATCCAGTGGCAACCCTGCAGGCCTGATCTAATGGGAAGTGGCAGTTGAATAAACTGAACAGGCAAACACCAGAATGACCCAGCCAACTGCACAAGTCTGCACAAATGAACATTTATAATGGGGATAACTTCTGCTCGACAAAGTATTACATTGTGAATTGATTAGCAAGCAAAACATATAATGTAATTGAGAATAATACATATTATACTTAGGAAATGTCTCCTCAAGGCTTATGGGGCAGAAGTACTGCAATGGTCCCGCCATATGGGAGGGTTAGGCATACGTTATATAGCCACCCTCCAAGGTTGAATCAGAAGCAACCGGACTTCTAGTGTTTATAGCAGTAAGGTGTATAGCAGGAAAGGGTTTAGTCATATTTAGCCAGGTCTGATATGCAATCAGTGTGACTCTATTGATGCCGTTGTCAGTCTGTGGGTCAGTTCGTCAATTGGGTGCAGACTAAAATACCTTAACAGCGGTTGGATATTATAGTTCCCAAAGGATTAATTGTACGAAACGTATTGATTCCTGAACTTTTTCATATTAGTTCCACCAGCAGATCACAACTCACTACCACTACCAGATAACATGGGTCGCTCATCGGGACTGATCACAGTTCCAGACCAGATTTCTCCTCCAAACGTTGGGAGTGGTGAATCGGGGTGAAATTAAGTCCAGCTTAAAACACTAATTACAGTCCCATCATCCTCTCCTGTACTTTTTTTTTACAAATTCAGTTCTAGCATCTAGAGATATGGCAAACATAGCAAAGCTTACCTGCTCATCATCAGCATGTCAGCATAGTAGCATTGTTTTTTTTGTTTTTTTAAAAACATATTAGCACACTGACACTAGCATTTAGCTTATAGCAAAAGGATATGACACTGCCAGAGTATGATAACAGTCTTATACTACCATAGCACCAGATGAGCTACATGGGAGCAGTTCTGGGTTTAAATGCTGGGCTCTGGGGCAATTTACCATCTATTCCAGAGGTAGGAGACGGTTATTTACTTTATTTTTTTTTCTTCTTTCAGCAGCTGTGAACATTTGAATCACTCATATTTATCTCATCATAGAGCTCTTCTCTACCAGCAATGTATTATGGCCCATGATCCAACATGTTGGATGAAAACTTGAACAGGAAAGAAATGTGTTATGAATGCATCCTATACAATAACTTATATTCCTTAAGCATGCATTTAATTTCCTGTAATATGCATGGAGACACTTGTATAAGAAGTGTAACCTGTCCTGCAAAACACCAGTCCAATCAATACCATGTTTATTAGCCATCATTACCCCCTAATCATGAAACAGTTTGGGATAAATAACTCTCCTGTGCTGCTGTAATGTGATGACTATCATCTCCAAATTGAGGTGGGCTTAACGCCAAGGATAAGACATTATAAAGCATCTGTGGTATCATTTAAGTAATGAGTCTCTACAACAAAGCTTTCAGACAACATACCAAGACAAATAAAAGCATGTTCTCTGAGGGTTGGTGTTTTCTTGATCAACAGCTGTGCATCATGCAGGAGGGATGTCATCAGGAGAGGACTTATTGAACCACCTACTGAATATTAAATTGACACTTTGGAGCTCAGAATCTGTGCTATATGAGGTGACTTCCTGGCTATTGTGAGAACCAACATGGAAATCATACTATGAGGTGATGACCTTGGTAGCATATTTGTGTATGGATACATGTACATGGTGTTGACCAGCAGTCACCATATATGGTTTGATATCAGTTCTATACAATGATATAAAGGCTGTTGCAACTAAAACCAATATTTGTAGAGGAAGTAACCAGACAACAGCAGTGGAACATTGTCCATTTGTTTATTTGATTGTTTGTTGGTTTGTTGGTTGGTTTGTTAGCAGCATTACCCAAAAACTGCTGTACATTTTGATGGGATGAGACATGGGATGGTAAAGAACTTTAAAAAAAACAAAAAAAAACATTGGTGCAGATTCAGATAACGAGGCCGATTCAGGAATTCTTCTGAGTACGGTTCTAGGTATCACCTTCTTAGTGGTGTGTTGGTTGTGCATTCTTATTGTTAATATTGTCTGAAAATGTGACTTTGTACAGTATTTCCTGCAAAAGTAGAATTTGCTAACTATGAATAGAAGCAAACAAAAAAGGAAAAATGAACCTCAACAAGGGTTGACAAGTCCTTCTAGTCTAGTGTCTGGCGGTTAGTGTGTGTCTGTTATAGCTGGCAGAAAACATACATGAACTAGGTCCTGGATCTGAGGTGTTGTTAAAAAGAAAGCTCCCTAAAGAGTCTGCAAACATTTCAGCTGACTGGTTTTGTTTGCATCTTGTAAAACAATCAAAAATGAAATCTGTATTTAATAGATGTTTAGCATTGAAAGGAACAAAAACAAGGAGAAAGCAAAATATTCCAGTTGAAAACAGTTGAAAAGCACAATGCATAAATCCTCAACAAACTAATCTCTCTTCTTGGATAAAAGGTTTGATCTGGTGTAAAAAATAATCAGAAACGATCAAAGTTGTAAAAGCACTTAAAAATAAGCTGTCCAGTTTGCTGTGATGCTATAAAAGGAGAGGCAGGAAGCTGTAATCAGGAAGGTTCGTATCAAGCAGGGCTGCACAAGTTATTGCTTCAGCGTCGACATCGCAACATGTGCATGAGCTCATGTCACATCGTTAGTTTGCTGTTGTTGTTTTTTCTATTTGTCATTGTGATTTGCACTTCAGGGCTATGCGAAGTTGACCTTTACATGAAAGCAACACTGTGTAATGGTCACACTTTGTGCTACATGTGTTCACTGATACTGTAACACAGTGTCCTTCCCCTCTAAAGGTAAAGACACAAACAGTTATGTATACTGAAATGCATTTGTTTTACATTTGAGGCAGACATAAGAAAGGCTCACTGCCCTCTTTATGCATCAACTGACAAAATTCCTGAATTTTTTAATATTGCAATACATGTATCGTAAAATTGATGTAATCTTATATTTTTAATTGTGTTTTTATTCTCTTTAACTGTCCTTTATGTTTCTTGGATTCTCTTCTATATTTTTAAAAAATTTTACCCCTTTGTTTTAGTCTTATGTGATTTTACCCATTGGATGTGATGTCGTATTTTTATTATCTTTTTATTACCTTTTGCTAACTTCTATTTATCTATTATTTATTACTTTGTCATATTTATTCATTTTTATTTTGTCATCATATTCATTCTCTCTTGTATTCATTGACTATTACCTTGACTTCTCTTCATCTTTCTGTTTTATATCACCCACTGTGTATTTTGTACTTTTATCCTCGATTTAATTATTTCAACTCTGTTTCAAATCCTGTTTTGCTATCTGGTTTTGTGCTTACAGTTGTCATGTAAGCTTGAGTTTCCCGTCTCTGTTTTGTCTGTCAAAGCACTTTGTAAACAGTTGTTTTTAAAGGTGCTATATAATTATTATTATATTATTATCAATTTGAATCATAATATGTACCATAATAAAATCTACCTCAACAGTTGCGCCTTACAGCAGAGTGAGAAACACATATGCTAACCTAATCTCTCAGGTTTCATTTTCACCAGATCACCAGATATCAGCCTAAACCAGTCGGTCCACACACTACTTTGCCATCTTAATGCTCAAAACAACAAAACCCTCTTAATACACTACTTGACTGACACTTGGTCCGCGCATGAGAGCAGGTTATCTCAGCGACTAGCATGACCAGTAGCGTGTACAGTTGTCAGATGCCATCAGCTCAACCAGGTCCAGACGTGGGCCATGCCAGGCCGTCCGCACACCCACAGTCTCTGGAGGCGGTGCAGCCGAGAGTATTTTTAGATGGTGCCACCTTATCAGCACAGCCTGGTCACATCATATCTGTGTAGTTTAAGTGGAGCACTCTTCCATCAAGGCAATGTGCCCTTTTACCAGTAGCCTAAGGTCAGCCTGCAGACCCAACACAGATTTATTGTGACACATGAAAAAAACAGAGATGAAACAATGTGTGAGACTAATCCCTGGTTTGATCGCAAATTTAGTCATCCTGCTTCAAAAACAGTCAATGGGTGGCTGAGGAGTTTGAAGGCCAACTGAATATAAGACTTGCGTTTTTGGAGTCACTGTCTTTCTTTGTTTGACAAGTCTTGTCAATAATTTTCTTTCATCAAAAGAAGAATGAAGGTTGTTGTTGTTCTGGTTGCTGTTTAATGTGCTGCAGCTGAGCAGCTTTTTAACCATCTGGTTTAACAAACTGACATTAGCAGCGAACCTTCACCTGTCAGATGTTTGTAGCTAATGTGTGTGGCTGTTCAGAGTCTGTGGCTCTGGTGTTGTGTAGCAGGCTGATGTCTGGCTTCTGCTCTGGCTATGATGCTGATGAACAGTGACGACGTCCAATTAACCTATGCAGACAGATATCAGAACAGTATTCAACCACACAACTAGAGGTTGCTACAATAAAAATATCAAATATGTTTCTCCCTTTTGGTTTCTGATTTTTTTTCTCAAAGAACACTGCAATTAGATTTTAGGATAATTTGATGTCTGATAAGATTTATTCACATTTACCAAGACTGAAGTTAAATCTGTTTGTGACGGCAAAATGCAACCAGTAGTGGGGCAAAAAACATTTGTTCTGAGGAAACGTCAATCAACTTTTGTTCAACAAAGAGATCATCAATTTCATTGACACAGGAAAGCTCATATTGTCCAAAACAGCAAGAGTTCATCCTCTGGGAAATGAAAAGTCTAACCATTAGATGTCTAAAGTTAATGTTTATAAGTGAATGTTTTATCCTTTGAGTTGATATGAACAGCAGCGAGGCTCGGAGGAGTAGTTCTATCAGTTCTAAACCCCTCCATACGGCTCACTACTGTTTCCTAGTAAGATTCTGCGGCGAGTTACACGACCTCCACATTGTTCTGTCCTCATCTATACACAGAGGTCCATCTGCCCATTAGTGAGCTGATGTCAGCAGCTGATTGTGGGAAAGAGTCTCTATTGGCACATTTGATGGTTGTTGTCCTGGTTGATGACATCTTGTTACAAGCAATACATTCACTGTCAACATTTGGTGTCAAAAATAACGTAATGTCACTGAATTTGGGTTTGATGGATGCCTGTTAAAGAGATTTTATGTCCCACTGCAGTCATAGCAACAATCTTGAGAATTTTAGGACAGAATAGCCTGGAGAAAAATCCTGAAGTTGCAGCATTTGCATGAAATGCAAGTTAGTCACGAGGCTTTTACGTTTAATGAGCTTCATCTTATTGTGGTTTTTATAGGTGTGGATACATAAACCAGTCCCTACATTCACTGCATTATTAAAAAAAGCCCTGCCTCTGTTATCTCTATCAATGGGAAACCGTATCCTAGATTATGTAAGTTTCAGAAAAGACCATGAATCATCAGCATTTGTAACCTAATTTCAAAAAAGAAAAAAGAAAAAAACAGCCCAAGGCAAATGCAATCCATGCTGATTTATTGAGTTGTCTTATCGACTTAATCCATTGACTTCATCCTATGAGTTGACTTTGCTTTAAACTTTTATGTATATATGTATCTAATTTAATAAACATTTCTGCAGACATTATTTAATGCACAGCTAAGAGGTCATGAAATATGGCTCCTCAACACACATCAAACAGATAGCCTCAGGTTTGTATCATTAATACAAGGAAATGAAAAGCAAAAATTCAGTCAGGAAGACTATCTCTTTGCATGGCCTCTATATCACAAGCACTTTCCTGGTATTCTAGGCTTTAATACCTCATTCTCCTCTTATCCAATCACAACCTGTCATTTGTGAGCTGTCAAACTTTAAGCTGAATGACTTGCTGTCATTCTGACTGAAAGTCATTTCAGTAAGGGAAGATCAGCAACCCACCTCCACCCCTTCACCACCTCAACCCGGGACACCTGGCCACCTCCAACCAAATCCTCCCATCAGAAGTTCTTTTCATGAAGTCATTTTACTACCGAGCTTCACTCTTCCACCACCAGTGTCTAGGCTCCAGGAGGAAGTCTCCTTCATACCCGAAGCACCTAATTCATCGGATCCAAGCGCCAAAGACTATACTTCTGTTCATACATATAATATGACTTAAATAGTCTAATGCTATTCCTCTTTGTAGTCTCTCCTGATTGAAATAAAGCAACTAGAATGGCGTTCCATCGAGCGCTGACTTCTGCCAAGACTGAACAATGCTGCACGTCTGTTTAGATTGACTGGCCCATGCCTCACCCCATCCACAAAGCTTCGTGGAATTTGGTTCAGTAGTTTAGGGAAGATGGCATAAGTGTTACAGAAGGTGAAAAAAATACTCAATCAGTTCCTTTATCAAAATCTGCACAAATGGTTTTCGTTCCGGGACTATGACCTGTCCTTCCACCAAGTTTCTCTGAAATGTTTCCTGTAGCATTTACATAATCCTGCTAACAATACAACCAAACCACAAACAGTGCAGTGGGCAGGAAATTAAGACCACAGAGTGATGGGCATTAAAACAGACAGAAAGAGGCAGCTACATCAGAGTCAAAGCAGCACTTTAGCATTTTTTAATTAACTGACATCTGAACTTTTACTTTTCGCTGATCCAAAATCTGATCTGACCTGTGATCCCAATGATGTCATTTGTACAACATCACCAGATTCTAGCCAATACACAGGCCTACTCCAAACCAAGAGCGTTTTGATTCATTGCAGCCTGACTTCCTCTACGCCATAATGCTGCATTGTTGTCAAAAAAACCTATTAAAACACATCAGTGAGGCCCCCTGTTGCTCTGGGTGACATGTTCCTTTATAACGATGAAGAAACATGAAGTGTATATTCAATATTTATTAGCGCACCAAATCCGAAGCTGAAAAAGTCACCTATAACCAGTAACCAGCTGTTTTTGGAAATCACTCTCCTTTTAAAAAAGTAAGAATAGATATTCATGACCCATTTTTTTTAAACATGTACATCCTCAGTGGGAGCTCTGCAGGGATCTAAATTGAAAACAAATAGAATATCTCTAGTTTCCATCCTTCAAACGTCTTGTTTCTCAACATTTAATTCTCTGACAGAATTAAAGGATTTTACATTTAGCCTACATTAGCATGTTTCTACATGTAGCTCAACTGCTGACTAATAATAACATAACAAACAGGAATTATCTATCAGGTTCACCTGAGGGCAAAAAGTCGACACAAAGGAGTTTTGAATATATATAGTCTATGAGGTAATAAAACATGCATATAAACCATATAAACACTTAAACTTGTACATTTGTATCTTTATGCTTCCATATTAATTTATTTAAGGCCTAAAAAGAAGCTCCCGGGCCTTTATATCACAGACCTCCACTGACAGCCTGAGTTCAACCCTCCCCCACACCAAAGGTCTTCAGATGACACAAGGCATCAAGGTCACATAGCATGTAACAGTCGACCAGAGCCCTACTCCTGTGAACTCCCCCTGCACAGTGACGCTGCAGTGTGGACAGTGATCCTGGGAAAACTACTGTATCCATGTAGAAACCAATTTCCCTGCCGTCCATGTTAACACAGCCACTACAAAGCAGACACAGACTCTAGCTGACAACCATGCATGAGGTACAAACAGGTCTGATATTGAGAGCAGCTGGAATGATGGCAGCGCTGGGTGATGTCAAATCAATCATGATTATTTCAAACATTTACCTACGTAATGATTAATGAACAATTATTTATTCTTAATTCTTTTACACTGCCTGCAGACCTCTGATGATCTGATATGGTCAACTATTCAATCTGTATTGTTTTTAGATATAGGCTCCTCTCCTATTTATTTTGGTGGCTGCGCTCATGTCATCCATGCCTCTTTACATCTAGCTTCATTTTTAATAAAGGGAGGCTAACATTAGTTGGACAGGGCGGAGTCGCGTGACTGAACATGACAAAGTATTTTTTAAGAACAGGAAAGAGACAGGAAAAAGAACTAGATGGGAAAAAAACAATGGAGAGGGAAATAAGAACAATGGTACTGGATTAGGAGAATAGACATACTGGTGGAGAAAAGGAAAGGAAATGAAAGGAGCAAAAAAAGGAAAAAAGAAAGGCAGAGAAAATGAAAGGATATAAAAGTTGCAAGGGAAGGAAAATGTAGGGAAATAAAGGAACACAGAGGAAAGGAGATAAAGGTGAATTTAAGAGGCTGGTCAAAGGAATGGTGTAAAAACAGAGCTATCTGACAGGGCAAACAGGATGGATGAGGAGATGAGCACAAAAGAAGACAAGGAAGCAGAGTAGAGGAAATGTACAGTGAAAGACAAACAGAATATGGAATGAGAGAAAGCAATATCTGGTCCAGAAGCCCAGATTTCCACAGCGATATCTGGCAAACTCCCAGCAATCACAGCAGGTTCCCTCCTCTTCAATTTCTCCTCACCTCGTCCATCACGACATGACAAGAGCTGCAGCTGAACGGAGCTTTGAATGGAAATCTCACCACCATGAGGTTAGACTGGGCTGCAGCGTGGATGTAAAACGTGTTTTTGTCTTTCCATAGTGGAGATGTGGATGAACATAAGTTGCTTTGAGTGGCAAAGGGTCACACTGGTGTTTGGAAAAGCAGGTAACAATAAGGTTTCCATCAGAGACAGGCGAGCTGTTCACATAATACTCACATTGTCTGTTCTGAGCTTCTTGGCAGGGCAGCCTCCATCCACAGGATGTAGCATGTAATACAGCCGCACTTTGTTGGCGTGTTTCCGACTCTGAGAGGAAGAAGAGGAACAAAAATGTATGAGTAAAGCAAGAATGAAAGAGTTTGATTCTTCTTTCAGTAGATCTAATACTGAACACAATCACCCTGTGCTCTTCCTATTGTTCCCTGAGAATGTGTTTTCCTTTCCAAAGCCAAGGTCACCATCATTCTTCAGGCTAATTCCACCTACAACAGCAGAGGACGGAAGAAATTGATTTTATTTCCGACCCTAATCCTCTTCCATAATCTAGTTCTTCTAATCACTTTTCAGTCTTCTAATCACTTTTCAGTCCAACCTAACATGTAAAAAAAACATTCAAGAACTGAAGACAGAATCTATGCACCGATCCAATGGACTGACTTAACTGGGGTGCTGACACTTTTTTTTTTTTTGGAACAGTATGTTGGTTGTTGGTCAGTGTCATGAAAATCTAAATTTAAGAACTGCATTCATAAATCTTAGAAAAATGATTACATTTGAACAAAGCTAAAATAATAAGTGATGTTTGGTTACTAGACAGGCTCAAAGATAAATGACTGCTGGAATCTGAGTCGTTGATGTATTGAGCAGAAATCTAAAACAAAATCAGTTTTCGATTATAGCATCAATACATTAAATATAAATTTTTACTTTCGTAAATGAGGGCAGCAAAACAAGCATCGACAGTGTAAAGTGATGCAAAGGAATCATTTAAAAAAATGAGAAAGAAAAATGTTTTGAACATCCAAATTTTAAGAAAACCAAAAATTGAATGAAGCCTCAATGACACTCAGCTTGACTTTAAATCATGAAAACATCCCTACATATGTAGCGTTTTGTTCGTATCACTTACTACGAGATACAGCGCCCTGGGTTCTTTAACTTAAACACACTTTACCTTTCAATTATGTTACCCTGTAAATGTAAACACTGAAATAAAGCTTTTAAAGGCATAAAAGTCTGATAGTGTGCAATGTGTAACTTTAAACCTTGATGTTAGTGATGTATCACCCTTTGCTTTGTTCCTATTTACTAAACTGACTAAGAGGGAAATGAAATGACGTCATATAAAATGATATTTATTAACAAAAATACTCAAATGAAATAAAATAAATAAAACGAATGCTGTAGCCCTTGGCTACAAAGGCAATGTAAACTGAAAACTCAAGTAAGTACTCTTTAAACCTGATGGAAGGTTACATAATATGGTACCTTGAAGTCACACTAACCTTCATACATATTACTCTTTAAGCAGGACATATCCATTAACTTTAGCCAATACAATTTAACTAATTGCAATTACCTGGATGAACTCTTTATAAACCAGTGCAATAACTCTCAATGAACCAGAGCATTGACTGTGACATTGAAAAGTCACATTTAACACTGTTCTAATTAAATCCTAAACTGTACCAACTATAGGATTACTGCTGCTATTCACATTTTAACTCTGGGGCTTATACTGTTCAATGTTTAATGTTTAAGTGTGATGTAAGTTGTTATTTGTTGCTGTCATTTGAGTTGTTTATATTTGGATTTTTTTAATATCTGATGTTGATTCATTTTTTAAATATGGTGACAAAGACTGTTTGCATGAAGTTTCTTATGCTTTGTTTATTAAAATACTCTGAAGGCTGTCCGATGAAGTGACTGGTGCCGCTGCCTGACAACGAATTGAATTGATACTTGTTCCTTGGTTCGCTGAGGGTGAAGCAGGAGCCTTCTTACCAGCAGTTAAGTGCAGTCACGGCAAGGGAACGGAGGGATACGGAAGGACTGAGGAGCGTATCTCAATAATGATTCTGCTGCAAAACAGGAAACCCTCCTGCGATATTGTCATGGCATCGTCAGTGGAAAAAAGCATGACATGAGGGAGTTAAGGTAGCGTCTAGTCAGGCATGTATAGCAGTGTGAGCCTGGTGTGTTACTACGTCAGGCAGAAGGACAGCCACCGGCTTCTCTTCACAAGGGCATGACAGATGAACATATCGTGCCTGGTCGGGGGGTGAGAGCGAGCCTGCAGGAATCTATTTGTCTTGCCTGTCTGCTTTCCTGGCAGAGATACTGCAACCTGAGCTCTGCTGCTTCTTTGAGGAGAAAATGATGCAGTTTGTAGAGCATGAAAAGCAGACGGGGCAGTTTACTCAGTACACTTTAATTAAAACTGCCTCTGATTAGAACAGCTCCCTTTTAAACAAACGTTTTTCAAATATTCCGAAAAGTGATTCTGACACTTTCAGCTAACAAGAACAAGAGTACACAGTATTCTGCCTTTATATAAAAAACAGTCTTGTTATGTATTGGAGGGTAACTTGGTTCTATCCATATTGTATTACCCTTTGAATATATCATGCTCACTTTAGTAAATTTTGTAAATTTTTACTTTTGTAAATTTCCCCACTGTGGGACTAATAAAGGGATATCTTATCTTATCTTATCTTATCTTTAGGATCAGATGTTTAAAGCTCAGCACAAGCAGAGAAGAAGGTTTTCATTTTCAGTTTTTTAAACAACCAGTAAGTGTAAAAGGACGACTTCTTCTTTACACAAATGCTCAAGCAGCTTTGTTTTGTTCATGCTGTTTGTTCTTGTACTAAAAATAGTTTTTTGTTTTTTTTATAGATTCTGATGAGGGATAATGGCACGGAGGAAATGTAATTCCACATTTCCCTTTCATGGACTCCAGGAACAAGCGGTGAAATCACTGTAAATAGCCACTGAGGCACTATTTGCAGCAAACTGGGCTTTGTTTCACTCTCTGAAGTCATATTGGTGCTTTTTCTACCTGCAATCAATCCACTTTGGCTGCAGACACATGGGATTCGTTACGTCACCCTAAAGTGCCTTTTATGCTCTGAGGTACCATCTGTTTATTGCAGCAGAGGTTCACATGGTTTACTTTAGTACGAACACTTCCAGCTCCAAACTGGATATAAATATTCTACTCCACTAGCTTACAGGGGACATTCCAGCACCTGGGCTATTTTGCACATAGGCCTTTAAACTTACAGTCATAGCATTCGCACCATCCCCTTATCTGATGATTCTTCACTCAGCAATCTTTAATATTCTGGACTTTAATGAGCTCCAGCATCATTAAGGATGTTCCAGTGCTTCTATTTGTTCTGAGATGAGCTAGCATTTAAATAACAGTTCACCTAAAAGTGAAAAAGTTGCATCACATGCAACAGAGAGTGTAGCAGCTAACACCACAATTTTAGAGCTCAGTTTGTGATGCAACCTTTGGCTAGTTGGTAAAAACAGACATCCAGCAGTGCTTGTATGCACACGTTCAAGCTTGAGAACCTTGCTCAAACAAGACGCGTGCTAACGCTTTTATCTTAGAAGCTAGAGGGAAGATTTAAGCTATATAAAAAAAAACTGTAAATAATTTATTTTCATATCAATTTGGGATCTCAAGGCTTCTGGAGACTCTGAGATCACATGGTAGGAGCTACATGGAGTCATTTTATGTTTGATTTTGATATTTCTTTTTTTTTTAAGGTTTGAAAAATGACTCCATTTCTTGTTGTCCATGCAGGATAATTTTTGGTGAACTGTTCCTTTAAGGAAGCTTCCCATTGGAGTCTTGAACAAGCCAACTAATTTACCTCACAATGATTTAAATCACTGTTTTACAATCTACAATAAAACCTTCTTCTTCATCATGACTAAAAAACTGAAAACTGTTGTGTTTTGGTCGCTCTAGCTGCTTCTTTGTGCAGACAGTATCTCACTGTGTTGGTTTGCTTTATAATGAAAAGTGAAAAATGACTCTATTACTACACTTTAACCAAGTAACAAGGTACAGCTGTGTTACAGCCGACAGCGGTGTGTGGTGTGGTCTACTCTGCAAGAAAGAGGAGTTATGAAAAACAAGTTTTGTCTAGTTTGTTACATAAATAATCCATGTTGAAAATTTGATGAAAGGGTACATTTGGACAGCTGATGTTGTTCCTGTGGGAGTTTAGCTCAGCTCTTGTTTTTGCCAGCAGGTCTCCTGTTGCTTCCTCCCACTGTATTTTACCAAATGTTAAACTTGTACTGTTTGCATGCATCTTTAAAAAGTGCACGACAAGCAGAGCTGTGCTTGCATGTGTGAGGAAAGCCTGAGTTACGTGATGAAAACCTAGAGAAAGGCAAACAGACAGGTAAGTCGTATTAAATGTGGTGAATACTACGCACACAGCAAATGATATAAACAGGATAAACTGCAGCTTTTTGAACTTTATGAATATGGATGCCTGCAGACTGATTATTAAGAAGTCATGGTCACATTGACACATTTTTTATCCACACTAGCAGTGAGGCAATGAGCCATCTATCACTTTGATCGATACTTACATACGTATGTAGACAATTATTGGATTGAGTGTCAATAATACGGCACAGAGGATGAAACTTCCCAGCTGAAGGTATTTCTATGAAACTCTGTAGGAAGATGTCATGGTTTTAGTTTTTTTGAAGATTGCGTTTTCTGTTTCCTGGTTGTTTGTTTTTTAAAGTTAACGTCTCCATGTTGTGTTTTGTGCTTCACATTTCCTGCCTTTATTAGAATTGTTGATCATTTTCACCTGTTCTCCATCCTGTCTCGACTCTCTGCATTTAGTCTGTTTTCCCTTGTTCATTGCCAGTTCGTCCTGTTTTATATGGATGTCTCTCCACACGTGTCCAGCTCCCTCCCTTGAGTTTCCTTTATGTCCAATGTAAGTTTTATTTATTTAAGTTAAGTTTAATTTAAGTTTTTGTTAAGTTTTGGTCATATTGTGTTTTTCCCGTTCATTCCGGTTTAGCTCTGCCTTTACTGTTCGGGACATTGATTGCCTAACTTGGATTGCTTTTACATTTTTTGACCCTTGCCTGTAAGTTTTCTATTCTTACTTACTTTACTTTATAGAATCATTGAACTGCACCTTCTCCCCATTATTTTGCTGAAACATGACAGAGGATTGGTCTTGGGCCTGAATAGACACCATTAAAATCTGGTGCGGATATTGACATGTGTAGTATTCAGACCAATATGCCTCTATCCTTTATTCTTTCTCTGAGTGCTTATATAGCCATATTATATATATTATACCACATATTATATAATAATTTTATATTTAATGTCAGGTCCTGCCACATTCTTTTCTGTTGTTGAACCCCTATCCCTTAAGATAGATAGATAGATAGATAGATAGATGGATAGATAGATACTGTAGATAGATAGATAGATAGATAGATACTGTAGATAAATAGATAGATAGATAGATACTGTAGATAGATAGATAGATAGATAGATGATAAATAGATAGATAGATAGATACTGTAGATAGATAGATAGATAGATAGATAGATAGATAGATGATGTTCTCCTCCTGTCTGCGTGGGTTCTCTCCGGGTTCTCCGGCTTCCTCCCACCACCAAAAAACATGTAATATAGGTGGATTGATGACACTAAATCGACCGTAGGTGTGAATGTGAGTGAGAATGGCTGTTTGTTTTTCTATGTGGTCCTGTGATGAACTGGCGACTTGTCCAGGGTGAACCCCGCCTCTCGCCCAAAGTCAGCTGGGATAGGCTCCAGCCCCCCGCCACCCTATACAGTTACAGAAAATGAACGAATGAATAGATAGATGACAGATGCTCAGCGGTGTGAAAATCTCTACTCTCTTTACCGCTGCTGTCTGTCATGATGGATCGATTTGCTCTACGCTCGGCCTCTGTAGCAGCTGGAGAATAGCGTGTGCATGTTCTCATCTTGACTACCTGAACATGTCTAAAATTAGTCTGTTTGCATGAGCTTCAACAGACCTTTATGGAATCGCTCTGGCCCCGAATGATTTATTAGGTTCATTCTGGTCAGGTATTGTTCTTAAATCCCCTCTTGTCTTTGTTTCTATATGGAACAGGCCCCTGGTCTTTTTGATATGTTGTGTCAGATTGAAGCTTTAGGTTTGTTATTGCTTATTTAATCTCTTGAGTTTTGGGCCCAAACATCTTAGCATTTAGTTTCATTTGTTATGATAGGATTTTTTTTGTTTGTCATTTTTATCAAATTTCTCTTTTTGCCTTTTTGTTTGATTCCTGACGTCAAGCTTCCATTAGCATGTAGCTCAAAACACAGCTGGGCTTAAACAGCCTCACAGTATTGTTGACACAACTGCAAAATTGTGAAAGGATTGCAATGTTAGACAAAATAAAACCAAATTGCATGTTAACTGTAGAGATGCAAATAGAACTTATTTTCATTACTGATTAATCTACTGATGATTTTCTGGATTCATTGATCATTTTGTAAATAAAATGTAGGAAAAGGAAAAGTTATTCGGTGCACAGCATCAGATCTATATTTTCATATTTTTCTTCATCTTCACATGAAACAATTACTCTATTTATCAAAGTAATTGTTAATTTTCTATTGATCGACTAGTCATTGCAGCACTAGGTCTGCATGTTGGACTACGTACTGTACTGTATGTACTTCAACAAGTTTCAAGTTTCAAGCAGTAGTAAAAACGCAGAATGGAACCTAATGGACTGCAGGACTGGTGTGTTAGGTATATGTGATTTAACGTAAATGAGCATCAATAAACAAAACATTACCAAGAACCCATAAAAACAAGTAAGAGAGAAAAACAATGGGAAATACTGTGCAGTGAAAACAGTGAGAAGACACAATTGTTCATGTGGCACTGACTAATGGATAAGCTTTGTGTAAATCTGCATATACTGCAGATTTACAGCTGTTCATGCATGTTTCAGCCAAACAATTAATCTGAGGCCACAAAAGAAATGACCACAGTCTGAGAATGTAACCAAACAACATTGGAACAGAGCCACTGTGGGATGTGTTTGTATGAGAGGGAAGCTAAGTGCACACTTGACATAATCAGGGCTGAAGAAAAATCCATACTGCATTACCACCCTATCAGTGAGATGATCAGCACTTATGTGGGCTCAGATGTAGCCCTCCCCTGGGCCAGGATGAGTGATGTACAGTAGAAGGGACAAATGACTGCAACGCCACAGCCTATAATAGAGGCCTCTGAAACATATCACCTCGTTTGTAGTGTCACACTAAATTCAATCGTAACCCCTTGTATCATGATGGGTATCATATGGCTATAATCTTGCCAGAACACATCATGTCCTTTGTCATGTGTATTTAAAAGCACCATATAATGTTTTAAATGGCTTTGCTTTTTAAAAGTCTTTTGTTTTAATACAAAGGAGAATTGCTGGATCCAGAGTTTGCTTGGAAAATAATAACTTTGTTACAAAATTGTTCTTAAATCAATTGCTGAGGATAAGGATCAGTTGTCAAAAGATTGATCACCCCACTGTTTCTGATAATAGTACAGCGTTTTCATTCCGGGCCTGTTGCGTCTTTATTCCGCCCCGACGTCCGTCTGAATGCAATGAAGGTGTAACGGGGTGTCAATTTGTTCCACCTCTGTGATGCCTTGGGAGGTAGTAACAGCACCGAAACAGGTGTCTGTCTGAATGAAGTGCCCGGTGTTGCGGAACAGGTGTGAAGTTGTAGTAAAATGTTCAGGTGTGTGTCCTACGCCGGGGGATTTAAAGATGCGGTAGAAGCAGGAAGTCCGTTATCTGAAGAACAAGCACAGAAAATGACCCCTAAACTGTGGAGATAGTGAAATATATCAGCTTTTATGTTCGCTGTTGCGTCGTATATCAAGTCGTGGAACGCCGGCATACACTGTGAACGCACACACACCGAGGTGGTGTTGTGACGCCTTGGTCTGGTCGTGTTTGAACAAACCAAAGGGGTCACAGAGAAGGGAATTCGTTTTGGCGCTGTTGAAAGTGCCTGTCTGAAAGAGGCTATTGATGAATCCAGCTAGGGATTCTGCATTGAATCCAGGGAATGTTCCCAGTGAACATGTTGTGTGGCCTTGCAGAACAACTGATGGGTTTCCCCATCAAAGGCCCCGCCAGCGAGACAGTCAGTTGTGAAACCTGCCATTAAGGATATATTTATTCACAGGGGTTCACATAATCGAAATCAAAGATGTGCAGCATGTATCAGAACAAGAAGCACTTTTACGTACCACCACTGTGTACACTGTGTCTGTATCTAACAACAGAGATTGATCAATGTCGATGTTAAACTGCACAGGACATAGTAAAGGGGGTTCTGCAACTCTTCCATGGTTGTGTTTTATGGGATAAGTTGAAGATGAAATTGGTTTCAGTCTACACAGACAGTCAGTGTTGGAGTTTACAACCGCCCACATCTTTGAAAACTGTGCTACAGTAAGTCAGCTGATCACATGGTCCCGTACTGCGAGACATTTACTGGCCCCATTGTAAAGTTACTAAGCTTTTATTTACAGGAAGGGGGTGCAGAAAGAACAATTAAAGAATATATGTGGTGAGAATAGCATTGCCTTTTTTAAACAGGGGAAGTTTCACTATGTCAGATGGTCTGCATGGAGGAAAGAGACTGTTGAAAACATGGAGGCTATTACCTGCCATTCAAGTGGCTACAAGTGATGACAGTGACCTAAACATGTCTGCTTCATCCAGTGCAAAAGGTGAACACCAAGAAACATCTTCAGGTCCTCCTCTGAGAACCAGACTAAAATATTATGTGCATCCCTGACTGTTCACTATAATGAATATGACAGCATTGTGCGTTTACTGAGCATTAGCTGCTAAATCAACATCCCATTTGTTATATTCCACACTTTCAAAGAGTCTGTTACTCCTTTAAGCTGGGTTTCTCCCATCCTAACCCTAACTGTAAAGGCTTGCTGTCCTGTGCCTTGGAGGATGAGGCCGCCACAATTATTTGTGAAATCTCAGCTCATCACAACATTTGGAAGCACCTCACTATACCTTCCTGGCAATTTTTGTAACCTTTTCCCCAAACACAGCCAGGAGTGTTTTGTGATTTGACACAGAGTGGTGACTGTGTGCTGGAAGTCCCACTGAGCCCTCTAATGATAGAAAGTCAGACAGAAGCAGTTGTGACAGAGGTCAGGTGAGTTCAGAGCCACTCAGGGCCCCGGCTGATGTCTTAACTGTCCCTGGATGATTTAGGCAGAGTGCTTCTGTGCTTACCAGTCAGCCCTGGGGTCTGTGCTGTTACTACGATTACTGTTGTTGCAGCCCCTCCAGTCTGTGACAAAGTCCTCCAGTGCATGGAACCATGGGAAAAGTACAGTACGGCAGTCCAAGCTCAAACAGGCATTATCTCATGAATCATCACCTGTATACATCATAGCAGCAGACTCATGCAGGGGTCTGCGGGGGGGGGATTACAGTGTGTTTACTCAGAAGGACCTCCAAGGACTCGACAGCTCAAGCACAGAATGATGGAAAGTTCTGCTAAAGTTTTTCTCAACACCCTGGACAAGTCCCCAGTTCATCACAGGGCCACATAGAAAGACAAACAAACATTCACACTCACATTCACGCCTACAGTCAATTCAGAGTCACCACTTCATTTATATTACATGTTTTTGGTGGTGGGAGGAAGCCGGAGAACCTGGAGGGAACCCACACAGACACGGGGAGAACATGCAAACTCCACACAGAAAAGTCCCAGGTCCTCAGCTACCCACTGCGCCACCCAGTCCATAATTGATTTCCATTAATTGTTTGCTCCTGAATACAATTGTAAAGAAACAAATCTTTGTAGTTCAGGACTCAAGTGGGCATTTAGAAATAAGGATAAGACAAGAAAGCTCAGTGATGTGCACTGAATCCATTTACCCAATCTTCAGAATAAAAGCATCAACCTCTGTTTTCCTATATTTCAAAGTGGTAGCATTATGCCTGATTATTATCTTGAAATGATAGATGTAAAATTATATTCTTTACAGTTTTACTTTTTGTTTTTCCTTGCTAGAGACTCAATGGATGCCTTGACTTTGGTGGCCCTGTAATTTTGCCTGCAGCACCACCAGCAGGTAAGCTTCAACTTCGACTTGTCAAATATCTCAACAAATTGTGAGATTAATTTTTTTGTTCTTTATTGCAACCATCGGGTGCAGACTTCTCTGATGGTAGAACACTGACATAGTAGGAGCTTAACACGGTGGTAGAATATTTACACTAAGCATGGTCCTCTCTTCCAGTGTTATGCTCCAATGATGGACTTTGTTTTACCCAATGAACATTTCTTTCTTTGTTGGGTGAAGTTTATCCTCTTGTGCTCCATAAAACCTTGTTGATTAATACACTTTTAATCGTTTAAATTCTTAACCATAACTAATAATGATTTACCATTAACATCCCTAAGCACCACCATTAGGTCAAAATTACAATGTGTCCAACACTGGTTAATGGCTAAATCCATTAAAAACTAATCACACTTGTATGGCCCAATAATGTAGTAACTCTGTCAGTGTTTTCTTTGTATGCATTGTTTTTAAAAGCTGGTCATTATTTTCCATAACAGAATCCAGACAGATTCTTTCACACCTTTTAGAGATGAAGTCAAGTTTTGTGCAGCACATTGTAAAAGTCTAACTCATTCCTCCTGAATGAGGCCAACTGATTGTCTCTGAATAGAAATGTCTGCCATTTCTAACCGTATCCACCCCTCTATCCCATAAGATGAAACGATGCACTTATGAATACCTGCAAAAATAGACGGTATCTTTTATTTATTGTAAGGGTTTCAGTGAGCTAAGAGAAGACCCAATTCATCAGAGTCCTGGGTTTTTATACTGTTTTGGGAAATCAGGTTTAATTGCAAGTAGATGAGAGTGACTTCAGAAATGTTTTCACATTAAGTTAGCAAAAGAGTGTGAGATTACACGTTGCTGCTGTAATATTACATATGTCATATGTCACTGGGGAGGAGGCAATAGTCTTCAAATCCAACAAAAGACTGTTATTCATTCTAGTGCATGACAGAGTACATTCAAACCAGAGACCTGTCCCAACCACAAAGTTCTGGATGAAGCTGGATGGGAGTTGTGTTTTTATCACTGATGCTTGGTGCTCAAATACAGCCAAAAGCTGTATTTTCCACTGCATAGTACCGACTTGACTTGGTATCGGGTGCTTTTCTGCCAGTCATTTTCCACTGCCGGATAGTATCTCCTCGGTCACCGCACGAAACTGCGTAGTGTTCAACGTGACACACATCTCTCGTCCGCCTCTTGTGATCCTCTCATCAGCTGTTTAAGACAGGAACATCTGCACCTCCTCAATATAGTGGCTGCAATAAATAAAAGTGCTTAAGTGCTTAATTAAGTGTGGCGGCCATTGAGTTGTGCTGTGCCGGGCATCGACCAATCAGTGTTCTGGAACGTTTCACGTGACCTTTTAGTATCTGCTCGGCTCGCAGATGTTGAAGGATCCGAGCCTCCTCAGAAAATAGAGACGGCTCTGGCCCTTCTTGTAAAGGGCTTCTGTGTTCCTCCCCCAGTCCAGTTTATTATAGACTGGAGATATGTAGCTATAGATTGGAGGAACGTTAATGAACTTAACAGAGTCTTCATCACAAATAAAACCGGCCTTTTTGTTGTTGTTGTTGTTGCTCTAGCCACAGTAGGCTGTTTGCTGTTTTCAAAAGTTTGGCATTTTCAGTCTCCGAAAACACCGTTGTTGTGTAGAACGAACTGCTGAAATGCAACAAAAGGTTTCCGTTATTGGGATGAAACGGTTGCCATGTAAACGGCCCATAAAGGGGACAGAGTGTTTGCAGTCAAGGCTCCGAGGCTCTGGAACCATCTGCTGGAGGAAATCAGGTCAGCTGAGTCAGCGATCTCTTTTAAATCCCTTCTTAAAACTGACTTTTATCGGAGAGCCTTCCCTGATTGGACCTGAACTTTTGTTGTCCTTTCAAATTTTCATATAGAGACTTTTAATTGTTTTTAACCTTTCTGAATGCTGTGGTTGTTTTATTTTGCTGCCTTTGTGAAGGGCTTTGTGACAAGTTTTTGAAAAGTGCTCTAAAAATAAAGATTATTGTTGTTATTATTATTACTATTATTATTAACATGGCAGAAGTCGTTTACTGTATGAAAGCTATTTTTTCAGTATATAATCTGTGTTTTGTGCTCTCACTGCACCAAAAGTAATTTGGCAAAAAATTCTCCCCATAATGGCCATCAGGCCAGGGATTGGTATGTAACATGCTTCCATAGGCTACACATGGCTTCACCTTCTGATCCTTCACATCCCTTCCTCCGAAATAAACCTGACTTCAGCGGGCTCTTACCCACAGAAGCAAACAATCAGAGCTTATATTTCAACTTATTTCATGGGAGCTAACTTAACTTCTCACTGCTGACAGACTAATGGGAAAAACAGCCGCCTCACCACCTCATTGCTTTTACTTAAAACCTCATGAGTACCAGAGAGATTCGTGATCTTCTTTCTTCCACTTTTTTATAAGACTTGAACACTTTCTAGAGTAAGACGGCACACTGGAAGCTGATTGGGCTTTCCGTACATGAGCGAAACGCTCTTGGAAGCAGGCGGAGGGATTGTGGAGCAGAGACCAGCAGACAATACCTGGAGCAAACCCTGTGATGGCTGACGGAGCGCTGTCAGGAAAGTAGGCCATGAAGTCAATCTCAAACTCCCACTAAAAGCACTGATCGAACAAAACCCTCTGAGATCAAACACATCAGGCCCGTCGGCTTTATGTAGCGTCCTTTATTAGAAAGCACAACTGCAATTCCTTCACTGCCTTCCAGAGAAATGGTGTGTGGTGGTTCTGCATGCTGTCTCTGTTATACATGACTGACAATGTCACCTGCACAGCAACAGAGACCGAACGCTGTCATTGTTTGGATGAAACACGTCCACAGATCTGCATGTGTCTACCATGACTGTGCCATGAAAGCTGCACTTCAGCTTTAAATGGTGCAAACATTTCAAGGAAACAATGGGGTGTCAGATTCAGATGGAAGGAATATAAATATTATGATTGTGTGGCCCATTCAGGAGCCTGATGACTTCCCACTCCACTGCTTTTCTTTTTGAAAGATCCTGACGTTACATCTTATTCTATTCCCCAGAGCTTAGAAGGCTTTTGTTCTTCTTTCCATGAGTGGATTTTAAGTGTCAATCACAAAGTAGAGACTTCTTTTCTTTTTACGTGCTGTTACAAAATCCCGTCCTTCGCAAACCTCCAAACTAACACCATCAAAATTCATTGAATACTGAATATATTAACTAAAATCAGTCGAGTGTATACATGCACCAAAAACAAAAAAGAAAAAAAAAATCCTGGAACTGCCGTTGTATTGGGATTAACACCACAATCTACTGGGAAGCCCATGCCCCACCCCTCCACAGAGGTTTATGGACTTCATCCCAGTAGTTTTTGCATAATTTGGCTAATAAACAAAAAGACACGTGAAAACATGAGCTCCTTGTCGGAAGTAATGATTCAGATTTTTTTTCAATACTTTTTGAGTCATAGTTACTTGTACTTGTGCACAAGTAACAATCACTAATAATGAATAAATTGCATTTCTAAAAACATAATACACATATATCTTATTTTTACTTGAGTGCATTTTTGGGAGAGCAGCCTGTTTGCTCTGTGAAATGCACTCTAGACTTTATGTCACATTAAATCCTGTCACAGCTTCTGATAAAGTGTCCCTACCTCTGCAGCCCCGTGCAAAAGCAAACGCATCCCTGGACTCATCAAATCAATAAAACAGATGGACACGATATCAAACACATGGAGAGAAATAATCATCCTAAGCACAGACGTCACCCAGGGTTCATTCATTATCCAAACTAGTAACACGTGATAGATAGATAGATAGATAGATAGATAGATAGATAGATAGATAGATAATAGATGAGGACAGTCTGCCCCAGTAGATTAATAGACATTGATACACTAACATTTGCAACTCCTCTATTTTAGTATTAGTACTAGATATTCAATTAACGTTACGTCATACCTGTATATTAATATACAGCTTCAGAGTTCAATGAGAGGAGAGACATGAGGAATAGGGAATGGGATATGTTTTTTTATAAATTAATTAAAAAAATCTTTGGTCACATACCAGCAAAACCTGGCTGTTAAATATGCTAATGACAACAATTTAATCACCAAATGTTTATGGTGTTTGCGCACACCAGCCGTAACGCTCAAATTTATCCCACCATGCAACAAAACAATTCCACCACGCCACCGAAGGCGAGATTCACAACCATAAGAAAGCAGCTTGTTGTTTTGAATTTGAATTTGTGCCTCATATGGCTAGAAGCGCATGAGGCGAGGTAGAGGGGGGGTTTTAGACTGAAATTAAAATCCTGCCTGGGATTATGAGCTGAGTCACACTGAAACTGTGAAAGAATTCAGTCCAAGTGTGAGCGTGAATCTGCACGTCAGGCACTTTTTAATATGACATGCTTCGGCGGCTAATCGCCTTCCACGTCACAAAGATTCTCGTCTGTTTCCAACTATTTTTAATCATCTTCCCAGAGCCGAAAGGACCGGTTCACCTATCTCCCTCCCTCCTTCTGCTCTCTGGCGCTGCTTTTGTAACGGGCTCATAATTAAACTGTGTAAAAGCAGCGGCATTATCCGGTGAACTAAATAAAAAGCACTGAGCATCTCAGGGGTACAGTTTGAAGCTTTGGGACACTCCTACATGTTAGGAAGCATTTTAATCACCTATATGCTGCTTGCACAGCGTACGGACAGATTCCTGATGACTTCACGTTTGTCTTTTTCCATTTTAATATAATGAGAAGAGGAAGAGAAGCTTTTACAACACGTCAAAATAGCTTGACTGTTGATTATGAGTCCCACACTAAAGGCTCATTAGAGCAGCACTTTTCAGCCTCTTCAGTTATCAGCAGACACCAAGATGATTCAGCCTCATCTCACTACTGTATATTCTTTCCTGTCAGCGCTAGAAATGCCTAATATTTCCATCCCATTAACTCCAAAGCTTATGAGAATGACAGGAGATGATCGATGTGTGCAGTGAGGACGTCACACACACAAAAACTCAGGCCGACTCGCTGGAACTATTGGGAGACCTCACAGGGCTAATGGTGCATGAGAAGTAATTAGGAGGGGATCATGGAAATTAGTTTCTTTCTCTAGCTGACAAATATGTTCGACTCATGACAGACTGCAGCAGGGACCAGGCAGAGCTGCAAAGAAACCAGTAGCACCGCCCTTTGCCCCAGTCTCCTGTGAATGTACATTTATTAAAAAGACATTTAAACGCTGAATTGTGTATATGCTGATGCATGTTTACTGGCTTCATCAAATCCATGTGTTTACAGATGATCTTCCCTTTGTTTGCTGGGTACGAGTGAAAAGCTGGATGTTCTCTGTGTTTGATTTAGAGTGATAATCTTAACCCGAGGGCAAATACTAATACTCATACTGCGATCCTTTGCTTCACTAATCCTCTCCTTCAAAAATCAATATTTGCAAAGGTCAAACAGAGCACGCATGGAGAATGCAGATTGACTCGTCAATGGCTGACAGGCTCTCCTACACCCACAGTTGGAGATGAGCTGATCAAACCGCGTGAGAGGACGGAGGTGTAGCCGCTCAGAGGTGGTTAAACTCGAGGTCAGCATAAGAAATAAAAAACTGAAAACTGAGTCAATTACATTTTGAAGTGGATGCGGGTGCCTCTGTGGATTCTGGATCACTTTTTTTCTCTTCCACATTTTATTAGATTTTTCTAATATTGAGAAAAAAAATTATTCGCCAACAAAAATAAAAGCGCCAAGGCATAAACGGCTCAAGGTGCTCCATCACTCCTGATCCGCATCATGATCTAAGATCTGTGAGATTAAAATGCATATATGGAGGGGGGTCAGTATGTATTGGGTCACAGTATGTAATAGAGAGGGGTGGAGACACGTCACTGCCACCATTATGTAGATGAGATAATACAGATTCAGAGTCATTGAATGGATTTCATGCATCTTTGAAAGACAGTCATATCCAGACCCAGAAAATAGATCCAGATCCACCATTATGGAAAAATTATTTTTGCATCATCACCATGGCTACATTACCGTAGTGTAAATGATACAAAAAATTATGATTGATTACAAGCGCGTCCATTTCTTCTTTCAGAGGCTCTCTGACAAACACTTGTTACAGGATAGGAGGAACCTATTTTCTGATGGTTCAGGTTTTAGTGAGAATGGCAGTGGAGGAGGTGTGACTTTCTGAGTGCCTCCTAGTACCTTCTGTGCCACCGTGAGGTTGACAATGAAACCATTAGACAGATTGTACACACTGCTGAGAAGTATGACGTGGGAAGACTGACTTAAACGATGACTTGGCATTTTATTTTTGATCTAATTAAAAAAAAAATAAGCAATGCCAGATACAGACATGTATTTCAGTAAGTCAAATAAGTAAAAATTATAAACACTAAAATGGAGGTAACAATGTATTCGGCAGTGGGGCCGTACATTGAGACCTGAGGACAGAGAGGTTTTTCACTTTTTCGTGCCCTGTTTGAATTGTATGCTGCCCTCATTTCCGGTGGTATTGCTCCGTTACATCTGTCTCGTCTGTATCTATAAGCTCTCTGAATACGTGTCCAAATATGTACGAAATGAACACAGAGTACATACAGAAGACTCCGTATCCATCTTTAATGTAAAGCATAAATGGGCCTTTAGTCATCTGAGTCTCTCTCCCAGTGTGTGTGTGAAACTAAACAGGATGCTGAGTGGACAGAGGCAGGCTGCCCATTAAAGACACAAACACCCCGAGGGCCTCTCAGCATAGCTCGTTGATGCATTACTGTACTGAGTGACACAAGGTGGACACTAATGACACAAAATGAGCATCCCTGCTCAAAACCAGAGTTTGTGAATGACTGTATTTACTGAAGAGAGAGTGTAGAGAAGTGTGACACATACTGTAGGTGCTCTGTGTGTGAACCTCATGACACTGCCTTTACAGTGCAAACACAATATCGCCTGTAACCATGGTAGCTGTACATTAAAGATGGTGAAACCTCAGAGAGCGAAAATACATACAGGTCAAAGTCTTCACCAAAAAAACAAAACAAACTAAAATAACATTATTTATTAAATTATTATTATTTATTAATAACATTATTTATTATTGGAAAATAACATTATCTATTAAAGTATTATTATTATTATTATTATTATTTATTAATAACATTATTTATTATTGGAAAATAACATTATCTATTAAAGTATTTTTTTAATAACATTATGTATTATTTGAAAATAACATTATTTATTAAAGTATTATTATTATTATTTATTAATAACATTATTTACTGTTTTAAAATAACATTAATGATTTATTTATAAAAACAAATTTTCACTTCTTTCATTTTTTTTAAGATAACAGCAAAAACAGGTGACGAAATCAAAACGACTTTTAATCTGAATCTCTCCAGTTTAAAAAGCCAGCCTTTCCTTCTCACCAGGATCCCACAGGGAGTTTATTGTGGTGTAATACTGTGGTTACTGAGTATCCTTAGCTACTAAGAGAGACCGCTGACCTATTACATCAGAATTCATGCTTACAAATGAATAAATAATCACTGCCATTTCTATTTTTACCTTGAATACAGCTCATTTGCCATTTAAATTTGCCCTTTAGGCAACATGCACTCCAATGAAATGGAAATCTTCAGCACTGGCCACCGACATTTAACTCACACAATGATATTATGTCTCCCTGCAGCATCATTGTTCATGTATGTCTGCCTTCCTGCAGGTCCCCAGAGTGGATTTATGACCCTATGTTGTCGTTTTTTTACTTCAGTAGGGGTGAAGGAAAATATTGATACAGTTGAATATCGAAATTATTATGGTTGGTGACACTCAAATCAAAAATAAAACACACTAATTAGTTTTAAATTAAGTTTACATGCAAAGATTTGCGTCTGTGGTTTTGTGTTTCCTGTTGTGATCCCAGTTTTGCCAAAGGCAGCATTTAAAAAAATCATAATAGTATCTCAATATATCTCAATATGTTGAATCGGGAGCATTGTGTTGTGTTCTGGATTATATCTAAACTCTTGACTTAAGATGATAGGATCAAATGGCCATTGTTATGACAGCAGCAACATCATTTTCACTCTTGAGTCGCCCCAAAATTAATGTATCACAATACAGTCATTCTGCCATTGATACATTTCAAGACAATCATCTACGATACATCATATCTGTACTAATGAAGAAGAAGAAAAATACCTGAACAAGGCAAAAAGATTTAGTGCACTGACAAAATCTGACACCTGAGAATAGGTGTGTAAAAACATATTCATGTATTGATCATATTCAATATTTATCTCCGACAAAGAATGAATGTTTTCACAGACTTTTGACATTTAAATACTTTAAAACGGGTAACGCATACTATTACAGCATATACAGTACCTCTAGTACTACATGTATAGGGTGACCAGATGTCCTGAAAGGATGTGGGAGAGTCCAAAATTATGGGCAGTTGTCCTGAATCCTGTATCGTTTGGCTTGAAAGCTACTCTGAACCTGAGTTTTGATTAGTTATAACAAATCATAGATCAACTGATAGTTATCAAACATTTCTATGGTGTTACCCACAGACAGCCACTCTTATGTCCATAACCTACATGAATTATGGCTGTTGCAGGTTTTTTTTAAAGATATTTACAGTAGTTCTATGAATTGATGAACTACACATATAAATATTTACATAGGGAAATTTGGCCCCCAGCCAATAACAGCACGCAATTCCAGATTGATAACACGGACATCCAAGCTTCTACATCACAGACATGTTCACAGAGGATAAGGAAATACAGTGAGGCGTAGTAAATCTGGGGTCAGCTGTTACTCAATGGTGAGCACTGAAGAAGAGAATCTGGAATCACTATTTTACATTACTATGGTGGCATTTTATGAAAAGACCGTCCTTAAAGTTACGAGTTCACTTGGTTGAAATTTGCGGTACTACAGATGGATCCCAGTGTGTGAAGACTGTCTACTGTGTCATGTGTAGTCCACACTGCTGGAATACACAGTTTCTGGGTTCCCACTCTTTTAAATGAATCACCCTCACAGAATGTGACACTACTGTATATTTCCCTATTGTTTTATTGCAATATTATCTATTATAGCTCAAGAAAAACCGATTTTATTTTCAGAAGTAAAATTCATTCTGCCTCCAGGCTGTGTCTGAATCGAGCGTTCACACCGACCTGCTGCTGCTAACAGATCCCTTTTCATTTCACATAATCAGAGCCAGAATGCATTGGCAAAAACTTCTCTATGGGGTGATAATATTGTTCCGCTGACCTGAGGGGACAAAGTACTAAAGTACTCAGAAACAGCATTGTACTATTACTAATACTGTATGTGATGTATCGACTATTGAACAAAAGTTATGCATCTCGTTTTCAGCAGAATAAATGTGATACTAATACTGATAATTAGTGATCAGGGAGACAAATAAATAACCAATATCTTGAGCCAATCTGTATGTGCAGTGGAAATTGAAATGAGTGTAATTTACTCAAGTACTGCTCTTAAGTACAACTGTGACTTCCTGTTCTTTAATTGAATACTACTGTACTATACTCAAGTAAAGTACACATAGTTAAGTATTACTTTATACTGTACTTTTTACAGTACAAAATGTATTTAATAGTTTTTATTTAATAATTTTTGCTACAGAGAGAGGTGGGTACATAAAGGCCAAAGTGTCACTTTCTTAAATCAATTTGAGATAGCTAGCTGTTAGCTCTTAGCATCCGGTTTAGCAGCAGGGTGTGTTAAGGAAGCTAACGGCTAACAGGGTTAATAGCTTACAGCAGACGTAAACACACACAGCAGGACTAAGAGTTTATTTGAGCTGCAGTTGACATCACAGCAGGGTAATAGTAAATAAATGTTTCAGCTGGAGGTAAAAGTACTTTACTTTAGTGCACACTTTCCTAAACGTCTGAAAATACCATGTTTAAAGAAGTGGCCAAAGACTAAGACAGATGCAATCCCAGTAACATGACCCAACATCTGCGCTCCCTACAGCAGCAAACTGAATAAATCGCTGGCCGACAGACGTGCATTCTGTCAGTGGAAATAAATTCTTGTGGTGTTGAACTGCGACATATGTGCTTGAAAATGGTTCCTCGACGTTAGCCCTCATACATTACTGCGCCCACATCTCGCTTGGTGACCTCTCCCGGGTCACTCCCGACTCCTATTTTCTCTGTCAGGTAAGACACAATGATTTATAAGAGGCTCTCCTGCAGTGCTTGGAGCAGGGCAGCCTGTCAATGCAACATGCAAAGAGATGGATGCATAAGTTAACAGGAGTCGTCTGCAGAGGAGCGCTGGCTTTTGGTGTTTAAAGATCAATTACATCAGCAGTCTCTTCTGTCACCCAAAGACTGCTTTAAGTTTACATTATGTGTCAACATTGAAAGAGATACTCATTTGATCAGGGATCAAAGAATTAGTGTGTGTTAGATCAGCATTCATGAATCTTTTTTCAATCATGGCACCATTTGAATTAGGGTGTACACACACACACATACACACACACACACATAATAAGTGGTAATTAAGACAGAGGGGGGTAAATGTGACTTACTATCAGTGGGAAACCTGAGCCTGGAGGACGCACCAACGTCTCTATTCTGTCAGGGATGGATGAGAGGCAGACATGTATCCTGGCCCACAGCCCTCAGTCGCTCCCTGTTCTTGTTCCTGATATAAGTTAGGCTCCAAATGCTCAGTTTGCTCAAATACATCATTGAGAATGGTAGCAGAATTGCATTTATGCTAGTTGAAACTAAAGGGTACTCAAATTTTATTTTGAATGTGAGACCTTCCCTGATCTCTGCCAGTTGCTCCTGTGCCAGCAGTGGGAAGTCTTTAGAGCTTTCCTGCACACAGGAAACATGTCCAGCCTGTCCTGTTCCACAGAGGAGCTCCAGGGTATGAGCTGAGATCTGAGGCCACGCAGTTTGTCACATGAGGAGAGAAGAGTTACTTCTTTGCCTTTCATTTTAGCATTGAGTTCAGATGCCTAAAAATTCAGGCCAGGTATGCGAGATTTGCCCATTATTGAGCGTTTGGAATCAACTCTATATATGCTATTTTCTTCTATCAGGAACGTTTACTTTAACTCATACAGTCGGCCCAAAAGTCGGCATCCCGGTGGAGAAAGGCGGTGTTAGATGACCCGTCATAAATGCTTCAACTGAAGGCGGGACATGGAATTACCCTTTCGATTTAAAAAGGTCTACATTGGGATTTTCTCTCTATTTAAAGAATGCATTTGATAAGAGGATTCAGCATAAATAGGCCTGCAGCCTATGCATGCCACACGCAGACAGTAGTGATGCACGGATTGCCTCTGACATCATCCACATTTTCATCCACCCACCTACTGAACAAATGACTTTCTCCAACTGGAGAGACTCACAGCCACACGGACATTTGATTGGTGAATGGACTGAACACCACTGCACCTCTACGGGATTTATCAGGAGGACAGCTGCTCCGAGCTATTCCAAAGTATGAACCTGCACTGTGGGTGTGTGACCTTGTGGATGTGTGGAAGAGCAAAGAACATGAGTTGTTTTTTAGATTGATGTGGGACCTGAGGTGGCCCCCCAAAAATCTGTAGCACTAAATAAAAAGCTGTATACACAACACCTCAGTCCAAAGTACTCAGAAACAGCCTTACAGTATATATGATGCACTGTAAAGATTGTACTACTGCAAGCATTTAGATGTTTTTACCAGAATAAATGTGAAACTGTGGAATCAAACTGTTGTATAGTCCCACCCAACTAAATGTATTAACATTTGTGTGAATGACTGACAACACTCACACTGATAACTGGGGCTTTATGGAGGAGGGATCAACTGATCTGTTTATTCAGGGTCAGTAATTCCACCAATAATACGTGATGAAGGAGACAAATAACCAATATTGTGAACCAATTGTTTACATTTAAAAAAATCAATCAAGTTATGTTGCTGTGTTTTTGAACAAAATGGCACAGAAATCAGAAATGCATTCATTGTTTCTGCTGCCGGGGCATCACTGAATGTAATGTGAGTAATATTTTCCCCATTCATGATGTATTATTTCACCGCCCTGCATTCAATCAGCTATTTATAAGCATTATCGTTTTTTAAATTCTGTCTTGCCCGACCTGTGGACTGAAATCCAGGAGCATCACTCGACCTATTACACACACAGGGACACACAGCAGCCCTTCTCCTCCTCATCAGATACATACTGACACATTTTCTCATGTGTAGTCAAATTAAGTTGTTGATTGGACAGACGATTGAGAGACTGCAGAGGCGGAGGGTCCACTGGCCAAAGACTACATATCTGGTATACACCAGCTTCAGGCACACCATGGTACAAAGCAGTTATGTGTGTATAGCTTTTAACATAGGAATACTAATCCAAATTCTGTAAGGCCCTATGCTACTTATCTCTTACATCACTGTACATGCTAACTGAAGTCATGTGTTTGATTGTAGATCAATAACAAAGTGAGGGAAGCACTGCTTTTAATGTCACCTAAAGGTCTCAATATATTTCAAACACACTAGCCTACTACATTAAGGCCGCATGCCAAACTCTATGGTGCACACAATGTCACTTTTGCAGTCTTGATGCAAGGAATTGAACAGTTGAAACAAAGTCTGCAAGATACTTCAGACAGTCAACCCCTATCTGCACATTTTCCCCCATGAAACATATCAAACGCACCCTTTTAATCGTGGAAGTGTAGTCAATCCAGCTGTGATCTGCTTGCGTTGTTGTTAAAGCTATGGTGACATTTGCTGCTACGACACTTCATGAAGCAATTCTTAAGGCCAAATTCCACCCCAGAATGAACCCTTACTCCTAATGAAGCTTGATTCCTCAAGGCAGGATATCATTATCGTCACTCCCCACTCCTTCCCGTGCTCAGCTTGGCCACTCCTGGATGGGAGTGACTGGTAAATACAATATGTATATTCCTCTGTTATTACTCAATCAGTCTATGAGAGGTGGCTAATTGAAATATGGTGCACATCTCGCCACACCTGGCCAATTGCTAGTGGGTTTGGATTATCTGTTTCAGATAATCACAAAAATTATTTTATGCCTCCTGCAATTACGGTCTTCAAAATCTGTTTTCAGACAATGTTAAACAATCAGACAACTTACACTACTGTCTGTATAATGGTTCATCTGTTTGACAAGGTGACTGTCGTAACTCTTGTTTTTGAGGGAAGGTAGTCTGGTGCCGTGATGAATCTCTGGGCTCCAAATTGCGTCGCAAGTCAAAGACAATCTATACTTCTATTATGACTTTTTAAACCAATGAATATGATTCAGATGAGGCATCACAACTCATAATCAATAAAGTATATTTTGATCAAAGACATTTAATCTCTTTTATAGTCTCAACATTCACTATAGCAGTCTACGTGTTTTGGTTACTGCTTTAAGGAGTGAATCTACAAACCCTGCACAAAAGGGATAACACCAGACAATTCCATGTAAACAAAACTTGAACAACTCATCCCCTTAAGTGCAAAGCAACCTCCTCCATCTGAAGGAAAGTAAACTCTGCATATCCTTTATTCCCATCCGTTTTGTTGTTGCTCCTGCTGCCGTCATCATGACCCAAACATGTCACGATGCATTAGACCCTTAAATGTGCTCAGAGAGAGTCCAAATATTCCCCATCTCCAGGAGGCAACAGGCCAAGCGCTGTATTCAGCATTCATCACACAGTAACAGAATTAATATTTGATTTGGATTGGTGCAGCCACTTCCTGTCTCCTGCAACGCCCTGAAGAACAAAGCAGTTCTCCTGTTACCTGCGGACAGATAGGACTACTTTAAATAGCACTCTGCAGCACCACAGTGAGCACAACGCCCTGCAGGAAACCAAGTTTCACTTGTCAAGAGCTGGAAAAGAAAGGTTGGCTCAAAGACAAAGTAGCTTTGAACAAAGCGGCGATGTCACAGGGAATTAATACAACTTTTTTCTCATTGACAAGATTTCACCACAGCAGCACCTTGGTCTTTATCAGGAACAACTACAGGAAATCGATAAAGATGCTGAATTGCCTCGAGGTCTCTAACAATCCTCCCAGTCTCTTAGTAGAAACAGGCCACAATTTGCCTAAACTTAAGAGTGGACCGCAGTCTTCATATGAGTCACTTCAACTCCAGTTACTGCAGATGTCCAACGGCAACAGGTTTGCTCTACGATCAGTCTTACAAGTCGAAGTGACAGTGAGTGAGAGGCAGCATCTGCAGAAAGAGGAAGGTCTGCTACCTGACAACCGTCAGGAAGGAGGGAGGAAACCAACTGGCTGCTTTACTCACACCGTCTTTGGTGCGGCATATCAGGGTCACTGGTTATTGTGTGTCAAATATTAGATGGTGGCATATGCAGGTATATGACACACACCTTCTAGAAGGACTATATGATGCGTCTCTTTATTCCGTCAGAAACATGTCAAGGAATGACTAAATATTAACTACAACTTTGGATTGGTTAGGAAAAAAACCTTAAAATGAATAAAACTCTTAAATATTAGAGCCTGGAGCCTATCCCAGCTGACTTTTGGGCAGGAGGCGGGGTTCACCCTGGACAAATCGCCAGGTCATCACAAGGCCACATAGAAAGACAAACAACCGTTCACACTCACATTCAGACCTACGGACAATTTAGAGTCACCTAAATAAATATTATTTGTAATATTATTATGTGAAATTTGTTTTGTAAATTTTAAAATAAAACAATTGGTTATTACATTGTATGCAAGCAAGTTAAATGAGGAATTTATGAAGATAATTCAAAATAAAGAACATGTCCTTAGAGGCCAGAGTGTTATCAGGAGACTTTGACGATTTTGTGTCATTGGGGTGGTATGAGCAAATAAATAATGGTGAACTTCTGACCACCAAGAGCCCATACTCATTTGGCCCTACATTGTTTTCATGATAAATGACACACATAGAAGTCAGATGGAGTAGGAGAGCTGTCCGTCTTTGCACTCTCTCTGGAGCGTCTCTCCAAACTCTGATAAAACTCGACAACTATGAAGAGCTGATTGAATATGAACCATGATCACATAAAAATGTTATCAAAAACATTTTTAGTGAGTTTTCAAGAGATTGTTTGTTACAACTGAACAGAGAAAAGTCAAACCAAGCCCCGACCAAGTGTTTGTTGGTCCCGTACAGCATCGTGCATTTGATTTGTTGTAAGGGAATATACCAAACCATTTGTCTCTGTGTCCTCTGGTCATGTAGCACCAGTTTCAGAATTATTTGTGTCATTCTACACTACAGACAGCCAGTCGAGAGGTGAAATACTTCTTTAACCATCGGAAGCAATTTAGGATTCTTGTATTAGTCAAAGAGGGAGGAGCTGGGGAACGTTCCACGAGCTGTGAGCTGCCACCACATAAATAATGATACTTAAAATCTAATTCTAATCCTTTACATTACTCATTTCGGGGGGAAATTACACAACTGTGACACATTACAAAGTAACATTACAAAGTAATAAATTATAACGCAACACTGGACACTACAGCATCAGGACAGGCAGTTCTCATGGATATTAATAACAACATAACATACACAAAGTGGCATAATTGGCTTTCAGTGTGTGGACCTGATTATTGTTGTGTAAATACGACTGATAATGATAGTTTAATTACTTCTGGCTGCTCACACTGCAGGATTAGCTGTGTCCTCTTTGCAGACTCTTTTTATACACTTCAACAATTTGCAATACAAACTAGGAGATATAAGATTCTGGTGGTACACAAAATAAAACAAGTGTATTTTTTCAGTGATGCTTTGCTCGTTTACTGTAATTTTACTAACGAGTCAAATAGAATATGGCAACATTTGTGGCAGCTTTAATATCTGTGCTTTAGAAAACACGAGAGGAGAGGAAATTACAGCCAAAGAACAATTTCTACCGCTGTTATTCCTTCATATCCATACGCTGAGGTTTAATGAAAAAATAACTGTGTAAACTCAGGTGTGTTGCGTGTTAATTGACAGCATGTCAGCTGCAGGGCTCAGGTTTATAGATCAGTCGAATGTCTCGAGGGGCAGAGCCGAAACAGCGTGACCCTAAGCCTTTCATTAACTCCAAAACAGTGCATGTGTGTCAGAGTCATGTGAGGTAATGTGAGGGGGCGTCTCCACCTCATAATGGGCGACCCTCTGGGACTCGGAGATGAGCTGAGCGCTGCACACTTTGCAGTAGCTGTCTGTGAAAAGCCCTTGGTCCAGCTCTGTTGACTTCATCTGGAGAAAGAGACAAACACACACATGGTCACCGACCTGGATGCACTTTGGGACAATGAATGGACATTGCCTGACATTTTTAGTGATACATTTCAAGACTACATGCTCTTCATGCATGGTAATATGTTGAATCACTGGTTTACATAGTGAGGTAAAATCTGTTTGTATTTGCTCAATAAAACATGACCAATTCCACCCGTATCTTGATTATTATTGATTTGTTTAGCAGTAATTTATTCTAATTATAAGAAATAATATCACTTTTATTGGCAAATATATATTTTGTACTTTATGTTTTGTACTTTGTATATTTTGTGCTTTGTACGTCTGCAGAGAGCTAAGACAAACCAACCAAGATGTAACAGAGCAAGTAAACAATAATCTCATTTTAGAATTTCATCACAGTCACAATCGATGTTTCATCACCTCAAGCATTCGAGTTAGTGGCAGATGCTGAGCAGCTTTTGCGAGCGATGAGCCGCTGAATATAACACCTCGCAATAAAACTTTAGCCAAGCAGCCAAAATTCTATTTGACGACAATAAATAAATAATAATGACAGATGACGCTGACAGTGTTTCCTGGAAATTCATTATAACATGGCTGTTACTGTGTGTTGGAGGAAGAGGAGGAGAGAGAGAGAGGCGGCTGTGAAAAGCTTTTATTTCCTTTTCCACGGACACAGCTGAGCCATCTCTGCTTTCTATTACTAATTCAGGCTGGCTTCCATTAGAGGCTCACATTTCATATTTGGAAGCAGTCAGGCTCAACTCATCCTCATTTACATAGGAGCATCTTCATTAGGAGCAGCAGGACAGAGGAGAGCTGGGGTCATGTGGGTTTGGATGCAGACTCTCCAACTTATTAGAAAATAACTTTTAGAGCTAACGCTAAATTCTGTTGAATGCATGAATGCATTAAAAAGATCGCGTTCACCGAACACACTCATGTTTTTGGTGAACTGAACGCACCAGTTTGCAACACGGGAACGGGAACGTTTATCTTTATCTTTTTCTTTATCTCGAACATGTAAAAAATAAAACAACAAACAAACTAAACAAACAGATAAACAAAAGTAAAAAAGACAATAAATGGCATCCGCCAACACTTACACCGCACAATTTACATGCACAAGAGCAAATAACGCTTTGCGTGAGTTAATAACGCTCACGTTCAGTTTTACACCATCTTAAGCCCAATGAGGTCACCGAGGTCTGGACCACTGTATTTTTTAAGAAGTGTATATAATGAAAGTCATGAAATAATTGCCTGCTAATTGCTGCTAATTGTACAATGCCAAGATAATTAACTGCCTCATCTGATGCCCAGCTTCATTGCTTGTGTGTGTGTGTGTGTGTGTGTGTGTGTGTGTGGGTGGGGTGAATGATCTTGTCCTTACTAGAACTCTTTGCAAACGTCAGACTGGAAAACTCAAAACAAAGTTGAAATGCTTTTCTCTCAGGTCAGTTTGTAAAGGGTTGAAATGAAGCTTCACAAAAATTCAGTCAGGAAGACTATCTCTTTGTATCAAAAGCACTTTCCCACTATTCTAGGCTTAAACACCTCATTTTCCTCTCATCCAATTACAACCTGTCACATTCTCCTGTTAGCCAATCATTTGCAAGATGTCCCACTTTAAAGATGCTCTCTCTCTCTCTCCCTCTGCTGTCATTCAGCTGTCATTTCAGTACGGCAAGATCCACAACCCACCTCCATCACTTCACCTCCACCTGGCCACCTCCAACCAAATCCTCCCATCAGGAGTTCCTTTCATGAGGTCATCCTAACATCGAGCTCCACTCCTCACCACCACCAGTGTCTAGGCTCTGGAGAGATGTCTCATTCATACAGCACTTAATTCATCGGACGGCTTTCCTTTGGTGATCTACTTCCATTCGGGGTCTAAGCACCAAAGAACTGATTTCATTGTCTTCTTCTATTATTCCTCCTTGTAGTCTCTTCTGATTGAAATGCATGTTATAATGAGGTACCTCTATTGAATTTTATTTTCATGCTAGATTAATTTAGTGGAGGCCGGTAACATTTGCACATTAGTATCAACTCACCCTGTGTTTCATTTTTGGCACTGTGAACTTGAGAGCTCATTTCAATCAGTGTGAACTGAACTATGAACCTGTTCATCTGAAGTGTGAACATGCACAACACTGCAAATGGTGCTTTTGGATGTTTACAGACAAACACACAGCTTCTGGTTGAGGAATGAATGAAGGAGGACGACCTGTAAAACTCTGTAATAATTCTTTATAAAAATTGCAGGCCTGCATATTTCAGATTCTGGACTACATTTGCTGAAGCTTTCTGAAGAAGAGCCTGAGTAAGTTTAAGTATACTGCTGTAAGCTCTAAGGTGTGTGGTACATCATTTACTTCATCAGATGACAGATGATGATGACGATGTGGGAAATAAATGATGAGCTCTTTGAGATGGAGGCACATCCAACAAGTTGCTGCAGATATGGGTGAGGTTAATAATACATGAGATATTACAGCCTGATCTTCAAGGAAAGGAAAATTTAGTGAACTGAAATAATTTATACATTCAAGAGTTGCTTTTCTTATTTTTCAGATGTTTTTTTTTTCCTGCATTTTATATTGTGATGTGAAAAAGATACAGGGAATTACACCAGATAAAAGAGGCATTGAAACACTGCTAAACAGAATCTTCATTATTTGGGGCAAATTAAAAAAAATAAAAAGTTGCCTCTTTTACCGCTGTTTGGGAAAAACAACACTTTTCAAATGGACCTGTGTCACAATTTAGTTATTTACATGTAATCCTAACATCATCTCTAATGATGTTAAAATGTATCCTTAATCTACGTGATGGATGATTTTTTAATACGTTTTAAATAATCGTGGTCCAGGTTGTTCTGCTGACGGAGCTTCATGTAAACATCAGAACCATGTGTGAAGCCCCCTCTTATTCTTCCGGGGTTCTCTGGGTAACCCCTCATGACCATAATGTGTCGCTGACAGCGATGGTTCTGTCTCAAGGTTGAAGGCCCAGCTGCAGAATGGGAATCTTATATCTACTCATGATTTTATTCCAGACAGCTCTGCTGATGGACCCTCCATCCTTTCTCATTTGTCTTCCTCCTCCTCATCCAGCAGCTATAATATTTTTTTAAATTCTGCATTCCCTTCCAATATGTTTAGCATTCATTTTGCATTAGCTCAAAATACATTTAGTGCACTCTCACATTGTGTTTGCCGTCCAGGTATTGGTTCCAATCCAGTTATATTGTCGTTTTAGAGTATTAGCATAACATCTTGATTTCTCATTCTTCCTTTTAAAAAGCTATTCTATGGATATGACTATTAATATAAGCCAAGGCAGCATCATTTAGCCGTACGGGATTTGAACCTGCAGATTTGACAGATGTGTAAGCACACTGTAGTGGAACAAAATACAGTGAACCAAGAAAATAAGTACTTGTTTGTTGTCTGACAACATTACCAGGCAGCTTTTTAATGAGCATTTCACTTGTTTCAAGTTTTATCACTTGTTTCTTGTTTTTTTATAACTTGTTACTTTTCCTGTTTAGAGTAACTTAATGTTTGAAACTAGGATTACCAGAATATTAGAACTGTTTCATCAACACTGACATGAACACAACTACTTTGTCAAAGTCAGACGTTTTTATTTCAAGCATTTTATCTCCTTATTTTATCATTTAATATATTAAGAACTGAACTCTGCATTTTGTCTGATCCAAGAATCGATCTGATAAACCCATATTCATGTATTTGTTTTGTTTTTAGAGGACATTTTAAAGCACTGTTACATTTGCCAACTTGTCATACATTTGACTTTTTCATTACTAAACTTACAAACTTACAAACTTACATTAATTTCTATCTCTTAGCAAACCAAGAATAAGTACATTCTAGGGTATACAGTTCTATTTCAAGATGTATTTGTTCACACTGGATGTAGACTGCAATCTCTTTGACATCAGTTAATGGTTAGTGTTACTGCATTACAGAAAAGAAAGGGTTGTGGGTTCGAACTCACATGCATAGAGCCGCTCTGTGTGGAATTTGCACGGCAGCCTGTGTCAGGAGTATCCTGCCTCTCACTTTAGCTGAACTGTATGCATAATTGTGTGTTTACTTTCACAATTATAATAGTTTATTTTAATAGTCTGAGTTTATTTGATGCTTATAATGCTTAGAATTCGGTGCTTACAATGAGTGGTTTGACAGTAGATTTCTTATTTTTCTAAAGCCTCGATAATTATTCTTATAAGAAGTGCAATTAACTTACTGCTCTGGCTGATTAAGTCAACTGTTTTTAGTCTGCATCGTTTCAAATCAACTATTTATTTCTGAAATTAAATATTGGCAGTACAAAACACCACATGAGTACAGCACATGCAAACACAGCCCCTGTATGTAGTTAGGTTTAAAGGCCTTGTGAACTGTCACAGATGTAATCATAGCAAACAAAATGCAGAGAGGGTCACCCTCATGGCTGTGGCCATAGTCAGCTATATGATCTGTTTAAATCAACCTCAGCAGCAGTCTCTGAGACATAGATTAACTCTCTCAACACATTATCGATCTGGCCTCTACATGTGAACCAGGTCCAGCTGAGGGTGTTCACAGTCCCGCTGTGGTGACAACTCTCTGCATTGGAGGGAATGCAAAACTTAATATAAGGTGACACAAATGTATTTCAGAAACAAACTCCTCTCTCTTTAAATCAATATGTGAGAATTTAGAAAGGAATCTAGTATTCATTATATCAACATATAGATTTTTTTGTTAAACTAATGTGACCAAGTATGTGCTGAGAGGGATATTTTAAAAATAAAAAAGGGAGCACATCACTAGCAGCTAATGTAACAGTGCAACTCAGGCTTACACTCCAGTTTTGCATGTGTTTACATATTAGTGTAAAATCTGTAAAACGTATGAGAAAAAACAAACGTTCCGTTCATCCACATCTAACAAGAATAATGAAATAAGTGAACAACGTCCAGCTGGGATACACAACACTGATACCTGTTTTCATTCCTTGATGACAGAGTTGTGCTGGGTGAGGAAAATGAGGCAGAATCCAGAGAGTTATGAGAGGAATTCTTCTCCCCCTCTCCGTGGAGGTAAGTTTTGGATCAGATGTCCCACTGGGAAAAACTGAAAAGTGAATATTTGGATATACGATGCTGCTTAAAAGTATTTGGACCCCCTCCTGGTTTATGTTTGTGTGTATTCTAAAGTAAACTACGAAAATAAACCACACTCTTTATTTGTTAACACACTTAACAATCCACAACAATTCTACACAGCAGCTTTTCAGCTCTCAGACTGTCATATCTCTCAGTCAAACTAGTCTCCCTCAGGTCCAGCCCACTGCTGTGGATAACTGAGAGAGAGCTCAACGCCAGACACCTGTGATAATTGAGCTCTCCCTCCCTGGCACCGATCCCTGAGCTGCTCCCACTCTCTCTCTCTCTCTCTCTCTCGCTCTCTCTCTCTCTCTCTCTCTCTCTCTCTCTCTCTCTCTCTCTCTCTCCTGTGACTGAGCTCCAACAAAACTCCTCTGCCACAGGGTCCAATGCTTTTTCAGAGCACTGTGTGACAGTCTGGGATTTATCTATTTAAATAGATAAACTAATAAATGAAAGCTTGTTTTCAATGACAATAGTGGCACTATTGTGACGCATTCGGTCTGCAAAGGCAGCCTTCGGAGGATGCGGCCGCTGAAAAGGGACACAGCTATACAGTCTTGACATTAATTTAATTCTCACTGCATTATGAACAGGGGGCATGGAGTCAGAAGGGCCTGAGCATTTTCCTGATAGTAGAGATCTGCACAGGCCCAAATCCATTCAGTTCCTGCATCTTTAAGACCCGACCAGAATGAACCCAGGCGGTACTGCTAAAACTGAGACCCTAAGCTATGAAGCTGTGTTTCTGCTTTGCTTAATTTATCACTGATTGTTAGTTTCCCTACTATTCAACACATACACTTCATCTCTTTCGCTGTTCACACTATTTGAAAATGACCTGAATGCATCCCTGTAGCTTAAAAGCTGTATGCAACAAAACATCCCAAACACTACTCCCACACTCTGTCCCTTTCTGGTTAGTTAGCGCCACCATATCAAAACAAGATGATCTAATGGCAGATTCTATTCAGTTGCATCACAGAGAGAGAGAGCAGGGTAGAGCTTTTTTTGGAGGTTGTTCCACACTTTCAACTAATATCCAAGTTGATTTCTTCCTCTGCTGGAGTACTCATTTAAGTGAAGTCCTCTGTGGTGTCAGCAAGCCTATATGAAGTACATTAAAGCTGCACTAATTATCATTTTCAAATATTAACAGGCGAAATGGTGATGTGTTGACAAACCAACAGAGAATTGTCATAAACCCAGTTCACCTACCGTACACTATATATATACACATATACTTTAAAAAGACTAAGTCTGACTTTTAAAAGTCTAAAGGTTTCCATCAACTCATATTTAAAGACAATTTGTCATAAGTCAAAGGGATGTTAGTCACACATGATAGGATGTTACAAAGACTTGGGACAATAATTACAAGACTCCAAGTAGATTTCTTTTGAGATTATTTCCCATCATGCTCCTGGTGGAAATTTACAGAAAAAAAAAACTGTTAAAGAAAGGAGCAGAAAAAGACGCAGCTTTTGGAGTGTGCACTGATTTGTACTGAGACAATAGCCAAAAATAATAAGACCACTTGTGGTGTGTGGAGACAACCGCGGTCGAGAGAACGAGGACTTCTTCTCCTTCTCCACTCTACTGTGGTACCAAAGGGAGGAGACGTCAGACAGACATGCCACTAGTTTCTCCTCTTTTTCCACAGTTCCAGAGAATCGAGTCTTTTTCACATTATTTCACCTCCCTGGAGTCTCCTCCATGCTTAGTACCTACCCAATTTGCTGCTTCCTGTTTGGTGCTGGAGAGAGCACACATATGTGCAAAATGATCACTTACTTCTGGCTATTAATAATATTTCAGACTTTCATTCTGTCGTAATGAAAATACTGTAGGATAACACTAATGGCATGCTAGTTTTGTGTAGTTCACTGAGTTTAATCCCTGTATATTCCTCAGCATTTTACGGCAGACTTTGTTTTCATCTTTAGCATTAGGCATCGCATTTCTATGACAATGAGTTATAGCAGGATATATTGTGCCTCTAAGCTGCTGCTCCTCTACTCTCTGGTACTCAGCAGCCCACAGGCCATGACTGGACTGACGCGACGAGGATATAACATGTCAGGGGCCGGTGTGTCTTAGACAAATGGCCAGACAAGAAGAGAGATGTAAATAAATCAGTGACACGAAGATTGTCCTCAGTCTTGTAATCGGTGGAGAGCAGCGCCTTATCCCACTCAGATTCTACGGGACAAACAACATAAATGAGCAGCTTTGAGAGCTCCATCAGCTTGCGCCAGAGTTGGGCCCACTGTCTGCTTTTGCAAAAGTGCACAGATGCTGGAAATAAATAATTAATCACCCTAAATTCTGTTAAGAAACAGGAGCATCAGCGACAACATCAGCAGCAGCACACGGAGATGTAGCAGCAGCCTATGGAACGAAAACAAGTCTAATCTTAGATTTTATCTTCCACAGCCATAAGAAGGGTGCATTCCAGGTTAAGTTTGCATTTCACCCCAGTTTAAGACAGAACTGTCTCCATGAGCCAGCAGTGTGGAGTAAAAAGATGAAGAAAAGAAAATGTTAAGGGGTATTACCCTGCTACATGTCAATCATGCATCGTCGTGCTGGAGACCAAGCGGCGTTTAGCTGCATCTACTGTCAGGACATGACTCTCACTTCTGTCTGCAGTCAATGTCATTGATTATGGAAAAGCATAAATTTGCATGACGTGCAAGTTTCGAAGTATGGCTGCACCCAATCAAAGCATAGATCACCACAAAGCGAAAGCTGCAGCTGAAAACATCTCACCCATGACCCAGCAGTGTGGTGCTGAGTAAGAGCTGCAAACTATAAAGGGCTTTTCACAGCGGTGGTCTGTAACCCCTGTGCACAAACGCTTAAAGCTAAAGATTCTAAGTGTCATGTGTCAAGACGGACATCGCCTTCTGTCCTGTTTAGTTTTTGTCCACACCTGCATCTGAGCATAATATGACCTATTAGCATTACCAACACACTGAATGTGTTTCTATTGGTTGCAGTCAATTTAAATTAATTCTCTACATGTTTCTTCATTCATCGCCATCATGTTTAGAGTAATTTCGACACTGGTGCTGTATTTTCTGTTTCCTGTGACGGCCGTGTATGACTGAGGAAATGGTTTTAAAAAAATTTAGTTTGTCGTTACTCTCTTTTTTCCTTACCCCATATGGATGCAAAAAAAAAAGTTTATATCATTTATGTTTTAAGTGGAGTATTTAAGTGTTACATTTGTTTTTGATGTTTTTGTTTTTTGCAATACCAAACACACAGGTTTTTCATATTTATTTAGAACAATCATTATAATAATCAAGCAATTAAAAGGATCTTTTGAATAATTTCTAAATTACCTATCAGATGATTGACTCATCGAAAAAAATAATGTTTTAATTAAATTAGACTACAACTAGAAACAGACTGACTGACAGACTTAAATTAGACTGCAACTAGAAACAGACTGACTGACAGACTTAAATTAGACTGCAACTAGAAAATTTGGTTCCAAGGACATGACTACAGGAGAAACTCAATTTGTGCTGATGTGAATAGACCACACCTCCTACCATAGGTGAATGTGAGGAAAATTACATGAAAATCTGATCAGCCTAAAAATGTCAAATTAAGCAAATTAAAGAAACCAATTATGAGATGCACACCTTTAGGGCCCCCACAGAGTGTGGAATTTAATTGTATTTTGTCCAGTTGTTTTTGCGGCGATGTGGACAGACCATACCATTATGTACACATGGGCGAGGGTAACCCTATATGCCCCTAATGGCAAGGACATGAAAAATATTTGATAGGTACAGCCCTGCTTAACAAGTGGCCGCCACAGAGGAGCATTTTATCTTACCTTTACTGACTCAGGTGATTGAGTATGAGGGGTATGGATGTGAAATAACAACTAAAATAAAGGTTAGGCTCTAAGAATGTTAATATTCTCCAATACATTAAATCTTTTCTCCTGTATCTCCTCCAAAGAAACTCTTAAGTGGAGACTTTATTTTTCATTCACATTCATTACAGCAACACAGCATACAGATGTCGAGTAGCTAAGTGGAGGACTGACGGATGACCTTGCATGACTAATCTGCTTTACATCAGTATCCTGTTGTAGATCTGATGTCGACAAATGAGAGAACTTGCAGCACTTGGGTTAAGCCCGACAACAATGGCTGTCACTCATCGACCTCTGAGCCCTCTGCACTTCAAGGTGGGATTACCAAGTGATACGCTCGCACTGCAGTCCTCACTGCAACAGCATAATAATTAGTTTCTGGATTAAAAAAAGAAAAAGTACATCTCTCACAACCAGCAGATATATTTAACATCCGTAACAAGATGTCATATGGTTGATACCAGAGTTACATTATATATTCTCCCGTATTTACTGCAAGACGAACTGACGGTCAGTTAGTTTCTAGGATGCACAAGATTTGTGCATCCCATCATCCATGGTGATTTGTCACTATTAGATGTTGCCCGATGCAAAATCAGTGGAAACACCTGCATCTGAAAGATTATGAAGTTTTATAATTATTCAGCTTATTTGACAAATCAGGCTCAAACAAGTTCATCATTTACCCAGATTAATCTGCACACAAGCCACATTGTCGTAAGCTAACTGACTGTAAGGCGGTTGTGTTTTATAATGTCACTAAACAGCCTTACATTTATACCCTACCCTACCATTCATTTGGCCCACCCCCCAACACGACTGTCGACTGTCGTGATCAATGACTCAAGTCTCCTCTGCTCTGGTCTGGAGTTCCTACAGAGGCCGTGGTTTATTCATGCTTCACACACAGACACGCAGAGGGAAGTAGAAGAGACAGGTTGAGCGACAGGTTGAGCGAGCGTTAACCTGAGTTGAGGACGAAGTCAGTACGTTAAATGCAATAAAAACTTCCCCAAAACCAAAGACAGACATGATTAGACCCCAACGTGCAAAAAACAGGTGGGATAGCCACCTGCCCCCATCCAATCAGAACCTGGGAAGATGCTAATAGCTCCTCCACTGCTGAGGGGAGGGAAGCTAGCCCTGCCCTGAGGACTGACACAGTTCTACATTATAATTTTAATAATAATAATAATAATACACAATAATAATAATATACTTTTCTACATTATATCTATATCTATAATAGAAATATGTATTGGTATGAACTCAGATTGATATTTTGGAATTATATTAACATGTATAAACCCCTTCATTTTGACAACACAAAAACAAATCCTAAATTCTTCCACACATTATGTCTCAGATGGCCTGTCACATTCAGCACGGCTCACTTGTTATCTCCATTTTGCATCAGCAAAGAGAACAAGATAAGTCAACAGAGCGTGCAGCATTTAAAAAGTGGTTTCATGCCGGTATCGTCCTGCCTCACTTTTCTTGTTTTCTGTTCAAATGTTCTGATAAGTTTGTATTTCTTGCTGTGTCAGACGTCTTTTCGCTGATGTCACAGCACTTTCAAATCTTAGTGGTTCGCTTGTCAAGAACAGGAGTGATGGCCAAAATGATCCAAATGCAAAATTTTGCAGCAGCACTTTCACTTTGTCCCTGAGTGTCTATTACTCAGCAGCGCAGGAAGGAAAGCAACAAAAGTCCTGCTGAGTGTGAAGTACAGCTCTCCAAAGAGTGACTGCTGCTCTCTGAATTAACATGTCCCTCTCCTCAGCGATCAATTCATTAAGCTAATGGATTTTACTGTCAGATACGCCGCTGTAATTGCAAGAGGTTAACTCTCTTCTAAATGAGAAAAGTATTAATTTTCACCCAGTGTAATTGGATAGAGGCGAGCATCCAATCATAAACCAACGGAGGGGGTTGCAACCAAATTCAATCATCAATATCTGATCAGGGTGCAGCTGTTGTCAACACTGTTACAGCCAGGCTTTCTCAGCACAGCAGCGTGAGCTCATTACAGAAGTCGTATTGCCACTTTGATGAAGGAGAGACACGGGACAGAGAAGTCACAGAGGGAACGAGGCAGCATGCCTCGCGCTGACGATCACATTAGCAGGAAGGCAGCTTGTTTCCCTCACGTAGTCGACACTGTTTATCCTCTGTCTGACGAGACGCCTGCTGATCAGCCAAAAGCAAGCAGCACGAGGCCGGAAGCTCAAGGATGGGGAGGTGAAAAAAAAGTGCAGCGATGAAAGGGAAGCCACAGCAGATGTTGAACCTATAAAGGGTCGGTTGTAAATCCATTAGGGCGGGCATTGATCTGGGAAGATGGACTAAAACCTGCACAGAGGGGCTGGACTCCTTTCGCTGAGGACACAGATCCCCAATTCTGATCAACTAACCCATGGATCAGTTCCAGGAACAAGAAGACGGTCATGGTCGGTGCCAACTTTGTCCTTTTTACCAAAATGAGTATAGAAAAGCAGTTCTTTCAAAAGCTTTTGAGACAATTGGACAATTAACAAATCCCCAGCCACTCTCACAGTTCTGTAAGGTTGTACTGAGTTATGTGCTACTGTCGGCATACAAGTGAGGCTGATGAGAATGTTATTTTGCAGGTACTGTATTCAACTAATTAAAATTTCCACCAGATGATAGCATAAAGGGTGGGAAATCTCCCATCTAAGTGGGATGCAGTAAATAACTGGATATTATTACTATAAGATATTATTTATGGCTCATATAATAAATACCTAATCAGAATCAGAAACAGAATGTCCACAACAGTTGATCACATGATTAATCTGCTGCAGTGGTGTAAAAACAAAGATCTGACTTGCCTTATACCACTAAACCTCTTCTACATTTACCTGCAACAACCAGAACAATATGAAAACCACACACGTCATCTTCTCCTTCGCTCATTGAAAGTGTTACTGTGTTCACTTGGGTTTGAACCTGAGCAAAGTGGCAAAGAGGCATTCAAAGGTCAGGACTTTCCGTGGCCATCATAGCCTCATCAAACATACACAACAGGTGGATTTGTGAGGAAGATGCTCTCAAATTCTCCTATTTTCACTCAAAAAAAAAAAGGTTCATGGGCTTCGTTTTTGAACGGTGTCAGAACAGCAGATATACCTTTCCTACTTACTGTCCAGAACGTAGTCACAACACATTTGTTTTTGATCAAATCGTCAATTATTATCTGACCCTGTTCACTTCTCCAGTTGATGAAACCTTTATTTTTTAAGAATCTGCAGCATTTACTTACTGGCACATTGTAGACATATTTGAATAGTCATTAAACAATTAAAAAAAAAATATTAGTATAGACGACTAGCGTTTTGTCATTAAAAGGTTTTCCACTTGTTTTCACCTGCCCCTGGTAGTAACACAGTACTACCACCAGACGGTGGCAGTAATACAGCTACAGGCTGTTTGCAACGGCTGTTAACAAAAGACAAAGAACGCACTATTACCACCACATGCCAGTGAAACGGGTGTGGTGCTGTGCAAACAGCAGAAACAAGCTACAGTCGCCATCTCACACCATACCATACCATAATACCACACCATAATAAAGACATGCCTCCCATCAGGTTTATAGAAGGCGATGCTTTTCGAACTTTGATGGAGTTTGTAGAGTCTGAGTTTACAATGCCTCGCTGGAAAAACTATCACCACAAGACTGGAGAAACTATATGATGATAATGGATGTGAGCTAACAACTTGTTTAGCGAGTGTTGAAAAATTGTCTCCCGTCTCTCTCTCTCTGTAGCCCCATTCACACAGCGTTTTCACTGTGGGCCTGTTGCTCCTTTATTCCACCGCGACGTTCTGTTTGAACGCAATGAAGGCGTCATGGGGAGTCAGTTGGTTTCCACCTCTATGACGCCTGCAGAGGTAACAGCGCCGAAACAGGCTTCTGACGTTGTAGTAATATGTCCGGGTGTGCGACCTACCACAGAGGATTTAACTATGCTGTAGCAACAGGAAGTCCGTTATTTGAAGAACAAGCACACAGCACACTTAACATTGTGGAACACCGGCATACACTGTGATCGCACACTCCGAGTTGGCGTTGTGGTTCCTGTTTGAACTAACCAAAGAGATCACAGAGGAGGGGATTCGTTTTGTCTGAAAAAGGCTTGTGTTTGTGCATCAGGGGTGGGGGGGTTGTATAATCGTTGAATAGTGCAGAGCGCCTATCGAAACATTATGAACACATTACACACTGCCCTATCCAGGAGCTACTAGTACAATACGCTTAATGCTTATTGTCTATTGTCCTGATATTTCTGTCAGTGTTACACTTTTCACCAGTTGAGTCACCTCAGAAAAGTCCTCTGAAAAGCAGACTTTCACTGATTATCAGAGATTAGCCTTAGCCTCTAACTTTACTCTCACATTGTAAATTATTTTTCACGTTCACACTCATATATTTTAACGGGCAAAGGACTTAAAAAATAAAGAATAATAACAATCCATCTAAAATACAATGAACCAGACTGCTGCAGCAGTTTTCCCTCAAATCCCAGAATAAATCCACCAATAGAGCGTGGACCTATTCAATGGAGAATAATGGCTACACTTTACCATTGTGGTAACTCATGAATTTTAAGTTGGTCATTCAATCCATGTGCAGTAGCACAAGAAGTAAAACCGGCGATTAATCATAGCTGCTCCACACGTTTAGGGTATGAGCTTGAGAGAGAAGTGCTGGGAAGCTTTGAGCTGCAGCCACAAAGAACGGCTGAAGGGCTCAACACAGTAAAAGTCATCAGGACATCCATGAAAAGATATTTCTTACTGTTCCTGCAGACAATGTTTAAAACTGTTCTGCCCAGAAAATAGTGCTCTATGTTCATGATGATGTTCATCTATCATTGTGTGGATCAGTTTTTACTGATCTGACACAACTCTGCTAACAAATACACTCTTATATAGCTGCTTCACACTGAAAGCCTTTTGGAGCTGTCCACCCCCTCCTACAAACATCATGTGTTTCTCACACACTGACAGTAGTTGGGCAGGACACCCAAGTATATTAACGACGCCATTATTATACAGGCAAAACCCTTTAGCATTTTTTATATATTTTTTATTGTAGATACTATATTAATCCCAAGGGGGGAATTCTTTCTCTGCATTTGACCCATCCCTGAGGAGCAGTGTGCTGCCACTGTCACCCGGCGAGCAAACTGGGGTTCAGTATCTTTGCTCAAGGATACTTCGACTTGTAGACTCGCAGGAGCTGGGGATCGAATCACCGACCTTTCATTCCGTGAACGATCGCTCTACCTCCTGAGCCACAGCCGCCCCGCTGTCTATTTATTCATCCATGGAAGAGAACACCAGCATGTTTGATTGATTAATTAGTGGATAACCTCCCCTCCCACTATCTCCTCCACTCTAGTCCTGTCTGCTGACAATAAAACATGACTCTCCTGTCACTGTGGTAAAAGTTCTTATTGTGACCTCATCTGTTTAATAAAGGCTGACTGGTGCTTGGTTTTGATTGTTTCCATAGGCTTACATCAGCAACAGCAGGTCTCCTCCACACACTGATCTTCAATCAATCTGATGTTGTGAAACCAGAATTGCAGGTGAAAAAAAAAATCCCAAAACCCAAGTTAATAGAGCAGCGATAGACAGAAAGAGGCTCAAGTCAGTGTGTAAGGAAAGAGAACTAAACAGATAAACGAGGCGAGCAGATTAAAGTCCAAACACTAAAAAACACTCACATTTTTCCGACATGAAAGGATGTCTGTGGATTATCTTAGTTAATCGGGTCATGATTTCTGGAAAGAGAGACTGCTGTTGAGTTTTTAAATGTTTTTCACGCTTTGATCAACACATGCAGGATGGGTTCTAGTGCCATTATATTCAACAGAAGGCAGACATCTCTGCAGCCAGTGTCTCCTAAATTTGGCAACTCGCACCAAAACAATCTAAATGGATGAAGAGCGCCGCAGGTAAGAAGACAATATGTATTTGTGAGTCCCTAGCACGGCCAGAAATGTTGAGTGAATCAGTTCATCATAGAAATCAGCTTCGGTTTGAAGAAGACAACAGCAGTGGAGGGCGATGTCGTTACCTTCTGGGAGGCTGCAGTGCAAACATAGGTTCACAGCACAGCACAATTAAATAGGCTATACAGCCTTGGAGACTTACCAGTGGTGCTTATAAGGATCCTTGTCTTAGTTTTCAAAATTTGACTTATGTCATGTCGTTCCTCAGCAGCACCAATAGAGAAATAAGGGATAAACTGAGAGATGCAACTAAGCTCCACAGACAGTTGGGTGCATTTCATGTGACCATCCAGCCATTACTGCCGTCCTCAGGACCAGCCAGCAGTAAAGACGGCAGACAGAGCAGCCTCACCACTCATCACACTGTATGTCATCAGCTAACCTTTAATCTGAGAGCAGTCATGGATGGAAAATGAAAAAAAAATAATAGTGTTTTTAAGACCTGACACTGACACAGTCGGTCAGGATTAGATGACCTATACAAGAATGAAGATAGCATTTTGATGACTTGGCCTTTTTATCAGTCAGTTCCTCCCTCATCTCCAGTACAACAGTCTCTAAATCACCCTCAACAGCTGCTAACCCTGCTAAAGCAGTTCTGCTTAGGAACTGACCTATTCTGAATTTCTCTGCAGTTTTATAGCAGCCATGATGGTCTGAATGTTGTCAGAGAAGAAAGTAGAGCACCTGGTGCTTAAAGAGAGAAATTAGTTGACAGCTAAAATAAACTTCTTCGGAGCATCACCTTCAGTGTACATATATATTTCTACAGCTTATAATTTAGAGTGCTGGTGTGCAGCAAATTAAGCCTCTAAACAGTGGTGAAGTTGAATTCTTCACAAGTTCTCTTCACACACCTACATTTTGTCTCATTTTGCATGACTTTGCAAGTGAAACAGATGAGTTTTAAACTCTCGGCACAGCAGAACAAATCAATCACAGATTCGGTACTTTGGCCAGAATTGCTATTTTGAAATGAATGCTCGCTTTATTTGCTGACCTGCTGTTGACAGTGAATGATGAGGAGGATTAAAGTGATCTGGACTTTTGGAGGCCTCTAATGCACCTCTCTGGGGCCAGATATGAGTGGGAAAACTCGACGTAGGCAAAATTTATCAGGCTGAAAACAATGTCATGTAAAAATCACAAACTGTAGGGGTAAGAGAAAAACTCTTCCTCACGTTATAGTGATGAAGGTAAGCACTTACAGTATCATGCCCCTTTAATCACTGTCAGCATATGATGATTTATTCGACTCATTGTAGAATAAGTCAGAATCACCTCTGCTATTGTAACACAGAGCTCGATATGTTTCTATCCCTGTAGTGGTGACTGGGCTCGGGTTGGGTACCAGTTACTTACTCTCTCTGTAATGATGGAAATGTTATAATAAATTAGTCATCAAAGATGTTGTAACATCATCATTACTGAAAAGGAGGAAGCTGGCAGACCTGGGAGCAGCTAGAGAAGCTGTTTTTTTTTGTTTTTTTTTATTTCACTTATCAGTAAAATAACTTCCAAAAAACAACAATTCAATTCATAATTCAAAATTTTGAAATGTTTATCAAGCAGAAGAACATGGTTGTAGTTTGGCGTCTAAGTCCCCAATGTCTCTATGTTCACAAAGAGACATTGTAAATAAATACCTATGTGAATTTTTGCTCTTGTTGAATTCGGGGCGACCACCTTCTATTGAAGGAAGTAATTAAATTGCAATAAAACCTTTTGATCAGACTAATTATCTGGTAATAAGTAGTGAATTCTCAATACAGTGATCTCTAGTCTCTGCAGGAAGAAATATATTAAACAACAATGTGGCGATTAATTGGAGTTCATTGCTGATGCAAATCAACACAACTAAATGATATGTGGGCAGATAAAACACATTTATAACAATATGGTTAAATGAGATGAATCCAAAACCCATATGATCACCTGCGCTTCATCAGTGACAAAGCAGTATGTGTGAGTGTAGTAAAATAAACAGCGCTAGAATAATTACCCTAATTATTATTTATTCTATTAAAACTCAGTGGACCACCAACATCAGCTCTGATCATAAATACAATAAAAAATATTGTATATATTGACAATATCAGCTATTACATTGGCAACAAAAATAACTTTTAATAAATTATCATTTTTCCTTAAATGGTATTACTTTGTAATGCAGCTTTATTTACAAGAGCGCAAGAGCACACGATCACACAAGCTTAGAATTCACCAAGTATAGTTACATTATTCCACTATGTATATCACAATATTATGGTTTATTGTAAATCTCATTTCAATGTGATAGCTGTCGTAGCTACAGTGCTAGAATATAATGGTGAGATCCCCCCCCCCCTTTCCCTTTTGGTGGTGGGTCACCAGATCACCCTAAGGAACAAACTACGGTTATGTCAGTGTGTGGTTTCTCCACAGCTGTTTGAAGTATTTCTAAACAGTTGGGACGCTGTGTAAAACATAAATAAAACAGAATGTGATAATTTGCTTATCCCTTTTAACAAACCGTCAAAGAGGGCAACAACGGACTTGTCGAATGTTAAGAAAACACTGATTGGTACCAAGTGATGGCATCATGATTGCATACAAAAGGTGCATCCTTAGTCGCACACAAGCAAGGATGGAGCCACTTTGTGAAACACATGATTGTATGAAGGATTTTAACAGATGGGTTCAGGAACACTTTGTGAAACCGTTGTCCGTAAAGTTCTTCACAACTTTCTTTGGAATCTAGATTGTATTTCATTCCTCACCCGCTCCTAACGGTCCCCAACAAACCATGTTCCATCTTTCCCTCAGGTTCCGTCTGGAACTCTGCTCATCTGTATCTGACAAGCTTATTGATGTCTGCTGAGAAAAAGGGACTTGTTTGGATGAACCGCAGGCCATCATTACCCGGTGGAAACAGAAAGGATTACCAGCTTTGATTAGAGCCGACTTTTAGTTCATCAAATGTCATTTTATAGGTCAGTATTTAACATATCTTTGAGTAAATCTATCTTAGAAAAAGCTATTTTCAACATAAATGACACCACTTGCTGGTAGCTTACTTAGTAATGAAGCTGATATGAGGATGACAGCAGCTGTTTATCTAAAAGGAGCATCACCAACACCTCATCCACGGCCCCAAAGTAGGCAGACTGGATGAGTGAGGCTGCTTTTCAGGCCAGAGCCCCCGTGCACTGACACTCTGCCTCTTATCATTCTGCTGCTATGGCTTTCAGGGTGGCGAGCCAAATTGCAATGCCATACGTCGACGTCCCAACAATGAGCTGTTACTTTGTGTTTGCTGGTAATGGCCTATTCCCATGCAGTGTGACCTAAGCGCTGTCCACAGATCTGCTGAGTGAAAACATCAGCTACCGCACTGGGCAGGCTGCCTGCACGTCAGTAATGTAATCAGCTTTGTGTTTGGCCAGAGCAGGCATTTAGGACAAATATTGAGTCTGTGCAAATTGTGGTCGGACTAATGAGACTAATCCTTTGCAGGGTGGGCACAACATCAAACTCAAATCATCTGCTGGCAGCTTGAATATCACAGCACACACCTGTTGCAAGAGACTGTAGCTCCTAGATTGTGTGCAGCACAGCTGGATGATGCTATAAGTTCTTTCTTTCCTCTGATAAAAGCTCAACAAGTCTGACTCACAAAGCACTCAACTGTAAGCTGAAGTGTGTCGATCCATATATTGAGTAAGTCGAAGATTAAAAAGACTCTCCTGCTGCAGCAACATCCAATCATGGAGTAAAAAAATAACATATTTTCCCCTGTAGCTTAAGATACAACCACTAAGCCATCCAGTCAAGTCGGTGCAGCGGCTCAATGTGTGGAATCATTACCTGGAGGTCACTAGGTGATCTATGAATTTGATCAACTCTCCTCTCCTGTGGAATAACAGTAACATGGGCTATAATTGACTTAAGCAGTGAAAATACACTCTCACAATAATATTATGTTTCACTGTCACGGATACAATATTTTACTACAAGAACTTAATTGTTTATAGGATGACTATTCTTTAAATTAAAATAAATTTGTTAAAAAATATCATACATGTAGAACCTGGTCTCCTTTTATTGACTATGTGGAGAACCTGTCCTTCCCAGCAGGCTGATGATAAATCTTGTACGTGACCTGATATTATTTATTTAGCCTCTTCCACTCCAATGTGCTCATACTTCTGTATGTTGGTGGGTCAGTCCACCGATGCAGGGCAGGGTCGATTTATTATTAAATTATTCAAATGGACTCCAAGTCTGTACAATTGTCTGAGCCTCCTGTCTTTATTTTGGCTCTCAATATATGGACTAGGAAGATGGTTTGATGTCTGTTGTCTCATTGATTGTTTGTTTGTTTTCTTGTTGTTATTTGTTTCTTGTCGGTTGTTAGCTAAGTTAATGTTGTCGTGTGTTGTTATATGAAAATAAATAAATAAAATGTTCAAAATGCATTTTCTTGACTTCAGTGTAAAGCATGTCAATTAATAGATGAGTTTTCCATGAACTGAATTCTTGCCCTGCGTTGAGCTGTAATGTAGAACCATGCCTGTCTATCCTGTTAATCCTGGATTGATTTCTTGCTACAATGATATTTCTTCCTTCCTCGCAGAACGTTTTATTTGTACGCCCCATTGTGTTTCACACGCATTGAGCATTAAAGCCTCTATGCATGCTTGTAGCTTTACAGAACAGCCAATGAACAGGCTTAAGATTGTTTTGTTAGTATCTGCAAAGGTGGACAATCAACACTGGTTTATGTGACACTGAAGTGTGCCGGGAGTAGAGGGAGCGAGGGTCCATTACTGTTACATCCCTGACATCCACAGCTGTGTCGGCTCTGACCCTTTAACCAGCACGGCCAGAGGAACCACAGCGGAGCAGCAGATGGTTATCGTTCGACTCCTGTCTAGTAATTACAGTATTTAGTTCTGTAAATTGGGAAATGCATTATGGGTGGATTTGTTTTCAAAAGAACCAGAACTCGCTGGTGGGATTACATATCTCATCTGGCCTGGGAAAACCTTGGGATCCTCCAGGAGGAACTGGAAAATGTTAGGATTAAGAGGGACATTGGAATACCCTTCTTCGCCTGTTGCCACCGCGACTGGACGCCGGATAAGCGTGAAGAAAATGATGGATGGATTGATGGATGTGCAATCTTTGGAAATAGCACACATTTTGTTGCCTCTACTCTGTAGCAGTCATCATTAAAAAAAAGTGCATCTTCATCATTAAACCCCATAGTAGCCTAGTGCGTCTCGTTTTTACCTCTACACACACACACACACACACACACACACACACACACCTAATTACATCTCCATGCTCTCAAAGACTTGACGTGATCACAGCGAGCACTTCAGGCACAAAAAGTAAGTTTGATCAAACTCTTTGAGGGCTAAGTCGGCGGCAGGATGGACGTTTGGATGGAGCTGATGTCCCAGACTCTGCTGCATCCAACCTGACCGGTTCCCTTTGTAAATCTATAAATATATGTGGAAGATATAAAATACCTGTTCATTCATCTTATTCACTTAAGCGTGAGCTCTTTCATCATTTGATATTAAAAATTTATTTTGAAACTCAGTCACGCATTTGTGAGACACGATGGTAATAGATGTATAAAATATAGATAGGGGATAATTATTGCCATGCAAAGTAATGGCTTCACTTTCATTTTTGACACGCTGCCGTGTGTTTGTCATTCAGTGTGTCAGAATAGGTGTGGCTTTTTTCATCTATTTTAGAGACAAGTGCAGGATGCTTAAAGAGGAAACAGTCTGGACCCTTTTAGGTGTTTTTCTACTGGACCGCTACAGAACCGGAGGACATAATTCATCAGCTTTGAGAAAAGCACACATTATCTTACAAGGTTTGGTTTAGTTGTCTGCTTCAAACAACTTTTTGCACCCTGAGAAAATAAATGTGCTCAGAGCTCACATTACTGGAGCTCTTCGTTTCTTAGCGGGCTATTTATAAAGAAAATCTTCATCTGAGTTGACCTTCTGTGAAAGAAATAATGGAGATAGAACTACAAAATACTGCAGCAGGGAAGCGACGGAAAGCAACAAAGAACCGGAGCAATTTAAAAATTACAAAAGCAAACAATTATTGATGACATGTCAGCACGGAACTAAGTGTTATTTATAGGCGTCGCATGTTTCAGACAGCAGATGGAGGGATGATGAAAGTGTTCCTTCTCTACTTGAAGTTTGTGAAAAGAGAGAGGATGATTATATAGGGCCTGAAAAACAGCATTGCTCTCTGAGCCTGTTTGTAACGTGCTGCTGTTTAGTACACAGCTTCCATGCAATGTCTTCGAAGAGAGCAGAGGTTGTTTGTGTCGTGGCTGAAATTTGGAGAGAGCTGCCAAACTGGAGCCATCTTGTGGTTCACGGGAGGAGATGGTGATTATATCACGCAGCTTCCCAGAGGAAGGAGTCATCTTTAACTGAGGCGGATGGAGATGGAGCTCGGAGTGCCTGCTTGGTGAAATGCTGCAATATTCTTTTTCTCGTCGTGCTGGAGGCTGCAGAATAAAACACTTCATCCATATCTGGTTCTTAAGTGTGTGAAGCGCTGCTGCAGGAGAAAAGGACGGCTCCTCTTTAAAAAGAAAGATCTACAGTTTGAACAAAGGGACTGTACTCATTATGGAAACGATAGAAATACATTATTATCATTATCTGCTTATGATTACATATGATTTGGAGTTAGTCTGGGAGTTAATGTGATAATCTATTCAGGAAAGATATCTGATCTCCTGGTATCCTTCCAAAAATTAAATAACAACCCTTTTTTTTTAAAATAATTAATCGTTGTATTAGGCAACACATTTCACCAGTTCTTGCTGCTCAAATGTATTTACAGTTTGTCTTTTATGGCAGTAAACTGAATATCTTTTTGAGACTGCTGAGTATACACAAATTAAAAAACATTTGAAGACATCACTTTGAAAATGTTCAGCTGTTTCTGGCATTTAATGGACCAGACAATTAGCTAATTAACTGAGGAGATGTTCAGCAGATTATTCTGAAAATAATCACCACTCGCATCCTTAAAGTGTAAAGTGTGAAATGGCATGTAAATAGGGAAAAGCTGAAAATAAACATAAAATGTTAATGCTGCATAAGACAACAAAACAATAACTGTTAGAAACTTTTTTGCACTGAAGTCCTGAATACCAAATAAATAAATCACCAAAAAGAAAGTTGGAAAAAGGAGGGAAGTGATTTCTCTTTTTTACATTTTAAGATGTTTTACAGCTGAGACCATTAGTTGATTTGTCGATGATTTAATCAATAGCTAAATTAATCAGCAACTATTTTTTAATACATTAATGGTTTTTCCATAGTTGCCTGAACTTCTTTTGGGTTGTTGCTGTTATAAATCTTGGGCTTTGGGAGATTATATTCAATATTTTATCCACCAAGTAAGAAAGAAAATAAAAGACAGATCACTGGAGAAAGAAAATGAGTCTTTGCTGCAGCCCTAATATGTTTGCCAAAATTTTTCCAGAGCATCTTATGTACCAGGATTATACCATTCTCCTCTAATGTGCTGCACTATTCTATGCAACCATACATAAAAAGGTGATAAACTGACCTCCAGTCTGCCACTACAAAAAAAGTAAATAAAGGAAAGTTACTGTCTATAAAATCCCATTGTTCTCCTCAGCTCGTGAGGATTGATATCTGCTCTAACAGAGCCCTGTTAGCCCCTCCACAGAGGTGAGGAAGGTGCGTTTAGCTCCCTCCTCTCCATCTCTGCTTCTAATCCGCCTTAAATGTCACCTTGAGAGAATCGACCAGCCGTTCTCCTGCACGCAGAGCAGCCTGGGGTGTCTTGGAAGGCTGATGGTGCTGACACCGCTTTGCTTGATATTCATTACTGTTTACTACAATAAACAGGTTATAAACAGGCTGTAAAAAAAAGCCACAGACTGCAGGAGTAACCTTATTTAGAAACTCTGAAGCAGTGCCTCTCCTCAGCTGTAGGTTCTGGGTGGGATCACGTCCCGGTCATACAGGGGAGGACTCCCTGATGGGACCCCCTGGGGTGTCCCAGGAACTGTTTATGAGACGTGAGGTCAGCCTCCACCAGGGTGCTCCGCTTTACTTTTAAACCCCGTGTGCACCGCACCGTGCAAGCAAACAGCCGCCGCTCCGCTCCGTCTCCCGGCGGGCGACACGCAACAATCATTTCGGTGAGGACAAAAAATCAGCATGCAACACGACAACCATGCCTTTCCCCCGCAGTGAAGCATCACCATAAAGTCACACTCACTCCTCTCCGAGCATGCACGCCTCGTATCATGGATGGGGAAACAGAAGGAGACGGGACAGGCAGGTGGACGTACCTGTAACTCCACGCTGTAGCCCTGGTAGAAGTGCGTCGGGAACACCGCCAGCTGATGTTGCACTTGGAGAGAAACTGTGTAATCCATTCACCAGAGGATGCTGAGCAGCGGCAGCCTGAGCGGGAGACGCGTCTGCTGTTGGCGGCGGCACTAAACTGTAGTACAATGAGCCGCTGCTCTCCGCCCTGCTGCGCCCCCATTGGCCGCGCGGCGCTCATCGGCCGCGTCAGTTCACTTGAGGCAGGGCAGGAAGTGGCAGCAAATGATCTGCTCTGCACCCAATCCATTCATATGCAGAGCGGAGCCAGGACTGATGGGAACGCTTGTTTTTCAATATTAGTGTCAGCCTGTCATTATTCGCAGCAGTAACAGTACAGGTGTTATTAGTAGTAAGAAGTAGTGATTGCAGTAAATGGTAAGTTATTGTAGGCCTATGTAAAATAATTTCCCAATATAGAATGTTCTTTAAAGTTATTCTTTTTATTTTATTGGGTTAAAAGTAGCCACATTTCATTCCTCCAATGCTCAAGTGGTTTTGACCATTGAGCATCCCAACCCAAAAAATATGACAGAGCACCACATCTCAGATTTAAAGGTACCAACTCCGTCCTTGTGTTCCACCGATTTGAAGTATTGCAAGCACTCCGAAGAAGGCTCTGAGCTGAAAGGCGTAAACGTTTATTTTCTTTGACGAGAGCCAAATAAAAAAAGTCATCTGAAATGACGTATTCCACACAACCTGCGTAGAAAATTGTACAACAGATGCATCAGTATACGACATATCCTCCATTCCTTTAAGTATTGTATATTGTTTTGGATATATGTCATGGAGAAGATGACCAGAAGAGTCACCTTAAAGTTATGTTTCCATGGAAACAACAAAAAGTCAAATTTGTAGAAAACTCAAAATGTCAAAAGGCACAGCTACTTGTCATGGTTAATGTCATGGTTATGGTCCAGACAAGAAATGTTGTGTTGTTCTTGATTTGTGAATTAAAGATGTGCTACCTCTTCATAATTTATATGCTCACTGGACTTGAGGTTCAGCATCCCACTCAGAATACCATTGTTGAAACTCAAGCCTCTTTTTGAATTTAATATTTGACCATGAACTGTGTTCAACTTTGCCTACTCAATACCAGTTACTCAGCTGCAAAAGCAACGCATTCAGTTCCTTATTATTTTCTGTTGTTTCTCAGCTCTGAGCACCAGTGGGGTCTGCCTACTGACAAGCAACCACTACACCTAATATAATCCATATTCATATTCTAACAAAATAAAATAACCTCAGGCAACATTATAGCCCAGCTCTCTTTCAGCTGATCACAGATGATGCATCAAAATCCACCAGTCAGGTCATTAAACAGCTCTGAAAGTTTAATTGTGCAGTTCTTAACCAAAATGACAAAGATCTCATTTTCAATGGGGTCAGCTCCAAGTGTGAGATTAAAACTTACAATACATAAGAGACTTTGATACACTATGCACAGGGGTGCACAGAACTTATTTATTTTTATTTGAGCTTATTTAGTTTATTTTAGCCATATTTCTAACAAAAGATATATAGTTCAATTTTAAAATAAAACCATGCAAATAAAATTATGTGTTGTGTCTCTGGATAAGCCTATTAGTGCATGTGCACTTAATGTTTGTATGCTTCAACCACCTCTGGGGATAGTGGGGGTTGCGAAAGTTGAATATTTTGGGAACCCCTGACCTAAAACATGTTTTTCATGCAGCACAAAATATGAGCACCAAACAACATCTTCAGCTGCTCATTTGAGAACCAGACCAAAATGTTATGAGCACCCTGGCTATACAGCTAGTGCAACAGAGCCTACATCCAGACAGGAGATACTGTCCTCCCTGTCAATCTTTCCCTAACCCTTAACAGGTGATTATTATTGTAACCATAAGCTATACCCTAACTTCGATGAAATGGTCCTTTTACCCAAAGCATATGTTCTCTACAGCTGGGCATACATTTCTCTTTTATTCTACTTAGGGAAGCAAACCTGGATGTTTAGATGGACACATAACCAAAACAACAAGGTTTTTGTGTAAATGTGAGGTTATGTCTGTGACAAAGTGTGAATAACTCACTAATTATGACATTCAGCACCACGCTCCTTATAGGACTACTTTAACCTGCTGGTGTTTGTGGTATGCAGGTGATGCAGCAGCTGTAATGCAACTTTATTTATTTATTTATTTAATGTATGTATGTGTTTATTTGTTTGTTTGTTTGTTTATGTATTTATGTATGTATGTACACTACCAGTCAAAAATTTGGACACAGTTTCCCATTCAAGTGGATGGGAAACTGTGTCCAAACTATTGACTGATACTGTATGTATGTATGTATGTATGTATGTATGTATTTATCCATTAAACCATATAGAATTTATAAACAATTATCCCTAAACATAAACAGCTTCAGCCCAGAGAGTACTGATAAAACAAGCTCCTACAGATGGCACCAGCACCTCCTCCTTCGAGGTCTGCTTAAGAATGTGGGCGTGAGTTTTAAAAGGTGCACAGCTGCAGGGCAACATATATGTGCAAATAAGGTCAGCAATGGTTTGCCTTGTATCTCCACTGCTGATTTTTTTCAACTAGGGCAGAATATCAGGTCAGAAATCAGTACAGAATTGCATTTGGTGGAAGAGGGGAAAAAACTAAAGAGTTGGCAAATGTCTTTCATCTGCCCTTGAGCAGTACCCATGGTCCAGATGGTTGGACTGACACAACAAGCTATGTTTGCAACAGAAAACATGTCACATCCTCTGGGCCTTCTGTTCACCACATTTGCATTTTCAGCATTTATCCAGAGTGTCTTGCTGTTAGCGAGCAGGTAGGCGTTCATCTGACCGATAATTGACACACCGGCTGCTGTGGGAATCACACCTGTGACCTTCCACCGTCGGCCTTGCCACCAGGCCACCCTGCTCCCCTTGGCGGAGTACCCTGTGATCACAGCTGCATGTTGGCCACCAAACGGAGCTGTGAGATGTGAAAATGTGTCAGGGCCGGATGATCTATTTTCGTTCATTTGTACATTTCTCTACTCAGTTACTAAGCAGTGAATATATTCATGATATGCATTATGGAGGAGTGGCTGTAGCTGAGAACTGAGTATTAATTCTTCCCTCTTTTACACTGTTCCTGAAATTGGATTCCCTCCTCTTTTCAGAGCTAAGCTGCATCAAGATGAATATATTTCAAGTACGCTTTCAACAAGGATTGTCTTAAACTGCTGCACTTAGCAACAAAGGATGCAAATGCAAAGACATCCATTGAAATAAGAGTGCAACAAGCCATATCTTATGATGCATGAGCAGCTAAATATAGGTCATTCCTAAAGGTTGAGGAAATATGGGTGAAATCCCTGCCTCTGGTAGTAGAACGCAATTTCACCAGCCCCCCCAAAACAAGACCCCCGCCCCCCGAGGAAAGCAGTGGAATCATTTCTCTGTATACAGTGGTTCCCTACCAAACGTTCAAACAAGGGAATGAATGAGGTTATATTATTCTAAACATAACAGGCAGCTGCAATTAAGCTTTACAAACCTTGCCCAGTTTGTTGTTGGGAGCCTTCGTCTGCAGCTCACATGCCTGTCTGTGGCTGCCATGCTGTTTTGGCTCCTGTCTTTCCTCCTGTTTTTTTCATTTTGAGCTGCCACACAAAGAGCAAATGTCACCATCAGTCAATTTCTGCCACGTGGCACCAGCAACCAGCCAGCAGCTGAGGCATCAGACTGTCTGTGACCTTGAAAGCAGGCACACAATTCAGCCAGCCCTATTCATCATACCTCATCTTTAAAAGATATTCATTAAGAGTATAGTGTGAAAATTGCACTGACTGGTTATGATACTATTTGACTGTATTGACATGCTAAAAGAATAATAATGAAGTAGGGCTACATCATCAAGTGCTGTTGCAGGGAAACTTTTTTTTTTTTTGCTCAGGAATTTGAAAATGCAAAAAAATGGACGCAATGCAGAACAATCAAAAACCTCAGAATCTTTTGGTATTTTTACTCACTGAGGTGATCTTTAAGGGGTGTAGGAATATCAACACTCCCAGTTTCATCTCACTGCATCTGCGGCAGTTCAGATTCATTTTTAAAACAATCAATCTGAAAAATCTTCAAATTCATGTATGTTTTATTGATTGATTGTACAGAATTGTCCAAGGAAGAATCTGCTGCTGCACAGGAAGTGATGTGCTTCAATGCTTCTATTATACTATGTTGAAGGAAGACAAGCCCCCTAGAAGAGCAATGAGCTGGGAGGAGTGTGGGGTAATTCGCAGGTCAACACACTGATGGAATCTTTGTCTGTTTAGAATGGGGGGTCCGGGGGTAGACCGCGTTCTACGATGAGGAAAGAGCAGTTGATTTGCATCGTTATTTCAATCGGCGCACAAACCTGCGGACCGGATTCATTTGGAAGATGGCAGATTTTTTTTTGTTGTTTGAAGTGATTAAAGTGTATTTTTCATGGACATCACAGCTTGAAATAACTTTTGGAGGTTTGTATGAAATTATTTACAATGCATAAGATAGAAGTAGAGAAAAATAGGCAGGGAAAGTACTGTTTTGTCTGCTTCTATCAGGAGGGCTGACCAGGGATGTACAGTGTCAAATTTGGTGCATTTTGGACAAACAACATGTTCTCAATATTATTGAACTTTGAATACCAAGGGAACATTGTTCTGTACAGCTGCAGGGCTTCATGGTTCAACTAGAGCAAGTTAAGCCCCATCTCCGCTGCATAGTACCAGCCTGACTCCACTCTACTCGCCTTTTTTGTGTTTCCACTAGGTAAAAAGTACCTGGTACCTGGTACTACTTGTTAAGTACCTCCTCTGCAGTTTCATGCGGTGCCCATATACCGTGAGGATGCACCATCTCGTAATGGAAAACGACCTGCAGAAAAGAACCCAATACCAAGGCGTGTCGAGTCGAGTAGAGCCGGTACTACGCAGTGGAAGCCCTACAGTAGATACATTCATAGTGAAGAGACGAGACAAACAGATGCGTACAGTTTAGAAAAGGAATATGATGCTGTGTTCTAAAAAGACAGTGAAAACAAAGCTTGCATTAGACTAACATGTTCTCCTCCCAGCTCGTCTCATACTGATGCTTGTCATGCCCTTGTGCATCTCGAGACGCTCAAAGACACTCAAGGTACCCTTTAGGCACCAACGTGCGATGCGTTCCTGCCACAAAGCCTAACACATGCTTAACATGAAAGACTTATGTTAAGTTTAAGTACAAAAACCACGTGGTCAGTGACGCATGTTTGTTTTCACAAGGGACCTAAACTCCGGTCTCTGGCACAGGCTTTGTTTGTGACCCACCAATCGACTCTGACCTACCAATTATTTTCCTTTCCCCACACTGATGCAAAAATACATTTTTCAGTGATTATCTTAATTAAATATTACTCCTGATAGGATTCATCCATGTCATTACCATTTAAAGTCTTTAGTACTCAAGTACTTCAGTAAAAACACTGATGCTTTATTTCAGGGAATTAAATTAAATGAATGTGTCCAATAAATCCTTTTGAAGTAGAGGTCCAGTATTGTTATGATCAGGCTTCTGACAATTATGATCAGTTATTATTATTATTATATCATAACACAGCAGTGATGTGGAAATTACATGATGATTGGATGGTCGGACGAAGGCCTGTTCAAACAGCCTCCTGCCCCACTGCAACCTGTCGCATTCATATAGCTGGAACAAATGACATTATGCATTACATCACATTCTGACTGCAGATATTGTTGCGAAAATGTCTTCTAGCACCAACAGCCCCAAACGATCTGTTTGGTAGTAAGCATCTCCATAATTATATGCTCAGACTCTGGATGGCCTCACCCAGTGTTGGGTTTATTAACCTGGTGTATCTGTGTGCACAGTTGGTGAGAGCACACAGCTGTAGCTGCACAGCACACAACACAACAGACCTGTGACACAGAGCAATGACCCTTACTTTATTAAAAATAGGCCTAGTTATTAAACTTTAAATCTTTATCCTATGATTCATTATGTACAGTACATGTGCCATAGGAAGTATGCCGTGTGGACGTGACCGATGGTGAGGTTTCACCGCAGCTTGTAAACCTTGTAGCAGAGATGGGGAGTCCAGTTTGCGACTTTGACTTGAGTCAGACCTGATTGCACACACACTGACTTGAGACTTGACTGTAGACTTGTCCTCAAAAGACTTGAGACTGACTTGGATTTGAGATTTGGAACTTGTGAACCTTCCTTGTTTTATTTCTTTTCTGTGTTTCTGCCTGACGAGCATGGGCTTAATGTGATTCCCTCCGTTAATTTCATTTTTTTCCTTCTTTTAAAAAAAATCTGTCTGCATAAATATTTATGGTTTATCGCAGAATTTGTAAAATACATTTTTTTTAAAAATTACATGCAGTTTGATCTTGCAGCAGATAAGTGTTAATTTCATCACACATCATGTATGCACGGGCGTCACGCTACACTACTGTAAAAACACCATGGTGAGCACACCTGCAGCTGATCAGACACTTGTCATAACCTTTGCATATAATAGCTAGACGCAAGGCCAGTGGCAATCCTAGACTTTGTGGTGCCCCAGGCTAAGAAACCCATTACCCATCTCGCCAGATGTGACATTTACAGGGAGTGTTAATAGTGTTAAAAGTTATTTTAAGATTTAAGTCTTCCAAACATAATAACGTCTGTCATTTAATCTTTGGAGAAAATAAGATCATACAGGTTTTAAATATCCTCCATCTTTGAGTGGTCATCCTGGTGGTGATGCTGCTGACGGCTGAGTCCACCAGTGGAGGAAAAAACTCCTGACTGAAGAGGTCATCTGATGTAGACACTGTTTCTTCTCTTCCCTCAGGGAGGGAACAGACAGACTTGTGAGCGTCTCTGCCTGGTTGCGCAGAATTTGCCCAGAAGACACAAGAATGATCTTCTAATCAAATATAAAGATATAACATATAGCTTTTAGATCATAGAGGAATGAATTGGACTAATCACATTTATTGAATGTGACTGGGTGGGTTTTAAAAAAAAAAATAAAAAGACAAAAGCAGCCTGGTGCATTGGTGTTCTTTGACACATGCATCTGCCAGATAGAGGAGACAATAGTGGAGATGACAGATCCTCACAGGTGACTTATGAGCTCCACTGCAAAAGAGATAAGGGCTCTCTCTTTCTCACTCTCTCTCACACACACACACACACACACACACAAACATGCATCTCATCTTCATGAGACCACATGCACCACATATTCATCATCTTCTTCCTCATCAAATTCTGACACATCGTTGCAGAGAATGACATAGTGAGGCAACACCAACAAGGGATGTTGAGTCATTTTTCCATCTTCCACCTGTTTAAATACAGACAGAGGAAAATAATGGACATTGGTCTCTTTGATTCAGATCCACTTTCATGTTTATCGAATGTCTCTTGAGACCCATTCCGACTGGATTTATGTCTGTAGGGGAGTGATTTTAATCCCATTTGAAGCATCCGTATATGGGGTATTTTCACCTCTCCCACAGTAATAATTACCGATAAAATTGGCTGCTGTTTATCAGTAAACTGTCCTCCTGTAATTTAAATCCCATCCGGAGCCACGTCCTTATATGTTGAAGTGGATCTGAGTTGTTTCCTTAACTGAGGAGAGAGCAGAAATGTAATGATGTTAATAGACTAATGGGAGCAGACTTTGTAAAAATCCATATGGCATTAATGAAAATATTAAATTAAATATAAAATTTGAATCTTATGACTCTGACCAACAACAGAGAAGGAACTGGTTTGTGGTAACTAGATTAAGCCGTCACATCCTCATCGTCCTAAAACGACACACAAACACCATCTCCAAAATTACATGATGTGAGTTAAATATGTACGTATGTTACATACATTACGTAAGTGAATTTACATTGCATAAATAAGGTACATTTTATATTTAATGTTGTGAAACAGAGACAGCAAAACTAGTTAGGATGGTTAGGGTTTAAATAGTCAGGTAAGGCAACACTACATATATTGTGCAAGTTATGATAAGTGACGTTATGTAGCCTACATATTTCTCTTTCTATCCTTCTCTCTTTAACATGAACACCATTTTTCTCCACTCACTGCTCCGACACTTCCATTCCACGACTGAGGTTCACAATGACCTGACACTCTGGGCTGATCAGCCATCCAGACCATCGGGAATTCCATAAATCACTCAACTATTTTATTTGCTGAACAGAGATGAAAACATTAGGTGTAAAGAAAAAAACAACAACATGATCACAGACAGAAATACCTCACTGCTAAAATGGACTTTTAACAAAACAATAGACAAAAAAAAAATTTAAAAATGCTTTTTATATTTTACTTCTCTGTTCTGCATATGTTTTGTGTTTCAATTCAAGTTCATAGAAACATCTGAACCTCAAATTATAAGGATGTTCTGCAAATGGTTTGCAAATAATAATAATAATAATAATAATATAGCAACTTCTGATCATCCCAATCAATTTCAGGCCTATAACAACCTCTGGTTTAAGTGCTACCCACTTCCTGTTTAAGCCCCACCCCTTCCGTGTATGGCTACGGATACAGATGTGTTGTTGCACAGATAAAGAGAACGGTGTACTCATTTCTTTTCTTTGTGCTTAATTATTAGTATTATTATTATTATGTTGTTATAGTGGGAGGTTAGTAGTTTCCCTGAATATAACACAGACCATGTCACCACTGGCTGATCATACAGGGTCACAGTTGACTAGTGAGTTTGATTGTAATCCTGCATCTCCTCTCTTTCACTCTTCAATAATGCAGGGCTACTGATTTATATTCTGCACAGAACCTGGTGGTAAATAGGCAGATATGGTAAGTGGACATGGACGGCTGGACACACTCTACTGCTCCATTGTTGAGTGCTTAATTGAAATTGCTTGGTGCATCACAGGAGCACACCAGGCAATTACTCACTGCAAGTATGAGGCAAAATGCACCGGAGGTCGAGTGGAAAACAAACAGTGCATGCTGAGGATGAATGAAAAGCATTCAGGTGACTATACAGCAGATGTCTGCAGCAGTTGAAATATTTATCGCAACACAATAGCTGTGAACTCTGGATTTTCAAGCATTCAAATTCAGATTTCCAACTGAAACAGAAAGATGATGACGTTTTCAGAGAGGAAATAAAAAAGATGTTTCCTCCAGATGTGCACTCTTGTTGCTACAGCCTTACATAGTTGGAAATACCCACTAGCTTGGTGGCAAATGCCAGGTAAACTTGAGATATCACTGTGCAAATACTGAGATGACTCAATTAGGCCCTCATCAGCGAGAGATCACAGAGAATCATCTCTGGAGCTGTGTGTGCAAATATAATTAATGGAAAAAGTGGTGCAACTCTCATGCCTTGGGCTGAAAAGTTGAAATCTAAATCTAAAAAACCTCTAGAAAATAAAGACGTGCATGCCAGTTGCTCAGTAACACAGGGAATATAGACTTTGGCATTAGCCTCTTCCTGCGGGAGACACCTTTCCCTGCCACGTCTGACAGCTAACTTCTGCTCCTGGTCTTCATCCATCTGTTGATCTCTGGAGGGATGACTTTCATTTAAATCTTCTTTCTTTCTGTCTCCATTTGTGCACTTCCCTCCAGATTATAACATCAAGAGGGCAAAAGATGCTGACCCCAGGACAGTCTGGGATTTGGGAGTGGAACTCCGACTCGGATATTCCTGTCATGGGTGGACTGAAGATTCCCAATCTGAGCCAAGGTAAGACAATGCTGGAGTCAATACACAACCTGACTTTGTTACTAATAGTGTGCAAACCTTCCTGTAGATCATTTTCTCTGACATCACGCTCATGGAGGGAAGCTCAAATGTCATACTGCTGTGTTCCAGGTGACAAGTTGTATAAATACAGATTATGACATTTTTTCATTTTTCAGATTTCCTATTATTTATATAACCAGGGAATCAGCAGCACAACATTTGAGCTTCCCACTCTGAGCTTGACATCATAGGGAAATGGCTGCCATATGAATATGGTATATAGATCACTGTATAGTCTCCAACCAAATCTCCCTCCCTTTTGACATATGCAGTTTGATCTTGCAGCAGATGAGTTATTTCTGTGAGTGTGAGTATGCATGTGACCTACACCAGCCCTCTGACAAACTAGCCTATTACATTTTTATTTGAAACTAATACCTGTCATCCATGAGGGTGTGATCCACCATGTGTGAAACACAAGACAGACAAGGACAAAAAGGACAGGCAGTACAGAAAAGATATGCACTAATGATAATGGTTTATATTCCAAACACCCCAGCCAGCCCATAATCTAAAGAGTCCCAAGAACCAATCACCGAGCGGTGATGTTGGCCACTAACACTGGCTCAGCAGCCACTGGTGGGCCCAATTAACACTAAAGATCGGGTCTCAGTGGTTGCTTGAATGTTCTGCCAGGGGTGCATTTCATTGAGGAAAGACAGAAGTTAATAAGCTATCCCACATTAATTTAAATTCTTGTAAATTGTATGTCTTGAAGTTCAATTTTCAAAAACAAAAAGACTCCTCCAATTATGTGGGAGATGAGTATATAAAGTTTAACCAGGAAGAGACAAGACTAGGTCTAACATCAGGAAAATATTTTTGTGCAAATTTATAACTATGCTCATGGACATCTTTTGGTTGCATTAATTCACAATTGTTGAAAGAAATATTTTATTGGCTGTTTGGAGGATAGGCTCCACACATGCACTGCAAATTGGCGTCTAACATGCCAATGATATCAACACGCTGACATCCTTGCAAAAAAGAAGAGCTAATTTTGTTCTTAATGCAAAAAACAAACCAAAAAAATATACTGAATTGATGCAAGAAGTGATGGATCAAATTATAAAGCCTCTCTTCAAAATCTGTGTCCATGTTGGGTTTTTATTTCTTTCTTCTTCTTTTTTTTGCACAAATGCACTTTGTAATTGACTGCTGATAGCAATAAAACCTGTTTTAAGCTCCACCCATTCACATGAGTACAGATAGATAATAGTGTGCTCTATCATCACTAATATATTTGATGCACAAAAGACACTGTGGGGTAATTCCAGACACCAAGGAGGTTATGTTTTGGAGCCAGAGGTGTTATAAATTTCAATAATGAGAAAGCATAGCAAGGAAAGCAAAGCAACTGTAGAAATAGGATGACTTTATATAATAATCCACATTCACAGGTTCCACAGGTATATATGCTGAGATAGCTGACATGTTTTATACAGACAGCAGTCATTATGGAGCACTCAGCGACAGTGGTTTATGGCAAAACAATTATAACAATGTTACAAACTAATATGTGGTTATGTGAATGTAAAGAAACACATATCATGCAATATACATATACTTACTATTTATATACAAAGTTAAATTGACTGAAGTAAAACCTTCTTTCTTGTGAACCTACAGGTAGTTCACTGTAGGTTCACAAGAAAGGTTTTACCTCAGTTAATGTTCAGTGTATGCATTTGGTATTATTTTATTATATTATATTATATTATATTAACATAGTTCTAGTTCAGAAGTACATAGTGAATGCCCTGCTGAGATGATGAGGCTCCAGCTTGACTTAACCATATTTTGAGATAACTTTAAGATTTCTGGAGGTATAATACGGTATATATATACGGTAATGATTGTGCTTGCAGATTTGCATACCATAGAAAAGTGGACTATTGGCCCTTCTTAGTTAAAAATAAAATCTGTACTGTGTGCCATAGAATTTTTTAAGGCATCTTCGACAATGACAGAGAAGGATGTTGCAGGGCTGAGGGATCTGGTAATCAGTGTGCTGTCATGCAACCTCTACAGTCTGAGTCAGTCTCTACAATCTGGAAGACATGCATTCTGAGCCCACAGTAAGATTGCTAGCCCAAACACACAGCTCTGAGTCAATGATCCTTTGGCAGTGTACTTTCACCCCATTATTACCCCCAAAGGGTGAGACTCTCTGGGTCATCAGGCGTGACTACACTCTATTCTGTATGAAGCTGGCAGCTGCTACTGGGGGAGCTCTGACTCCGTCCTGCTGTGCCGTGGATGACAGTGAACAACCATGTGCTGTGTTCAAGATGGCTGTAAATCTTGTCCCTGTCATTCATCCTTCTACTACACCAGTTTGTTCTTATGAGGAAAAAAGACAAAAGAATCATCTTCATTAAAGGAATTAAGGGGTATATTCATGTGTCTCTGCTTATGGAGAGCTTTTTATCTGAACGCCTTACTTCATTTGTACAAACAGAACTCGCATACTGGTGCACAGGCTCATTCTGTGCATAAACACACCTGGCATGTTTCCAGCCATTACACTGCTTTAGTATGCTAAACATGGTGGAGCTGTTTGCATGACAACGTAATGCACGCATGCAAACACATTCTACTTAGGTGCACTCATGAAATAAAGAGGCACATTCTCTCTCTCTCTCTCTCTCTCTCTCTCACACAGACACACACACACACACACATGCACTCAGTCTTTAATACTAATACAGACTGTAGAACAAGATTGCTTTTAATTTTGCTGCATAAAATAGTAGAAATGTCTTTGCTGCCATGATAAATGTTGGCGGCTGGAATGTTTTAGTCATCGGAACATCTCAGGGAATTAAACTCTCTGAAGTGCAACTATGGATGCTACACTATTAGGCTTCTATCTGGACCACAACACCTTTTGACATAAAGAGAAAAAAAAATATACAGCCTATTTTTAACTTTTGTCTTTAAAGGGATTTTGGAGAGGCGCGACGCCACAGCCCATTACATACAGCCTGTTAACTCCTTATTAACTCCATTGTACTGAAATCAGCTGTGGTTCACCTAGAGGGCGCTCTAGAAGGAGTCCTGATGGGAGTGAATGGAGCTAAATGGCTAAAATAATTATTTTCACCTACTTCTAGACAAAAAAGCACACATATTATTTCAGTTTGTGCAAATATAGTAATGAAAGTTGACCAAGTATTTTTTTTCCCTCATTAACATTACATTTTGGGACTTCTGCTCCGTAGACATCCATGCATTTTGGGCTACCTCACTGGCACCCCCCCACACGCCTGGAAATTCTGAGAGTGGCATATCTCTATAGAGTACTTTTGGAATATCTCCAATGACGCTACTGCTGCTAGGCTGCTACTGTACAAGACACTGCTAACATATGCTGCTACGCACATTGTACCCTATGTGAGACAAAGAGTCATACACAGAAGATGGTATTATCAAAAATTAGTATAGTCAACAGTGAAAACCAAGTCTTCTGAGATGACTGGATGGAAAACTACAAATTTATCCTCACTGCAGTGAGCTGCTCGAGGCTGGTGTGCCTAATTTGCACAGAGCCTGTTGAGGTTGTCAAAAGTGGAATAACGTTTTAAAAGCTATTATGAACCGAAACACAGGCACTGGGAATAAAGTTACCAGCAGAAGTCTGAGGTAAGGGCATGGAAAGCCCAGTATGAGTGATCCACACGGATCCTCTCTCATTTTCTCACTGCACCACAGCAAACATACGAATGTTCACTGAGAATCCAGTTGATTTCAGCAAAACATTAAAAACTCTTTACTGATGGGGAAATGGTAGAGGAGTGTATGGATGCTACTGTATGTCTGAAACACTTCCTGATGGAAGAGGGACGTGAGGTGAGAGAAAACAAGCAAATCCACTTTTCAGCCGAATTAGCTGAAAGAAGAGCTGAAGTATGAGCACAGGATGCTCAGTCACAGCTCAATGCTCAATGTTTTCATAGCTTCAACAGTCGATGGGTTGACTGATATTAGTGTAAATGCCCCAGCTTTTGGACATCCTAGGTGTTACAGCACTCACAACACACACCAGAGGGGAAGACATTTACCTGGCATAAAAGAAATGCTATCACAGAGGAATCAACCTGAAAAACCACTGATGGTTCCCTCTATGATGGAAGGGAAAAGAAGCAGTGACTCCACTGAAAGAAGACAACCTGGACCTCTCATCATGTCACTGTATTTGCAATCAGACTGGAAAGTCAATGCAAATTTAGAGATGAAGAATTCAGTGCACTTTTTTTAGACATCATATTTTTATGCAATATAGGCACTGTATTTTTGAATGTTTGCATTTTTTTATTTTGAGAGGTGAAAGTCAATTTCTACCACTGAATAAAGGAAGGAGAGACAATGTGAATGAATATATGAATGTGAGTTGTGGCAGCGGATGAAGGTCTGCAGGTTCGACAGAGTGATTTATTGAGCAATACATGATGGATCAGCTTAGAGCAGCACCACAAGCACCTGTACGTCTGGCTGTTGGCTCTGTTTGCAGATCTCATTCATCTAATGAAACAAAGAGAGATGGATATTGACATAGCCTGCAATTAAGAATGAAAAGCAAACAACAAAAATCCCCCAGCAGGCAGCATTACCTGATTGGAACTTCACAGATTTTAACTTAGACTGGTGAAATACCCCTTTAGCAAGGCATTTGACCCACTCAGGAATCCTGCATTGCTCTGGAAAGCACTAAAAATAAAACTTTGACTGAAACATGGATGCACAGATGCTCAAATTCACCCACAAATGCAGCACCATGCAGCATGTGTGCTTGTGTGTCATCAGATCGATTGCATGCTAGGGATTCAGTGCAGTGGATGGTTTATGTTGCAGAGCTTACTGTAGGTCAGGCATTCACAGATGTGTTTCATGCCAGCTCCATTATTGGTAACATGCGATGTGTGAAAAGCCAACATGAGTTAGCCTGATTCCTATTGGCTCTTAATGGCCTTGTCGTGCCTTATCACCTCCGTGCACTGCACGGATGCATAGCTTTCTAATCAATGCGCTCTTTTCAGTTCATTTCCCCTTGATTCAAACAGCTTTGAGTCCTAAAACAATGTCACATACAACAAGCTGTTAGCTTGGAGGGAACTTTTGGGGTTGCAGCCCGTGATGTTTTCATCTGCAGGAGTGATTGATGAAAACCTGCCTGAGTTCTATATTTTTCAGAAGTTACTTGTACTGGTGGACAGCAGTCAAGGCCCTGTGAAATTGAGAGCGGGAATCAAGTGCTGGTCAGCGAGTCTGTTGGCTCAGAGAGGATAAACTGTGAATCGTGCCAGGTAATAGCACCAGAGATATTCTAGTAGTATAGAGCTATGCCACTCTCAGAACTTACAGGTATATAGAGGGCGATCGCGAGGTAGTCCAAAATGAATGAGGCTCTATGGAGCAGAAGCCCCCCCAAAAAAATATTGCTGTCAACTTTCATTATGCTTTCAATATAATGGGTCGATACAATAAATATCAGTCCATTAGATATTTTTTTTGTTTTTTTATTTTTGTTTTTTAACTGTTTAAGTCGTTTAGCTCCATTCACTCCCATTCATTTAGGACTCCTTCCCTAGCGCCCTCTAGGTGAATTGCAGTCGATTTTGCTTCAACAGAGTGAATAGGGAGTGAACAGGCCGTATGTAGGATGGCTGTTATAGCACTCTATAATGTACATCACTAATGGGACTGGCTATTCATGGGGCAAATCTATGAAGATTATTATCTCGTGACAGAAGAGGAATGTGGGAAGGCACCACATGAAAGTTATTGGAATGTGAAGGGGGCTTCTATTACAACAATTTTATGATTTTTGAAGCATAATGTCAGAAACTAACGTCAGTAAGTACAGCAAAGCATAAAAATCATTCAGCCTGTTTATTTGAAACATCTTTGAGACATGGGAGCCGGAGGTGCAAAGATTCTAAAATAATCATAAAAGTCATTTATGGGTTTCTGGAATCATTCCTAAAAGCACTCTATCACCACATTTAAGAAAGAAAAATTAAAGAGCTGCTTCAGCTTTGTAGCTGAAGCATTAGCACAAGCTGCTGCAACATGTCAGTGGTGTATATCACTAATGATTTAGCTCCGTGTCATCTGTTAAATGACACTTTGAATGATGAATTGTTTATTGGTTATATTCCATCGGTGTTACCTCTCGGTCCAAACTGCCAAACACGACCCTGATGCTGCAAATGACTCCATTCTAGTTCATATTCTATTTAAGCCTATTGTGATTTGTGCTATAGGTAGAGCTTCCTGTATAAAGGTCAGGGACAGAAGCCCTGTAGTTATGGTGTAGTTAAGGTGTAGTTAAGTGCAGCTGCAGCTTTTCTGCTGTCAGGCTCGTCTTCCTTTGCTTGATTGCTGAGTTTCCTTATTTACTTATCAATCTACAGTACAACACTGAGTCACACAATAAAATTCAGGTTATTGTCCATTATGGTGGAGAGCAGAGGGTTAGTATTTACAGTCTGGTGGTAAAGCAGCTGATACTTCTGTATCTCTCAGCATGGTGGAGAAGCAGTGGCTGTGGTGGATGCTGTCACCTTCATGATGCTCAGTATTTAGCTACCAGAGATGCTTTCTGTTACTCCTCTGTAAAAAGCAGATTTTGGAACTTGGCAGGGGAATAAATGTTTAAAAGTGTTTTTCTTCTAATTTTAGCAGTAGCAATGAGAGTTGGAGGAGGTTATGTGATCAGCCATGTTTGTTTATTTGTCCGCAAGATATCTTAAAAAGTGTCATCAGATTTTGTGTAGGGTTGGATCTTATGCAGAGGAAGAGTTGATTCAATTTTGAGGCCGATGCGACTGTCCTCACAACATTGTGTTCAGCCTTTTTTTCCCCCTCTGCAATATCATGGAAAATAACAGGCCAATCAAAATAAAAATACCCAGGCATGAGCAACTCATGATGTTCCCCCACTATGTCTAAATGGATCATGATCCGGATCATAATCCCAATCTGGGTCATTGAAATCTATATTTGGAGGACGTATCGAGTCACAGTAGGGTAACATAGAGGGGTAGAGACACGGCACTGCCACCAATATGTAGCTGAAATCATGCAGATTCAGTCATTTGAATGGATTTCATGTATCTGTGAAAGGTAAGAAGTTTTATTAATATGAAAAATAAACTACGGATGATACACATGATTTCCAGATTCGTTAATTTTTTGTTTAGTTCTCCTTCTGTCTGTTACAAACCAAATATGAGACACTTCCTATTTGATTTCCATGAAACTTGAGGAACTGATGCATTTCATGAATTCCATTTAACTTTTTTAGAATTGCTCCAATGAGGGTCAGTTTCAGGTCAAACAATCAAACTTATTTCTAACCAACTGGCCCAAAAAGAGACGTCATCCTGTGTGACAACGTGTTTTCCAGTGTTGCCGTTTCTGCTACAGGAGATAGCGGAACAAATCTACTTGGAATCATCCCCTGGCTGTTACCTTACGCGTATCCTCACCTTGACAGACAGACCAAAAGGAGAAGAGGATTAAAGATCGTTTCATCTGCCAGGGTGAGGAGAGGAGGGAGGCGAGGGAAGAAAACAATACCCGGTGAAAACACTCAGCCAATCCTTTGCTAACCTCATTATAACCTCAAAAGAAGATAACTGAGACAGAAATGGAAAAATCCCCCGGCTCTCAGCCATGACAGAGCGCTGATCATTCCTTATCAGCAACATGGAGAGAAAAAAATCCTCTTGATTAAGGTTTTAGCAGAGGACAAGCCACCATGAGCCAAAACAGTCTGCGTCCTCTGGCTGCTTGTAGTCTGGCTAAAATAAATCATCTGGGTTCATATGCCCACATGTCAGCCTGATGCTGGCCTCTTTGTAAATATCTGATATTGGCCTCTTGATATTGTCCCGCTCTGATATGATTAATACTATGCAGTTGGTAACCTATTGATTGCAGCATTCATCAATGGTTCACTGATTTTCTATAGGAAACTCATCATCCGCCAACCAGCTCAACATGCAATGGATGATAATTCCGTGCATGTAATAAGCTTTGTTACTATTATTTGTGTTAATAAATAATAATTTTAGGAGGAGGCAGAAATTATTCACATGGTCTCCTTTTTCAACAGCTTTCAAACACTATGAGACTCTTCAGCCTAGCTTGTCAAAAGAAGAGTAAGAAAACTGTCGAATATTTCTTTAAAAAAAAAATATTTATAAGTAATAACATGGTAGTTGGGGGGGGGGGCACAACAAGCTGTAAAGACACTTTTAACATAACACCACCTTATAAAGTTAAAGTTAACATGTTAGCAAACTGCCTGTTTGCATGTTCAACATACACAGAGCAACATTAGCATTTATATGGAGTCATGTCCGCGTCCACCTGCCAATATCTGTCCAATAATCACTCTCTTTCTCAGCTCTGTATCGGCTTCTGTTTTATCTTAAGCTTTTTCTTTGGTGGTCTCACCTCATTGGTAGCTTGAAGCATGGCTTTTGAGAGCAGTGAGACTGAACCAAAACCACTGATGCAGAAGGTGCAGTAAAAGTGTCCTTTTAAATGCCTCTTCGAAGAAATAAAAAAAATAAAACACGATAAAGTAACCTCCATGGTGCCTTTACAGTGGACAAAACATGATAGCATTACCTCTAGGTGCCCTCCAGGGCAAAGCCATATAGACCGCCCTACATGCTAGAAAATTAGCCGACCTCCATGTGCCTTTAAATGGAGTTTCCTGTGTATTTTAATTATAGAGGTGTAGCGAATTTGAGTCACAAAAAATTTTAGTCTCACCATAAATGCATCCCAACTTTGTCCTTTATGGTGCCTCACCAAATACACCTGGTGCCATTTTCATTTTTTTCGCCCCTGCCCCTCAGAGAGCCTGTGTCAGCCACTGACCAAACCCATTAAGATGTGGGCTATGAAACCAAAACACTGACCTGAAAAACTCTAAAGTGGTCAATAGCTCTGAGCTGCAGAGTGCAGGTGATCATTCTTTAGTGATTCTGTCACTCCGAGCTGACATCTGACACTATACTGTATGTACTCATCATTTGTTGATCCTGACTGATCCTGGATGTTGTTGACTGGTGACAATTGCTGATTTTTAATACATTTATAAATGTTCATAAGGCAATACAAACTGTATTTGTATGGCTGTTTGTTGTACTACTTGTTTGTGCTGCTGCCTGTCTGGGCCGGGACGCTCCTGTAAAAGAGATTTTAAATCTCAGTGAGACTTATTCCTGGTTAAATAAAGGTTAAAATAAAAATACTCTAATTGTTGCAGCTTTAAACATGTGATCAGTAAAACAGCATAGGTCTAATGCTGACAACAAATGACTCACTGAACCATCAAAGGAGTCAAATAAATCATCAAGTTTGATGTTCTTGATTTTTCCTCCTTTTACTGAAATAACCATCCCTGTACCTCGGTTCCCTCCTGGGGAACACGGCCCACGCAGCGGCTGATTAACAGTTCACCCAGCAGAGGGGCTTGTTGTTAGAGGATCAGTGGCCCTCTGGGGAGGATACAGTCGACAGAGGATGGGAAACCACCACATCTATGTGTGACAACAGATCAATAGTCCACAGTTAAACATACCATCAATCACTCGGACACATGGGACCAGAGGCCCAGTGCTTCCACCTACCCTCGTCCATGATGATGAATAAACCATGACTTCTGGGACCACAAAGCTCAAAGGGTTCTGTCTTTAATGGTGGTGCACATTGGTGCCTCTTTACTTTCTCATGTTGTTTGTGAATGAATGATGAGATACAGTAAGGGATGTGAGGAGTGTGTTATACACAATCTGCTCTTGGTGCTTGGGCGATTGATGAAGATCTCTCTGGAGAACAGCACCATCTTGAGGAGGTTTGGTCACAGGACATGGGCCATTGAGCTATTTACACATCTCCCTCCTCCTGCTAAATTACAGGTCCACATATTTCAGTAACATAGTTCAATACTAGCTGAAGCATTCCTTTGGAATAGTTGCTGTATTTCAGCCTTTTGTTGACAGTAGCTTTACTTCCTATATACCACAAAGCATTACAAAGTGTTTGTACATGTACAACATTTTATAAATAGTTTTTTCATTTGATATTTTTATGTACTAAAATATCTGTTCGCAATATTTATACTTTATGACAATCCTACGTAAGCGTATTGCATTCACTAGAGAAAAAAGATGCTGTTTTTTTTTATTAATGAGATGCTCTGTTTTTCTGAATTAGTGATATAATTATCTAATTAATTCAGAAAAACATGAACATTTTCCCCAGGATTTTCATGAATGGTTGGGGGGATAGGGCTGCATCAAAAGCACCATAAAAAACAACAGATATTGAGTTTAATATACTGCTGGTGAAGTATCTTATCTTATCACTGCTGGTGATAAGATAAGATAAGATAAGACAAACCTTTCTTAATCCCAAAGGGCATTCTGTGCCAGAGATTACTCCATGATTACAGTAACAATACAATAATATACAATAACATTCTACAATAAGAATAAAAAACAATACAGAGCTAAATATCAGTGAAAAACAAAAATATAAACTGTGTAAGGAGTAAATGCAAGAACCAGTGCCTAATAGAATAACAATAGAAATAAGTAAGAGAGTAAACTAAGCGATTCTTATAGAGTTAGGAAAAGTGATGCAGAATCAAGCTGATAAAAAAAGTCAATCATCAATTTTGAGCTGTTAGCTTTGGGCCTGGAGTCTCCATGACTCAAACAGAACATAAGGTATTGATGGAAACAATTATTTTACAACAAGACATGAACTTGGTTTTTATACCTTTAAGATTGTAACTTAAAGTGATTTATTTGAACATGGAAATATAGACACTTAATCACAGCTCCAAAAAAAAGTTTAACTCATAAAATCTTTTTATTCATAACTGTCAATACTTAGATCTATTTACTTATTATTTATCACCTTAAATGTTTCAGTTAAATTATTTCACTTTCCTCACATGAACAAGTCGAGGCAGGACCGAGAGAGGAGGGGAAGTATATCAGCGTTCACCCCTCCACACCTCATTTGATAGCATTTCAACCCAAACCACTGCCACCCCTTTCCAACAACCACAGGCGAGCAATCTGTTTTAAAATAAGAACCAGATTCCAGAGGAAGGAAGGCTAACCTTGGTAGGGAAGCAGAATGAAGTTCACTGTGAACACACGTGGCCTCACCTCTCGGGGTATGCTGGTAGAGTCGGTAGGGGGACGGAGATGGGAGGCTGCCAGCTACATGTTTTTCTTGGCATCCGAGCGTGGACTGAATGGAGAATAAGGAACCTCCTGTGCTGCCAAGAAGAGGATTGAATATCACTGTGAAGAGTCCAACAGCATCTCTCCTGGCCTGAGTGAAGGAGAGGCCGGCGTCCAGAGAACAAACCTGAGGTAAGTCAGTACAGGAGGATCATTTTATCATTAGCTTTAAGACACTTGGAGCCTCGGCTTGGTGGGAAATACCACACTGGGGATCAGCTGTCAGGCAGATAAGCATCTTGAATTGAAGTAATGTCAAAGTGCTTTTGATTATTTCCCTGAGGCAACTCAGATAAATACAAATAGGAACGTATGAAGTGTTATTTTCATACCAAAAGACACTGATTACTAAAACAGGAACATCCCCTCCACACGTCGGTTAAATACCAAAAAATTCTCTTGTGTTTGTCTGACATGGGTTTTGAATAGAAAAAACTATAATTACCACATTAAAATCCTTAAATGACAAATTATCCTTCATTAAAAATGCCAAAATATATGAATATTTTAATGTTTTTCATTTCACAAGTAAGTGTTCGACACAAGACATCCTCTGTTTCACCGTAGAATCCATTCTCTGTCCACTCGAGGCCTCGACTTTCCACATCACACTTGTGCATGCCGAATATTAGATCAGGATTGAATTCCAAACTAGTAGTGATGGGGCGGCACCGCGGTGCAGATGTTAGCACTGTTGCCTCATGACAAGAAGGTTGTGGTTTGAACCAGCCTCAACATGTTATTGTCAATGAGCATGGAGAAAATATACGCTGTCAGCAATTAATATGAAAACAGCCTCATAGCGTCAAATCATGCAGCACAGCGAAGCTCAAACATTTAAACGAAGTAACAAGAAGAAGAAAAACATTTTGAATATATGTGAATACATTTAAAAAATAAAGATCTTGCCCTTTTCATTTCTTCATGTCTTTCTTATAACAGGCATTCCCTGTGGTGTTCTCTCATATGAGGCTTTTTATGCTGACGACACGGAACAGATATTTATTTAAAAACACATACGATGGGATTTATCTCTGAAAAATATCATTTTAGAACTTATTCAGCAATATATATGAAAAGGACTGCATAATCCAGCATGGAAACTTACTCTTGATCTCAGAAACAGTAATAAAAATGAAGTCAAGAGTCCCATGTCTCTGTCCTCACCCGGAGATGGAGTACTCCATTACATTTGAGATTGTTGGATGTGGTTGGAAGCTTGTGACAAAGCTATTCAGTGGATGAGAGAAGGTCAAAACTAAATCTAAAACAATCACAGTACTAAAGTTTTTATTCTTGAGCATAAAAATAATTTAGTCCAAGGACCTCGGCTGCATTGTCCGGATTGTGTCTTGTAGTGACTCTTCTGCAGCACTAGAGGGAGCTACATGCCTGGTCCTCAGACCAGACTGCTCAGGTGTCTTTGGATGAAATCCCTCCTGAGTAATAATATCTAATAGACACAATGACACTGATTATTAGTAAATGATATTTAAGGGACTCTTTCCAGGACAGCCATACTATAAATGGCTTACATGGAGAAAACACAGATTGTCTTATATGAGCAAAGTGAACGTGAACAATGACAGATTGATGGGTCATCGCATAATTTATGAATGTTTAAAGCGAGTTGTCAGGACGTATTTAGACATTAAGTAAAAGAAGCAAGTAAGGTGAAAGTACTTTGCATGTATTTTACAGAAATACAGCAAACTGTACTTCAGTCAGCATCATATGTGTTGGGCCATGTGGGGCAGTGCACCAGAGATGTAAGCACAACACTGAAGCACCACCATATAAACTTATGAGGCCCAAGCCTAATGCTTCAGCAAACAGTTAACTATTATATACATTTAGCAGAGACAGAGGAACGTTAACTGTACTTATGTCTGTAGCGACCTGATGAATTTAAATCCAAGTCGCTCTTCTTCTAACTGGGCCTAAATCAACAGCTTAAGCTGTCAAATGCAACACAACATTCATCAGCTGATGGCTAAATGTATCCCTCCATAAATCCAGTGTTCACATTTTGCAGGATTTTGAGGATTTGTTACTTTTGGATAGAAACAGGCCACCGTCCACCTTGTTTCCAGACTTTGTGCTAAGCTAACGGGCTGCTGGCTGCAGCTAAACACTCAGACATGGAAGTGGCATCAATCTTCTGATCTAACTCTGGCCAAGAAAGTGAGTGAGCCTGTTTCCCAACATGTCCAACTATTCATTGAACTACTGCTGGACAGCTTCAGCGGCTTGTCTACTAAATGTAGCTGTCAAATACATGTAGAGCAATAAAACGTCAAACATTCTTTGATATGTAGTGACGTGGCCTACAAATACAAACCTTAAAAAAGTACCTTATATTATATTCACTACTTGATAAATGTAATTTTAAACATTTGACCGCTTCTGATAAATAAATGCCTGCTCTTTGCAGGCCCTGGCTTTAATTCTTTCATTGTAATTATATTAAGCTTTAGAATGTACAGTTTATTATTTAATCCCATACAGTATATTCACTGTGGTATGATTGACCAGTAGCCTAAATGTTGTGTAAAGTAGCTTAAAATAAAAAAAAGGATAAACCAGTCAGTGATTATCAAAAGGCAAACATCAGTTTTCCTCTGCGTAAAAATGATTTATGTCTTTTTCCAGATAAAACCTTGCATGGCTTACATCCCTCTGACTCAGCTGACTGTCTGCTGTGCCTTCCCATAATTAAGATTTATGTCAGCCTTTAAGGTAGGAACAGTGATTTTTTTGTGGGGCTTTCCTCTCTACGTCAGTCTACATCAGATAATGATGGAAAATGTTTGTTTAGCTGAAAAGGAGAGTACGAGGACGTGTTGCCATCCAGGCAGGTGAACTATATTCTCTGGCCACATTACTTTGGCCTCTTATAATCTCCTACCAGCTGCTATTGGCACAAAGTCTATCCAGTAATTCATCTGCATCACAGCAGTTGTTTCCAGACCCATCTCCTGCTGTTTCTCTCCTTCTGAATATATCAGCATGTTGATATCGACCTTTGAGTAAATGCCAAATATTGGCCCACTTCCCTAAACTATCCATTTCTTTTAACACTTTCTTAAGAAGGCGTTTCAGAGGTTATCCTCCTTGACACACCAGGCCCATTCTTACTCTTTTCCAACCGTTAACATTGATCATCAGCAGAGTCAAAATACCCTTATCAGTTTGAGCTTTCAGAAACTCATCTCAGTTGAAGCCCAGACAGTAAATGTTGAGCTGACACTGCTGATCTGTGATCTGATACTGTTGCCCTAACAGAAACACCATGTCGTTCATTATGAGCCCTGCAGACTCGGGCTAATAGCAGCTGAACCTCCCTTTCAGGACCAGTGAAACATGAGCTGGCCGTTTTTCTCCAGACTATTCTTCAGATTATCCTGCTGTCCACGGTTCACACAGGCTCTCTTCTATTTCTACTGCAACCCAGTTAATAATGGCTGTCACAGCACAACGTATGCATTGTATTACCAGACAGGGAACCAGCTCAAATTCTTTTTTTACCAGTCACTATTAATTTTTCTAAAGAGAGGATGGGATGTTTAATGCTGCAAAGCTTTCTTTGTTTTATATTTTTGCTCAGAAAAAAAAGAACCTGAATCAATGCAGATGTCCGTGGTGTCATGTAATCATCCATTTATTATCTTCTGCAGAATTTCCCTTCCTCATGTCTGCGATGCTGGAAACCAGTGAAGTTGCTGGCCAGGAGTGAAGTCAATTTATTCTCAGTTCAATCAATCCAGGTGATATTTCTCAAATTACAGTGAATGGGGCTCAGTGAAGGATCTCATCTCTGTTATTTGAATTTCAGCTGCAGCCTCACACTGGTAGGTCTATTCCTGCTCTAGGCCACATTCTCAGAAAATGTTTGCAAAAACAATGAACTCTGAAATGCAGCATTCGTATAAATTAGTATCCACATTATTGGTCAGTTCTAATTCAGTAGCATGAGCTGGACACTCACCTTTCTGTCATTAATATCACATGAAAACAAGTCAGTCAGGACAGACCAGTGCATGAAGTTCAGATAATTGTTTATTACAAATGATGATATGTGATATAGTATGTCAGAAAGTCTTTGGCGCTTTGACCCTTTAAGGAGATTGAGATCAAAAAGCAACAGGCCTTACCAGCAGCAAGATATAGATCCCCCTTGGAGTCCGGACACTGGTGGTGGTATCTGATGACATGCTGAATGATGAAGATGGTGAATCTCCAGAGACTTAGTGGTGATGGGGAGGTGGAGGGCGCACAAAAGAGCAGCATGAAAACACAAGAAGAAGGAGTGAATCATACAAAAACAACAACCCAGCAGCACGATGAGAGGCTGACAACAAAGGTGGGTCACTGTGCTATTGGATAGATGTGACCAGCGGATTAGAACAGCTGATATCTCAGACCCAGATCATGATAGCTGGAAATTAAGACTGAGCGTGTGTGAGAGGTGCAAAGACAGGATGGTATAAGAAATAAAACTTTAGCCTGAATGTGCAAAGACAGGATTCTGTAGTGGACATCACTGCATTAAAAACAGACAGGATTCTGTAGTGGACATCACTGCATTAAAAACAGACAGGATTCTGTAGTGGACATCACTGCATTAAAAACAGACAGGATTCTGTAGTGGACATCACTGCATTAAAAACAGACAGGATTCTGTAGTGGACATCACTGCATTAAAAACAGACAGGATTCTGTAGTGGGCCTCACTGCATTAAAAACAGACAGGATTCTGTAGTGGACATCACTACATTAAAAACAGACAGGATTCTGTAGTGGACATCACTGTATTAAAAACAGACAGGATTCTGTAGTGGACATCACTGCATTAAAAACAGACAGGATTCTGTAGTGGACATCACTGCATTAAAAACAGACAGGATTCTGTAGTGGACATCACTGTATTAAAAACAGACAGGATTCTGTAGTGGACATCACTGCATTAAAAACAGACAGGATTCTGTAGTGGACATCACTGCATTAAAAACAGACAGGATTCTGTAGTGGACATCACTGCATTAAAAACAGACAGGATTCTGTAGTGGACATCACTACATGGGCCCAGGAACACTTCCAAAAGACATTGTCTGTGAACACAGCTGACAGCTGAAATTCTACCATACAAAGAGGAAACCATATATAAACCATCTCCAGAAACGCTGCTGCCGTCACTGGGCCTGAGCTCATTTAAGATGGACTGAGGCGAAGTGTAAAACTGTCCTGTGGTCTGATGGGTCAAAATTTGAAATTCTTTTTGGAAATCATGGATGCCACGTCCTCCGGGCTAAAGAGGAGAGGGACCCTCCGGCTTGTTATCAGCACACAGTTCCAAAGCCAGCATCGTTGATGGTATGGGGGGCGGGGGCATTAGTGCTCATGGCATGGGTAACCTGCACATTTGTGAAGGCACCATTAATGCTGAATCATATATACAGCCAAGTAGACAAAGTCTTTCTAAGGGAAGGCTGTGTTTATTTCAGCAAGACAATGCCAAACCACATTCTGCACGTATTACAACAGCATGGCTCCGTAGTAAAAGAGTCCAGGTGCTCAACTGACCTGCCAACAGTCCCGACTTGTCACCCATTGAAAATGTCTGGCACATTATGAAACATAAAATATGACAAAGGAAACCCTGAACTCTGGAGCAGCTGATATCCTACATCAAGGAAGAATGGAAAACATTCCACTTTCAAAATGACATCAGCTGGTCTCCTCAGTTCCCAAACGCTTACAGACTGTTGTTAAAAGAAGAGGTGATGCAACACAGTGGTTAACATGACCCTGTCCCTGCTTTTTTTAAATGTGTTGCTGGCATCAAATTCTAAATGACGATATAATTTTCAAAAACAGTTACATTTGTCTTTGTCACCATTTGAAATGTTGTCTTTGTGCTATTTTCAATTACATATGGGATTTCAATGATTTGCAAATCATTGTATACTGGGTTTTTTAAAATTTATTTTTATTTTTTTATTTTACACTGCATCCCGACTTTTTTGACAATGGAGTTGTACTGTAATTCTGCAGGTATTTGGTCAGAAAATTGAGTATTGGGCAATATCAGAGTCTGACATGATGAAGGCACTAGATGGAATGTTATGGGATCATATTGTAAGGATCCATTCTCTGGACACCATGACCAACTGAGCTGGAGCCACATCGTTACTTTAACAATACTTGTGTAGCAGAAAAAACTTAAGCTGAAATTAGAATCAGGTTTTATTCCAAGTTTGCTGTGAAAGCTTCTGATAATAGCAGATGAAGAAAAAAAAATCTGAAACCACGGTTGGAATTCGTCAAGGCTGTCATTGTTACTCTGTTGTGACAGAAATGCAACATTTACATGATAATGTAGAGATATGAACTTGAGTTTGAGACTTGAATTCAAGTCGTACACTCAGTGACTTGAGACAGAGTTCCTCAATTGATTTGAGACTTGACTTGGAGATTTGAGACATAAACAATCTTTATTTTACTTGTTCGGCACATTAACACTAAGGACATGTCTGAGTAGGAAGAACTAAATGTCAGTCCCTCATTTATTATCATTATGCATCATAACAGTTACCTATGTCACCATAAGACCATGGCAAGCACAACTGCAATGGCACATGGGCTCTGAATTCCTTAGATACAACTATACAGTGTTCTAAGCAGGTGCAATGGCTTGTAACAGATTATAAAACACACAGTAACACCACAAGAGACTTGAGGCTTCACTTGGACTCTCGATCAAAGACTTGGGACTTAACTTGGACTTTCCCCTCCATGACAAAATAATTCACTTGGATTTGTCTCTAAAGACTTGAGACTTGACTCAAACCTGGCCCTCAAAGACTTGAGACTTGACTTGAACTCTAGCTCAAGGTGTTGGGACTTGACTTAAACTTGCCCCACAAAGACTTTAGGCTTGACTTGGACTCTAGCTCAGGGTCTTAGGACTTGACTTAAAGGTACCCCCCAAAGACTTCAGACTTGACTTGGACTGTAGCTCAAGGTCTTAGGACTTGACTTAAACATATCCCCCAAAAACTTGAGAATTGACTTGAACTTTAGCTCAGAGTCTTGGGACTTGACTCAAACTTGCCCCCCAAAGACTTTAGACTTGACCTGGACTCTAGCTCAAGGTCTTAGGACTTGACTTAAAGGTACCCCCAGACTTGAGACTTGACTTGGACTCTAGCTCCAGGTCTTGGAACTTAAACTTGCCCCCTAAAGAACTGAACTGACCCTTTAAAATACACGAAAATCTCATAAACACAAAGTATTTTGAAAAATCTTACTTTCTAGTACAAAGTTGTGAAACACTTCCTTTCAAGAAAACAGTAAACATGATCCAACTTGAAGGTAACATTTCTTCCCAGTTCCTAGTTTTGGCCCAAGAAGAGATAACATACTTTGTCAATAAAGTGTGTCATCACATCTTTCATCACATCTTTGATAGGAGCTACTCCCATCAGCAGGCTAACACTGCTGCAGGGAAGCGATGGAAACATTGGAAATCACTCTCTGAGGGTTTAGATCTGGACAATTCCTGAAATGGGAAATTCTGAAATATTTCCACTCATTAGATGATCGAGGGCGGGGATATTTAGCTGCAGCTTGTTCGCCAGTGGAATCATGCTCAGCCATCGAGCGCAGCCATCTAGGTGAGGTGCTGTAGTCGTGATCGATGACATCACTTAGGTTTATGTGCCAGCGCCTGCTTCTGCACGGAGCATTGTTGGCCTGTTTACTCTGAATTTATCAATATTCAGCAGCAAAATTTACTACCACTCAATGAGCCGCGACACATAAAGACCGGCGCTGGAGGAGAAGACATGCCGGACTTGTCCTGAAGCCACAATCCCGCTGCTGCACAGAGAGCAGCCTGGTCTGACAGTTCTTCACCTTTTTATTCTAAATTTATTTATATAGAGCATCCCTCATATCAAAATTGCTCCACAATTTGACACTGCACTTCCTTGGGCCCCCAGGAAGTCACATGCCAAGTTTGAAGTAGATCAGATGAACAGTTCTCACGATAGTCGAATTACAAACAGAGATTCCTCGCATCATAGAAAGATACATTTAACCGTATACGATACTCTTTTTGTGCTACTATACTTTACGGCATTAATAGTTGGTGGAAAATCTCTGCTATTACAGATAGATCTACATTTGGCTGTTAAAAACAAAGGTCCTCCTGGTCCTGCTTTAGATATTTGTTCAATATCATTTAAAAAACGTCTGTAGTCTCCAAAAGACTTGTGGAAGGATGTCGGGTCACAAGCAGTCCTAAATCCTTCATTAGCAGAATTGTAGCGGTTTGTGGGCAAAATTGCCCTCTTTTAACAAAAACAAAAGAACATTGGTGTATTTTCATTTCACTTCTGACATATAATCGACAATATTTGCACAAACTAAAATAAAATTTAGGTAGGTGAAAATAATTATTGTAGCCGTTTAGCTCCATTCACTCCCATTCATTTAGGACTGTGAGTGTGAATTGGAGTGAATTGGAGCCGATTTTGCTACAACGGAGTTAATAGGGAGTGAACAGGCTGTATGTAGAATGGCTGTGGTGCTTATGCCATGTAACTGCAAGATTAAACAAATTAAGACACAGTCTCTGATTGGTTGACAAGTCAGGAACACATTCTCTGATTGGTCGACAGACAGCCTAAGGCATGTTTTCAACATGGATATATAGACAGATGATCACATTAAATGTAGACTATGACTTTATTTTACAAAACCTGTTGTTTAAGGCCAGACTGCAAAGGTTCTGAAAGGAATACGATCGCACGGGAGGCCTCAATGGAACAGCACGAAGGTCATCTTCAGTTGAAAAAGCTCTGCTTCAGTGACAGGCCTACAGGCACAGTACGCATCTTATTTTCATATAACATTACGTTAGACAACTAGACAGCACTCAGAGAGCGCAAACCTTTGCCAAGTCAGCTCAGTTTTGATATGGATCACCTCCAACCTCTAACAGATTGTTCCGCGGGCCATACCCTACCTCTCCAAAATGTAATCAAGATCGGTTCATAACTTTTTCAGCAATCCTGCTGAAAACATAAAAAACATAACCTCCTTGGCAGAGATAACAAGTGTTATTTTCACATGCCTGAATGCAGAGTTTACTTGAAGGGCGAGTGGGCAGGTGTTAATGTCGAGCCCTGCTTCTGTATATTTGTTGATTTGTTGACTAACTAATGTAGACTATATGTTTCATCTATTCATGGGTAAAATGAACCCACGCTGCTGCGTTGAATGTTGACACAGTGAAAGGTCACTGCTTTCCAACTGACCCATCAAGAAAAGTTTCTCAAGCATGGAGTTGAGATTTTGTGTGGATTTGCTTTATTGTGTAATGGAAAATTCTAACACTGATATTTGGAGCCCTGTCTATACTATTTATCCCTGAAATGATGACAATTTGTGTGCCTCAGATTGGGATAATGGGTGAGAAAAGGTTAAGAAATCCTGTACATACACTATATACTTTTCAAGGTAAGCGTACAAAAACATGGTGATGGCTTCCACCTCATTGTGTGTGTGTGTGTGTGTGTGTGTGTGAGTGTGAGCACCCACGCCCATGAAACACAGACCCCCAGGGAATTTTCTTTTCTAAGTGTACAATATAAACACATAGAGCTGGAAAAAAATCCTCCTACTGGAACACCATTCTGACATTGAATTTATGAGTTTTCTTTTCAGCTTGTGATTTCAACTTTATTTAATCAGAGCGAACACAAAGGCCCAAATCATCAGACATGTTGTGAGCGAACTCCGATCAAAAGCTGTGTCCAGACTTGATTGGCCCGTCACGAGACGCCAAACCAGCCTTAGGTTCTTTTTCATGAGCTGTGACTTCGCAGCAACTTGCACTGTTGACTGTGGCGGTGAACACACGCTGAAAACATGTAAAGAATACACGCTTTTGTATGCTGTGAATTGAATAGATGACACATGTCCAGTGAAAAATAATATTGGCACAAGGATAATCTGGAAACAATTTCATATTGGCCCCTGTTTTGTTCCTAGGGTGAGAACCCTTCATTTCACATCACTCTGATGTTTGCTCTTTGAATGCAGCCTTACTCCACAAGTAGTATTATGAAAATGTCATAATGTTCTTTATTGTAATATTTGAATTTTTAGCTACTTCAACAAACACAGTTACCTCAAGCCATAACCACTGCAGGCTAAACCAGTGGTTTTCAAAGTAGGTCCTCCTCCAGGGGTCTTTGAGGGGCCTTCAGGGGATCCTCATTAAAAAGGAGAACAATTAAATTTGTTTAACGTTAAATTAAAACGTTATTCCCATCCCTAAGTAACACAATGATAGAATATGTAACTGTTTGATCGGCGGTTCATACACTTTCGGTAATTAAACATCTGAGATCAAAATCTTATCAAATGGAGGTTTATGGTCTGTTTAGCGCTCCTTTATGTAAAAAAGTTTGACAAGCACTGGGTTAAACAACACCAGACTGACAGAACTGGGTAATATAGCTTTTCAAAAGCCCAGTGGTTGTGACTAGTCTATAATTAGCTACAGGACAGAAGGCTGAATAAAGAAGATGTTTTTACATAGCAGAGATTACGGCTAAAAAGTTGGAAAAATTACACTGGATTTGTTTGAGTTCCATTTTTGTTCCACATATGTGAGACAACAGAGTGGTGTTGTTGTGCCGTTGTTTTGTTCAGTCTGAACATACAAAAGGGGTCGTAGAGATGGGTCTCCGTTGTGGCGCTGCAGTGTAGTATCTGTGTAAAAAGGGCTATTGTGTTATATGAGAGGCGTAAGAGTGTGGTAGTAACATAAGTGCATTCCATACCGGCAAATCTTCAGTAGAGCCGTTTTGTATGTAGCAAATTAATAGGAGTTTAACTCTAAAAAAAACATGTTTCAGCTATTCTTCATCCAACTCACTTATCCTTTAGAGGAACAAGTGCAATTTTAAATTGGTCCAAAACTGAATTTTGGGTTATGCTGCAAACCCTTTCTTAATTTTGGATCCTTTTTAATTGTCAAATTACACTTGATTTTCCTAGTGAATGCAACGCTGTACACTTTTTCTACATCATAATAGCCTGACTGTTAGGATATTTAAAGATAAAATAGATAAAATACTTTGATTTGCTAACTTGTTAATCTAGCTACGGCAGTATTACCAGCTGTGATTCAACAGTGTTCGACTAAAAAAAATGCATATGCAGGATGAAATTAAACTATGGTGTTCTGTCAGGAGATGCAGATTTAAAGTGTGTGTAAAACAAAAGTGTATAAATTAGAGTGCATACCTCTGCCACGGCCATACGGAACCCCCCCCCATGTCTATTTAGCTTGTCTGACTGAAGCCCCGCCCCTCATTAGTTTTGGCATTATTAGGGTAAATGTCCAAAAACACTTTGTCTATTAATGTTTAATGAGGTGGAAAATTTTTTGATCATTCTCTTTATCTCGATCCACAACAAACGTTTATGGGATTCTTCCTGTCCTGTGCCCCATCCTCGTAAATGTCATGTAAATTAGTCCTGTAGTTTTTACTTGATCCTGCTTGGTTCTCAATTCAAAGTAATAATAAATCCCACAGACATATTTGATTAGATTTTTTAAATGCTGAATTCAAATACTGATCAGTATTTTTACCCTCCTTGCTATAAAAGCAGTGTTTGAGGGTTGAACTGCTCTTACAGCCAGCTAAAACAACCAATTACATCATGCCTGTTAGGCGACCCTTTTCATTTCCTGTCACACATAGTAAACCTTCCATTTGGCGACGATATGTTCATGACTGTAATCTTTAGCCACCTTGTTCCAGCTGGTTTTGTAGGATAAGGTTAGTTTTGGGGTGAAGTTTAAAAGCCAAGTTATACGTTTGAAGCGAGTTTTGGAAGGCCAGTTTCTTTGGAAACAATAAGAAAAATAGATTAAATGTGAGATACAAGGTCAAACACCTTAGTCACTACATCATGAGATTCAAAGTCAAGACTTTTACTCAGCTGACCTGCCAAATGCACAAGATACAAGTGTCTATGTCCGCATAAATAATACAATTATGAGTACATTCATTATCGCTTACTTTTTACATTTTTGCATAATGTTAAAGCACATTTTTTTTAATTCTTTGAATTATGCTTCCATAACGTCCATAGCTTTGGAAGAGATAAGTTCAGAGTGTCTGTTTTGTAGTACAATCACAGAATCAGGGACTGACCTGACCTACAGTACATACAGAATAAGAATAGTCAAGTTAACGTAGTTTCAAAGGAACATTATGTAAATATTTCACCTTAAAATAACAGCTTCAAAATTATTTTGATAGTTCGCTGACTTTTAAAAGGGAGAATGGTGTTTCTTTGGAAATTAGGTTCATACTGTACGTCACACACTGCAGAGCTGTTTTTCCCTCTGATGTCCTCGAGCTGCTTTGCCTCATGTCTGGTGAGTTTCTCAATAGACAGATTGCTGATGGACAGATTGCTGTAGCTGTTGTTACTGTCAATAGCTGGCTACCTCAATTACCTGTGCAGTTAGCTGACTCTGTCAGACTTGACAAGGACCTTGGAACACTTGAGGAGTAATACTTGCAAGGAATCATTAGAAATGCTTTTGAAAACTTGTCAATATTTACGACAGTGGTGTTTAATTGGATTCCACTTAAAAACTATAGGGGCCAAAGCACAAAAAATAATGGTTCTGGCACAATGTTGACTTATTTTGACTCAACAATGACTATTATAGGACTCAAAAGTCTAAATTGTTGGCCCTTAAGCAAACAGAAACTAGACTGTCTTTCTATGATCACCTGCAGCCTGCAGCCGTTATCAACCATAATTTCCTAAAAGTGTTTCTGAACAAAACAATCATGATATCTTTGCTCTTACAGTAGAATGAAACCTTAGGCTGTCCTGCTTATTGATACATGGTCAGATACTGGATGGGTTGAGAATCACAGAAGACACCCAGAATCTGAATGCTGTGATTTAGGTTGCACAAGGAAATTAACTTTTGCAGTTCCCTCCATGCTAAACAAATAAACATTAAATTAGATTTAATAGTGAAATAGTTTCATTTTTTACCCGAGGAAAGAGTAGTTTCATAATTACAGCTCTGAAATGTGTATTCTATTCAAAGACCCCCTTTACCTTCAATATTTTCCACAGGGAAGCTAGCCAGGAAAACTAAATATGTAATGTGTGTTCAGTTCTGGTGGAAAAACTCTATAAAGCTGTCTTTTTTTTGCATAAATGCATCATGATAACATAATAAGTAGGTGGCTGCAGTTCAAAGACGCCCTCTGGAGAGAGTTAGACCGTCAATCCAGAGAGTAAACATGACTGGAGTCAAAAAAGGGCATGAACGAACAAACCTGGGAGAAAGACAGTAGACGGTGAAAGAAGCCATTATAAATGTAACTAACATTTAATAACTGCTGGCTTAATGAGTCCACTGTTAATTTTCCAGTGACCTTTTTGAAATAAAGATGTATAACCTGTGAATTTTCTCATTGATTTCTTTTCTTTTCTTTTCTTTTTTTTTTGAAGTTTCTAAAGTATAAACTGTGAAAAAGAAAACTTATTAAAATGTTTTTTAGAATGTCTTACAAACTTTTTAAGCGGTTTGATTGTTGATTCTATACATGAAGTTTTTTATGTTTTTAGTTTTTTACCAATGACAGTGTGGCTCTCCCAATTTATTTAGATTGGGACCTGGTCTTGTTAGCCCAAAATTACCAGGGGCGTTGCCAGGTTTGCTTTTCCATATTGAGGATTTTTGTTTTTAAGGTTCCACTTTGGTCCAGATAGAAATATCTTGACAAGTATTATAATGTCAATGTATTGCCATGGAATTATTGTACAGACATTCATGGTGCCCAGAGGATAAATCCTAGTCTTGTTGGTGATCTCCTGACCATTCATCTAGCTACACCAGCACATCAAAATTTGGTACCAACATTCAAGGTTCCCAAATGACAAATCTAATTGATTCAGTTTACAGGGTATGGTCTATCCACATCTCCTCAAAAACCACTGGACAGAATTCAATACAATTTCATACATGCTTTATAATGGCCCTAAAGGTGTGCATCTCATAATTGGTTTCTTCAGTTTGCTTATTTTTGCATTTTTAGGCCCAATTGAACTGAAACAATTTTCATGTCAGTTTGCTCACATGCAGAGCTTTATTTCCAGTAGCAGGGGCATCTGTGTCCTTGGACACACATTTTTAGTTTTGCCTGAAACCTCTCAACAACTGTAGGATGGATGGATTGCCATCATATTTGCTTCAGGGATAATCTGAAATCAAAAACAAAATACATGACTAAATACATGCAAAACATATTACATCTTATCAGCCTCTGCTGTACTTTATGTGTACCGCTAACTAGCATATGTTGCATACTAACATGTTAAACTAAGACAGTGAACATATTAACATGAGCTTAACACAGCCTCAACATGACTGTCGGCTCTGAATATTTCCTGTCACTGGGAATGAACATTGAAACTAAGCGCTAAAGCTTTCAGTCAATGACAGAAATACAAAACCCTTTTCTTTAAATTTGTGAGGTTATTTTACAAAGTAGTGTGACATGGATGAGACAATATAAGGTTAAAGGATAACATATACTGTATAATACAATTTACTTGAACAAAAAACATTGGTATTTGAAACTGACAGCAGTGAACACTTCTAATTTGACATTTGTCTGTACATGTTTTCCTGTTTGCGTGCTACAAGATTAATGCAAAAGATCCATACCATCAACATCGTCCCATGCATAGAAGAACACTTAAACATGTCAGTTTTACCCTGTGGTTCCCTCTTTAGTGGAATTAAAAACATTAAAATTATCCTCTTCCACAGAATTTGACATTTGGTGTCAGCTTGTTGCCTCTATTCAATAAAGCTGAGTCAAATATTCAAACCAGAGAATCCACATTTTAATGGATGCGCCATTCTTTCACATGAAAACATTATAGTTGTGTTGTGCACAGGTCTCACACATTCTCACTAATATAGTTGGTATGTTGGAAACTTTGGAATAGCCACTGGAATTAGAGCTGAGGGACCGCTGAGCTCAAATAACCCTCCGAGATGGGAGGAAAAGAAAAGTCACTTATTTTTAAATGCGAATGCAATGAAATGACACAAAGGCTGACTCATTCTCTACATAATTATCCAATGAGAATGAAACTAAATGTGGTTTACAGGAAAATAGAGTTTCATGATTGTTTTATTTTTTTTGGTGAGATGGCTGGTGAAGTGATAATTGGTGGGCAATGCACAGATGATCAGGGTTAGGAGGAATAGAAAGCAGAGTCTCAAGATCGGTTTTCTTTAAGTCAAGTCAAGGCTTACAGAAAGTAATTCTTTCATGACCCACTATGTCTTTGGTTATGTCAGTGAAAAATGTGTGGGAAAAATTGCTAAACAGCAGAAAACAGACAGCATTTACCAAAGGTCAAGCAGTGCAGGAGGAAAAAATAAAGATAAGGGAAGAGAGAAAAGCAACTGCAATAAAATAAATGTCAATACAGCTAAACAAAGTGAAGAAGAGGGCGTTGGCCAAGCTCCCTATTGAATATGTCCCATTCTTGAATATGTGGAGCTACTAGCAATAGTAATGTTATAACCTCTGGGCTCCAGCAGCGAAGTAGTACCTCAGCTTGGGATACAAGATGTGGCAATGATGACAAAACGTGACGAGAAACAGACGGATGGATTTCCAACAGTGGAAAGTAACAATAGCATTACTTCTAGCTCATTTGCGGTGGCAGGTGATGCAGGTTGCATCATTTCTGAAGACCCTGCATTATGGAGACAGATTCCTGTGCAGGACATTCTGATAAAGGGACCTTTCTATCCAAGTATCCAGCATCTCTGAGAGGGAACGAGGTGGTCCGTTATATCTTTTGTTGTCATTGTATCTGTGATGTTACAACTGATTTGTTCTCAGAACAATTAAAAAACCTGTGGAACATTTGGGCAGAAAAAATGCTAACAAAAATCCCCAAATGGAATTAATCAGATGAAAAGCTGTTTATTAAGACTAACACGGTTTCTATGACCATAAAGAGTCGGTCTAGAACTGGTCTTTTTGGAAAGTGCCTTGATATAACCTTTGTTGTGATTTGGCGCTATACAAATAAATTGAGTTGAATTGAATATGGCAAATAAAACTTAAACCTCGTTTCTGATAACCATCATGAAAAATGGTCACAGCTGTGCCTTTGGTTGTCCGTTGAATCAGACGTTCTGTCTCTGATTATCCACCCATATTTAAATATGGTCATTTCATCGAGCCACAAACACCATTAATAAGTCCCTGAACTATGTTTTTATTGGTGCAATTTTTATAAAAAAAAGAGCTGATTATCTATAAATAGTCAGCCAAAAGCTTTTAAATTATGTTTGGGCTTGAATTCAACTGAAGCAAAGAGAAAGTGGGCAGATGCTTACAGCGCTTGGTGGTCTGGTGAAGAATTATAATAACTACTGGCTTAATTACACAAGACTTTGGTATGTTGGTTCACTATGAAGAGAAACAACTGAAAATATCTTAATGACTCATTATTTCTTACAATACTGATGAAATCAGCATGTTCTGTGACTAACATTCTAATTAGTGTCCATTCTTCAGTTCAGTTAAATATCTGTCAATTAAATCAATTATTTATGTCTCTTTTTTCTTGAAAAGACACCAATATAATATATAATCAAATAGTAAATAATAGATTATTATTAATGCCATATTTGGATGTAACTACTGCAATGTACCCATGAGGTTGTATATTTTTAACCACACTAGCTGCATGGTGTGCAGGGTCTTATCTTGAAGGTTGTGTTTTCTGTTTCCTGTTTTATTTTGGTAGTTATGTTCTCCATGTTGTGTTTTTTTGCTTTACACTTCATGTCATCTTTTCTTGTGATCTGTTTTGATCTTGAGTTTCCCCTGTCTCAGTTTTAGTCTTCTGTTCCCTCTCCCTCTGTGTCTTTGTAGCCCTGTCTCATGTAAAGTTTATCATTGTATCCTCCCCCTCCAGTGTGTGATTGTCTGATCATCTCCACCTGTGGTTGTCTCCTCCTCCCTGTGCCACCTGTTTGTCATTCCCTGGTTATCCCAGTGTGTTTAGTCTGTGTAATTCCCTCTGTTAGTTGCCAGTTCGTTGTTGATGTTTTCACACGCGTTCCAGCCATTCTCCAGTGTTCTCCAGTGTTCTCTAGTGTTCAATGTAAGTTTTCTTGGATTTTTGACTGTTTGCCTGTCTGTTGGATTTTGTTTCTGCCTTTGAGTTTTGGATACTGCTGCGTTTTTTGGTTTTTGACCCTGGATTGGAAACTGGTTTTTGAGTATCAAATCTCTGTACTGCACTCCCTGAGTCTCTGCCATATGTCTGCACTTGGGTCCACACATTTCTGGTTGGAATTGGACCAGAGGTGCTCTACAGACACAGAGCATCTCCCGTTGGCCTCCAGGTTGAGCTTGCTTCTCTTCTAGTATGGGCTTTAATGAAGAGGAAAAATGTGGTTAAATCCTAAGTGTAAATCATCAGCAAGGGATCTTCTTCTCTTTTGACTCACCATCAGTGACTCTGGTTGTGATGTGTCTGTAGCGAACAAGTCTGCTCTAAGAGCCTTCTCTTTTATGAGAGCCGTGGTAGTCGGCTCCCGTGTGAGAGACGATTTTTTTTTCTTTCATTTTTTAAATACATTTCAAACAGTTGCCTTGCTTAAAATTGAAGACACGAACGCAAAATTTAAGGTAAGGGGTGGATATGATGTAGCTGCCAACAGAAGCTGCTGGGCAATGGCTAAAATACTGATGGCAACAAAGACAAACAACCTTAACCTCACTATAATATGAGTTAAAATTATAGACACAGTGATATCTGCAAAGTTACCAATAATTCCCAGGGTCGTATACCCTATCAGTCCTAAAGTTCATGAAGATAACTAAATAAAGTCTCAAACGAAGGCAAAATCCTCCGAGGTAACATGTTAATGATCGCTGCAATCAATAGAAAAACAAAAAAGACTCACTTCTTTATCCAGCTGAAGACAAACAGGTCTTTGACTTGTACTAATCCAATGAGGTTTTAAAATATACACGAAAAGAAGGTAGAAGTTTGAAAAACTCCTGGTAATCCTGCAGTGAGGGCTTTAAATGCCATCTGCTCACCTGATGCCCCCCCCACCACCTCCCCATTTAAAATGCCATCCCTAAAACCCCAGTCCAAAGCACAACTAACAAATGTTGTGCTGATGTGCACTCAAGAGTGATGATAGACAAGGATCATACATGGATAGGATAGGATAGGATCATAAAAGGGGGAGCAAAGTGAGAGACGACTTACTGAGAACAGAGAAGAGAGGTACAGAGCGCACAAACACAAAATGAGTAACCGAGTAGCATTTTCATGTATTCTAATAACAGAGATAAAACAAAGGCAGAATTATGGTTTAGCATAATGAGATTGCATAATGTAAGTGATATACATGCACAGATTCCAATCATAGGTCAAACTATTGCTAAATTGGGCTGAAATTATAAAAACCAGAAGTAGCACTAATTAAAGAGCCGGCTCTTATTGCTGAGCTGAGCCCCAGCTTCCCATCAGTAGACCCTGGACTGTTTGGAGAGAGGTGGAGGTCCTCCATAAGGACGTCCTTTGTGACCATGAACCTATACGAGTTTGATCTCTGATGGACAGATTGGTCATGTGACCTGTGTAACTTTAAAACAAAGAATACATGTATACTACTCCTTTCAAATGAAGTGTCGTCTTATTGACTTGTGTTGAATTCCTGATCACAAAAGTTCAAATGCATGTCTACACAATTATTTTCGTAATTGCTGATGATAAATGCATTAAAGTAAAACCCATGAATAAATTCCTCTCATATAGAAGCTGGAAAAAAAGTGTTGATGACTAGAGAATACTATTGAGGTATCTGCTGATATGAGTCTGATTATATCTATTATATTTTTATTTTTTATTTTAACAGGTGAATTTACATGATATCAAATGATAAAATATGAACTTTTAATATTAAACTTTAGGATTTGCCTTTGAAAACACTAATAAATTACTTTAGTAAACTTTTTTTTTTTTGTCTCCTCACCATTTTCTTGCATGTTACATTCTGACAATAATGCCTAAAATAGTCTTCCTTCTGCTGCATGCATCTTGTGAAATTACAAATGATGAACAGTTGATCAGATTTTGTGACCAGTCCAATTGTTTACAGAATGTGTCTCCTAAAGAGTCCAATGATGTGTGATTCTGCAACTATGGAGTTATACTGAGTTATGATCCAAATGTATTAATGTGGACTGATTTTAAACTGGACTTTATTTAAGACTGTTGCCTATATCAAAGTGTATTTCAGTCAGACAACTCACAAGTTTGAAATGTTTATTATTACAGCAGCAGAACATATAAACTTTGGGTTTGGCGTCTAGGCTCCAACTTCATCACTCCCCACAGATATATTTCTATGAATATATTGGGGAGTGATGAACAAACTTCTTGAACCCCCTAACCGGAGCCTACAGGTGGATGCTGGGGTGGTGGTGGGACTGAAGGTGCAGCAGCGGTGTTGACAGGCAGAGGGAGAAATAGGAAATTGTTATACCTTAAATAGACCACCAGATTGGGAGGGTTTGTTTATGACAGCTGTGGAGAATGAGGCATGTCGTGCACATGTGTGTTTGCAGCAGTGCAACACGAGTTGTATGCCTGATGTAGCTCGCAGGCTTTGCTCCATTTTTTTTACAACACGGATATTAGGGGGCTGTTAAAAACTGCGAGCAAACAATTTAACCCTGATTTAATCATGCAATAGCCTCAGAAACAAACATTTTATTGCAGAGCATTCCAAATGATTATTCACAATAAATGAGGTAGAAACTTACTTTTTGCTTTTTATGAGTAAGTATGTAAAATGTGTCAATGTACTCTTGATAAAGAAAATGTATTTATTCAAGTTTATGAAAAACATGCTCTGTAAATAGTCCTCTTAGTCTTGGGATCAAATACATTAATCTGAAGCTGAATTCTGAGGATGTTCTGTAAATAATTTCCACATGCAGATTCAGATAATGGTCTTCATGCTCATCCCTAATGATGAGGAACCAGCCTCATAGAGCCACCACCCTGTCTGTAGACTCTTTGTCCTGTTTAAAATAAAACCTGCACATGAAGTCCTCCCAAGAAAAGCAGTTTATTTTTCCAACAGTAATCTGTAATTGATTTGGCAGGAAGTGGAACAAGATGTCCTGCTGATAGATCAGAAAATGCTTCTCATTCTAGGGAGTATGGATGAGCAATGTATTTTATCTTTTAAGATGGATGACTTATGGTTCATTTAGCAAAAATAAAAACACACAACCATCATCCTTTATCTGCACTCCTCCCCACATAATCATATTTTACAGTCCCTCAGAACTAGATAACTATAAATACTCTATCTTCCCAGCATTAGTACAAAATGTAATTAAAGGATAGATTTTGGGACAAATTGTGATTAGATGGTTAAAATCACATGACGGTTTAAACAATGAGGTCAGTATGCATTCATGTAAACAATTCTTAGGTAACAACGTGTCAGAGGAATGAGTAAACTCCAGTGGGCAGTTAAATCCTAGTGGAAATGAATAGATGTGTGTTAACCCCCCCACAATACATCCTGGTCATAACGTTGCAAAGTCACAGCTGTTTGTGGTTTATTGGGGGAACAATTTATGAAATTCACTTAAATTTGTTGGCTTTGGAAGCAGGAGAGGATTTATTGAGCAACATTTAACAGGCTGTTGTAACGGATTTGGCTGATTCGGAGCCGTGGAGCTCTCTCCTCAAAGCACTGATGCAGCTAAAGAATTTGCTGTAAATGGGCCTTATGTGTGTTGCCAGCAGAGAAACCAGCTCGACTCTGTTTGCCCGCAGTTTTATTTACAGAATAGTTTTCTTTAAAAAGAAAATCATAATAAGATGCATCAAAGTGACTGATGTGGTTTTGAATGGAAAAAATGCACAAATGAATGCTTTGTGAGGACGCAGAATGAATTTCTTTTCATTTTAATAAATTGTAGAGTGAAACCAGTGAGTAACTTATAAAAATGTTACTTATATTTCAATGTCTGACTCCTGTTAAAAGCATCAAACATAGATATTAATCAATCATCCAAAACATTTAAAATTCAGATCCAAAGCTGCTTCCACTGCAGCACAACTTTGCAGGTCAGGTCTTCATGAATTTTAAAGGCCAATCATAAATCCAAATGTTTTTACAACTGATGGCTGGTCACTCGTGATTTGTAGTTAGTGAAATGCTCCCAAAATAACACGGCCCATGTTGATGCTGGCATCACACAACTTTATCCACAGGCTACCACTTGGTTGTATCCTTGCCGGGTCTGCAGGCCAAGAGGATAAGACTCAGTGAGAGGATTAGAGGAAGAGGTTTTACTGCTTGCTGAAAGCTATGAATTAAAATCAGAGTGAATCAAAAATTGACCACTGCTGGAGGGATGCGTCTTTTTTTTTTTTCCTCCTCAGGCTGAGGGAATACACTCATCAATCAACTCCTGTTCACTTGATATTTCCTCACCTTCCTCTGGAGAACCACGCATTGCAGGAGTCATTTCAGGGATCTGATCCAGGACTGTAGGAATATAGTTACTGGAAAGGCAAACTTACAGTGACATCATCCTCTTAAAACTAATGGCTATTATTCAAAAACATATGCTGACAGCTACATGTGTTGTCCATCCCATAGTACCTCCTCCTGCCTGTTTGTGGACTTGTGTAAAATTGAAAACAATTGTTTCTATTTTATTTTCAGGTTATCCCCCCCCCCCCCCCCCTCCCCCCCACATCCCCCCCAGGATTTCAATAGCTGTTAGTCAGAATCGCTCCGCACTAGCGAGAGACAGACTGCCCCTCTGGGTGGTTACAGCCTGAAGATATATGTGACTAATCTACCAACTTGACTGCGTTCCCAGAATTCCAAAGGAACCAGGTCTTGAACACACAGCGTGCCGACTCATCCCCCCCCCTCTGGACCTGCAGACAAGCCAGAGACATTACTGGTTTGCTGTGTTGCTCACGATCAGCCAAAGAGCCAAATACATGCCTTTATTTAAAGCTGTATTATGCTTGGTTACATTGACATTTTGATGTTTCAATCTAAATGTCATTTGTGTGCATGTTTGTGCATTATGACGGCTCACTGACTGAGCTGCCTGCAGAAAAAGCCCCTCTGAGGACTTTGAAGTTGTCAGCTACTGATGGTGCATCATAGAACAGAGAATACAGCTATAACATTACATACGCGGATGATTTTACAACAGCAGCACATACATGGAGTGAATACAAATACATATGCAAAAGCCCAAGGCTCAGCGACAGTTAGAGATCCATAAAACTAAACACTTTGTCCTGGTGAAAGAAAGATAAAGTCATGTAATGATGGTTTATTTGCTGCCAAATATTTGCACTTTAAGCCTTAATAACACTGCCTTTCCGCCTGTTAGTGTCAGGATTTGGAGTGTCATCTTAAATAGACAGTGGTATCCAAAGATTCCACAGATGTGTCTTTAATAGACGAGAGGTAAGTAGAGCCTCCTCTGGTACGAAGTTATTAGTCACAGACAACACTAACTGTGATCTCAGAGGAAGTATCTCTGAAAATGTGCAGAAACTGTTTCAACACTTTTAAACAGGGTGAACAAACTCGCAGCAACATCTGTACAATTTCAAGATATGTGACCAACGTTGAACACTGTATGCCTCCAGCAATGGGACATATAGTGTTACCGACGTCCATCCATCTGTCCATACTTACCTTACCATACTGGTATGATAGGGGTATGGTCTGTCCACATCTCCTTAATGGACAGATTAAATTAAATTTTGCGCATGCTTTGTAGGGACCTTAAGGGTGTGCATCTCATAATTAGTTTCTTCAATTTGTTTATTTTTTTTTACATTTTTAGGTATATTTGAACTTATGCTATTCTAAATCATTCTGCTATTATTATTCTGTTTTGACAGAGGTTATGGTCTATCCACATCAGCACAAATAGCATCTTTCCACTAGTGGGGTCGTCTGTGTCCTAGTTTCTTTATGTAAAAATTGTTGTTCATCAGTGCTTTCTGACTTCCTAACCCTGTCATTGGAACCTTAACCGGCTATTATCAGTGATAAAACCAAAACCCAATAAAGACTATCTGTCCCCCGACCAATGAAATTAATTAAATCAAATACAAGAAGAGGAGTTTCACATAAAATTCTGATAAAAATTAACACCACCAGTGAAGTAGTTCAAAAGCTAAAGTTACAGAAAATGAATGGATGAATGTGCAGTTGTCCACCAAAAGAACTGAATAGCAGGTCATTTTGTATTCATGGTGACCGGGTTTGGTTTGTGCTCAGTATCGGGTGAGACAGAGTGTAGTTGCGGTTCAGGTAGGGTTAATGATAACAGATGTTTTGGGTTGTATTGATATTCTCTGTCTCGTTGTCTGCTGTATGGACCAGGGAGAGTTTTGCCTCTCTGGAAGAGTCTGAAAAGCTGAAGAGCTTATAGTGATTAAGTTTGAGTTTATTTTGTTTGTATTTTTTTCCCAAATGTCATCAAGGTGCTGTCACCAAGTGAACCCACTGGTAGCAGAGTCGACTATTGATTGCTACATATTGGGATTTCCAGCTGTAGGTCGGTGTTCGTGTAGGCCAAAAGGATTCAACACAAGCACATTCATACAGGATCTGGTTTATGTAAGGGAGAACTCCCTATCTAGTCAGACTTTCTAATTGTCCACATAGAGTGTTGTGACTGAAATCAATTATGGGCCATTCATATTAGAAGAATAATTGAATTCTTTCCCAGCCTCTGACAAGGAAACAATCAAAATAGGCCTTAATCGGCTTTGTAAATTAGAGTTTTTTGGTCAGAAGACAAGTCCAGGATCCAACAGGATGTTTTTGCAGTTTATCTCTTAATAAGGCAAAGCTTGAATCTTGGCCTTGTGTTTTCAAGGCAGCTGAAGTAATGATAATAAAACAAAGTCCACATCTGAGATATATTTTCCAATACCAAAGCCATTACTGGAACCAGATGGCCAAGACGTTGGTCCGTTTGATACTTCCTGGTTTTTAACAAGCATTTTTATTGACAGAACACTTGTTTGAATGTTGTTCATGCATATTTTACTGACATGATAGATTTTAGACCTTTTAAAGTGTTAACATTCAAACATTCATTATTGAGTTATTCAACTCTATGTTTCTTGGGACAGTAAAAGCTGCATGTTACTGTTCATGAATCGAATGGAATAGCAGGTCATGCCTGTTCCGCTTAGAGGCCATATCCATCAGCAAAGACTAATGAAAACAAATCTTTTAAGTTTGCAGTTGATTAAACATCTCTTCCTTTTGGTGAAGAAAGCATTAAAGTTCACTATCATAACTGTTAATGATGTATATCTCACATACCGAGGCACCAACAGCCTGTGAAACCACAATGAACGTGAATCAGAAGACACCCAGACAAGAAGGGATACAGGGGAATGGAAAGATGTGTGTGTGTGTTTTAGAGAGATCCTTCAGTATAAAGATCTGGCAACATGATGGTTCATCTTTCCAAAAAATATGAAAATGTTCAATAGACAGACCAATGCTTTTCATATCCACCCATTGGTCTGTGAGTGTGTGAAACGGGTGAATAACAGGCCAGCTGTAAAGCACTCTGTCTGGAAAAGAGAGACCATGGTGCCAAGAACGGCTGCTTTATCTCAATATATCTTTTGCCTTTTTCACATTATGTGCACCACCCAAAAAAAAGAAAAGATTCTGCAGATCTGATTGCTGGTGGACAACACATTCCTACCATGATCAACAAACAATAAGGAATATCAGTTGGTTGCTACCCGCCACACTGGCCTCACCCATGAAGTATTTTGGCATAAGTCTAGGAACAGGATAATACGCTGGATGGACTCAGGAACAAGATGGCTGTTCAAAATGACACTGAACATTAGTTGTTTCACAGTGTTTCATGTTGTTTTGTATGTTTTTCACAGACCCAGAGAGTCTCTCCATCCATTGCCAGAACCAACAGAAATGGGGGCAGGTTTATGCTTCATTATTAACAACCAGTGATGGTCTGATGTGGAGATCATATCCATGGACTATTCTCCTAACCAAGTCCAGTTTATGATTGGATGCCTTTCTTTCAGTAGTTAGGAGTTTACATTGGTCGCTCTACGAACAGTGTACTGTACATTCAACCTCACACTGACACCAGCCGAGCCCTTGAACCAATCCCCAGTATGGTTATCAACAGATTCAAGGCCTTAGGGACAGAGGCTGCTTTAAGTGTGATAGTGATTTTAGCAATGTCAATGATATCACCAACACATCAGCTGTCCTCTCTTCCTCCTTTCTGGAAAGAATATAACACAACAAACACTTACAAATTGGGTATCCGTCCTGGAGTGCCTCTGAGATTGTCCCATCGATTTAATAACACTGGTAATTAGCACATATTCATGGTATGATAACAATTTCACAGAGTGGTATACCTTGAAACTGGTAACCATTGCAACCCTAGTGACTTGTGCACTTTTTAGTTCACCGTTACTGAAGCTCTCTGCACTACATACTAATCTGCCCTTTGATAGGCATGAAAATGAAAGAAACAGTCTGCTTTTGGCCTTGTAAAACCAAAACCACTCAAACTGGGGCCGCCGGTATCCTCACGGCCATCTCCACTGGTGGCGGTATAAATCTGCATTTTTAGGTACTTTGCTGAATCTGCCTCAAGCGACTACTTTTTCCCCTCAACTTTTCAGCACCACCTTTGTGTTCCGTTGCATTTTAAAAAAAATGTTTTTACCCCTGATCTTTAAAGCTTAGACTTTCGGGTTAAGTCCACGTTTCATCCATTTCATTAAGTTCTGAAGTGGGGCATCCAGTTCAGACCCTCGTGGGGTCAAAGTTGACTGACTATAAGGTTGGGATATGTCAAACTATTTGATAGGCCATAGCCTATTATTAAATCGCCCTCCTATCTCCGTCTGGGCCAGTAACCACACAGCAGCATGAGCCTATTGATCAAGGCACATACCAATTGATTTTGAGCAGCAGGTTGTTTTTTTTAAATACTGTGTCGTGTATCGGCTCAATTGTCCAGAAGCCTACTGGGAAAAATCCTGGTACGTCCGATGGCTCAGTCCGCCCCTGCTAGTACCAGAAATGATGGAATGAAACTGTACATATTTAATTTACTTAAATATACATTAATTCAATTCCATATTTTCTGTGAACCTAGTCTGGCTCTTCCTGCTACACTTGCCAAATCCCACTTTCACTCATACAAGCACATACAGTAAACTGCCACGTGCACAATATCACTCCTTGCACTCAAATTCAACTGAGAGTAGTGCAGGCAGCTTTAAGATAGAAACAAAACATAGAGAGGGGCAAAGAATAGCACTTAGTATGTGTAGAACTGAGCAGCATACGCACAAAGCAGCCACCACGGGTGAGCGAGTTTCAGCCTGGAGAGAGCCAGAGGTCATACACACTCTCACAGGTCAGCTCATATGAATCAAAATGATTATTGACAATATGGGAATGGAAACCAAGGGAAGGTTTGTCCCTCTGATTTTGTCCCTTTAACTCAATCATACAAGTGCTAGCTAATGGGGGAATGGCTGGGTCTCTATAAAATAAGTAGTATGGTCTAGACCTGCTCTTCTGTAAAGTTTCATGAGATAACTTTTGTTGTGATATGGTGCTATTCAAATAAAAATCGACTTGACTGTTGATCAAGAATCTGGGCCATTGGAGGAGTTGCCCTCTTCGCCTGGTTGGTAGTCTAGCCTTGTGAAGTAAATGCTAAGATTTATCATTTCGCAGTGGAAATGTTATCTTGCTGATGTTGCAGATACGATCCTATACACTGTGGATCATTTCGATTGTGAGCAGATTTGAATTGTATTGTTCATGAATCAAATAAAATGGCATGCTATCATGCAACCCTGTTCACCATCATGGTAACATAGAGTACAACTGAGGCTGAAAGTAAAATCACCTATCAGATATTTTGTCATAAATCCAAGTATTGAACTGATTTTGACCTGATGATCATGTGTCATGACTTCTCTGCTCTCCTCTTTCACTGTTTTGTGAGTGTGTGTGTGCCTCAGGGTGTGGGTCATCCTGGTCTCACAGGCTGAACAGACTTCTATCTATAATCAGGATCTGCAGTATTTAACCACGGTCTCAATCGCCACTCTTCGCCAGATCGTACTGCTATTTCCAGCGGTAGCATCCACGTTCAGGCTCTTATTAAGGTATTTCTCTGTTTTTGATTCCTGTGACACATTCGTCTCTCTTGTGCTCCAAATCATCAGTGAACTCCATTCTGCCAGCCTCCCGCAGCCTCGGGACACACAAGGTCGATAACTCGTCCGAGTCTGTGCAGCCTCTGCCTTGGAAGATCCCTGTCCCATCATCTATATCCTCCTGTCCCATCCAATAAACTCAGTTTAAACCTTCTCCTGTGTTAGTGTCTCGCTTTTGGGTCCATCCATTTAGCCTACACCATAACATTATGCTAGAGGGCTAGTCATAGGATATACCATCTTGGAGCCATAAATATCTGAAACAAATTTCATGGCAGTCCATCGTGTAGCTGCCACGTCTATGTAACGTCATGACCAAACATTAAATAATAAGAGACACCATTCAGTTTTCTGTATTTATGTAAAATTTGTATGTACATGTAAAATGCAGCAATGCACCACTGACATTCAAACCTAGAACAAAATAGTGCTAAAACAGACCAACAACACTTGAGCAAAACAATCCCGAACACCAGAGTTGGCAATATTTGCACTTAACTTTTGCACTTTTAAACATGTATGACTACAAGTCTATCCATTACTTATGAATACTGAATACTGCAGTTAGTTTGGATGTATAGACAGGAAATGGTACAAATACTTAGCCTAACATCAGGCAACAACACACTATGAGAAATCAAGAAATCTGCTACACAGGCCTACATGTTATGTCATGATGCAGATTGGTGGTTATGATTCTCTAAGGATTTTTCAAGGAACAGAAAGAATTGGAATAAAGAGATGAAGACATGAAAGGAAATTATCAACATTTTTGGTAGTGCAGTCTTTAGTTTGACGAAACAATCAGCTGACGGCAGCACTCTCTCTTACTTCTGTCATGTTTTTTTTTGAGAGGAACTCTATGTGGAGCTGCTCTCTACACTTTAAACGCCTGTAACTGCCAATCCTCTGGTCCAACCACTGATTATATAATCATTATTTTATGATCGGAATGAGAGAGATTTAAAAGAATAGAAAAAGAACATTTTTCTCAGGAAGAGGCAGATAAGAAGATCAACACCAACCTGGTATCAATCTTCTCATTTAACTCATGTACGTCTTAAAATCTCCAGCTATTCCTATTAGCAAAACCGACAAAGTACCTCCATACATACATATAATAGAAATAATTTCAGTGAGGAAGGGCTTTTACTACAATGTCCTTTTCTTGAGCAGAAAAAAGGAAACCCAAACCTTTTCCTATGGTGTCATCACTCACCACGTTCAACTAAAACTTAACAATGGACATCTCAAAGTATATCTGTCAATATACAAAGATATATAGATGTATGACAATAGAAAGCAAAGTTTGGGTGTTTAATGCGTGTGCAAGTTCATATGTAGAATGAGATGCAACCAAAGGACGAAATGGGGGTGGCGGCCATATTATTTGAAGACGTTCTCGAAGGCGGGACATTTGTAGGTCTTGAGTTTCTTGATGGCCTTTTTGAACTCCTTGCTGGACTTGTCCCACTTGTGGATGCCCGTGAGGAGGTACTGCTTATCCACCTTGCGGCCCATGATTAGATACTGGTTTCCCAGATTGTCCAGCTGATGGCAGGGGCAGTCTGCACCATTCTTCAAGTACAACACCAGCGTCTTCATGTCCTTCCTCTTCAGGTTACCTGCCTTCAACATCTTCTTCCTCTTCTGCAAGATCACCTTGCGGTCCGTGTTTTCTCGCTTCACCTCCTTAATTTTGGTCTTCAAAGCTGTTGGTAGAGAAATGAGGAAGAGAAGAAGAGAAACAATTACCTTGTGCAAATAGGTGTTTGAGTTCTTGCACAAAACATTTGGTATAGTGTAATATAGTTATTTATAGTTATAGTTGGTCTAGTTAATATTTTAGAAGTATGCAATAGTGATTCAAACTGGCAAAATGAATTATGATAGTGGGTCAGCACCATCTCTTCATTCATAAGAAAGCATGCTGATGTGATTCTGTAAAGTTTGGTAACATATTTCACCACCACTGGAGTTTCTACGGAGCCCCTAACAGGACATGGGCAAAAAGAATTTTGCAAGAAAATATTTCGTGCACATGAGAAAGTTTCCTGTGCGCATGGGAATAATGATATTTTGGTGCTTTTAGTGTTTAATTAGAACTTTTCTGTATGTGTTATTTCTTCATATGAATGTTGGGAAAATCCCAAGGATTTTGAGCATCGGATGAGGTTGACATGTATTCATACGGTAGTGTCAAATACATCAGATCAGATAACGACACAGAATACATCAGCCACTTTCAAGAGATAAAAGTATAAGACATGAGATGTCATCCCCATACGCTCCTCATCAGAATGGTACAGTCAGGAGACAGTGGAGGCTCTTTTTTGAAATGGGATGGTGTCCATGATTAAAGAAAGGATTATTGTATTACCAAAAGTATTGTAGCCTTGTGCTGTCCAAAATGTTGCTTGTATTCATAACAGATGTTACAATGACAGAAGTAAAAAAAATACCCCATGCTTCCTGGTAACAGGGAGAAAGCCGGATCTCTCAAAAATGTGTGTTTGGATCAGATTGTTTTAATACAAGCATGATCATAAGAAACTGGATCCCAGATGTGAAAAAGGAATATTTGTGGTTTACAGTAAACCAGCCTAGCATACCTGGTCTATAACCACATACAGAAAAAGTGTTGAAACACAGACTGGTGAAATTCATTAGAAATACCAGTGTTGAACAACAGACACAAATTGAGGAAAATGGTTCTGAAATGGAGGGATACAAAGGCACAAACCCTGGCAGGGAAAATAGTGCTAATGTTCTACAGAGAGAAGATAACACAGATAGTCAAAGTACTGTCAAAACCACCGCTATCCAACAAGAGACAATGGAACTGTGACATCATTCATTTAATTCAATTTATTTGTACGGCGCCAAATCACAACAAAAGTTATAACAAGGAACTTTCCAAAAAGAGCAGGTCTAGACAAACTCTTCATTCTAAAGAGACCAAACAATCCCCCACGAGCAAGAACATGGAGCCAGTGGTGAGGAAAAACTGCCTTTTTAAAAAAGGCAGAAACCTCGAGCAGATCCGAGACTCAAGGTGGGCGGCCCTCTGCTTTGACCAAGGCACGGACCATGAACTGTTTGCCCAAACAGCAAACATTACATCACTATGGGCATTAATGCAGGCAGCAGTCTGCATTACACATCAGATGGATGTTAAGACAGCGTATTTACATACCCAATAGATAAGCAATTTTCTTGGAATGACCAGAGGGTTTTGAAGAGACATCAGAGACAGGAGAGACTTTGGTGTACAGGTTAAAAAAAATCCATTGATGTTCCTGAAACAATCTGGGAGAAATTGGTACAAACTTGTCCATGATCATGTAGAGCAAAACAGTTGTGTGTATAGAAAACAGAAAATTATCCAATCCTCGTATCATCTGGGTGGATAATCCAATCATTGCGGTCAGCAATGAGTGATTTGACAGATGATCAATTTCAGAGACTGAAGCATCAAAGAGCAAATTAAATCATACTCAAAGCTAATTAAATGTTCTGTCTCAAATGGAAAATTTAATCATTCCCCCATGGTTGTATGCCTCTGTGCACCAGTCAAGTAGCAGTAAGCATCCATGTCTGTCCAGACTCAATGAATACTGGCAGTGAAGACTTTGACAGGAATTTAATAAAATTAAATAAGTATAGCTCTTGACAAAATGGAATTTTACACAGATGGATGACTTTTAGCTGAAGATCCCCTCTCCCTACACTCAGTCAAAGACCTTCCTTGACAGTGATGTCTCACTTCTTTGTACTCAGTGTCTTTCAGCATGATAATTCGTGCAATTTTCTCATTGACTTTTGGCTCACAGATAGGAGTGCACATATGATGAAACCATTTAATTGATGCAGATCCATAACTGTTGTGGATCTGGCCCCACATCTGAAGAGGAGGTTTGGCTCAGAACTTAAGATATCTGCAAGCTGAGGAAGAGATGCACATATTTGGTCTGTTTTCTGAGTAGTTTTTGGTTTTGCAGAGCTACAAACAAATTTTACACATTGCATCAGTGTGTGTGTGTGTGTGTGTACACACACATATATATATATATATAACCACAGTTTAAAGGGACACTGAGATTATAACCTTGAACTTTGACTTTTTGGATATAAAATGTAATCATTTCATCATTTTATCCCATTTACGTGAAATTTTGTTTGTTGAATTCTTGAATTTTGGCTAAAACAGGCATTGTGACCTTTTTTACCACCAAAATGTAATCAGTTCATCCTTGAGTCGTGGTGGACATTTGTGTTAAATTTGAAGAAATTCTCTCTAGAGGTTCCTTAAATAATGCATTAACATCAACGGACGGATATACTGGTGTACAGACGAACGTATGAACCGACGGACAACCTGAAATCATAGTGGAAAACATTAAAAACTTTAGATTTGTTAAATGAAAAACGACCTTAAACATCAACCTAACTTCACTTTCATACTGGATAAAAAAACCTACTGATATCTGGCTTTTGTCTTCGGTGATAAAGGGTACAATCAACATTTCTTCCCAGGTCAAGACATGACATGGACAGGCTAATTTTGCCCCCTTTTTCTGGTGCAAAGTTGTGATGCACATTGAAGATCCAGGCGTTAGTGTGCAAAAATTTTTCCATCGTTTTCATTTGAGTAGTGTGTGAACATCGTACAGTCTTCATTGAGTTAGCGACACTGAAGTAAAGGATATTAAAAGTAACCACTGTAACACTGCCACTGGCCACCATGCTGCTTCTTACCATCCTGTTTGTATCTGTTTGGTGAGGCTAAAGGCCTTTTTATTCTCTAAGTTAAAGATGAATACAGTCGTGGCCTTCCATATGTCTTTCGGCGTTCATTTTGTGTGTATTTGGGCACATTTTCTGAGAGCTTATGGATACGAACACTTTTAGGAAGGCATGACAAATGTGTGCAGACACAACGAAGAACAAAGTGAAGTGAGAAAGTGAAAAAACGTCCGTCCTCATGTCTCGATGTACCTTAATGGCTTCACAGACCACCACCGAGTACATCTTTACCTCTGCTTTTGCCGCTTTTGTATTTACGACGTATATTATCACAACCTCCTCTGTCCGTCGCCATATTTGCTGCTGTAAAAACTTTTGAAACTTCACTGCCCCACTGCGGTTGTATCGATGTCGAAGTAAAGGACGTACGGGAGAATGTAGGCGTTGACGGATAGACCGTTGATGGACGGACAGATTCATTTACATACCTAGAGGGAGCATAAATGAGCCTTAAGCAGTTGTTTGAAAGTTGCTAATCAGTATTATCTTGCAGCAGTGAATCCATGCACTGATCTGCTGTGGCTTTTACCTCCCTCTGAATCTAAGGCTGTTTTGATCGACCCTAATACTCTTGATCTTTCACTAAACTCTATTTAACCTTCTAATCTCTCTGTTTCCTCTAGTTCTCCCTCTGTAACCGAGCACGAGTCACACTTTGGTGGTCCAAATCTCCATATGCCTCCACACATTATGTCCTCTAATTGTCCACTGATATAGAGAGCTATTTGTGCCACACGGATGACCTATTGACTCGGTATTGCTCGGCCTAATTTAACTGACAGAGCTGGTGTCGGGATAAATCACTGAGTCGTGTCAGAGATGAAGTCTTGTGACCTACAGTGCAGGGAACAGCCTGATTGAGCATGAATCATTTCACACTCCAGCAAACATCTACACTCAAAAACTGCTAATTCGCTCTATTTTTCTACCATTTTTGACACCAATTTCCTTTTTGATCACTTTTCAAAGAATCACGCTTGCCATAAAAAACAAGATGTGGGACTTTAAGAAACTTCCAAATGTTTCATCTCTTCTTCTGTGTCTGTTTGTCCCATTGCTAATTGAAGTGTTGAAAAAGAGCTGCCCTGTTTTTCCCAGTCTTAAGAGCGCACATGGTAGGGATTAAGACTTTTATCCTCCGTCTCCAGTCTCTCAAACAGTCTCTATCAGGAGGCTTAGTGTTCAGTGAAATCAAAATGGGCAGCATTCATAATTAGTGAGTCATAAAAGAGAAGGCCTGGCCCGCCCCTGAAAGGACTTCATCTTGATAAATCCTCCACCCTCGATAATCCTTCAATGCTTTGAACTTTCTTTGCACCTCGTGTTGTTTAATCTCTTCAGCAGCAGCAGCGTACAGTAAGACGTTTACATCAAATAACTCAACTGTTGCTTGTTAACAATGCTGACCTCATGGCTGGTGAAACGGTTCCTGTAGCAACACATTTAAAATGTGCAATACAGCAGAGAGACGTTGTGATTTTAACATGAACTTTTAAATTCATTTTTTTACCCTTGTTTTCCTTGTTCTTAACTGTATATCTATTCATCTGTGACTAAAATGAGAGCAACGAAAAGCCGGAGTCAGATTTCTTGTGTATGCACACATACTTGGCCAATAAAGCCGATTCTGCCTCTGATTTTGATCCATGGCATTAAAGCTCAATAAGCTGCCATTGTTTCTGCAACAGTGTGACTTAAACATAGCTTTTGTGCTGAAAGAATAAGGGGATTTCATTCAACCAGCCAAGTGCTCAGACACCCTCATTAGAGCTGCACGATGTGAATCAAACATGTGAAATCACTTCAAGGTTATTTAAAAAAAATATTTCTCCATTATCAATAAATATCTATTGAGATTGTGTACCACTGGATTAGACTACCAGGTAGCAATATGCAGCATTAAGTCAAATTAGTTGCACATTGATCAAATTAGTTAAAATGCTGCCTACATATTAGAGTTGAACAAGGACAGATAATGAGTCTGAGTAAAATGTGTCAATATCGATAGGAAAAGGAGGAAGGAAAATCCTCATTGATCTGAACACATACTGATCTGGATACATCTGTAAAACTGTTTACGATGACTCTGAACCCATTATCTCAGCTGGTAGTTGTTTGTAGCCTTATTTGTTACCACTTAGAGGCTAAGATGAGATCACGCCCTACAAATACATACGCTGATCCAGCAGATCTAAACTCATGTCTGGATCTGCATCCCACTATACACACTCATAGATATCAACACCATAAATACATGTGCTTTTTTACATCATGATTTATGCATTATTTTCTAATACATGCCCCATTCTTCCACCAAGTTTTGTAGACATTGGTTCAGTGTGTGTAATCAGGGGAATTGTAAAAAACAAAACAAAACAAACTTGCAAAAATCATGCAATTTTAACCCTCCTGCTGTCATAATTTCTTGTTAACTAGTTTGGTGTTGCTGTGTTGTTGTTGTTCCATTCTAGCTGATTATAAATCCATAATAATACATATATCATCACCTAATGTTGAGTTGCATCTTTCTATCACCTCAAGTTATTGTGAACATTACAAGTTTTGAACTTCCATTTGCTATTTATGGCCTTTAGGCCTCATTGACCTGAGCTCATATTAGTAAGGCCTCAAAAAAAGCTTTATATACCAGAACTGAGAGAAAGTTGTTTACATCATTGAAACAATGTTGCAGTTGTTTTTGACAATTGTAAACAGGTGTGGTTCACATGGAGTCAAAATTCTATTGGGGATAGGTTCCCATGGGGGTTGCCATGGAAGCCAAAAAGGGGCGTTTCTAATGACCGGTCATCTTTGAGAAGTTCAATAAAACACCCAGAATTTAATATAAATCCTCAAAATGTTTTTTTTCGTGTTCAGATGCTATGTGTGAACAAAGTTGTGGAATCTTATGACAAAAACATATTAAAATAACTACATGTTCTAGGTAGGAAACTTTTAAATCTGTCAGATTTGACCAGAACACAACGGAAGGGTTAAAGAAATTGAAAAAAGAATCCACGTAAAAATTTAGTGGGTTCATCCCTGGCACCAGCCTATCCCCACAAATTATCTGTTTAAGCATCACCTACTTCAAATTCATGCCCCACACATTTCTAGTGCATGGTATCGACTCTACTCTACTCTACTCTTCTTCTTTGCTTTTCCTTTAGGTAAAAAAGCACCTGGTACCTGGTACTACTTTTTTACTAACACCTCCGTTGAAGTTCCATAAAGGATGAGTAGGTACTAAAAGGTGACTTAAAATACTGCAGACCACTGATCGGTCAGAGAGAATCATCACCGAGTCATCAATGCCAGGCACACATGGAATCAATGGCCGCCATATTCAAACAGCCAAGCTACTTTAGATGCAGACGTTCCTGTCTTTGATAGCTGATGAGAGGATCATGAGAGGTGGACGAAAGGTGTGTATCACGTTGAAGATTACGCCACGGCAGTTTTGTGCAGCATCGCTATGACTAGCACCAACACTGAGGTGGAACTGTCCTTTAATGGAAAACAACCAAAGAATTACCTGCTACTGAAGCAGTCGAAACGTACCACAGTATGTCTACATATATAAATAATGGTGTACTGCCTCATCACATGTATAAAAGATACATTTTCTGTAACGAGTATATTAACTTTTTTTTTGCTTTACTAAAATTTTGAATGCAGTACTTTTGCTTGTATTCTCCTTGTATATTGTTACACCGTGTATATTGTGGTATTTACTTTTAATTAAAGGAGCTGAATTATTTTTCCAGGGCATAAATTACTTAAATTGATATTTATTCCAGTCTTTAGGATTAAAAAAGGTTAACAGAACTGTATCACAAATAAAACATATTCCCTTTTTAACTGACGTGATCATAGGCAGTAAATAAATCCATCCTGTCATGAAGGCTTTCTTTATACCAACTAAACTGTTCTGGTGTGTGACGAAAAAAACCTCGATCAGTCATTTTGCTGAAATTAGAATTTCCTTAATTTTGTTTAAAAAAATATAAAGATAACATGTGTCATCATCATTTAATTCAAATCTACTTAAATCAGAACACAATGACTGAATTCAACTCTTTATTCTACTCATAGAATAGTCAGAGTACACCATAATATTTTATACAGTATAATGTATTTGCACATTAACTTGACTCTAAATTAATTTTATTCTTTCCATAATCTCAAGTCTCATTAAATCTTATTTTATAGACATTCCCTTTAAGCCCTGACCCCTGACCTGATTTCATCTGCTGCTTCAGAGGAACAGACGGTCCTTCAGGTCCCAGGGTGTCATAAAACTAGCAGGAGGTTGTGTTCTGCTCCCCGCTCCCAATAATGGAAACACAACTGATCCGATAAGCTGAGGTGATCAGTCATCCAGCGCAGGGATACCCTGTTGTTTAGTGCATCAGCAAAAGGGAGGGAGCACTTTGGCAACGACAACAAAGTGAGCTCTCCAAGGCAGAAGAGAGATTTAATTGAAGGGTGCTGGAGTTTCTTGGGACAATGAGGTACCGTAAAACCTTAAGCACTGAGATAAATTGCTGTGGGAACAAAGTGTTGAGTGGGATGAGCTGTAAATCTGTTACCAGCTGAGTGCCACAAATAGGATGTGAGTATTCAAGGTAGAAGGAAATTCATCTGGGAGTGTCAGTCTTTACTAGAGACAGGTCTGGACTGACAATGTGTTACTTATTACAGTAACTCTGATCTATTAGTTTGAAAATGCACACATGACTTACAAGAATATTTCTTCTTCTGCCAGAACGACTTCATGTTCAGCCACCTTAAATCAAACACGGCTCTCTCTGCTGTTATCAGGATCAAATCACATGCTAAAAGTCAAATGAGCTTGTGGAGCTGATGGGAAGCAATTATACAGGGCGTCAAATAAATACTATTATTACAAAATAATAAAAAAAACGTCACACTCAACTTTTCCCTTAATTGAGAACAGACCCTTAACTTCCAGTAAGAGAGGTTTTCAGTGGACAAAAATGCAAATTCACTGCCAGGTTGAGGATATTTTCCTCCAAATTTGTCTGCACTGGTTAAAATAGATTTCAGTGCAAGTCACTGACTCATTCCTTCAGCCCCTCCGAGGTTTCACATCCATGTGTTCAATAAAGAGGAGCAAAAATCTACCAATCATATCTACTTTATTATAGTTACATTGTGGGCCTTTTTAAGCCTTTATTATTTTAGGACAGCTGAAACACAGAGAAGGCAAGGGAATACAAGAGGCAAGGGGCCACGGGTGGGAATGGAGCCCACAGCCGCTGGCTCGATTCATGGGGTGCACCCTCTGCCAACTGAGCTAAATGCGCCCCAGTCCTATCTACTCTGTCATTAAAGGAACAGTTCACTGAAAAATTTAAATTCAGTAAAAATCTACTTTTAGTTTCTTACTCCACTAAACATTTCTCGCGCTTGCAAACAAAACAACTTTTTTTAAACCTATTTTTATGTACCTGTTCCCCAGTAAAGATGGGGACTTGTTTTAAAATCTAAGAACACAATGAAAAACAAAAAAAACATGAAAATAGTCTATAGAAGTGTTGTGTGTGCTGTTGTGATGCAAGTCAGTTGAAAAGCTGCTATGTATGTACACCCTTATTATTTAGGATGAAATCTTTACCGTAACCTCATATCTTTTCAAGTGTCTGGGTTTCCTGAGTCATGGATTACACCTTATGAGCCATATGGAGTTTCCATTTCAAAACAAGTCTCCATCACCTTCAGTTGTTTGGGAAAATGCTGCAAGACTGTTTGTTGCGAAGCTCCACAAATGTTTAGTGGACTCACAAAATTCACCTGACTTTCCATCGACATGGGGGTGAGCAGATAATTACGGCACAAACTGGTCCTTTAAGGCTTTAGGCCACCTACCATCTCTGTCCATCTTCAGTCAAGTCAAAACTAGCTGAATGCAATCAGGATGATGGTCTTATCTTTTGTTTGTCATGATTAAAGCATGCGGAATTCTTTTCCTCAAGACGAGACTTTAACTCGTGTTTGGCTTCAGATGATGAAAGATATATTGATAACTGCAGTTTTCCTCTCAGGCCAAACCTAAATTAACTCATGTGCCACACTGAAATCACAGCAGCATCTGTTGCATTCTAGAGGAGGTCGGTCCCTTATGTGTTCAAACCTGCAACATCCTCCTTGGCCTCATGCTAAAGTTGTATCATCGCGTTAGCTGATTATGGGACTTATGACAAGCAAGCAAAACAACATCTGTCTTCATCTGAGATGAAACAAACCAATAATGTGACGGAGCAAACCAAGACACAGACTGAAAAAAGAACTTCCCATCATCACAGCATAAACAACAAGGCCAATCGCTCAGCAAATGAAACTTTAAACCTTTTTTGAGAATACGAAGAACGTCTGTTTCAAATTAGCTTCCTGTCTATGTTCGCTCGGCATGGTACATGGAACAACCAGTGAATAAAGCATTAAAAGGCTGACATCTTTCATCTATAGTGTAAATTATTCCAGGAAGTCCTCAAAACTTCATTTCAGTTGATGTTTGTGTTTTCAGTGCAGGGCTCCTCATGCAGAAATTTCTAAATGTCTTACATGCACCACCAGCAAATAATGTTCCTGCTTTATTTGTGCAGAGGTGTGCAATGGTGATAGACTAGTGTCCTGTTATTCACTGAGCACAGCTAGCTGTGTTTCACAATTTTGCATTAGCAAAGACAACCATAATAGTTTTCAAGAGTGCAACAGGGCATGGGTTAGACAGACAGAGACATGATCTGCTGAGCTTTTATACTATGGATTTTGGAATTGAAAAGAATGTTCTGTTTTTTAAATATCAAATAGTGAAGAGAATACCTATTAGTTTACATTAGCCAATATATCAAACATTTTTCCTGATGATTATTTACATGTGCAGAAGTAAAACACTCATTGGGAACAAAGGGTGGAACTTTAGGGTATCACATTTTAGCAAAGTAAGCATTTCTCATTTCCTCATTTCTATTTATGTGTACATAAGTAGAGTGTGTCATCCACTGAGCTCATCATCCAACACGTGTCAAGGATACAGTTTTTTTCGCCTCCGCTGAGGAGGTTATGTTTTCACCCCTGTCTGCATTTTTGTTTGTTTGTTTGTTGGCAGGATTATGTAAAGAAAATCCATGAGACTTTGGAAGAAGGATGGTGCCAGGAATGAGTTCCATTTCAATGCAGATCTGGATAAACTGGTGGATCTAGGAGGGTTGTTTTTTCTCATAACATTCCTATGATTGTTAAGACATTTTCTCTTATTTCTCAAATAATACAGTGATGTAAAAACATATGTATCTATGGTGTTGATGAGTGTGTGTACTGTGGTGCAGATCCAAATGATAATCTGGATCTGCTGAATCAAAATACGGATCTTTAATTAGCTGATGCACAGTAAGATCTAGACAGACATGTAGGATTGTTAACCTTGGCAGTGGTCTGCACTTCATTCCATCAGTAAAGTACAGTATCATGCACCCTAGGGTGGATTGTGCAATCTGTACTTTAGCGATTTTATTTAACCTTTACTGTTGTTTCACTACTTTAATTTTTACTTCCATTGTATTATCTATCTATCTATCTATCCATCATTATTTTTAAAAACATGAATTTGGGATCGATGTTGCTAGAGAAAAACAAATTAATTACTTCAATCAGAAAAACACTTGATGTGAATTTCCCCTCATTGACTAACAGTTCAACAAGGCAGCAGTCTAAACATCCAATTACTGTGTGGATCTTCCATAGAAAGACTTTAATAACCCAATTTAGTAGTAGTTACAGAATACCAGGCTTTTGCATAAAAGGGGAGTTTCATTGATATAAATAAATCAATGCAAGCATGATTCAAGTTCTATAGAATTCGCGGTGAGGAAATGGCCAAATATGGTCAGATGCAGGAGGTACTTCAGGAAAAATGCAGCTTTACATGGTTAAGAATTGACGGTATATGTTCAAGCTTAGATGCTGTACGATTGATCCAAACTTTTTTTTTTTTAAATTTCATGCAGTGCTGTGATACATGTCACAGTGAGTGTTGGGGGGGATGCTTACCAAATTCGCTGGCACACATGTGCTCTAGTATTGTATCTGTTTTCATTTCATTGTCACATGGAGGGCAGATGGGAGAATAACCTGTGGATGAAAGAAGATGCATGGTTTGGAAATCAGTTGAAAAGAGGTAAAATGTTGAAAGCAAACTGCAATAACACCAGCAATGAATTCCAAAGGACACCCATCCATCCACCCCTGCAAATCTGTACAAACATATAACAGGTAAAGATCCTATCTATTGTCTGGTGTCTGTCACCTTGTCTCATGGACACGTACATGTCTAATGGCCTGACCTCAGTGAGGAATGTCTTCAGCTTTTATGGCCAGCTGTAACTAAGAGCAGCAGCACACACTCTTTCTCACTCTCTGCTACATGAATAGAGCTTTCAGCAACGCTCAACAGCCATGTAGACTCCCTTAAATGCAAGGACACGTATGAGAAAAGTGGAACAATGAATGGTAATCAATCCAAGCTCAGAGGAATGTTCTGACATTCCAAAAAGGAAGGTAATAATAGCTGAAGACAAAGAGCCAAAATGTGTTTTTGCCAAAAAGTAATTCAGTCTAGAGGCATATCTGCAAATATTTGAACAATTTTTTGAATTTCTTCCCCCGCAAATGATCGCATCATGCCAACAGCTGAGTCTACTTTCCAAACAAACTTGGACCTCCGACGAAATCCCAGTGTCCTGCAGCACTGAATTCAAACCGACTGGATTCTAGTGCCACAGCGTGCATCTGGATCGATGGAGCGGAAGAGCAAGTGAAGGGAAAACAAATAGTTTTCTCTCCATTGCCAGTTGTCCATTACATGTGTTTGACGAAAGCCTGTGAAAGTGACGCCAAGGTGTGAAGAGCTTGTGAAAACAGACACTGTTTACAGAGTCACTGGGTCCCTTTGCCTTTTTGAGCCTGGCTCTCCTTTAAGTCAATTATCACCAGCCTGTTTTCAGCAGCAGAGCGCTAAGCACTGTTAGCTGACCTCTATTAAAAATCATTATAAAGAATGACTGAGAAGATTAGCCTGTTTTTGTTGGTCTTCATCAACCTCAAGATCATTTATGAGCACTTTCCAGTGAACATTTTTATGTTTTTATCCTCTTATTCCCTTGTTTTATCATTTTTAGCTGGTCTGTGGGATGCCTTTTTTTTCTTTTTTTTTTACAGTATTATTCCCTCTGTTTTATTGGTCTTATTCTGGGTCTGAGCTTTTATTTTGAATTGTGTTTTTTATTCTATCAATCTCTATATATTCTCTCTTAATTGTCCTTTATCTTTCTTGATTCTCTTCTCCCTTCTTTTATTATTTTTAACGCTTTGTTTAAGTCTTATTTTGTGATTTTACCATTGGGATGTGATGTCATCTTCCTATTATCTATCATCTATTATTCAGTACTTTGTTATACTGATCTACCTTTATTTTGTCATCATATTCATTCACTCCTTTATTTATTGACCATTAACTTTACATTTTGCCCCATTTCTCGTTTTTTTATTTCATCCACTGTGTATTTTTATCCTCAATTTTAATTCTTTCTACTCGGTCTCAGATCTTGTTTTACTTTATAGTTTTGCGCTTACAGTCGTCACGTTACCTTGAGTTTCCTGTCTTTGTTTTGTCCGTCAAAGCACTTTGTAAACAGTTGTTTTTAGAGGTTACAGTGTAGAGCTCTATGTCGTCCCCCCTTACCATGAAAAGGGAGCCTTTTTCACAAAAATGGGCCTGCAACCATCCCAACATGTCAGTCAGTCACAGCGGCCCCCTCTACTCACAAAGACCACTGTATAATTGCTGCAAGATCCACAATCACCCCATTTATGGCCAACTTGTTCATCAGAAACATCTTCAAGTGGTGAATTTACAACTTAAGAGTGGTTTTACTTTGCCTTCCCTGGTGTACACCTCACCTACGTGACAGGACAGCTTCAAACCAAAACTATTCAGAATCAGAACAAACTTTATATACCTCAGGCTCTTGTGAAATGTTCAGGGTTTCGCTGGTATTTGTCAGCCAGTCCCATCTGGTTCATGCTTTTCTGGTCTATCCCCCGTCACTGATGCTGCATGAGATGTCTGACTGCCTAACATGAGGTTGTCACGTCCTTGCGAGCTTCGTTTAGAAGCCGCTGGCTCTCGCTCACCTCCACATTGGATTTTGAAGCACACTGTTTTGGACAATGACTTTGAAATGACGTCTCTTAACTTTCCATCTCTCATCACTTGAAATGCAGCTGTCAGCGATGGTGTGGGTAAAACATTTTAGATAAGTAGATACAGGTATTCACTTTTCTCTGTTGGACCGGTCCCAGGATTGTCCTTCAGTTCAACAAACACCTTGAACTAAACGATAACCATCTGTTGGAGCTTTTTCAATATGTAACATCACTTCAAATAAACAGGAAGGATTTCACCTTCACGTCGAAGCCAGACAGCAGATTATGGATTGAGGAGGAAACCAGAGGACTTTCTTTAAGGAGCATTAAAGGGGGAAGAGGTATGTTTACATTGTTAAAAGTAGATCACAGCTAATTTCCCCCCCAAAAGGTTGTATTTGGTATGTTTTTGCAGGGATTTGCATCTGTAAACACACCTTCACCCCTGAAACAACACAGTGAAGCCCATTTAGCTGCACGGGTGTCGACTTTTACACAGTGGCAAAAGTGGTGGCTGTTTGTTTTCTCAGTCAGGTAGTTACTCTGACTTAGTTAGTGTTTGGTTCTAATGAGAAATCCCAAATGGCTTTGTTGTAGCCGAATGATGGATTCAAATGTATCAGTAACATTTTTACAGTTTCATCAATCGCTTCATTTAATAATATTTCTCAGCGTCTACTAGAATCTGTTCCTGCTGTTCTCTGTTTTGTTTCATTGTGAATTGGATTGTTGAATTTTTGGTCTTGTAGTCAGACAAAACAAACAATGAAAGATGTGATGAGGTCACTCCTTCAGTATTTTTATTGGCAATTTGAAGGGATTTCCAACCCAGGGGAGTTGGCTTCCAAATTCTAAGTTACACATGCTGGTTATTTTATTTCCAACAATATTTTAAGAATTATTTTACATAGTAAATTCAGATCTTCTCATAGACCACTTCCGAGCAGTGTCAAGAAGGCTTTCAAACAGCATGAGTCATTTGATGTCAGAAAATAGCATTTACAAAAAATAAATTTAAACACACAACTGAACAAAAAAAATCATATTTACTGTCTAGTAATATAGAAATATATATAAGATTCTGGTTATGTCCATGGGCTTTGGCAACATTTGATGACCATTTTCTGGTATTTTATATTTATCAATTAACAGAGTCCGTCCAGAATGTCTCTCCATTAACTACCATTATTGTTTTCTTACACCAGGCATTAAACTCTCAAATAACCAAGGGGAGACCTCAGATACACTGGTTTAAATAATGCGTTGCTGTAAAACAGCATTATGTTCAGTCGGCCTCTTAAAAAAAGCATCTAACATTTTATTACTTATGAATCCATCAGTAAAACAGTGCGGATTACCTGACGGCTTGGTGGCCTCGGTCGCATTGGGCTGCGTCATGGCAATGCACACATCGTCCTGGGGAAACTTGTCACAGGTGAGCATCTCCGGCCAGGGGAAGCCGAACGCCTCCATGATGGGGATGCATCCGTCCCGCACGGCCTCGCACAGCCAGCGGCACGGGTAGATGGGCCGCTCCAGGCACACGGGCGCAAAGAGCGAGCAGAGGAGGACCTGCGTGCCCGGGTGGCAGTTCTTGTGCACCAGGGGCACCCAGCTGCTGGCCTGCTGCTTCACCTCGGCCATGGTCTCGTGCTCCAGCAAATTGGGCAGCAGCATCTGGTTGTAGCCCACGTTGTGACAAAGCCGCAGGTCGTCCGGGATGTCAACGCACTGGGGAGGCTTGCCGTAGCTGCGCCCGCCGTTGTAGATGTCCGACTTCCAGCTAAGGTACTCATACTCTGATGCTCTGCACGCCAACATGAGAGCCACTGTCACAGCCAGCCGGATCATCCTCCAGAACGACTCAGAAGCAGACCTCATGTTTTCTTTTTGCAACAATCAAATGAATGCAGCTCAGATTTAACTCTCACTGCATGAAGAAATGTAGAGTAATAACAGGAAACAAATGTAGAAAAAAAAAGAGTTCTGCTGGTGTGTTAAACGTGTTGAGTTTCTGGTTTGGGTAAAGTCCACAGGCAGTCTCCTCTGGCTGCAGACTCGTGGCGCTCCTCTCGTGCGTCTGGCTTCTGTGAGAGTTTGGAGAGTTAAAGCGCTCTGCCTGCGCGGAGCTTGGAAACAAGAGAAGACTGTAAAGTGCGCCTCGGCCAATCGGAGTGCGTCTGAGCCTTTTGCCACTTTGGTGTCAGTCAAAAATCTTAATTACCCAGTGTGTAAAAACTCTCCAGGACCCTCCCCAACCTCCTTTAGTCCCCTGCTTGTATTTCCTTCCAAAGAAAATACTGAATAATAAAAAGACCATAGAATGGCAATGGAGGCACACATTTACCATAAACCTGGGGTGTAGTTGGTATAAGCTGTTACACAACTTGTGCAGAATAGATGTATTATTGAATTCCTCTTTGGGTTGCTTTTATTCCTGTTCCAAAGTGTGGAGCAGGGAACAACATGAGTCAATAATGAGAATGATGATGGAAATTCCCCCAGTAAAGTGAGGAAATACTTATTTTATTAATGTAACATTAATTGGAAATATCCAAACAAGAGAGTTAAAGGAGTTAAAGGTTAAACTTAAAGGTTAAAGATAAAAGTTAAAGGAAGCTAACCTCAGGTTATTCCTCATCACAGAGCTTTACAGTAAGTATACAAATCTGAAGCAACTGCTGGTCTAAATCTGTTTCTAGAATCCTCAAAGACTTTTCATGAAAAGAGTTCTTTCCAGCACCAATGTTGTATTTGTTAAATATAACAAAATGTAAAGTAACATCAAAATGTAATGTTTGTATTTGTTATAAAGAGTGGTTGACATATGGCTAATTGAGCAAGGAAACATGTCATTCCCTGCAAACACCATTTTATTTGTTTATGTATTTTTATTGGAATTGAATAAAAAACAGTATTTATTTTGCAGAACACAAACTCTTTTCAGCCAGGAGCGTTGGAGGAGCTTGTGAGGAGCCATTTACATGATGCCGGTTTTGCTAAAAATGGAAAAGTTTAAAGTTTAAAAAAGTTCACGTTCATAAGACAGCATGTGGAAATGATCCTCGTGCACACGGGTCCAAAAAAGGATTGAAAAGGCTGTAGTTTACATGCCAGAGCAGTAGTTAGCTGTGTAATCAACACCACAGAAAAAGATCACCTTAGTGGTTCAGCAAATCTATGGAGGAGCGTAAATGAACTCAATAGAGTCTGCAGCACAAACTAAAGCGGACAGTCCACCATTGTTTGTGTTGTTGTTCTGTCCAAAGGGTTTTGTGATGAATACAGCGATGAGAGTCTCTGTACAGCTTGTTTTCATTTCATTTCACTGGTTCCTTGACTGTGAAGAGAAGACACTGAGCACCTGTGGATATATATAAAACAAAGAAATGGTACTTTTACAAATACTGAATGAACCATCCTGAACTGCTCTGTGTAATAAAATTCTGAAGTGATGAGCCGAGATGAGTGACAGTAGCCAGTTGTCCTGAGGAGCTGTGGTGGATATTATCTGATTAACTGGGGATTGGTGTCCTAATGAAGCTTCTGTTTGTGCATGCTGGACATGCAAACGTTGGGGAAACAAAGCAAACATTGCCTCTTTATCCAAACTAATTACGCGCTACAGGCTAAAGTTAATTTGCTGAGCCTCGAGTGTTCATCTCCTCCTGGCTGTTCCTGTTCCATGATAAGAACCAAGGTGTGAAATCCCTCTATTTAAATGGAGACCAATTTGCATCCCATTGTGTTGGTAACAGTTCCTGTAGAGCAACAGAAAAACAAAGCACTTAATTTGATTTGAAGTGTGGACCCAGCAAACGCAGACCTTTCAGAGTAATAGCTTTGTTTCGCTTATTTATCAAATCAGTGTGTTTTACAGCTGTCGCCAGAGCAGTGCATCCAGACATCTCTTCTTCTTTTACTTCTTGAAGTGAGGCTGATGAGGGAGAAAACAATCTCTAACAGCTCTGACGCATGCTAAATTAATTATGCAGTTTGGATGGATGGATGGCGGCAGATGGCACCATATGGATAAACTGGCTGTAATCTGCTGGGTGCAAAAGATTAAATGAAAAATTAAACTGTCAGGAAATAGCTGTAAATCATTTTTGAGCTATAATCACATGAGAATCAGGGCAACGTGAAATAATACAGCCTTAGATTGCTCATTAGTCCAATTATGCATTAAGTAGGACCCCTGCATGCCAACATGGTGATGTATGTTGAAAATAAAGCCAGCTGATTCTCCAAAGTACTTTAAAGGCGACACCTTTGTTCATCTGTGACGGTTTAATTATGGCGGCTGTGTTTGTGGTGATGCTCAGACTGGTTTATGGGCTGATGGCATCCAATAACAGTTTGTGAATAGATGGTTGCTTAAGTAAACTTCAAATTCAGCAGACAGCAGAGTTTTTTTCCCCCTCCAGACTAGACCTGGCTTTGCTCAAATGTACGAGGAATAGACCTGCTAAAAGCCACCGGTGTGACGGCAACCAACCAAAACCTCACTGAGACAAAGAAATGCAGCAAGTGAAGAGGTCTGAGTTTACTTTCCATATCAGCGTACAGCAGATAAATGGAGAAAAACAAAAGCAGATATGAACATTTATATGCAAATGTCACTTTTATCGCTCCCACATTTACTTTCCAAACTTAACTCTGTGTGACTAACAATGAGACTAAATATTTGGACTTTTGGGCCTCTGAGGATGGAGTTTTCCAAAGACAGACTATCAATCTATATTCAGCACTGTTTAAAGTCACAATCTCCTGTACATGTGCATGTATTGCCATGAAAGGGCATATTTGCCCTGGCAGAATGAACATGTGTGTCATTAAGTATCTGTCACCAGCCAGCGCTGGCTAAACACTGGATCTGCTCCAGAACCCAACGTCAGCGGTAGACGGATGAGGTGTGTATGCATGAAGCATGGTCAGAGCAGAAAAAGCTCCACTATAGAAAATAATAATAGAAATCACAAGCACACCTGCTTTCTGTCAGTTGTCGTCCATAGAGTGAGCTAAGGCATTGCTCTTCATCTTATTCTCAGTCTGCTTGGCATCATTTTACGCAGTGATGTATTGTCGACTGGGTTCATTTTGTTTTCTCTAACGTCTGTTGAGACGTGCTACAAGATGAAGAGATGTGTACCCTACTTGATAATTGCTACATAGTTGGTGATTTGCTCCACACGTTTGTGAAACTGTGTTCTTGAAGTCTTGAGTCAACATCCATCTGGTGAAATTTCCTTTTACTTACTTCTTTTTATCATTTATGACCTAATCATGTCAGAAACCAGTAACCATTGACTTCTACAGTTCCCTGATTCCTTAAACCTTCAATGAATGATTTTTTTTTTTGTCCACTTTGGGGGAACAGAGGCTAGTTGTGAAGAAAACATTTACAAATTAACGCTGGGGACATAGCTGATATGATGAACTTAGTAGCAAACAGTTGCTTACATACACATCCACTGGAAATGAAAATGATCATTTGCTAAAGAACGGTGCAATTGTTTGTGTATGTTTGTAAGGATAACTCAAGCAGTTTTTAATGGATTTGCATTCATATTTGTGGAAAGCTGATTTTGAGGCTTTTGAGGCTTATGTGGCAAATTTAGATTTTATTGTCGAAAACAGGAAGTTGTCCAATCTGCCCAAATATCACATGTTGGATAAGAGTCCCACCCTGAAAACATATCCATGACAGTATTCAGTTATAGCCATAGCTCCAACTAGTAGCAACAGGAAATGACACATTTCTTACTTTGTCATACTATACGTTTGCTAGCTCATTGACCACATGGACCTCAGATTGGCTCAGAAAAAGGTTATCACCTTGATGAAGCTTTAATGTGAATATGATGAGTTGTCACTAAAGGACTGGGTCGGGCAAAGTTGCTCCACAGCACTCCCTAGAAAATTTCAAAGAAGCAGCCCCTGCCATGTGTTTCAGCTAGATGTATGAAGTATTGTTCATGTGTGTATCAAGATCTACAAAAAGTCTCTCGGCGTCATGACCTAAACAGGAAGTTGTCCATTTTGACTTTACTGTGCAAATTAGGGGTATTTTTCATCATTTCCTTGCGCTGTTCTTTAACAAACTCCTTGTACAGATTGCATCTGATCTACTTGATATTTGGTCAGTACAATCTCAACACCTTAGTGATGAAAAGTTAAGTGTCATGTATAACTTGAATGGTGTGATCATGGAGGTGTGGATAATTTCCATCATTTGCCATGAAACAGGAGGTTATAACGTCACTATCCATGGTCCAATCTTTGCCAAACTTCACATATTAGATATGAGTCCTGGCCTGTAGATGTCCACAATTTTTTTGAATAAAATTTTGTCGAATGGTGGTCCCAGGGGAGGGTGACAGGTCATCAGATTTTGAGGCTTATCTGGAAGATGAGCAGAAGCAGAGAAAGGCGGGTCATGGCATCACCATTGTAGGATTCATAAATTTGCTTGCTGGAGGTATGTGCTTTCCAAGTACCCTTTGTTTGGAATTGTGCTTGTGTCCACCTAGTCACTCTCTTTTAGCTCAGATTTTGGTCTCCACCAAATCCAGAGGGACATATCTGTCTCTTCAGCTACTAAATGCTCCGCTGTGTTCACCAGCCAACCTATGACTGTGTCTGCTGAGCAGGTCATGTACAATGGCTCCTTTTTCTCAGAAAACAGCTACAGCTATGAGAGCAGTAAAAGTTGCAGTTGCACAACTAAACAAAGAAACAGAGTAGTCACACAGCCAGTCACTATTTCTGCTGTGCAAAGCCAAAATGCAGTATCTGCAAAAATGCCAAACTGAGAAAAACAGATTTTTGTGTTTTTCTTTCACCAAATGTAAGCATCGAAAAATAAATAAAATGCCTAACATCTCTGGAAAATGCAGATTGAAGAGATCATGTGGCACTTAAAGTACGATTGGGGCAAAAAAGTGAATCTTACAAAAACTACTGATATTCTCTTTTGGTTCATCGCTACAAAGCGTGCCCTCTCACCATGTCACATGGTTTTCATTCTATGTCGATACATTAAATTACCCATTATAGCCACTTGAAGTATTCATGTTACACTAAGACTTTTGCAGTACCCTTCAGTCATGTCATGTGACCCTGCTCCTGCAAACTGGTTTACTTAGAACCCTGAATTTTTTCCACCTACGTCTCTCCTGTATGAGACCCGTATGGGTTTACCGTAACCAGTTACTGTCTGCAGGTGGATGTAGGCATGTTGTCTGATTTTCTGTGAATCCATACTTCTCCGAGTTACCTGGAACATTAAATAAGACTTTAGCGTTTTAATGTTTGCTTGCTCTAGTTTCATGAGTAATGCTACTATATGATAAGTAGTGGAGATGTTAATTACAGATATTTAAAATTAACCAGATCTTTGCAAACTTAAATCTGGAAATCTTAAAAGTATGTTAAAAGATGATACTTAGAGAGCAGTTGTTTCTTGAGTTGTTACCTTTCTAAGTAGGGCGTATGCAATAGCACTTTGGTTATGTTTAGGCCTTAAACATGTTTGTTTCGGTTTAGGAACATTCTATAATGAGGACACTGAACAGTCTATATAAGGAACTCTGAACATTCTACTATGCAGAAATGTTTCATTTATTCATCAAGCAACTCTGGCAGTCCCACATTAGCATTTTGCACTCTTGTTTTGTAGCCAGATGACCACATCTGGTCTGTGAAAACAAAAAACAGAAAATGAAAATACTTCTTTTTTTTTATTTCACTCCTTCCTTTTCGGCTATGAAAAGGAAAACACATTGTATTTCAATTATGGCTTTGGCTTTTGTATTTCAAAACTAAAAATCAAATAACCACCAGTTTTTCATTTTTTGAAATCTGAAAGAAAAGATTAAAAAAAGATACACAGACCGAGAATTAATGTAGTTCTATGCCAGGTAAAAGGCGGGGTTTTCAATTTAAACTCCTGGTGTCACCACGAGGTTAGTTGACAAATGAACAGAAAGTAACTGTCTGACTAAAATCAGGATGTATTTGTTGGGTTAAGTTACACGGATTCCACTTCAGACAGAGTTTATTTCACTCTGAAGTGTCTGAAGTGTTAATGGTCTGTGCAGAACAAGGAAAACACGATTCCACGAGTAGATGCATCAGTCGAGTTGGTCTCATGGGATGCCCTGAGAGACAGACTGACACGTGAAGTCATTCCGGTATTAAATTATCCTGTATCTTTTAATCGGAGGTCTGTGCAAAGACGACTTCATCTGTAGCTTTTAACAGTTTATGTTCGAACAAAGTGAAGAGCCCAAACCTCCAATGTGCCATGTACTTCTGTATAGCCACTGGTTCTGATCTCTAAAATCACAGCTAGCGCTTTTCTGCAAGGGAGTTTCACAAGATGGTGAGCCACAGCGCTTGGGTGCCTGTGATGACTTGCCTCGGTGCACTACCCTCACCATGACTAATGCAGGCAATTTGTGACATTTAGACGTCGAGAATAAAACAAGCACTGCAGTTACTTTAACTTAATGATGCTTTTGTGTGCTTGAAGACTGAGGCCAACATACCTCTCACATAACTCATACCTCATGCTGGGGAGGCAGCATTACTGTTCAGCAGGGGAGGAGAGTGAACGCTTCTCTGGCCCGCAGAGCGTCCAGGCTTTAAAAAGTCATGAAGCTGCATCCCACACTGATGTAGTTGTGTTTGCCGAGAGCTAGTAGCAATTCTTCATACTTTGTATACATAGTTGAAGCAACCGCTGCAAATTTAGGATGGAAAATAGGCACTTTCTTGTGGCTCCAGGTTCATAATGGGTGAGCGTGATCATAGCTTTGAGAAGCAAAGAGGAAACCTCAGTTTAATGTATTGTAATATGTGCTGCCACATGTTTTGTCTGCAAGGCATAAATGACAGACTGATTCTTATCAAGGAGAATGAAAGAGCCAAACAAACACTGCCCTCTGTCCCACCATATAAATATACTGAGCAACAGTAAAAATGTATCATTTTGTGGGATTTCATGCAGTCTTGTTCATATTAAATATCAACCAAATTATGGTTGACACAGCTGTATTCACACTTTAACCGTACAGAAAAATCTGTTTTGTACAAATTAGTGGTTGTTGCCTTTGTGTTTACGAGTCAAAAAGTGTGGATGGTGAGACAGAGAACAAGAACAACAGTAGGTAACGCATGTGACCACATCCAGCATTTATCACTGCTTCACACCTCCTGTGCATGGAATTGATAAGACTTGTGAGATGACATGCCATTCTTCCTGCAGTGCTGTGCCAAGTTGTTCATGTGTTGTTGGAGCAGGATCTCTCAGTCTTACCCAGTGATCCAGAACATCCCACAGATGCTCTATTGGGTTGAGATCTGGTGAATATGCTGGCCAAGAAAGGACAGCGACATTGTTCTGGTCCAGGTAGGCTACTCCTGACAGACATGAGCCACATGTGTTCTGGCATTGTCATGCATGAAGATGATGCCTGATTGCTGTATCCTGGGAATGACATGTGGACCTAGGACTGTATCTCGGTAACGGATAGCTGTCAGTGTTCCGTGGATGTGGACAAGGTCTGACCGTCATCCATTAACAATGGCTCCCCACATCATGACACCACCACCAAAACGGTCCACTTCCGGGATGTATGCTGCAGGATAGCGTTCCCCACGACAACGATTAACACACCTACGACCATCAGCTGTTTGCAAGTTAAATGTTGTCAGTAAATATGATCTGCCTCCACTGTGCAATGCGCCATAACATTTGTAACATCTGTGCTACACGTCTCTGCCGAGTTCCAGCCATCAGCATCCCAATTGCCTGGTCACGTAAGTGAGGTCACATGTTTGTTTGTTTCAATAAATTAGGGCAAGTGAAAGGAAAATATTGAGTTCTTAAAAATATGTTTAAAAAATATATATGAAAATTAAAAAAAAATACAAACATATATATATATATATACACACACACTGGTAATGTGTAAAATTTGTTTGAAGCTCTGCAAAACCAAAAACTTCTCAGAGAACAGACCAAATATGTGCATCTCTTCTTCAGTTCTTTAGTTCTGAGCCAAACCTCCTCTTCAGATGTGGGGCCAGATCCACAACAGTTATGGATCTGCATCGATTAAATGGTTTCATCATATGTGCACTCCTATCTGTGAGCCAAAAGTCAATGAGAAAACCATCATGAATTATTATGCTGAAAGACACTGAGTACAAAGAAGTGAGACATCACTGTCAAGGAAGGTCTTTGACTGAGTGTAGGGAGAGGGGATCTTCAGCTAAAAGTCATCCATCTGCGTATAATTACATGGATTTGATTTCAGTTCCATCATCATCGTCATCATCATTTATGGTTAAATTTACTTTTGGGTATTCCTTCACTCACTCAGCATGAGTCTTGATCAGCCAAACTTTTCAAAAGTGCACTTGGTCGGTTTTGCACGATGGTTTAGCCAAATGGAAATGAGACGAAACGATGGAAAAGTGATTTTTAGCGTCCTGAAATGTGGCGGGGTGACAACACGTTTTCTAACATCACAGTCTTACCTATCAACCAGGCTGGTCTGTGATTCGTTATATAACTTTGGACAATTTGCAAAAGCTTCCAATATTGGCAAGTCCAAATCTCTCTGGACATAGTCCTGTTTTTCTATTATTAGGACCTTCTCTCCTCAGCATTAGAATACCAAAAATGTCAAGCCAAAATTCAAATTCTTGTAAGTAGTGGAATCAACAAAGTATTTTGTCTCTTTAAGTTAAACCTGCACATGTGCACTGTCACATGCAGTTCATAGTGATGGTGCTGACCTTTAGGGAGTATCTGAAAATAGAGGAGGCTATTGTGTTAGCTATGTCACACCACTGAATTTAGTCAGATACTCTTGTTCTGTATATTAGTGACAATTCATCATTTACCTTCATGTTACATGATGGTTGACTGTCTGCCCAATTTGAAGACATTTTCAGTTGATTTTCTTCTTTTATTTTAGCTGCTTTTTAAATTTCCCTGTTGGGGCACACACTTGATATGTTGAAAAAAAAAAACCCATCACACCCCAGTTCTGTCCTGCTGCCTCATCGGCTCGAGCATTCTGATTCTGCCCTGTTACGACCTGCACAACGTCATAGAGGTGGATCAACATAGACATCCCCATTACGCCTGTGTAGCATTTATACAGAACAGAGAGGCAGAATGAAGGCGCAGCAGGCCCGTCTTGACTAGGGGATTTGTGGAGAGGAGGAGTTTAGGGGGAGGGGCAAGCAACTCTTTTCTTAGGACTTTTTCGCTGCCACTACAACTTTTTTCCAATACAGATGTTTTGATGCACATGATTTATTTAATTTGATGCTTTTTTAAAGCCAAATTTTATTTACAATGCCAAAACAGCTCTAGCACCACACATTCACAGCTCTGCAGACCTGGATAATTGATGTTTGTAGTGCGCGTATTTGTCGTATTTTCTATTTCAGATAATTAAGATTGAAAATCAAAAGAAGCCTCTTCAATTCCAAGGTTGGAAAAGTGTCGGGGCGTTTCAGAAGCTGGTTAACGGTTACAGGACTATAGATGCAAATTAGTTTGAAGCTATAATGTGGTACAGTACAGTGCGTCAAATGGGAACTGAACTATACATTGTCCCTGTTAAATAGATTAAATAAATAAATAACAACTGCAGGTACTTTGTTTGAAGCATACTAGTCCTTTAACAGCAAACATCACAATTGCTGTGATGTCGGCTTATAGAATGGGTTTATCTTTACATGTTAACACTCTATTTTCCATTCTGTACTGAAACAAAATGTTCCACCTTGACTTGACATGTAAACATTGTGACTCTAGAAAAGTATTTACAGCTGAGATGGATAGCACTTGAGATGCCCTATTTCAGCAAGTTTCCATCTTTGCAGGACTCTCTCAAGGTAGGTAAACCACTCGAGTCGAAGCAGTAAAGTCAGACCTCTCAAATGCATTGGGCTCACTGTGTTGTGGACACAGAGATGGGCTCTGTGGCACTCGGCTCTCACACACACCAGGCTGTACCATAATGCATGCTGTCCATCTGACACAAAGCAGGGCTCTCAGGGTGTTCTGGCTAACATTAACATGCATAAACATTACAATTAATGAACCTTTGTGACAGCAGAAGCTAAATTCTCCCCAACACCAGCCTCTCCTACAGCCATGTTTCATGCCATTGATTATGTGCTGTAATGCTGCAAACTGCATGGGCGACAATAAACAAACCCAGCTGCTCTCCCCCTCTTCCCTCACACACAGTCCTCAGCTACCACAGCTCTTAGCTCTTCTTCCTACCAAGAACAGACACTGTGTGGGGCCTTTTCTTCTTCTCACTCCCACTGAAGAAGTAGAAAATGCCCTCACTGTGGTCATTGAGAATAGCCAATAGCTTTTCAAATGCAAAGAAAGCCCTGCATCATTACTCCTGGTGCTCCAGCTCACATGCTGGCAGTAGATGACTCCTGTAAGTCAATCACATGTCGGTAAAGCCATAATTACAAGCTACACATCAGATTAGATTCAGTTTGATTTAAATGGTCCATTGGGTTGTTTTAGCGTTAAAAAGAAACAGTGTTCAGTAAAAGTAAGTAAAAACAAGAAACGTTACAGTGGTGGGCATTGAACTGGCACAGAGGCAGTGCCTGTATGCCAGCGGGTTTAACTGCAATTTATCATAAGCTGCTGCCCGTAGCCATAGATGCAGGCCAAATGAATCATTCTTGTCATCAGACATCCAAATAGCAATCCTTCTATTTGTTTTCCTTTGTCTCTATACCACGAAACAATCCCAGTGTGGGTTCAACAGGAACCCACTGCAGTTAATCAGGAAAGCATGTTGACCTCAGCTCAATCAAGTGGAGAGTCTCTGCACCGCTCCATGACACTGTTGTTACCTCAAACCAAGGAGGTCATGTCTTCAGCCGTGACCGTTGGGTTGTTTGTTGGTTGGTTTATGCAAAACCCATTGGACGGATTTCCACAAAATGTGGTGGCGCATGAGACCGGAGAGAACCCATGAGATTCTGGTGAGGATCTGGATAAAGATCCAGGAATTCCACTTTCGTTAACATTCCAAGATTTTTTTTCAACTTTTTCCATGAATACGGGAAAAACACTGAACTGATTTCCACTTTGGGGAGGGATGGAGCATGGTTCAGACAAGATGAACAGATTGTTCAGCCTTGGCAGAGGTGTGCGCCGTACTGAAAGATTCATAACTCCCCCCTTCTTCCCTTCTTACCCCCAACTCCAAACTTTAACCATTTTAATAATATGCCAAACAACACAACCTTACTCTGCACTTGTTGTCTCACTTTTGTGTAAGAACATGCTTTACATGTTTAAAGTATTTGCAAGGTGCAGGTTTAGCCAGTAGTTTAAGTGATTGATCGATCTGATATTAGTATGCTTGTGCACATCAATTTAAAGTACTTTTCCCCTTTCATCATCAATTCCTGTAAGTTTCCATTCGCTCCATTAAAGGTACTCCAACGTTTTCTTATTGTTTCAACAATGAAAGAAATTACTATGAATCCTATGACAAACTCACAGAGAATTATTACCTGACTTTACAGTTCCCATCAGCTCTTTAGAGAGTTTATAGTCTTGCAGCTTGTTCTTTTGGTTTTCTAACTGACAACTCATGCCGACCTTACACCAAATGACTTCTCAAAAGATTTCACCATCCCAGATAAAGTTGCTGCATGCTCCCATCATCTCCATCGTTTGGTGTAAGGTGGTCATAAAACTCAGTCTGAGCGGTTTTAAGTTGGTCTTTTTCTCGTCTTGACGTTCCAATAAAATCAGACGTGTTAAATATTATCATAAGTTTTTAGTCTTGGCTCATTCAAGTTGTGACGTTCAATCACGTGAACATCGTCAACAACAAATAGGTGCACTCTCTCCACCACCAAACAGGAAGCAGCAAACCATGTAGATACTACTGTAAGCATGGAGGGGACTATGGGGAGAGAATGCTAACAAACCTCAAATCTCTTGAACTGTGGAAAAGGAGGAGAAACTGGAGGTGTGGAGTGAACATAAATGTCTGATTGATGTGTCCTCCAAGAACGTGGACAGAAATAGCTACTCCTGTTATCTTATGGTCATGTCCACACTCCACGGCAACTTGTCTGATACTTTTTAGCTTTAGTTTCAGTACAAATCAGAACAGACACACACACACACACACACACACATGCAGCTGTGGTCAAAAGCTGCATCTTTTCCTGCTTCTGTCGAAAATCTTCAAAAACAACTAACCTTTCAGGTTAATCTCTGTTAATTTAGGGCTAGCTCAAACAACCATTCAACCATTAACATGTCCGAATCATCATCATCAATCATGTTCTCTTTGTAGATGAGGTTTCAAAAAGACTATGCATTATGTTTGATGCAATGAGTAAAATGTTAAAATGTTAAATTTTTAGTATGGACATAAATCCTTACATAACAAGCTACAGATTTGATTGCAGTGAATTAGTGTAATTTTGCATATATTTGTATGCATTTTAAGAAAGAAGAAAAAATACTGTATTGATTATATAGTAATTTGTCTGTTAAACAAACCCAAAAGAAATTGGCATTGGCATAACATTAACATAACATAACATAACATTATTAATTTACAGACATTGTACGTAATTTTACACAGTTTTATTTGAAATAAAACCACTTTTTTCAGTGATGACAACCAAAAATGTCAATCAATCACCATGTAAACGTGACAGTACAAGATTGTTGCCATATTATTTCATTGTTTACAATGAAAGTAAAGTAAGTAAGTAAAGTAAAGTAAAGTAAGTGCTTCTGGACATGTAAAATGTCACACTAGACACCAATGCTGCTGTCATATACCGCCTCTTTTGCTTGTGGAATGCTGGTATGGTATCTAAAATCACACGCTGGAGCTCCATTACATCATTGTATTTCTGTTCAGTATAAATAAACACAGGCAACAAGGAGAAGGGACCACGTTTCAGCATTATTACGTGTTCTCTGCGTTACAAAGCCCAGTAGTTCGGTCACACCTAATTAATGCATGTTAAGCAGTCAGTACTACCCAGTCTGCTGAAGTGGTTATAAATGATTATTATTATTGATCGAAACAACCCATCAAATCAATGGGTGACTGACATTTAAATGAGTGATCACAGAGGCAGGTAGAGGCAATCAAACTGTTACCCTACTCCTTATGGACAGGTTTACATGTACATGCTCTCTGCTGGTGTTTAAATGAAAAATTTAAATTTTTGGTTGATTTGTTTAGTGAAGAGCTTAAACAGAGAGAAGGTGTTGATGTTGATAATGATAAAGTTGGTGTACTGTTGACTGAGCTCAAGCTTTCCTTTTAACCAAAGGAGGCCCTTTAAATCCAAGCACCAGAGGCAGAGACATGTGGATGACTTTATTCCCAGCCATCAGGTTCCCAGCCCCTTCTGCACCATGGGAAAGCCATCCAAGTGAGCGTGGGTCAGGTCAACCTTGTCTCCTCGTCTGACTGTCAAAATAACAGTACCTTCCCCTCCGGCCTCCAGCACTGTCCGTCAGAGCCGCTCTGCTGAGAGCTGCGGCACAGAGGGGTGGAAAAGCAATTAAATCAAACATGGGTGAGTAGCTACAGGACAAATGCCTCGTCAGCGTTTTTCAGCAGTGAAAAGTTTTTTTTTTGTTGTTTTTTTTCTCGAGGAGGGGTATTGAAAGAAAGAGTATTGAAATTGAAAAAGAAAACCGTCCAAAAGGGAGCTAAGACATTTTGTTTCAGCGAGTGACCAATGCAGGAGTTAACTAAAGGGTTAAGAGAGACATTGGCCCAATTCAGAGCCTCTTTTTTCACCAGTGATGGCCTAAAACCTGGGGTCAGACACATACTCCGACCCCTGACCCACTAGTTCACGTCTTCTCGTAATTACCCTTGCGCATCAACCCTTTGGCCACCCCCTCCCAAAGACAATGTAACAATTTGTCTTTTCAATTGTCTGTCAGTCACTCTCTTATGGGCCTTTTCAGTGGGCGTATATGGTTTCTTATTCCATTTGTATTTATTTATTTATCTAGCTTGGAGAAGTGGGGGTTGTCTGGCCCCAGAAACAGGGAGTCTTTGTTTGGGCTGGTTTCACATGGATACAACCCCCTCCTCCTCTCCTCCCCCCTGCCTCCTATCCAACTCCCCATAGTCAGACCCAATGGATTTGTTTGGGGACTTGAGGGTGGCTGATCTCAGGGTCATTGTACATGGCATTTCCATAACCATTGACCAATCGATGAGACTTTTCTCCCTGTCGTGGAACACTGAGGGGCTATTTAGCTGCTCCCTTTAAGGTGCATACTGTCTGCTGTAAAGCTCAGCTTTGTCTCCATTTACACCTGCAACCAAACAGTAAGCTGCTCACCCTCCAGAATTACAAATTAAGGGAGACTTCTTGCTTTGCACACATGTCCGACCACAGAACAGATGATGTTTGTCTCATGGTCACAGTGTGGTGTGAACACAGGTATTGCCTACTTTTCTGGGTTTGGGCTGTGATCAGCTGGAGAGAAGTGCTGACGGTGTGTTTCTATAATTACTACATAATGTATTAACCTAAAGAGAATGCTGCGTTGTGGCTAAATAATCTTGAGTCAAGGTGCAGAAATTTCAGCTGCACCTTTGGGTCCTGACACACCAGGCTGTTGATCGGTGTGGCCAACATTGTCTGCTAGCACTAGGTCGCCCTTGGTGGCAACTTTTTGACCGATGAGCATGTTGAGTGAGTGGTGGTACACATCGGTGAGAGAAATCACTCTGATTGGTTGTTTAGTTGATCCTTCTGTTGTGTTACGGTCAAATCTGATCGATTTATGAGTTTTCTCTCTGAAAAATGTAGTTAATTTGATCTGTTTATCATAAGGTTCCATGACTTTGTTCACACATGGCATCTGAACACACAAAATAGAATCAGAATTTCAGAATTTTTATCAGATTTTGGGTGTTTTATTGATCTTGTGTACACACTTGGTGTCCCTGGTCAAAAATGGCCGAGCATTGATATCACCCCTTTTTGGCTTCCATGACAACCCCCACGAGAACCTATCCCCAATAGATTTTTTACTCCATGGGAACCACACCTGTTGGCAATTGTCAAAAACAACTACAACATTATTTCAATGATTTATACAACTTTCTCAAAGCTCTGGTATATAAAGCTTCTTTGAGGCCTTGCTCACAGTTCATTCTGTGGCAGCATGATGGACAAGAGATATGAGCTCAGGTCAATGAAGCCTACAGGCCAGAAATAGCAAATGAAAGTTCAGAACTTGTAATGTTCACAAGGACTTGAGTTAATAGAAAGATGAAACACAAAATTAGGTGATAATATATTTTTTATTATTATGGATTTATAATCAGCTAGAATGGAGCGGTCATCTTTGACCAGGAACACCAAACTATTTAACAGGAAACTAACACAACAGGAGGGTTAAAAGTGAGGCAGTGTAAAAGAAGCGAAATGGACGTAAGGAAAGCAAGTAAACAACTGCAGCGACAGGAGGAGGATCTTCTCATTTTTTTCAAAACGGCATGGCCATCTGGAATAAAGCAGCTGAAGACCAACGGAAACCATTTAAGTGGTGAGAGTGGTGTGGAAATGGCAAAGTTTGCTTTATCATAATAACAGTTTGTATATCAACAGTCCTAGCTCCTCCGGTTTCCCTTCCCTTAGAACATACATGCTAGTTGGCTGTCGGCTGTAGTCTTTGCGGTGTTCATGAGGCATTTTTTGGCCCAGTCTCAGGTGATGTGAGTCTTTGTCACCGCTGCTAAATGTCAGTTTGGTGTTTTGGGGGCCTTTCAGACTTCAAATGCTATGGAGATTTCCCATTTGTCATGGAGGTGTGGAGTTTGTGAAGTGATGACAACTGAGCTACCTGCTTGACAAATGATGAAAACAATAAGATGCAGCTGAAAGCTAACATGTGTATGCTTTATTTAAAATAATGACTGAGCAAAGAAAAAAATGTTCAGTGTATGAAACCTTATGACTGCAGCCATGTGGGCAACCTGCTCCAATGCAATTGGATAAAACTTAAGCCCCTTTTCCACTGCATAGTAGGCCTACCAGCTCTACCCGACTTGGCTTGGTTTTCTGCCGGTCGTTTTCCATTGCCGATGGTACCTCCTCAGGGTACATTGGGGCCACGCGAAACTGCCATGGCGTAGTCTTCAATGCGACACACACCTCTCGTACGGTCGCTAAAGTAGCCTCACTGTTTGAGTGTGGCAGCCATTGATTTGTGCTGTGCAGGATACTCCATGCGTGCCGGGCATTGACCAATCAGTGGTCTGTAATGTTTCACCTGACCTTTTGGTACCTGCTCGGCTCGCTTGGAACCGCAGCAGAGCAGGTACTAAATAAGTAGTACCAGGTACTTTTTACCTTGTGGAAATGCACAAAAGTCAAGTCGAGTCGGTACTATGCAGTGGAAAAGGGGCATTTGAACTCCAGACTCAAGTGTGTCTAAATAGTGAAGTCATTTCTTTTTTTTGGCCTTTCTGTCTCTGGTTTCAATATAAAGGCTGATCTACAGAAGTGTCAATTTTCAAGTGTAGTTTTCCTGTTCTTCCCATTCTGCCAAATTCAGCATAACATATGGAACTGGCACCTTCTTTGCACAAGATTCTCAATATTTGTAGGAATGTATTATGAAGTTTAGTTAAACTTAACATGAGCTACCCAAATCATTCTTCCATCTTTTTAGCATTAAATTCCCTCTTTTTGCTGTCATTCATGTGATGCAGCTCAACAAGGAATAAGTGTCAGTGGAAACACACAGAGGACATTGCATACATGAAAGACTTTGGAAATTACCTGGATGGGATTATCAGACATGCCTTTTTGCATAGAGTATAAAGGTAAAGGTCCTTAAAGTGCAGTGGTGCTAGGACAGGGCCCCTTACTTGTACAGCACAGACAGGAGGAATAGTTGCAGCAACTAATGCCTTCTAAGGTACAAGTTGGCATGTGAGTATTCTATGAAAACAGACTTGGAAAGAAATCAGAAACAACCCTTTGAGGACTTTGACTCATCCTTTTTAACAAATTAAATGTAATAATATCCCCCAGTGTGTTTTCTACAGTTTCTCAGAAGGTATCGCTGCAACACTGGGATTTATTTAAAATTTGGTCATAAAACTTCATCATTTTTGGAGCAGTAAATATATCAAAAACATGGCTGCACTTCAAAATCGCCATTTCCATTGTATTTGATCAATTAGAGCATGTGAGAAACAGATTCTCCTTTAGAGAACAATTATCATTCCTGATGAGGAAGATGAATAGAAATCAAAAACAAATTATCCCTACACACAAAAGGGCTTCTTGAAGGGTGGTTATTTATAACAATAGCTCCTATGTGAGCCTCCTCGAGGCTTGTTTGGCAATCACTGCATGAAATTACATGGAACGTACTATTTCCCCACAGAAGACTCCAAGAGTTCCAAGGCAAGGTAATGAGAGCCAGAAGAGTAAGAAGACAGTTCAATCCTGGACTGTGTCGTGTCATGTGGTTCTTGGGGGATACGGGTGATTTGTGTTCCAGACAGCTTGCTTTGCGCAAGTCACTCGCTATGATTGTCTCTCATATGAAGCTCATAATTACGACAGTGTCGGGCGGCAGATCTCTACAAAGACTGGGGTTTGCTTTTGATTGCTCTAATTTGCTCTCTTTTGTGTGAGTGGTTACAGTTGGTACGAGTAGAAACAGAGCAGTGAGAAGTCCTAACAACGCAATGGAATTAATCCCTGTGGTATTTAAATGGTGCCACAGGTATACACTTTCTGCGCTGGCTGTTCTTAGTCATTTACATCTGTTGAGGCACAGAGTGTGAGTGGAGTATCAAAACATTGGGGTATTAAAAGAACGAAGAAGATGACGACTGAAGAATATTGTGACATGTTTTTAAACGCATCAAACATAAAATTTGTGTTACAGTTTGTGGGTGTAATTCAAGCCCTGAGATCATTTACATACATTTTTAGGCTCCAAGATAAAAATATTAGCACGCACCCAGAAAGTTGCACAAGCTCCAACTCGTGCACATGTGCAGATTGACAACATCAGTGGGAACTTGCAATCTCTGCATACCTCAGTGTTTACCTGCTACCAGGAAGTTATGCCACACACAACAAGGAGAGCTCTGCTGCAGCCTCTAGTAGATAAACTGTTACGTTTTCATTTCTTGTGTGAGAAATTATCAAATTGTTCTGGACCTGCCAAGATTTAAAATCTTAGATCTTGAAACATTAAATTAATCTTGTTTTAAAAGTTATGTAGAAGTTTTTTAATCTAGCTTTCTTATTTCTAGATGAACAACTTATTTTAAGATTTCTTACAAGTAAAATTATCTTATACTGCATGAAAAGATAATTCACTAATATTAAGACATTTTCTCCTCAAATTCAAGGTTTATTTCTTGTATTTTAGCTGCTCGTTTTTGCAGTGTTGGTATGCAGAGATTGTGACTTCTTGTTGTCTACCAGTGAGAGTAAAATGGTCTGACGTGTATTTTAGGAAACTGATACACTAAATTAAACTTTTTTGCTCTCTGTCAGCATGGCAGAAACAAGATTTTTTTTTTTGGAAATGCTTTGCTCTAAAGATTTAAAATGTAGCCATTTTGGCAACATAGCTCTAAGGAAAGTCCCTCCTCTGTTACAGAAATATCTCAACAGCTATCTTTGAGATGGCCTTGAAATTGAAACATAAAGGTCCCCTGAGGATGGAGCCTGACTTCAATGATCCTCTGACTTTTGAGGCATTGTTAGAGAGGGTCATGTTCATGTTCACCTTATCAGCTGCATGCACTTAACAAATTTAGGAGACATACAAATAACCATCACAAGTTAATTGTTGATAATGCACCCACACCCATCACATTTTATTAAGTTTATTAAATGTTAAGTAGAGGCCCTGTTTCAACAACCTGACCCTAAGAACTAACAAAGATGAAGACTGACGGATCAAACACTTTCTTCTTAGCCTTACATCCTGTGTTTCCTCGAACACACCACAAAGACTAAAGTGATGGCCGCAGCTTCGTGGACCACATGCATGTAGCCCTCATTCTGTGGCTTTATGAGAGAGAAAAACTAGTAAGTCATTCACAGCCGAAAAATTACTGTGGAAAAGCAAACAAAGTGAGCTGCTCTGTGCCACTGTGAATCTGATTAAACAAATGTTCAGGATACAAACGTGCTGTCAGCCTACAGGCTTATGTAAACAGAGAGGTAAAATCAATGATTTATTCATCAGAAAACAGCCAGTCACACAGTTCTCATTCACTGACTGTCTCTGATGCCAATTTGAAAGCTAACCACAACTGATGGTTCTCGACAACCTGTAAAAATTACAGGCGACAAACGCCACAGTCACTCAGCGACTGTCCGGCCATGTTGGAAAGCCCAAAACTCCTAATGCTAGATGCTGGTGGACATTTTCATTGAAAAAGTGTGGTGTGTGTGTGTAAGGTAATGATTAGAATGCAAGTAAAGCCACTACGACAAAAATTGATTGAGCACCAGCTTTAGTTCTTTCTCCAAGGTAAGCTTATCATACTTCAACCTATCTATAGTTTAGCTGGATTAATAACATTAGATTGAGGTCTAATGATCAAGGGGAAAATAACAAAGTCTAGCGGTTGGGCAACTATGGAAAAAATACAACCTAGCCATACAAATCATATTATTGTATGTCCCAGAGGAGACATTTGAGTTGCCATGTCTGCATTTTCCTACAGTCTCCAAAGTGAGCAAAGCTGCCACTTTCATAAGGGAATAGATACCCCCTGCTTCATTGTTTCTCTATACAGAATAGTAAATCTTGTTGTGAAACTGGTGGCAGGTGTGTAGAGGTTAATGCCCTGGTTAAAAAATAGAGGATAGTGACTGAATCAATAAAAGATGTGGAGACTTGTGTTGCCAAAACACGCTTTTAAAGACCACCAAATTAAGGCTAATTTCCCAGATGGCACTGGCTTTTTCTCCAGTTGACTAAATATGCTTCTGTTACTGCAGAATTTACATTGTTACCTGCAGCAGGGAAAGACTGAGCAACAAGATTTCTATGACAACAATGAGGATTATTATGAGATAGTAAACTCCAGGTGAAGTTAAACTAGTCAAATATTTCTATTGCTGATCAAACAGCCAATGGGACCTTTCTATGTAGGATACATATTTTCATAGAAGAATTAATTTTAGCACAAAGTCTGCTTTGTTAAAAGGGAGGGTAAGCATGTTGCCACAGGCTCCAACATTTATACACAACATCTGTGTGTATCTAAGCAGTCAGCTCCACATGAATGTTTGGTCTCTTCTTTGAGATACTCTGAGCTCATTTCTGCCCTCTTTAATTGTAATAATACACAGGATGTAAGATGACCTCTGTCCTGCAGCTTATTTCACTATAAACTTCAACTGTAATATTTATATTGTAAGCATGGGATCAGACCAACAACTGTCTCCAAATGCATTTTATTCATTAAAAGCTACTTAAGCAGTTTTTATTTTAAACACAAGTAAGATGTCTTGTACACAAACAGACAAACGACCACAGGTGATCACATGACATTACGTCACATTAGCCAATCAAACTGGACAGCTAGAACCCTGCAGGTGGTGAAATATAAGAATTTTAAGTTATTGAAACACGTGAAGCATATTTTTTAGAAATATTAATATCTAAAAAATCTTTACTTGTTGTCTGCTTTCTAGTTTTCAACCATATTTAGGTGCCTTTCTCAGCAGTCGGAATGCAGCTGCTGTTGAAAAAGCTAGTAGTTAGAGTAATAATGTGTGTCATGCTCATGAGACACATTAGCACGACTGTTGTTTTCACCAAATAGCACTTATTAAAACAAAAATATTTATATCTCATGTAGTATGCAAGTCTATAAACCAGTAAAATCACTTGGTCATCACTTAGTAAAAATATACCAAATTAAATATAACTTTATGCATTGAAAAACTTATTTATTATTGCTAATGTGTTAATTTAAATCTGTAATTTCCTTCTGTTTTCCCTGGAAGTTTGCTCGAAAGAATTATAATATTTGGAACTAAGCTGAAGGAAATTAAGATTTCTTTAGAGCGAAAAGCTTTATTTGAACACTTACTCATGCATTGTTCTGCAAAATATTTATTTTATGGACTTCTGGGAAAAAAACAATATAATTTGGCAGTAATGTTAGGGAACATAGAAACATCCTTGAAGTAACAGCTCTAAATCCAAACAATTATTTATCCAGTTTTCCAGGTTTATACAGGTTTCTAATTTTAAAATCATTTCCTGAAAGTTTCCTAATCAGTTTTCTGGAGAGACCCATGGACTCCGGGACTATAATTACAAGCAGAATAGAGACAATGTTCAAATGTTGTGTTTCCAATGAATTCATTCCACTCGCTCTAAATTCTTTTGGTCCGTTCTAAGAAGGAACACATTTCCTGACCAACAGGCAAGTTTGTATGGGTAAAAAACTTAAAAGAAACAATTAGATATTTTTCCTGTGTTGTGGTTACCATCCTAAATTGATTTGGATCTATGTTCATATTGTTGAATGTAGTAATTAAACCAGTGAATTGAAAACAAGCTTTTATTCTGACAGTACACTGTAAAACTGCTGTAAATGTACAGTGAAATCTGAGCAGTATTCTGCTGTATTAATGTCATACAGTGAGGGCCTGTTTATGTTCTACGTCAAAGACGGATAGACAGAGACGGACAGAGCCTTCCATGCGTCTTCTGCGTTCATTCTGTACATAATCAGACATGTTGTCAGAGAGCTTACAGATACGGACGAAATGGAGCAATACCACAGGAATTGGTAGAGGGCAGTGTAGCTACAATTTATGCAAGGCATGACAAACAAGTACAGAAACAACAAAGAAGAAAAAAGTGAAGCGATTAAGTGTAAAAACTCTTCGTCCTCATATCTCGATGTCATGTCTCCTCTCCCTCTTCCTCTCTACATATTCATGTCTCATTAATTCAGGTTACTAACTTAACTTCTTCCACTGAGTCTTTGTGCTTTCTCATCCTGTGGTTGGATCTACTGCTAGGATCAGTGGTTTACACCCACTGACATCATCATTACATCATCGTCATTATCATCATTATCTTTATCATTATCACTATAACTATTACTATTACTATTATTATTATCATCATCATTATTAATATTATCATTATTATTATCAGTGTTGTTATTATAAATAGTACAAATTAAAATCCCCCTATTATGTTAGCTGTTATAGTTATTGTTGTTGCACGTCTGTGTCCCTGTTCTTCACTCCCTCACTTTGTCCACCTATCCCCCCCATCTCTCTCTCTTTCCCCATCTATCTCCCCATCTCTTTCTCTCTCTCCATCTCCATCTATCTCCCAGTATTTCTTTCTTTCTATTTCTCTCACCCCAACCGGTCAAAGCAGAGGGCCGCCCACCTTGAGTCTTGGATCTGCTTGAGGTTTCAATGTTAAAAGGCATCTTTTCCTCGCCACTGTCGCCAAGTGCTTGCTCCTGGGGCATTGTTGGGATTGTTAGAATAAAGAGTTGGTCTAGACCTGCTCTTCTTGCAAAGCGCCTTGATATAACTTTTGTTGTGATTTTGCGCTATATAAATAAAATTGAATTGAATTGAACTGAAATATAGCGGCCGCAATAAAAAGGTTACAGCTGCTAGAGTAGCTTGGCTGTTTGAATATGGAAGCCATTGATTTGTGCTGTACAGGGTATTCTGTGCGTGCCGGGTATTTATGATGCAATGATGCAGAAAAGATTCTCTTTGACCAATCAGTGATCTGCATTGCTTCACGTGACCTTTAAGTACCTCCTCAGTCCTCTAGGAACTGCAACAGAGGTGGTAGTAAAAAAGTAGCATCAGGCACAAGGTATTTTTACCTCATGGAAAACCAGACAAGGCGAGTAGAGTTGAGAAGAGTTGAGATGACACCACAGAGTGAACACGCAGCTTTAGTTACCGTAAACTTACAGTGAAAAGTTTTACAGTGTTTGTCTGCTGATGGAATCTGTCGATAACAGTTTCACATCCTATTAGAGTTTTATAGACTTCATATTCAGCTAAAGAGATTTGAAATGACGTCATTGCTGAGAAAGTTTTGGCAGCTTCTTTTTTTAAGCACCGCCTGGGTCATTGGAGCTGTGTAAAGGAATGCCCAGCTGTAAAGGTTTCTGCTTGTTAAGTTGGACGTTTGGGTACACAGGTCTTAAGTGAGCAGTATACTTATGTGGGTTATAAGCACTCTCGCACACAACACTATAAAACTGTCCCATTTTAACGGGATGATTAATGCCTCTCAGGCTGCTGAATGAAATATGAGGTAATCTGATTCCCCGATTCCAGTCAAAACATGCCCAACATGAGGGCAACCCACATCCTGCTATGAATAGGGAGCTTTTGCCATTCTGCTACATTTTGTACCACAAAACAAGATTCTTTGTCACCAGAAACTAAATTTGAGGAGCAAATATTGTGTCTATGTGACTGAATGTATCATGTCTTAGAAAATATGTTGTTTCTTCAAGGCTCAGTGGAACAGAATGGCATTGGAGGAGGGGAACACTGGTACCTACAGGAAATGACCCAACCAAGGGATATAACAGCACCAAACTGATAAACGACACCCTAAACAGGATATTAAACAGCTAATAAACATTTAGATGCATTTATGTTTCCCTTTAAATCCTTCCCAGGCATCTTGAGGAAAGTGATTTTTTGAATTTCCACAGGCTGGTGAATGCATGCAGTCGACCACATCTGATGTAAGTCAGTCATATGGAGGTAAGGTAATAACGTCATGTTATTACAGTGGTAATGTGGCGTGAATATGTATATGAATGTATACATAGCTTTAAAAAGACATCCAAGCTGCTTATACTTATTATTTAAAACCTAAATTATGAGATTATAGACATGGAGTGAATTTGCCTGTTATCTGTGGTGGTTAATGTGTTTGTTGATGAATGGCAGTGACTAAATAATTATGTGGGCAGGTGCTGAGGCTTCTGGCTTTCATTTAACAGCCTGATTTAGAACAAAAATCACTCACTTACTAATGCACTCCCACATACTGACACCTCCAGCTGCTCAGCAGCAGAGGATGACTGTGAAGGAAAACAGCGACTTTAAACTCAATAAATAGATAAATAAATTCAGGATTAAATAAATACAAATGATAATTAGGTGAATAATCCCATACATGCTGCATTAAAATTTGAGATAGATCATTTAAAGTAGAACAATGTTAGGAATAAATTATATTCAATATATAATATTTAAATTATTTATTCATTTTGACATACTTATTTATTTCTGCATATCTGCATTTATACCTTTATTTTCAGATTTCTGTATCTGTATTTAAATGTGGTAGGAGACACTAAAATCGTTTTAAATCAAAAGAAATAAATAACTGAAAGAAATAAATGTAAATACAGTCAAATGCAAGACATTTATTTATGTCCTGATCAATTGGTGAATTGGTGACTCTAAATTGACCGTAGATGTGAATGTAAGTGAGAATGGTGGCGACTTGTTCAGGGTGAACCTCGCCTCCCGCCCAAAGTCAACTGGGCTAGGCTCCAGCCCCTTCGCGAGCCTACACAAAATAAACGGTCACAGAAAATGAATGAATGAATGTATTAGGTGGCCCTCAGGATGGGGAAACAGTGATTAGATTTTGAGGCTGATCCTGATCAATGTTCATTTCCAAGAAAATATATATTGTCTATTGATTGTCACTCTAACGTTTTCATAATTGTCGTATTTTGTCTTCATTCCTCCATCGTGTCTCATCCTGTCTTCATATTTGATGTTTTAGTTACTTCTCTTCCTTTCACAACACTGTTCTCGAATTGTACATGTAAAAATATTTATATATAAGAAATAAAAGTTGGTGATGTCACAATCCTTGTTTATCTGTTGTCTTATAACAGATTGAGATCAGATATGTTTATACTTTGGCTGTAAGGTAGACAGAAATATGATTATTCAGATGCAGATAATAAAGCTTGCACTCTTAGCAGCTTAGGCCCTTTTGTGTTTGCTGGACACGATGCAGCCATGGTGACGGTATGATCTCTCTGGGTGACCTTCTAGTTTATGCATTTATTCTTTTATCTATTTACTGATTTTGTATCTGTGTTTTTATTTGTTTGTGTTTTTATAACTTTTATTATTAATTGAACATTAAGTCCTCTTTTTCCCTCCATAATTGATGCAGTGACTCGTGGTTATAAAGCCTTTTTCTAAAATTAGAAGAAGTTATTAAGGAGTAATTAAGTTTACATTTAGTTCAAATTGCTGCAGTTCCTACAAGCATCCAAGAGAAGTCGCTAAAAGGCACAGATTCATGTATATCTATTTACAGCATAATGTTAATACAGTAAAATACCTGGAACAGATGGACATGCTGTCATGCTGTCAGGTGAGAACTGCTTTGTTGTAAACTTCTAAAAAACTTTGATAAACTAAACATCACTTCAGCATGAGACGTCGAAGTAGAATGTTGTGCATGCTCAGGAGCAGAAGAAGTATTGAGAACCTTTACATATTTAAATTTTCTAACATCATAACAAATAAATATTCATTAAAATGTTTTTTAAAGGAAAGTCATTATCTACTCACCTCCATACTGATGGAAAGTTGGATAAGACTTCTGGAGCTTTACAGCAAAACAGCATTGTAGCATTCTCCCAAACAACTGAGGAAGATGGGGACTTGTTTTAAAAGATAAAAAACAATTGAAAACAAACATAAAATGACTCTGTAAAGCTCGTATGATGTAATCTCAGTCATCAGAAGCCTGAGATCGCACATTGATCAGGAAGGACGGTTGCATTGCAGCATTCTTCTAAACAATCTTCTTCAGTTGTTTAGGAGAATGCTGCAACGCTGTTTCACTGTCAACATGCAGAAACGTTTTGTGGACTAAGAAAGAAACTTCACCCGACTTACCATCCGTATGTTGGTGAGTACAGACTGACTGAATTTTCATTTTTGGGCAAACTGTTTAAGACTTTAGGTTTCATTCCAGCACTGAGAAAGAAATTGTTTCAAGAAGCGATTTGATCTTTGGATACCGTCTGGAGTCTGGAGGGCTGATGAGATACTGATGAGAAAATCCCCTTGTTTTTGTCATCTTTGGATCATCATATGCTATTTGGTGTGAGGTGCTCTCTTTAATTTGTCTCAGTCTTTGGTGATAACGGCTTAATTCTTTAGTCAAGATGTGAGCAATTATGGTTAAACACAGGCGCTTCAGGCAATGTCTTCAAAAGCTAAAAATTGACCAGAAAAACATGAAAATGTAACAGAGCAGCTCTTCTTTCACAGACAGAAGTTAACCTCTAACCCTAATGTTAACACATTACTGTGGTGCCCAGCTTTAGTGCAGCTACAAACACCTGAATGACACCTGAATGTTTGCATTGAATACCTGCTCTCAATACCCACCATCATTGACATTTACTGAGCTCAATGATCCAGATGTGGGTTCTTTCTATAAATAATACGCTCTGACAGAGGTTGTAGTCAAGGGAGATGTACAGTATAGTGTTTCCATTCGAGCGCCACGCCAGCAAGAGCGGCCTGAGCAGCAGTAAAACCATTGTCGTGGGCTATTAACCAGCATGTGCTGTTAATAAAGGGCCCAAATGGAGCTGATTCATGGTCTCTCCCACACTGGCCATCAGATGAGATGAGCTTTAAAGGGGACCAATAGTAGGATTTTTATATTCATACAAATCTAGGCGCAGGTCTCGTGATGCATGGGATGGCTATGAAAAATCCATTCCTCATGGGCAAGCCACTCAGATCTCTAAAATGAACACCAGTTCCTAACAGGCTGTGAAAATCTGTCTTGATCTATTTTACCAAAGTTAGTATACTGTTGCTCTGATACTCTTCAAGTGAGGGTAGTTTTTCTGCAGTTAAATGTTGACATGAATTTATCACAGCAGTGCATCATGCTTTAGTGGGGTTAGGTGGCTGCTTGACTGTAAAACAACAAACTAATTGGATGGACATAATATATATCTTACAAATATTAAAGTAATATTATATTATGGTGCAGGGCCCCCAATTGTTTTCTAGACCCAGATACCTTTTTAAGGATGGGTTTTTACTCAAACTGGCAAATGTATCTGTTTGTAAATCTATTACTTTTGGGATCTGTGATGTTCCAAGGCCAGGAATGTTTGCCTCTCTTCTAACAGCTTAATTCTGTAGTGAAATCCAAATTGAGTTCTGTGTTGCACTCAGACTTAATTTTCAAACAGAAATTCATCTGAGACACAGTTGGGTCAACACCAGTGTTTGTGAATGGTTTACTGAAAATTCTTTGGACAGTTTCTAACCATATAAATAAAAAGGATGCTGATTTAAAATGCTGTCAAAGTCACAATGCTGTATTACAACATTGAATTGATGCATGTCAATTAAAAGACTAACTTTTTTCTAAAAAAGTTAAAAGCCCTGCATTCAAATCCCTATCTATGTAAAAGTACAGAACTATTATGAGCATGATTTACTTAAAGAATAAAATTAAAAGTACTCACTGTTCATTCTAACTCCATTATATAGCTTATTATACATATTAATCATATATCAGACTATTACTACTGATGTATTAACATGTAGGAATAATTTCTAGGTTGCTTATACAATGTAACATTGCAATACTGTATTTTCTTCTGTAAAATCTTAATCTGCAAGTCACCATAGCTGTCATTGTGGAGTAAAATATGTGATATTTCCTATTTGAATGTAGTTGAGTATGAAAGTATAATGTAGTCTCAAATTAAAATACTTAAGTAAAGTAGTTCAGAATAGTCCTATTTCTTACATACATCTATTTAGTTACAGTGGTGGAAAGTATCTCGGGCTACCAAAACTCTTTAGTTCCTGATTCATTAACCGGAACCTTTGTTCTTACACCAAAGTTCCTCCCGGAAAGGTTATTTCGTAGTACTTGCTAATAGCCGGTAGCGGAAAATAAACATAAAATCTTTTCAACATGGCAGAGGTAAGCTAGCAATGGTTTTGAACCTTATTTTTCATACGTCAGTGCTGTGAGAACAATTAAATCCGTATACAACAATTTCTTCTCGTTTTCTATGAGTATGTTTTAATAGAAAACAGAAGGAATGTTAACCAGGGTTAGCCTGGTCCCTCAGTGGTCGGTGTGCCATATTAACTTGTGATCCTGTTAAGTGGTGGGGCTTTCCAGTAATATTTGAATAATTGCTAACATACTGGGATGTTTATAAAACGCCTAATATATGCCACAGTGTCGGTAAAGTGTATTTTTAACGATGAAATAAGCTGGTTGGGTTTGGTCCGTAATTGGCAGTGTGTTATTTACTCTTCTTTCTTCATAACTGGACCTTAGGTTAACAGAGAATGCTGCGGGTTCACCGTCCAAACGTGACCGTATGGTGACGTTAGTGTGGATAGTTGGTGACAGTGGTCGTGCACTGCCCTGATCTTAAGATAGTCAACACAAGCTCAAAATAGCTAGAAAAGACAGGACAAACCCAGTGTTTGAATTCAACTCTGTGGAGTCAAATCAGTCAAATCATCAATCAGTCACCATTAATCGATGTCATACATGCAATGAAACATGACCTGGACGCCAAATCTTATATGGCAAACAGATCCCATGAACATGAGGTATGAGTTGAAGATATCATAATTTCTGATCACACACTTTTATATCAGTCATGAAGACTAGTAGGATTGTCTCATTACATACAGTTTTTGATTGCACCCTTGAGACCATAGTTTCATTTTATTAAGATTATGACAAAAATATGTTCAACTTGAAATGGATTCTTCCACTCCTGTGGTAGAAATAATTAAAATCCTCAAACACAACTATAGCAAAGTATCAGTTATCATTTTGCTATTTGACAATGTAAACCATTTGACAGATAAAACACAGACACTTTTTCATTGAAAGGCAATGTTTCTGTCAGTGAAATGTTAACGTTCTACAGACATAAAGAGATACATTGTGAAAGACCCCATTAGCACGTTGATCTTGGTGTCTCGCCTTGTCTGGATAGAGTATGTGAGTCATTACATCCAAATTCACCCAGATTACAGAAATTTGTCTAGTTCTTGTCAAGGATTTTCTCGAAACAAATCATATAAAAATTTCCACAAGTGGGGGCATCTGTTTCATTGGATGAAAAATTTTGAGTTTCAGCTCTAAAGCTATATTTAACAAGACCTGTAACACTCATTTTTATGCAGCAACAAGTAACTCCTCCAAAACGGTGACAAACAAAGATTGCAAAAGAGTCACCAGAACAAGTCACAAAATTCTGTATAGCCTCTATCTACATCCATGTGCAAACAGCTGCGAACCAGATCTCTTGGAAGACCAGAAGTAAATTCATTCAATCATCAAGCCACAAGAAATCCAAACACACCTGGAGACATCCGCAGAAATATGAACGATCAAAATATAAATCCCATTGCTCATGCTGACATGAATGTTGTTATTCAAAGACAAAGTGACATTGCTGAACTCATTATCTCACAGCAGAATTTGTCCCTATTACCTGCCAGGGAAATTGCAGTGTTTGATGGTAATCCTCTAACTTATCAGTCTTTCATCCATGCATTTGAATACCTGATTGAGGGCAAGATTAGAAACAATCAGGACAGGTTATATTACCTTGAACAATTTACTTCTGGTCTTCCAAGAGATCTGGTTCGCAGCTGTTTGCACATGGATGTAAATAGAGGCTATACAGAATTGTGTGACTTGTTCTGGCAACTCCTTTGCAATCTTTGTTTGTCCGCCGTTTTGCAGGAGGTTCGTGACTCACTTGAAAAAGGGCACTCAGGGAGATCGTTCACTTCAGTTAATTATAAGAAATTTATTGATCAAAACAACAAAATTAGATTGTCCTTAGTTGACCTTCAATAATGTAGAAAAGAAAAACATTTCATTTCACTCCTCCTTCCTACACAAAGAATCATCCCCAGCTGTCCTGGCTACAAGAAAGTGAAACCTAATGAATATTAATTTTTTTTGAAAATTACAGATTCCTTATTCAACTTAAAAAAAACAGTTTTATTAATGTGTTTAGAGTAAAACATTGTACAAAAATTCTTTACATTAATATATCTTACAAATGATCCTTTTTTTGATGTTCACAAGAAATTTCCAGTAAAAAATTATCAGTTGGTGAGACTTACTGTAGAATACATTTACAAAGAATAAGAAAAAAAGAAATTTATCTCTATGGGCAAAACTTCCAAAAATCATATCTTAAAACATATTTGGATTAGAGTAATAAAATTTTGCAAAGGTCTCATGAATGTAATCATCATTTTTATGTGCTATTTCTAAAGTAAATCCTTGACATGAACTGTCAGGTGTGAGCTGAGTTGGTATGGAACGACCCGTATAAATCAAGTTCTGTTACTATAACTAAAACATGCTATTGTATCACTTTGTAACCTCCTGTTTTCACAGACTCACAGCTTGCAGGACATGAGGCAACAGGCAGCCATTTCTGCCAAAATCTTCATTCAGAGAGATTACACCAATGGCACTGTGTGCCAGTTCCAGACCAAGTTCCCCTCCGAGCTGGAGACCAGGGTAGGATACACCTCTTCACTGTGTTCTTTAGATTCACTTCACAGTCACATAGAATCACTTCCTAGATTGATTGTTTGGTCTGCAAAATCCTGGAAAGTAGTGAAAAATGTCCATCCCCAGTTTCTTAAAACCCAAGGTCATGCTTTTAATTTAATATTTTTTTTTGTCAGTCCAAAATCCAAAGGTATTCATTTTACTATATGAAGAAAGCAGGAATCCTTCATACAGTGCTGTGAAAAGGTATGGGACCCGCTCCTAATTTCTTCTATTTGTGTGTGTATCTCATACTAAACTCTGTCGGATCTTCAAACACAATTTAACATAAATCGAGCTGAGTAAACTCAAAATGCAAGTTTTAAAGTATAATTTTATTTAATAATACAAAACGTTTATCACCACTGAATATGAGACTCTGATAATGGCCTTTTCTACCTTTTCTACATTCTAAAATCACTTGATTGATTAATTATCAAAATGGTTGGCTGTTGTGTTTTTGTTGATCGACAAAGTAAGTCAAATAATCATCAAATAATCATTGTGGCTCTAGTGTTCAGAGTGGTTTAAGTAATAGACCAGGGTTCAAATCCAGACCCTGAGAGGCTTCTATTCAGACCACAAATCCTTTTGATATAACGGTAGAAAATATAGTTTATTTTCTCATCAAATTTTGAACTGGCATGAGGAGGCCAGCTCAGTAGAGCCACCTGGGTCCTACGACTACTGGGTCCTAATGCTGCTAGGCTGCTGCAATAGCCTGCTAACATATGCTGCTACGTCCATCCTATGCTACCTCCAGCAAACCAGAGCACAGAGGTCACAACATGTTTAAACCTATGTAATATCTTTAGTTTTAATACAAATAATAATAATAATAATAATAACAAATTGATTTTTGAATGTAGTCTTTTTGCGTTCTGAAGGGCAAAAACCCAGATATTCACAAAGTGAATGATGACAGATAGGATGTTTCTTCAAGCAAATAGCTGCTTTTTCTTAGGGGTTTAGTGAATGTGGATCATTTTTGACCTGTTAAGACACAAGGGTTAAGTAATATAGAGAAAACTCTGTATATAAACTGTCCTAAGTTATAACATTCCTGTAATGCAATTAAACACAACATGCTCACCCGTTGCAGTCTGTACAACTCACCAGGTGGCTACCTGAGACTAGCTGCTATCTTGTAGTAACTTTAAACAGCATGTACAAGAGGGACTGACTCAGTATGCTGACCTGCACTCTTTGTTTGTGCTTGCTGACAAGATTTTATCACAAGACTTGAAGCCAAGGGAGGCAATGGAGAATCACATTTGTTCAGACACCTGCTGGGCATTTAACACTAATGTTGTCTATTCAGCTGTCTCCATACGAGCACGATGGAATGAGGACGATGTTGAGAAACACAAATATCAGAAGCAAATGAGTTTTCATTTATGATCTATGTGTGCTAAAATGGACTGTTATCATGTTTTACTTATCATGTTTTACTTATCATGTTTTACTTATCATGTTTTACTTATCATGTTTTACTTCATTGAAGCATGTGGAACTGACAGCCTACACCTGCTTGGAATAACTTGTATCTCCAAGTATGTATTATGATGACAGCTTTGCAGGTGGTGCAGATCTGAACTATTTGGCAAATGATGAAGGCAGGTTGTAATATTCTAGCATTGTAAATTCCAGGGGTCTCCAATTAATGATAAAATGAGTGAGAGAATGAGAGAGGACCCCTGTAGATCACTCACACATGGGCTTTGAGGCTCTCCAGAGCCGGCCATCTTTTTTCCAAGGCCTCGCAGTCCGGATAGAAGCCTCTTGCAGTCTGGATTTTGTCCACCGTCTGCTGATTGGGTCAGTCGGGTATCAAAGTCCAGTGGTAATACTTGATGTACCAGTCAATCCAATCTATCTCGGCGTTACCTTGGACAACACCTTCAGCTGGAAGGTCCATGTGGAAAGTTTGTGGTCCCGTTGCAGCAGAGACTGTATTTTTCATGCAGACTCAGGGAGTGTGGGGTGGACCAGATTATGTATTCATTCTATCAGGCTGTATTAGAGAGCATAATGACGTATGGGATGTCAGCATGGTATAGCTATGTCTCTGCGGTGTTAAAGACTAGGCTTGCTCGTCTGGTAGAGACTGCCATGAATGTTATGGAGAGGAATGAACACCAGTCAATAAACAGTAGGGGCAGTCTCTTCACAGGCAAGCCCGGAAAATCCTGTCTGAACCATCTCACGTCCTCCACACCGATTATAACTCCCACTCTATCAGCCGACGTAGAGCACCTCAGTGTGAACTCAGCCGTTTGTGCAGAAGCTTCTTGCACTCTTATGTCTAATACTGTATGTGTTCCATTTTAACAGTCCGCTCCTAACTATCTTTATTACTTTTGGCCTTTAAAAATCCAGTGTCAGTAAATCACCATTCTAGGCTACTGTAGAAAAATGGTGGTGTAACATGGCATACAGGAAAAATACTGTGTGTGTTTGACATGGGTTTTCAGGAATTGTCATAATCCTCAGTATGACAATTAATGTCCGGATTAGAAAATCCAGATTATATAAATATGTTAAGGTTAGGTTAAGGTTAAGGTTCTTTATTGTTTCCCGTGGGAGGAATTTGTCTGGTGATAAGAGAGAGCTGCTGCTTTAAAAGACATTACAACACACCAAAGTAAAAACAATGAACACATTTGCAACCTTACTCTGACATAGAACACAGTCATGCACTAGGTAGCTGCACAGCAGTGAGCAGTTATCTCACAGCGTCCCTGCTGGTCTTCCTGTCCTGCAGGACCTGTGCATTAATGACAAGGGGACAGACGAGTGTTTATAAATGTATTTAATGTCGAAAGAGTTAAAGCTGGACATAAGAGGTGTGTCTGTACACAATAAAGTCCATTCTGTGTGTATTTGCACTGGAGGCATCTCATGTCTCCATCACACTTGTGTATGCTGAGTAGTGGAACAAGACTGGCTTTCAATCTATTGTCACAAATCAGGCTCGTAGGCTCGTAGGCCCACCTCTATCAGATATTCAATGAACGTGAAAACGGCCTTCAAGTGTCAGACTCTGCACATCTGGAATTCTACACAGTCAAACTTTCAACACTGCTGACAGGAGGGAGACTTTCATCGTTTTTTTTTTTTGTGGTCATTCCAACAACTTGACTTCGATGGTGTAGACATTTTACACATTACATAAAAAAAAAATTAAAATTGAAAACAATTAAGTAATTGAATTAATTCAGTATATCCCACAACCTTGACCGTGAGAGACATGTTGATATTATGTACAGTACTGTGCAAAGGTCTTAGGCAGGTGTGAAGAGATGCTGTAAAGTAAGAATGCTTTCAAAAATATAAAATTTAATTGTTTATTTTTACCGATTTACAAAATGCAAAGTGAGCGAACAGAAGAAAAACGTAAATCAAATCAGTATTTGGTGTGACCACCCTTTGCCTTCAAAACAGCATCAATTGTTTACAGCATTTCTTCACACCTGCGTAAGACTTTTGCACAGTACTGTATGTCTAATATTGCTCATTGTTATTCCTAGCAGGCAAGGCTGAAGGCTTCATCCATCAATGCACATCTATTCTATAAACCCCGTCCGTATTTACAGTCAGAGGGAGAGCTGGCGCCTTGCCCAGCATGAACTGAATAAAAGGCAGAGAAACGCTCGCACAGGTCTCTCACAGGGCTACTATCTAGAACCTTTGCCACACAAATCAAGTTCAATAAGATGGGTATGAAACAAATGACATGGCTTTAAAGTATCCCACAAAACAAGCTAAAGACAGACCTCCTGTATTCAAACTCCACAGACACGTTTCTTTGGACCAAATATGGTCTCATCCATAGCCATCATTGCAAACTCACTAGAACATGCAGACCAGACCATGCTGCTTTTACTGGAAACCTCTGAGTCCTCTTGGTGTGATCAGTTTCCTGTTTCTACATACAGACTGTACTCTGAACCTACTTGAACCAGGTCATTGAGGAAATAGAAAATGAATTCAACGCTATAATTTCACTTGATGTTTAACACAACTCTGCTGAAATTGTGTGTTTGTGACGGATAACTTTTCATATCAGATTGGATGTGCGGTCACTGTTTTGGCACTGGAGCCACAAAGGCAGCTGAATTCAGTGTGTACCACATGAAAGAAAGCACAGCTTCAAAAGAGCAGCTTCGCAACACTTAAACCTCCCACTGGTGCTTTATTGGCACTCTCGTCTTAATTGGGTGGTCTCTTATGTTACTGGTAGGATTCCGTGCACACACACACACACACACACACACACGCTGAAAATGCTTGACAAGTGGAGGATGCTTTCCCTCTGCGAGGTCAAAGATCATTAAAAGATCTTTCCACATACATTTTAATGTTTTCTCACCTGTACTTTGGTTCACTTGTTCTTGGTCAAGGGGAAAAAACTGATACACTGTTATATTTAGTTCCTGTTCACCCTGACTGATGGAGAATTGAACTGGGAAAGCTTACAAAGCCATACAAGAGAGTTTCGTTAATTGATACCTGACAATTTTCACCGACCTGAGTCTAATACCTTGGTTCACTTTATGTTCAACAATCGTTACATTTAAGAGAAGATATTCATCCTCGCCTGAATTTGTAGTTCCTTTTCAGCTTTGCTTTTCTCATCTGACATTTTTGGAATACTAATATGGCTGCAATCGGACGTAATGGAAAAGATGCTCAGACGGAGAAATGTGGTTTCAGAGGCAGCCATTGAATTGAAAAATTAGGAGAACAAAGGCTCCCAATGGTGGGCACCAAACACGCTTAAGACCACTGATGTGCTGGAGCCTTTTTTTTTGCATTCCTTGGGCACAAGAGATCAGAACGTTGGATGGTGTCTTGAGGCTCCTGGCAGGCCCCTCGTCTGGCCTGGAGGCTCCTTCTTTTTCCTCTCGGTATCGCAGAGAGATCCTCATCATCATCATAATCATCCACTCCGTCTGGACCCCAGCACGGGACTTAATAGTGTCAATACCACTTTCAAAACAGCCTCTGAGTCCAGCAGTTCTCCACCCTCCATCAGTCTTCCCTGCAGCAGGCCTTCATTTGAGGAATGGTTGAGAATTGCTGGCTTGATTATCAGCCAGTTCGTCTGCCAAAAGCTGTGTGCAGTCTGCAGAACATCAGAGATACATTTTAATCTTACTCAAGGTGTGCCACTGGAGAAGGAGAAACCATCAAGATTCTTTCCTGGATTGTCACTCCCTGTGTTCTGCTTCCAGCGTCTATGTCCTGTCAGCTAATAAGTGAAAACATTCACAGAGCATATGGCCAAGGCATCCTAATAATTCCAGGAGGTGTTTCCAATGTGGGAAGGAGGCCCAGCACTCCCCTGATGTATGACCAGTCCAAGAAAATGCAGCTCCTCATTTATCTAAAGTTGGAAAGAATGGGAGAAAACAATCTGGTGCTAATAAGACTCAAATATCTCAACGGAGGCAGAAAGCACCCACACACTACTGTCTACATATAGACGGGGTTCTGTGCCTTGTCTAATGATTCTTTTTGATGTTTCCATGTGTTACAGATTGACAAACAGCAGTTTGAGGAGACGGTGCGGACACTGAATAACCTGTATGCTGAAGCGGAGAAGCTGGGAAGCCAGTCGTATATTGAAGGCTGTCTGGCTTGCCTCACAGCGTACACCATCTTCCTGTGTATGGAGACTCACTATGAGAAGGTGAGAGAGGGCAGTAATAATCAATGGGGCTGTTGTAATGAACTACATTCATCCTTTGGTATTGTATCACGTTGTATCACTTAAGAAGTCTTAGTTTTGGACATTAAATCAAAAGTTCATCTGAGTTTTAGTCCTATTTAGCCAATTTTATTAGTTTTTTGAGTTTTGGTGAGAAAAGTCACCTCTACCCAATTTCCCATCACAAAAACACTTAACATATTAATTGTGTGTCAGCCATGAATTATGTATTTGTCAAAATACAAAAAAACTTGAGCATTTTAGTGGAGAACGAAGGCAAGAAAGAGAGCAAGGATGGATGCAAATAAAGTTCGATTTAAAACATTAGAAACAAGTCAAATCATTTCGGATGATTATTTGATCCAGTTTTCAACGTTCAAATTTAGCACTGGGGGAAAATAAGCATAAATGTTCTGGCTAAGCCTTCTTCCGTAGGGAATAGTCCTTCAATTTCATGGTGGAGTCCTTTGAGGCGTCCTTAGACCTGCCTCGCTGAAAACCACATGGAGCCAACAGCCCAACATTAAAACTCAAAAGTTTCTCAGTCAAACTCTATAACCCCAAACTAAACACAGATTATACAAGCACACCTATATTAATGTGAGGAACACAGACAATTCCAAACCAATGTCGACTAAACAACTATAATGATTGTTCATATCATCAGTTAAGAGCAAGATTCTCAGAATGTAAACAGGCCATCAGTTCAGTTCTTCCAAGGACTAAGGAAGAAACAAAGTTACAAAATTTGCATTGTTTGATTTTATTGAGAGCTCACATTTTAACAAGAGCTCATAACCATAACATTGGTTATGGATTATGTGCTGAATAAGAAATCAGTTTTTGCTTAATAGCACTTCATGTTCTTTCCTTCTAAACAAAGTGCTTTGACCAGTTTGAACAATAACTTTATCAAACAGATGGTATTCATATACACTGGCATTATACAGGTGAAATGCAGAAATGGTAATAAAATGTCAAAAAAGCATTAACATTATGATTATTTGTTGAAAAACCACAAATTCCACAGGAAACCTCTTCTTGAAATATTAAATATGTACTTTTCTGCTAACATTTGAGATGTTTGGTTCAATAAAAAGGGTTTTATTGAAAACTAGTATTGGTACCAAAATCAAACAGTATGCTGTATGTATTATGGATATTTATGACATTTTTAGTGATGCATGAATTTAGATGTTGGGTGATTTCTAATATGCTGATATTTTTCCAAATCCAGCTATTTGCCAGTGCTTGTACTGATATATGCCAATATTTTCATACACCTATTTACAAAGAACAGCAAGTCTCTGTGCTGGAATCAATAATTATTATGCCTGCTGTTATTATGATGGTCCACTGGAAGATGCAGAAATACAGAAATTGTACACTTTTTACTGGGCAAAATAACAAAACTACTACTTGTAGCATCATCTTAGCGGACTGTATCAGCAGAAATGTCCGTATTTAATTGGAAAGCTTTAATCGACTGAAACGAATGATTCTATGATGCTATAGTGCTTCCCAAAACATTCCCAATGATATTTATCATATAATTTTACAAACTGATCGTATTGCTCCTGAATCTTTCTTTGAGTTCTGCATGGAGACGTATCAGTGGCACAGTGTGTCTGTGACATTGGAGGCCATTGAAGTGGATTGTTGCTGTGTGGACGCTTTTAGGTTGGTTGTAAGTCCATAATTTTAGGACCCCTAGCAAATAACTCTGATTTGCATACATCTCGAATCCACTGACTATAAATGGATCAGTGTGTCTGTGGTCTTTTCTTGTTCTATGACTTTGTCTTTAGAGGACAGGAGTGAAGTTGGATGTAAAGCAGTCAGCTTAGTTTAGGTTTTATGAGTTCTAATAAAGTCATGCAATTTAAATAGACTGGTTGTTACCATAGTAAAAATGTCATGTTATTCAACAGTGCAAGAATGCATTAGATTGGCATTTCATTTCTATGACTTCTTGAGCATTGCATGATAGGGCCTTTTTGTCCGTTTTATAAACTACTGCACAGATCACCATGAATCAGGGTGAAGAGTGAGGCATGGGCCAAAGAAGCAACCACTGACTTTTGGAGTGGATCCAGATAAAGAGGTGGATCCGTGATTTCTTTTCCTCTTACATAAACATTGTGAGGAGCCTGAGGGCTTCCATTCTGAGTGCACACATGTCTTGACTGTTGGTGGAGATATTCACTCTGTGGCCTAGTAGATGCATTTTAGAAAGAAGTCCTGATCTTGTTTGTGTACATCTGAGGCTTAGACAGGCTAAGGATATAGCGATCAACGATGGGTGATTGATTAAGTTTTGTTGTGTTAAAACACTTTTTCCCCTCCTTCTCTGAGCTCTTGTACAACATGGATTGTAAATTACAGTCAGGTTGTCTTCCTCTGAAACAGTAAAAAACATCCACACTGGAAACCACATGTTTGGCTCTGTAGTCTATCCTGCATGGTTCTAACCATGTACAGCAGTTTGACGTCATGAGCGCAACAACATCGTACTGCTCTTCTTCTTCTTCTTCTTCTTACCAACCTTAACGGTACATACCACCACCTACTGTATCAGTGCTTGTTCTGTCACTGAAAACAACTTGCCTTCCTATTATCTGCTCCATTTATCTACTCTAATCTCATTATATCAGATTATATAAAATCTCCATTATCAGGCTGATGATTCATCACTCGATATATATAATGTGTATTCTCAGTAATATTTATAGATTTTATAGCTTAAATAATTGATCAATCTGCCAATATGCTATCTGACTTTTGGTACTTATATTAAAATCATACTTTTTTTCAAAGCTTTACTTTGAAGAAAAAAAACATGTTTTTAGGTGCATTGTATAGAATTTAGTGGCAGAAAGGGAATTAAATGTTCCTAATTATGTTTTCATTGGTATATAATCAGCGGAAAGTAAGAGTTTTTTGTTTTTGTTCCCCTTTAATGAGACTTTTATATCTACAGAGGAAGTGGGTCCCTCCACAGTCCACAGTGTCTGCCATGTTGCACCATCATGTTTCTACAGTAGCCCAGAATGGACAAACCAAACAATATCTCTAGAGGGGGATTTTTGTTTGGCCTTTTTCTTGTAGGTTTTATTCAGTCACTGTGAGGGAGGGTGAGACAAGGTTTTGGTTGTTTGCGATTTCCAACTACACCAGCTGATGTCACTTAATCCTGCACACAGTCCTCTAACATGAACAAGACTAGCCATAGTAGCTGCTCTTTAAAAATTTGATAGGCCAATCATGCTTTGAGCTGCTAACACGCTGACAAAGACAATGTTTGCATGTTGTCTGCTTGTCTGAACACAAGCAATTTGTAAAACCACTGCCTGGATAAAAATGGCATGGACTCATTTGCTTGATGCCAAAAAAAGTATTAAGGTTCAAATTCAACCTTGGTCTCAAGACTTGACAACCTAGCTAGGATTTGTCAGATAAAAGAACACAGTGCAGCTCAAAAGTCAATTATTCGCCGCATGTTAGCTTAATGCTCGCCCCACACCAGAGGAATGGACCCATTAAAATCACGTTAGAGCACACGAGTTTCTGTGTGATCCCAAGTCCCTGAAATCAGCTCTCTGAAATCATTGAATAAAGTGTGTGGTCCTGTATCTGGTGTTTATGTTCTTTCAATTGAAATATTAATAATCTGTGAAATCCACCATATGTCTGTGGTCTCCCCCCTTTATAAACTCAGTTAAGATTTTGGAAAACGTCTAGTGTGCACCTGGCTTAAGTCTTGTCCAATATTTTAATGAAAGCCAGAGGTTTTCAAAGTGGGAGGCTTGGCTCCACAGGGGGGTCCAAACAGTCTCAGAGAGGGCTCAATGATTGGAAATAAAGACAATTATTAGCTATTACTTTGGTTATCAGAAAGGGATCACATGCAATAGTCTAAATGTGTGTGGTTTTTAAATGCATAGTTCAGAGATAGCAATTTTAACAGAGTCAAAAACGAATAAATGCCTTCAGACGGACCTTATGTCAGACTGCAACATCAGGCTATCTTGGCTCAGTTGTTGAAAGTCTAGGGCATCAAACCTGTCTGAGGGGAGCTCCAAATTCCAAGACTTTTATGCAACTTTTAGCACCAGCTGTCAAAATGTGTACATTTTTATGTCTTTCTCGATTTTCACCAGCAGGGATCAAGAACATAAATCGAGGTGAAGCGCCAGTGTTTTCAGCGAAATGTTGTTACCAAACTTGATCATTGTACTGAAGCACTGACGAGCTCCGAGCTCCTGTGTGCTCTGAAATAGTTTTGTTAGTGTATTTGGTGAAAGCACATCAACATAAGACTCTCTAAAATCATGCAAAACCAAGAATTCATATCCAGAATTTTGCATAAATGTATTATTCAACACCATAACTCAGGGACAGAAGGGGAGATGGTGACCATATTTCACGTTTGGTCAGTGAATTGGAGACACTAATCTCAGGTGTCCACCTTGAAACTGTGCTGATTGTAAATCCTCTTTACTGCAGGGTTGCAGATGAGGCAACCACCTTTTAGAATTTGTAGCCTCTTTGCAGCAACAAAATTATATTTGAAGCTCAGTTATTTCACCAGATTGGTTTTGCTGATATTGAGCTTCAGGTTTTAGACAATCGCTAGGCATTTGTCTGAAACCTGATATGAGTTACTGCAGTGAAGCCATAATTAATTTAGCATAGGCCTATTGCTCGTCATTCCTTAGGCAAGCTCACTAAAGCTCGCAGTAGACGACAGACTGCAAACAGAACTGGAGACTGCCTCCTCCAAAGGCAGCTCAGTCTACCTGGTTGATTCATCAAGTCCATCAGCAGAAAATGAAAACTTCATCTGTGTCTAACTACTAAAAAATGGTTTGCCTTCCGTGAGAAACGTGCCTGAGACTGTGTTGGCTGTCCACTTTCAGGTTTTGAAGAAGATTGCAAAGTACATCCAGGAGCAGAACGACAAGATCTACGCACCTCGAGGCCTCCTGCTCACCGATCCCCTCGAGAGAGGCCTGCGAGTCGTATCCTACTCTTAAATGTCTGCAGCAAAGGAAACATTGTTTGTTCTTCTCACTCAGCCTCAACTGATGAGCCTTGTAACTGTAAATAAACTGTAGGCAAACAATGGTCCTCTACATAGTTGATTTCAGGCATTTATCTGACCTAGTGTGGGAAACGCAATGAACACAATGGTGAGAGTAAACTTGAATCTCAGATTTCCACCGTTACAAACAAAGTAGAAACGTAGTCACTGTTTTTACAATAAAAAAAATAAAATAAATCCTGTTTCGCAAGACGTGTGGACGTGTGGGAAAGAGGAATGAAACGTTGAATCATTTGGCTAACTTTAACTTGTTAAGCAATCCCTGAGATTGAATGTAATGACACCGCAACTTTAAGTAGAACAAGGAGCTTTCACAATAATCTATTAGATGAAGTGATTTACAGGCCTTCTGCCCCCCCGCCATGTCGAGCCCTGTAAACGCTGGATGAAAATGGAAAGCAGCGGTCCGGGGAGCTTACAGGAAATCCAGCGCTGTGTAGGGATACCCTGTAAAAACACCAGATAAAAGTTAGTATGCAATCCATAGCATCTGCACAGAATCAGTGTGTGTACCAACATGTTGACTGTACCAACGTTAGTGTGTGTTTGCATGGGGTGACTCAACATCTCAATTAATTGTGACTGGGTGGCAATGGGAGTTTAGGGATAACAAAATATGACTGAAATTGTTCACAGCTGAGCTTTGTTCCCCCTCTGGCCCAGGATTTTACAGGGTTGACAGTGATCTGGATTATTTCTCTGACACTCTGGGGCTGCTGCTGCTGCTGACTTTGGCAGCGGAGTGCTGGGAGATTGACAGTAATATCTCACCTGAACTGTTGCATTAAAATTCGAACAAAGGGAACATGATGATCACATTTGTAACTGTCTGATGATGTGACTGCTTAATACTGCCATCTGGGTATTTCATTTCCCTTCAAGTCTGAAGGATTGAATCATTTACTAGTCCCTCATCCTTATGTGAATGATGGCAGAGTGATTTTCTTACTGTAATAAATCAGGATAGGATTTTTTTTTATGCCAAAAAACAATCTGGTTTATGTCCTTTTAAGACCACCACAAGTTTAACGTATTAGTAATTGGCACATTCAGGGTTTTTTGTCTTTGTCTATGTGGTCAAAGTTTTTATGTTGATTTATTTTCATACAGTCTAATTTGATTGATTGCAATGTTTGGACGGACATTTATGATTTTTACTTCAATCCAAACAGGCGTGGAAGCAGCTAGTGGCTCGTGTCGTGTCTTCCAACATGTGATTCGAAAAAGTATTTCACCGCTGGAAAGATGGTCCTGTCAAAAAACTTTGCTGTAGAAAGACATAAATAATTCTGAAACAAGTGTTAAGACCAGAGAAAAAGGACTGTGGTATTCCCTTTTGCTCTAAAGCTACAAAACCTTTAACAACCATAATACACTGCGCTGCACACGACCAAGAAATACTCTCACTGGTAGGTCAGGGACTGCAGGTTGGGCAGTGCTTGATTTTTGCTCCTCCGTTTCACAGCAGGAAACAGTGTGACGACAGGCTGGTAAAAAATATGTTTTTGAAATTGATTCATATTTGATCAGCACTGCCTCAATAGAGCGCGAGCTGAATTTGGTGAACCACCAAACCAGCCGAACGAGCGGCGAGCTCTGGGTCCTGCAAAATTTAGTTTAACACTGTTAATTAATTAATTCAAACTATACATATTGTAATGATGCAAAGCTGGTTGAAAATGGACAGTTTTCCTTTAAGCACTCCCTATGTTATGCCACCACACACGTGAGCTATTCTGTGAAGTAACTGGAATCACAGGGTAATGCAGTGCTGTGATTACAGGACTACATGTTGCAGTGGGATTCATGGTCTTGTATTACCGCTCACAGGACGGACGCTGTTCTGTAAACATGTCCACAGATGGAAAAAAGATGGCCGCAGTATCGTAATAAGTTATATTTCATGATGTGCAAAGTGAGAATGTGAATTTCAGTTGACTTTAGTTAAATGTCTAAAATGATCCCAAACTTCCTTCAAATGCTTTTCCTTGACTGAATCCTATTAAGATTGAAGTGACCATCTTTGAAGACAGAAGCCTGACCAGATAAAAGCTGCCACAGTGAGTTTCATAATTCATATTCCACGTATAACAAGGAGGTATGTTTTCTGACCGGTACAGATTTGATGCATGTACCACACAAACATTTGAAAGTGTACAAATCAGTCTTTCCAATAATGAAACAGATATTTTATACAGTAATAAAAGAGGGTTCAGTCTTTATGTGTGCCTCCTCTGCATTCAAAGAAAAGTCCCACATCAAAGTTAAAAGCCTATTCATCTGTGAGTGATATTAGTCTGCTGCGTTACAGTCAGGAGAGCTGTTTCATAAAGTATTTAAAGACTTTATGACTCCATGTGGCAGAGTGCAACACTGTGTTTCGTCACTTACTTCACTCAGGCTATCTAGTGTGCACACGAAGCGCTGACGCAGCGTTGGTGTCCCAATCACACGAACAAGCCAAAGCAAGGAGCTGCAGTGATTAAGTGTCTTTAAGTAGCTGTAAGTAAACAATTATCACATTTTAGTTCAATTAGCCTTTCTCTTGTTTACCGTGTTGGCCGCTGGGCTTCTACCGAACTCATTTCACATCGCAGGAGTCGCCATGGTTGGACTCGATGGCCTCAGTTTGAACCGGGGGGGGGGGTTCATCCTAGTCAGTGAGATACTGTGTTTGTGTCTCAAAAGCATACTCACATGTTTGACTTGGGAGTGTATTGATATTATATCCATACTGCGATATGAGACTAGATATCTTAATATTGTCATCTGGCAGAAGAGTTGTCTTTTCCTGTTCTTAAAGGCTGCATTTTCCGAGCTTAACAGACTAATCTAGGTTAATTAGATCTAGCTTTTCTAATATTTGCCTATTTTTTGTCTGACAGGATGTTTCTTCCTACCAGGCATTTTTTATATGTTGGTATATTTCGCTTGTTCCAAGCTATCTTGTCCTATTTTTTTAGTAACTTAATGCTTGAAACCAGAATTACCAGAATTTTAGAGCAGTTTGATAAACAGTGACAAGAATAAATAAATACTTTATGTATGACAACCATTAATGGATGGGCAGGTAGTCTGATATAAGACATTTTAATGTTACAGCTGTCATTTTGCCAAACTTCTGCACACATTTTTATTATTGTCTGATATTAATTTCTTATTTCTAGTAGTAGTATATTATATTATATTATTTTAAGCACAACATGCTATTTTATAATCGTATATTGTGCTTAGAATAAGTATTGTTGTGAAGGTGGTACAGTGGTTAGCAATATTGCCTCACAATAAGAAGCTACGTAGGCTATGGCTGTTCCTTGTTGAGTTGTCATGACGACCTCTTTAGGGTGTGTCCTACTTCTCACCCATTTTCGGCTGAGATCAGCTCCAGCCGTTCGTGTCTCTCCAAATTAATAGATGGAGAGAGTATTTTATGTGTATGCTTTCTATTTAAAAAACCTTATTTCAAAATAATGGCAAGAGCATTGGCTGAATCCAATTACTTTGTCCTACATATGGACAAAAAAATTATTGAATCTTGTACTTGTATCCAGACAAATGTACTTAGTTAGTCTGACTGTACTAGTTCATGATATATGTAGGTTCTAGATATTTCTACTTGTTTTAAAAAATATTGGCAAGTGGAATTTTCCTGTTGGAATATAACTTTGCTATTTTTTAAAATGCCCTTAAAGTGTGCATCCCATAATTGGTGTCTTCAATTTGGTTATTTTTACATTTGGAGGCACATTTGAATTGAGGCGATTGTTGTCTTGCCATCCTGCTTTATTCTACTATTGCACAAATCTCAAACCATTAATATTGTGTGAAAGCACCGATAGTCATCCATATGATACTCTTGCTATATCAATATGGATCACTTTGGTAAAAAAAAATATTGTGATATTTGATTTTGTCCATATTGCCCAGCCCTTCTTACAAGTTTTACTAACTGAAATGATCTCACTTTTATTGAAACACTTAAACTCAACCATAAACAAACAGATATTTCTCTTTTATATAGTTTCTGAAAAGCTGGCTGAAGAAGAGTCAATGGTGCGTCCATATTCACAGCCTTTCACACATTAGCTCATATCTTTACAGATGTTATCCCCTCTGTTTTAATGCTGCCTGTCATCAATCTCTCAGTGTGGTGTTGATCAGTTTAGCTGATAAATCTGTTTCTTTCAAGAACCGGTCATGTCAAATCAGGTTCCTGACAGAAACACAATACATGGTGCTTGTTATTATCGGTAGTGCTGCAGGTCAAATAGCTTGTGAACTGGATATTTTTTGGGTGATGGAAGATCCTCTTTTACTATGAAGGAGTTAAGCTACAGTAGGTGATTCGACAGACGCATACAGGTCATTGAATAAGTTCATTTGTCTGTTTTTCAGATTTGTTTAGTTCAATATTTCTGTTGATAATCACAGTTCTTGTTTTAAAAGAATACTCTTTAATGTTTACTATTAGTCTTGTTTTTACGTGGACAAAGGTTGCCAATAAGTACGTTTCATAGTTTTCATTGAAAAAATATCAATTGTAACAACAACAAAATTCCTTGGAAATGTCCCTGTATCTAGTTTCATACTCAAATTTGATGGGATCTTTTCTGCCCCATCCTTCAACCAATTTCAGTGGAAATCTGTCCTGTACTTTTTGTGTAATCCTGCTAAAGAGACAAACAAACCAACCAACCAATGGACACTTGGCAGAAGTAATTTCAGCTTGTTAAGGCATATAATAGTCAAATTAAAAGGGCCAGACATTGATTTAAAATGAAACATTTTCTGGGAAATGCTTTCCAACAAATGTCAAATATTCTCTGCTATATTATATATATATATATATATATATATATATATATATATTCCATGGCAGTTTCATACCTGCAACAAGCCTTGTTTCGTTTAAATGCTCAATAATCGAGATACCTTCAGACCTTTCACCCCTGAGGTGCCTCTCACTTTCTACCTCCCGACCTTCCACCTCAGCTACAGTAAATCCCTTCTTTTTCCTCTTTTGTACAGAATAAGACATGAACGCTCGCTTTCATGGTGTCATCCTACCATGTGCTGGTCCAAAGCATACTAAAAAGCACTTTGTGTGGATGCTGGACAGGGCCCAGTCTCCACGTTTGCGTGGACACTACCACCATGAGACAGACGGATAGCCCATTAATATTTTACCTATGGGAAATATTGTTTTTGGCAAAAATTTTCAGACCACAGATCCCTGCAAATGGAGAAACCATTTCCCCTACCACTGTATAGACCCATACAGGAATTAATGTTGCCGTTTGAAATTTCTGCTGAGCGTCTTGATACATATACATGTCCTGTTGAGGAATGTAAACCCAGGACTTTTATAAGTAGCTGTTGAGAGAAGAGTGTGTTGGATCTTTGCTATGGTCAAAGACAGGATAAACCACAGACTGAGCACACACACAGTATATCCATCTTTCTCAGTATTTAAGCCTCTTCATCCTGCCAAGTTGTCTTCTCCTCTGTCTCCTCCTGGCTTAGACTGATGGATCAGAGTATCAGACTTTGCCCGCTGTAAGTACACTCGTGTCTTTAATGAACTTTGTGCCTCTACATTCAGCACACTCTATAGTTCTCTTGACATTTTGTATTTCTTGTATTTGGCCCCATTTACTTTTCCTTGTAACACTTGACTGTCCGCTGGTTGTGCCCCAGATTATTTTAAATCTGCTCGTGTCCAACCAATCCTTAAAAAAAAACCTGGACTTGATCCTAGTCTTCTGGATAATTATAGACCAATTTCTAAACTCCTGTTATCTCTTAAAAATGTGTCAAAGCAGCTTCTGGCAACAATGGAAAACAATAACATTTTTGAAAAGTTTATATATATATATATATATACTGTATATACATACATATTTATGTTGTTGATATCTAGTCGCGCGCTTGTTAAGAGTGATGCAGATCCAGATAATATTGTAGACATACTGGACCAAACTATGTTTTTGTATTCATATTCAGCCACTGTAGGGTAAGAGTTAGATAGGTGTGCAGGGTCGTTCAGCCTTGGCGGAGGTATGTGCTCTGCTGAAGCCACTCTAGTTTTCTGTGTTTATCACTACAACTTCCTTTTACATTACACATACACAAAAAATATATTGATTAGGGAAGCTCTAAGTGCCCCATGATTTAAAGGGTTTGGGGATTTTCCACTCTGCTAAAGATACATTTGGGGATGATATGCGTTTCCATCATATTATTTGTATTATTTTATTCTCTTGTGAGCAAAAAAGAAATGCTGACTTATTATTGGCCCTCGGTTGCTCCAGAACAAAAACTGCTAGTACCAGCCCTCATCTCCAATCTATAAAGCTGTCCTCTCACATCCTCTCCCCTTCCCCTGTGTGGCTGAAGGCCTAGCAGGCTTTTTTGTTTGGCTGGGAGCCTCCCAGGTGAAAGGCTGGACAGCATGATGGATTGGCCTCTAGTGTGATGACTGCAGTGTAGCAAAACCAAAATTGGCCTGAACAGCCCCTGACTGCTGAGCATTCATTCAGAGGCAGATGGCACCAAGACACAGTCCTGGCATCTCAAACTAAAGACATCCTCCTCCTCATAAGGTGCTCCTTGGTTCCATGTACAAACTTTCTGCCTGGTCACAGCATGCCAACAGGCCTGTTAATTAGGCTGCACACATGAGAAAATTCAGTGTCAGTGGGGAATGTTGGACCCTAACCCTAAGGGAAATGTATAGGTGGTTTTCATCATTTCTTTCTTTTTTTTAATGTCTAAAATTACTTTTTCTTCACCTGCCAAGAACATTTTCTACAGACCAAGTCAATAGACATTTGTCATTGAATTGTGTCACTTTGTATTGCCTTTTTCTGCTCGTATGATAAAGTATTGTGATTTGTACAACACTTGGGTCAGAATTTAGACATCCTTTATAAAAAACAGACAGATATATGCTTTTGACACCAAAACCTTTATAAGAGCAAAGGCAAATGCTGTCTGCCTTCAACAAACCGGTGATCAAATGCAGTGTTTTGTAATGGGTGTGTAACAGAGATGGCCTAGTTTAGTTATGTAAGCCAAGGAATCTCTTTGAGTACTCTGAATATAGTGAGCCTGCAAAGAAAGATCTGTAAATTAGACTAAATCCTCAATGACTGTTTATGTTCGGTGTAAAAGTATGCAAAATAAAAATCTACAGTTCCTCTAAATGAAAACTGAATATTGTGCGTAAGTAGAACAAAATAGAAAAAGCTATATTTTCTTTCAAAATGATTGTGTACTCACTTCTTGACTGCACCGGAAACATTTTTTAGAATATACATGGGTTGAATTGACTAAAAATGTTAATTCTTTGCTTGTGAGAGTTCTGTAAGTTACAGTTGATTCATCGAAGGCTTAAAAATACAAGTACTGAAAGGTTTTGAAATCATGTTGACAATATAGTTGAGCATTAATCACAGCAAGGAGCTTAGGTTTCAGGTCAAGTGAAGGTAAAAAAGAAAACAGTTCAACTTGTAGTTCAAGTAATCCTTGTAAGCAGTCCAAGTGACGCCCAGAGGTTGAGCGATAAAGAGACTGACAAATTGAGATGAAAGCACTGAAAGAAGATTAACTGTTTAAGTCTGTCAACTTAATTATGTTGTCCATACATGCAGATCATGGGAGTGATAAGCTTTGTCAGAGTAGGTATTTGATATGTTATAGCAATAAAAGCTAAAGGACATTCTACATTTTCTTGATAAAATTAAGGTACTTACGAAGTTAAAGTGTCGGTTGCAGCTCTGAAAAGATTTTAAATGTCAGTACCTCTGCCAAGAAGGTTATGCTTTTCTGTTGATTGCTTTATTTTTCAACAGGATTACACAAAAACTACAGGACACATTTCTATGAAACATAGTGGAAGTCAATTCAAGTCAATTTTATTTGTGTAGTGCCAAATAACAACAGAAGTTATCCCAAGGCACTTTACCAAGAAGAGCAGATCTAGACCGTAGACTTCTACTCAGAGTGACAGTGGTGAGGAGAAATGACCTTCGAAGAGGTAGAAACCTTGAGCAGATCCAAGACTCAAGGTGGGCGTCTCTCTGCTTTGACTGGTTGGGGTGAGAGAGATAAGCCCCATTTCCACTGCGTAGTACCAGCTGTACTCGACTTGGTACTTGGTATCGGGTACTTTTCTGTTGGTCATTTTCCACTGCTGGATAGTACCTCCTCCTCCTTTAACATTGGCCATTTTTCAACATTTTTCCTAATTACACAAACACTACTGAAGCGATTTCTGCAGTAACTTGTGGAGGGGTGGGGCATGGGTCAGGCAAGCGAAACATTCAAGTGTTAGATTGTCCAGCCTTGGCAGAGGTATGTGCTCCACAGAGGTCCACTCTGGTTAGAAATTGAAGCATTGAAAGGACATAGAAAGAGTCCTTTTTAATTCCCAAGTAACACTCTTTTTACACTGGCTCTTTTCCTACCTCCGCTGACAATATCCTCCCCATTCCATGTTCCTACCTTTCATACAGAACAGCAGGCAGAACAGCGCAACATTTACTTGAACAAGGATCACACAATATCACCAGAATGAAGACTCTTCTCTACGCCGCCATTGTTTATTTACATTCAACAAAAACAACGGCAGTCTGCAGGGCTCAAAGGCAGATCAACAATGCCCCCATCCCTATTTCGCCATCGTGAACTTTTATGCAGAACAGTGATACACAATCATGGAGCAACAGTCCCATCCTGAACATGCTGTGCAAAAAGGGCTCAGGTTTCAGTTCGAGTGTCTGAAAGCAGTCAAAAGTTTGAATTTAAGAGTCGGTTGTAATGTAAGCATTTGGAGGGAATTAAGTGTTGGCGTTGAAAGCCATGGATATGTTTGGTGACCGTGAAGTGACAAGTGAAAGAAGTTGTGGTTTCAACCCAAGTGTTAGCTGTGTTGATATGTCAGTCAGTGTCAATTGCAGTGTTGGTGTGACAAGATCTGTCACAGCAGACATTTTGAAATAGCAATAGAAGACTTACACATGAGTGTCAGGCCTTGAAGGTTTTGAATTGCAATTGCAATGTTATTAATATTATTACACATGTAGTATTCTTGTTTATGACAAATCAGAATGTTTGCTGTGAGGGAATTTCCTGGAAAGAGAAAGTTGATGTCTTATACTGAAGTATTTAATAAAGCTTGACACAACAGTACACGTGAAACCGTGTAATTACCCTAATTCTGAAAGACACTCCTGGTCTCTAAGCATTTAACCTCACACCTAAAGTTATTCCTTAACACTGAAGTAAATCCCAGCACTCTATTGGTTATTGACTACCATAGATGCGCTTACTAAGGTCACATCTTGATGATGGAACACATGAAGTTTATCTAAAATGCAGACAGTCTGTCTGAGTTGTAGGGGCAGATGGGAGATACAGGCACTCTGGGATGTAACCTGGACATTGACTACCTAACAGAGGACCCAGTGGGATGTTATTTGTATTTATATATGAACTAACAGAACACACATTTGAAAATGTCTTCACAGTTTTGAAGAGGTTTTATTCCAGTCTCAGTTGGTGTCATGTCATTAACCAATCTTTCTGTAATAGCTGTTTGCCTGAGCGGAGCTACAAGGTGTGCCCAGCAACGGTGCCCACGTCGCTGAGGACCATCTAGACCTCCACCCACAATAATGCGTCTCAACAATCCCTTTCCATCATGTGCACATCCAATATAGAGTATCTGTTACGACCAAGTTTGAGATTTCATACCCTACAATTATTAATCTATTATTTTGTAATTATTTGAAACATCACCTTTCCCATTCATTTATTCGGGTTTAAGTCTATAAGCTTGTATTTAGCTGGAGAAAAGAAAAGCGTGTCATTGAAGAAAAAAGAAAGAAGAAAAACACTTGCTAACCCAAAGTATTGACATTCTATTGGAATTATGAACTTTTGTATATTTCTTTCTATTTTGGACACTCCTTTTTGAATCATTTAGCCAACACACTGTAACTTATTTTTATGAAAGACTATGGAACTCACCTACACCCATGTTGTCTGAATGAGGGGAGAATTTAATCAAAAGATTAGTACAACTCGTCACTGTTTGTTTGATGTATTCTAACTCATTACCAGGGTGTTGGTAGTCTATTGTCTGTTCCTGCATGTTTACTTTGTGTAATCCTTTAGCTAACTGACAGCTGGACTTTGTGAGGACCCAAACATTCCAGTCCAACCGAACCTTCATATGCATCTTTGTTTTAAGAGATTCTCTCGGAGTTAACACAAACTTGTGCTCACTATGTATTTAGCTTGTAATAATATTGTTAATGCTACTTCTCAAGTCATATTTTCTTTTTCAGCTGTGCTATGCATAGTGTTTAGTGACTACTGTTGATTTTTGACTTCTGTCGAATAATACATACATTCATATATTGATAAGTTGCCTTTGAGCGAAGTATTAAAAGTGCTCTTGTTAGTTGACTGTGCCTGTAATGGTTTTGAGTGTTGCCTTTGTTAAAGTCTAAAGGCCCGGTGACACCAGGATTTAAAACTATTAAAGCATTTTAATTTAGTCCAGTGGAATCACAGGTATTGGTGGATTCATTCACAGATGAATTAGCACAAATGTAATTTGTTGGGCTCAACTTTGGTCATTTTTAACCCTTTAAATGTTGACCAATGGTAAGCCTTTTTGATAGTGCTGAACTTTGAAGGGTTGGAGAGCAAGAGAGTCCAAAATGAAGCAAGCTAATGCTATTCCCCAGCATTACTCCATTCATTTTCATTTAGCCTCACCTGTCTGAGTATTGACTGCTCCCTCTATAGTAACTTTTACTTAACAGAGAATATCCACAGCCAGCCAGGCTAGCACCAGACTTAGCGGTTAGCTCACCCACTACAGCAGCTTAGCAACTAGTCCTGGTGAGAGATAAAGACGTCACCAAGCTTTTGGAAAGATTCATATTCAGATTATTTTAGCTATTTTTTCTGGTATGACCGGGCCTTAAATGTGAACAAATGTTAAAAACCTAAGATTATGATAAGATGTTGTTGCAGTACATATGACTAGTAAGTTTATTTATGAAGTAACTACATGCACAAGCACAGACTTTTTGAATGACTAAGTTGAACAGTTATCTTGATTTCTAATTATGTGACTTTAATGATTTTTGAATCTAATCTAAAATCTTAAAACTTGTATTCAAATAAATGTGTTCATATTTTACACCATCCTTTTTTCTCGTGTCATGCTGGTGTTGAGAGTTAAAGCTCTTTTCGGATTTTACAAACACACCTGATGAAAGGCCTAAGAGACACAACATTCCTGGTGCTTTAAATGATTTAGAGACAGAAAGTTGAAAGCTGAACGGATTCCAGGGCTTCGTTTCAACTTGGTTTGCTTTCAACAGCAGTATTTTGTGTTGTTTTTAAGACCAAGCAACTGTCGTGAATCCATCAGAGCTGCACTATTTCTCACAGCAAAGGTGATCCATGACCTGCGGAGGTTATATTCTCACAGGAGAGGCTAATCATCCTTCATCTGTATGAATCAGATTTCATCTGCTGGATCTGCACAGATTAAGCCTGCAGAGGCGTTCAACGAGGCATTTCCACCATTCCTCAGTGGGCGGTCTGCATTTTTATGATCTCTGACCATTATAGAGCGAAAGAAAGCAAGAAAAATGTTAGGATCAGCGCTGTCAAGTTTCATTACACAACATACATCACATTCTTCAGTGTGGTTTTTAAACGAAGATGATGAACAGAAAAAAAAAGGGGGGGGGGAGGCTGTGGCTCAGGAGATAGATCGGTCGTTCACGGAACAAAAGGTCGGTGGCTCGATTCCCAGCCCCTGCAAGTCTACAAGTTGGAAGTATCCTTGAGAAAGATACTGAACCCCAATTTGCTTCAATTCGTTACTGTACATTAAATGATAATACACATTAGTATTTGGAGGTGTGCAGATGGTGACTAATGCAGAGAGGGACTGGCCATCCCACTTGATCTCACTTCAATTTTAAATGCGCTGCTGTCTGTTGTTAAACCTCTCTGTATGGAAGCCAATCAATGCCACTACTAGTGCATAGCATTGTAACCCATTCTCATGCTTCTCAGTTAAAAGGTCTGTTTACAGTTTGTTTACAGGTGTTGGGGGTACTAATAAATATGTTAAATAAGTTATGTAAAGTCTTTTTGTGTCTCTACAAAAAACAGCTTGATTTACTGCCTGGTGATGTCATTTGAAGTTTGAAAATGGCAGACTTCTGTAGCCTTGCTCCTCATCTCTCCTTAAAGCTAAGTTAAAGCTACACTACTAGCATAAGACACCTGAAACTCTGAGAAAACTGTCTGTCGTCGAGTTGCATTGTGGGTAATGAAGGAATCATGTTTTGACAAGAAAGGAGAATGCCTTGCATTGATTTTGGCCCTTTTAAAAAAAATCTGTTCATCTTGAGTCAGACAATGAAGGAATGGACGTATCACAGTAAAGGAACGGTAAATACAATGATAAGGATGTGATTATCCACACTGGTAAACTGTAATGCTTAAGCTGCTTTGTCAGCAGCCTAAATGGAAATTTATGACCTGTTACTGCTGCGTAGAGAAGCACAAAGAACACAAGTCATTTAATGCTATCCTGGGTATCATCATGAAAGGATTAAAGAATGAAACCGACGCTGTCAGTATGTCTCAGGTAAAGCAAAGGTTTTTGCGTTATTTGCAGCCAAATATGTTAACCAATATAAGCTTGTAACAAGTTGCACACAAGAGTAGTCAAAAGACTAAGAGATGGTCTGATGCCATATAAAAAGTGTTTACATTAAAAAGCTCTTGGAACGATTTTTAAAACGATATATTTATAGTTAATGTGACAGTTTTCATTCTTCGCCCTTAATTCTGTGTCCCCTTCTAAAACAAATCTTAATGATGAGGCACCTAAGGTCGCTACCTGCTTCATACAGAACACTACGGACAGAACAACAACAACCAAACAATGCTGGACTGTCTGGTTTTGTTTGTGCTGAAGACTCTGTTGAGTTTATTAACGCTCCTCCAATGTACATTTGCTGTATCACCACTGCTGTGACCTTATTCTGTGGTGTTGATTTTGAGAGGGAACACCGCCAACTACTGCCCTGATATGCATACTACAGCGTTTTCAGTCATTTATGCAGGTCTGTGTGTAAGGGGATCATTTTGAAAATGATGTCGTCTGAACACAGAACTTTTTCAAAACGCAAAGAAAAAACGGGGCCTTAGTCTTGAGGCCCTGTCTTCAACTTGCATCAGTATTATGCTAATGTGGTGTAAAGTCTTTAATTAACTTGTGTTAAATTATCCCACTGAGAGCGAGTGGGAATAGGATAGCCTTCCATAACAGAATCCATGGCCGGTTTCTGAGACTGCAATAATCTGTGGTTTCCAGCTGCTTACCTCCACACTTGACTCCACCCTTTGTCACACTTTCTGCCATGAAAAAGCAAGCCAGGAGGGGAAAGCACGTTTAGGATATGGAAGCACACCAACTAACTTTAAAAACGTGTAAAATGTTCTCATTGCTGCCACAGTGGGACCTGTTTCCTGCCTACCTCTCACATATAAATCCTGATCACAGCTCTCAGTGGCCTCATTGAACAAGTTGTGACATTTCTCAAAGCGTGTCCGTCGACCAAACATCTGTTGTTGGAAGGAGCAAACACCAGGTCTGAGGAGTAAATTATTACCTGATTTAAAAGAGGGTGCATGTCTCCATTGAGTTTCACACAGGCTGCAAGAAAGAAAGCTGCTCATACAGTCCAAACAGCATGAGAGATTGCCCAAACATTGGGATGTCTGGCTTCACTCCAACACCCACAGCTAGTGTTCTCCTACAGAGAACGCAGGCATAATTTAAAGACCACATTAAGATTTGGGGCAGCTTACCGCCTCAGTTTTAAATGACTACACTTATGACAGCTGTAATTCATCGGATTTACGGTTTATTGGATGTACTGGCAGAAAAATTATAATTGGTCTTTACTGTAAACATCCCACCCCTCTGTTAGTGGCCTTTGAAATGGGATCCGTTTGTGGCGTATGGGGAAAGAGAAGATTGTTTGGCATGCAGATGAACCACTCCTATTGATTCAGCTCGTAACTGCACTTTCTCTCCGTGTCTGTGTGGGTTTTCCTCCCACAATGAACAAACAAGCAGGGGAGGGCGATCAGAGAATCTAAACTACCTGTAGGTGTGCCGCTGTAAATGTAGATGTAAACCCTGCAGGGGGCCATGGTCTACCTCACGTCTTTCCAAATACATGCAGGGGTAAGGCCCCAGCACCACATGACCATTAATACTTTAGAGAATGGGTCACAGATTGCTGTAATCACAGGTACTACAGAGACTAAATGTAATGTCGAATACAGGCCACAAGAGGTCAGCACTGTTCCATCCTGTTGACTCATGAGTTTCTCTGTTGTCTCTGTGAGTGAGTGTATAGTTTTATGATTCAAAATTGCATTCAAAATTGTCCTTTAAATTTGACACTTTTTGATGAATAAATACATATTTGTATTAATACAACAATTTTAGATTAGACAAAACCTTCAGGAACAGCTTCCAGACCTTAATATAGAGAAATAATGGGACATGCAGCTGTTGTTTTCTTTTGTTTGTTTTTTACAAACTATAGGTTTAAAAGAACCTCTGAATTAATCGAAAATATCCTAAATTAATAGACAGAATTTCCAGATCTCATAAAAATGATTCAGCTGGAGAGGCTGCAGAGCCCCTAAAGGGACATGGGCAACAACAAAAAAAATCTATAAGCTTCTGGTGCGCACTAGAAACTATCCCATGCACACGAGAATGTTTCCCGTGTTCACGAGAAAGTTTGTCAAAACTGGTGTATCCGCTGCACCGACACAAACCACAATATTTCAAAACTCATTTTAAATGTCTTTGGAAGACAATATAATGGTGACGACTTGCAAGCAACATAGTGATGTACTTGTAATGAAGTCCAAGCTTAAAGAGTGAATGAATGTGTCTGCTTGCCAAAGTTTATGTTCAATTATCCTTATTTTTAGTTTGCTGTCTCTAGAAGACAAATAAAGCTCACAAATTTAGTTCAATTTTTCATTTTACCAATTATCAGTCAGATGTGCATAGAATTTGGAATCTCTCTGACATCTGAAGGGGTTAAAAAAATCCCTCCTGCTGCAGATCACTGATAGTTTCCTCTACTGTGGGATGAAACATCTGGAACAAAGGCAAAGGCTTTTGGGAAATCCGCTGCAACAGTAAAGAGAACCTTTCAGCTGTGTTTCAAGGAGCTGATGGCAGTGTGGTGAGATGATGTCACTTATTATTGTTCTTCATTGCTGTGTATATTTGGCGGTTTGACTGCACTGTTAGAAGTGATATCATGCACAATGTACATAAGTCTACCATATACCAGTGTACATTTTTTTCTCGATCCTCTACATTTTCTGTCTTGTATATTTGTCTGTCCCTTATATTTTTTTTCTGTCCTGTACATTTAATGTCCAGCATATTTCTACTGACACTCACATATTTATATATATATATTCTTTCTGTGTCTTTGTTTGACTTATTGTCCAGTACCTTCAGTGCAAGCAAAAACCAGAGTCAAATTCCTTGTATGTGTATGTATACTTGGCCAATAAAGCTGATTCTGATTCTGATTCTGAAGTGTATTTGATGCAAAGATATCAAGCTAAAGCTAGCTCTCAGGCTATCAGCAGTAGGAAACCAGTATCTGAAGCAGGATGGTGCCAAACAAACAATGCATAAAAACTCTCGTAATGATGGAAAAATGAATATAAATGACACTGAACTCTTAAGATGCGGTTGCTCCATAACTCAGACCTTTATTATAGCTTAACAGTACATTGTTTCTTACGGTCAATTCAAGTATACTGTTAGTATACATAATGAAGCTGTTCGACATGCACTGTACCCTCAGAAAACAGAGGGCCAGTTTGCTAGCACCATTTCAAAAACTACAATAAAATATGTTTCATGTCATAAAAAAAAAACAGGGAATAAAACTGTAAAAAAAAAAAAATTTCAATATCAGTAAGTTACTCATGTGTTGTCTTTTAGAAAAACAACATATGTGCAAGACTGATTATCTAAGCAGTTAGAAATGTGATTCTGTGAGCTCTCTTGGTTCTGAGAAGATGGTATCTGTGCCACGAAAGACAGGAAATCAGCTCCTGTTTCCTGTTAAAGGACCAACCAATTAAAACACAGAGAGGACATGGCTGGAACCTCCCTTTATTTAGAAGTATGTTACTGTAGAACAATCCTATCATCCTCCTGTAGAGCCGACGGAGTGCCACTGACTGTAGAAGACTTACAACACACTAACGTATACGTAATTATGATGCTTAAATTTATCGTTAATATTTTTTATAATAGAAACATAAAGCCCTTCAGAGAAACAGCAGACACAGCTATGATTGGATGCGTCAGTGTACATGTTTGATCGACAGCTGAGCTGACAGGTCCATGGATAAACAAAGTAAACAAACTTGCTCAGTCGGACACCAGTTTGTAAATAGTTGTGTAGCTAATTAGCTAACGATCAAACCTGGCGGCAACTTTGGCACAGATATTCTAATAGTATAGATATATGCCATTGGTGTGTTTTCATTTAACTTCTGATATATAATCGATACTATATTTGCACAAACTAAAATAAAAATGGGGTCTTTTTTGTCTAGAAGTAGGTGAAAATAATTATTTTAGCCGTTTAGCTCCATTCACTCCCATTCATTTCCTTCACTAGTACCCTCTAGGTGAATTGCGGCCAATTTTGGTATAATGCAGTTAATAGGGATCGAACAGGCTGTATGTAGAATGGCTGTGGTTCCAATTTCCCCAGTGGTTATTGCAACACAAAATTCAGCGTGGCCCAAAAAGCATTTTCCATATAGAGCACCAGAGATGTCTGTAAAACTGTTGACAGGACATCTAAACTGCAGAGGAGGTCAATGAAGACTCTTTGTATTGTCATTTTTGATCCACATAGGTTTGAGATTTGTAAAAAAAAAAATGTACGCGAGCTGAGAAAAACATCTTTAAAAATCTGTGAGGTCATAACTGTGTAAAGTCTATGGGCTGGAGCTCACAGGCTGGGCCAGCAGGAGAAACACTACTGTGCATATTCTAGTGGGCTGTTTACCCAAAGATTAAACTCAGCTGCTTTGAATGCCACTATTGATTGTTTTGATCATCAATAAATCTTTTTTTTTTGGCAATTAATCAATTAATCTTTTAGTCTATAAAATGTCAAAGAACTGTGAAAAAGCTCATTTCAGTATCCCAGAGCCCAAAGTCATGTCTTCAAATCTTTTGTTCCACCAACAGTCAAAAAAAAAAAGACTCTTCATTTACTATCATAAAGGACAAAGAAAGACAGAAAGAAGCTCAAACCAGCAGATGACTAAAACAATAAATCTGTCAGCAAATGTTTGAGGTAAAGACACTGAAATAATATTGAATTCTGGAACACATTTTGAAACACCGACACCAACAAAGCCTTGTAGTTTCTGGAGAACATCAACATGTCCCATTTATTTAAAAACAACTTTTGGGAACTTTAAGGAACTTAATGATTTGTCTTACAGCTGATCAGCTCATTAGTTATTGGCGATAGATGGTCAGTTTGCGTTTTGTTCACTTTCTTGTGTCACAGCTTGATTTGCAAAAACTCCTCACTAAAAATATGAAACTTGTGCCATCATCTTAAATAACTAACACGCTCACTTCACCTGAAACACATGCAGTAATCTCGGTGTATGTGGGCTTTAGTGGGTCAAAGGCACTTGGTCAAACTCTTGAAAAGTGGAAGTGATGCATTTTCAAACACAGTCTGCTGCTGCTGTTGTTGATGACTCCTGTCAGTCCTCAGGTGACTGTGTGGCAGCAGGTTCTGTTCACTTCAGACAAGGATGCATTCTGATACCAAAACACCTGCCTCTTTCAAGCAGGTTCATTTCACCATTCATTAAAAAAAGAGTCAAATAGCACACAGAGAGCTTGGCTGTTCTCTTCATCTTGGCTGCCTCTGTTTGAACGGGAGGGGGGGGGATAAAATATTCTCTCTGCTACGGAGGGGGGAGGAAGGTGGAAGGTGATGCCTCGAGGATGGGGGAGAGCATAGAAAGATGGTTCGACCAGGGAAGGGCTGACAGGAAGAGTCCGCCACAGGTAGAGATGGCCACTGTTGGCCTCCCTGGTAGAGGAGGGGTAACGGCCAGTCGACTCCTCTGCTTCGTCTTTACCTGTGGGTCACCTGGTTGTTGAGGAGGCCTGGGAACGTCTGTTCTGATTCAGTGCTTAATGAGCCGCCTAGCAGAGACAGACAGTGTTACCACCTACACACTTTAACTAGCACTTCACAGCACCTCCATCCTCCTGCACTGGTTAATGTTGGGGAGCTCTGCCACCATAATATTTTAATATACAGTACTACAGTGTGGAGGGTTTTTCTTTGATAAAATAATCCTTAGTTGAGTCTACTTCCTTGTTCTAGAGCATTCACATCCATCATACTAGGACAGAGGTTACAATCCCCCTCTCATAGACCACCTGTTATCACGTGATCAAAGTATCGCACAGGTCCTGTGACGACAACAGAAGATGAGGTTGAAACCAGTAAGACTCCTATTTGGACCTTGAGGTAAAAGTATTGTGTCAAATTACATAATTTAACATAACTATTTTTTAAATAAAGCATAATATGATTAGAAAATCAGCCAAAGAGAAACAACAAACACATCTGCAGTGGAATGTAGTGCATTGGTGTGATGTACTGAGCTATGGAAAAACAGATGTAGTTATACTTACCATGTATTTTGTGCTCTTAAAACTTTTAAAAAAATTATGATTGTATTTTAATTCAGCATGACAGCCATTATAATGAACTAAAGCTGCACTAAGTAACTAAGTAAATAATTGTTGCAATATATTATTAACGACATGTATGTTACATTTACAGTTAACAGAAGAGACCTGAAGTATAACAGTAAAATAACTACATCATCAGCATAGAAAGGATAGCAGACGTTACAGATATTTCTCAAGGATACTGCGAGGTCTTACCGTTATGGCAGCTGTACATCCACACACGATGGCCATCGTATCGACATCTGCATTTCAGGATGTTATTGGAGTAGTCTGTCTCAGGTACTTCATAGTTTGGATTAATTATTATCTGTGAGAGTGACAAGACGAACAAGTAAAGCCGGTGCTAATTGGCTGCAGTTTTTACATCATCTCACTCTTCATTTGTAGAAAAAAAAGGCGCAACGTGAGAAACATTACCTGGAAGATGTAATCTCCGGGTTTGAGTTCAGTAATATCGATCCACTGGCAGTCGATGTCGTGCCTGTAGGTATCCCAGCAGCCCACAGTGATACCCTGCTCTCCAAAGTTAGCGCATTCATACCTCTTTTCAATACCTGTAATAAATAAAACACAAAATATGTCCTATATTAACTCTCCTTTTAGCTCTGTTTTGGTCTCTACCAACTCCTTTTATTTGTTCACCAACTAGCTGCTAACTTTGTCTGCTTGTAAGGGGTCAGAACCAAAAACAACTTGTGAGGTAGTGTGGAAACGAGGCACAAAACTAGGAGCTGTAAAACCAAACTAAACAGCAGAAAGATGGTTAAAAAGTTCCTTTTCTTATATCTGAGGAGAACTGTAGACTGTGACAAGTTGTTTTTTGGTTTGTTTGTCTAATGAAAGGATTTCCACAAAACAAACACTTGTTAAATGTTGATGCAGATCCGAATAGAGGAGCAGATCCAGCAGATATAGCTTTTAGAGCTTTCTTTGTCATTCGTTTTTCAGCAAATAATCCAGACATTATGACACATTTATGATGCTGATATCTATGATAGGGTTCCTGCGAGGTCTTAAAAAGTCTCAAATTTGATCATCTTAGTTTGAGGCCTTAAAAAGTCTAAAATACATTGAGGTACAGTGTATGAGGTCTTAAATATGTTTAAGTAGGTCTTAAATGAACTTTCATTTCATGTCACTTCGACTGTGCTCATTTAAATGCTTATGTCGCACATTAAAAACATACACATAATTGTACACAGTACTATTGTGTGCACACAGCTCTGCGAATAAATGAATTTACTTTGCAAGTAACTGGGACTCCAATTGTCTTTCATGTCTGACATTCCTTTTTGCCAGAATGGATGTGAAATATGATTTATTCTAGTCTTGAAAAGGTCTTAAAAACTCTTATATTGAACTTTTTGAAACCTGCAGAAACCCTGCTAAGAGTGTAGATCCAGATCAAATCCGCTGGATCAAAATTTGTGTTTGTATGGATTGATCTTTATTGAAGCACTGTGCGGTAAGAAGTTGACATTAGCGGCAGTGTTGGGCAAAAAGGGATTTTCTGCCTCATTTATGCAACTTTATTGATATCCTGAAATCAAAGCAGGAGTCCTAATGCGTCTCTCACCTTCATCACACTCTGAGTCCTCCAAGCAAAAACTTGCTTTGTGTCCTTCGGCCACTTTGGTTCCATTAAGGCTGAACAGATCGTAGAGCGTAAACACCTCCATGCTGTGATAATGCCTACAGCATAGAGAGAAACGTGGTTTATCAAACTCAGTCAGGTGAACATTTACAGAAGAACGGCGCTTATTGTTGTCTCCTGTAGCTCTAGTCTCTGTTTAATAAAGTAAGCCAAAGTTCTTTAAATTAAAATCACAAATTGGTCCCTGTAATCCACAGCATTTATTTTAAATGGATTGATTTTGGCTGGATGTGTTACGTCAAAGGTGCCAAAGGTTTAACATGTTTAAATGTGGGAGCTGTGTGATGCTGCCAGCAGTAAACGGTTCCTCTAGCCAACAAGGGAACCACAAAAATGTGGGACTTTTTCTAGCGCTATGTACAGTAACTTTATCTTACGGCACACAGTCAATTACAGGGCAGCAGAATGTATGGAAGGGAAAGACTGCTCCGAAAACAAGACTTGGCGGGGGCTGAGTCATCACTCTTTCCTTCAATTATGTCGAATTCGAGATTTCAGAATTGTTCAATTGTGGTCTTCAATTATGAGGTAAAATGATTGAAAAACAAGTTCAGACTGAATCAGTTAAAATCTTAAGCAGACGAAAGACCTTATGCTTGTGATTTCTATCTAAAATGTGATTTATGGATCTGGAAAACAACTGCTTCCACAAAGTCTCTGTGTCTGTATAATTGAGAATGCTATTATATGATAAATGGTTATCATTTTTAAAGATCTTGTTCTGCTATAACTCTGCCTGCCATCATTAACCACAGGGTACACACCGTGCATCAGCAAGCTCATCGTTGGACAAGTGTCCTTTGTGAGACTGTTGTGGGTTTCTTCATTTATGCTGTAAATTCTGTGGTTCTGTTTAGATAACCACAGCATGAAGGAGGTCAAACAGCAGTTTATCCATCCACCCAGCACGTGTGTGCAGCGGCTATGTCTATAGTCTGTTGATAAGACTTAAAGCCTCCTTTGGACTGAAGTCCATTACTGATCTTCTGACACCATACAGTACCTAACCAGTCACAACCTGTGGTCCTCAGCCAAGGCCTTGCTAGCCATTCCTCAGTCTAGACTGAGAAACAGGGATGAGGGCCCCTACTCTCCAGGACAAACAGTGTCGGGGCCCCAACTGTCTGGGACAAACAGTGTCAGGGCCCCTACCCTCCCCCTACTCTCCAGGACAAACAGTGTCGGGGCCCCAACTGTCTGGGACAAACAGTGTCAGGGCCCCTACCCTCCCCCTACTCTCCGGGACAAACAGACTCCTTAACATTTTTTAAATCCCTTTAAAAAAAACACATTTTTATAATCGTGCTTTTACAAGGTTAAGGGTCTGAATTAGCTTCTTTTTAAAAAAACTTTTTATGTGAGGTCACTTTGGGAAATTTATTCTGGTAAAAAAAAGCACTGTCTTCACTCTTAGATCATCTGTTTTATTAAATTATTTAGTATATTTATGTATTTTGTATATTTGCTATATTTTCTATTTTTTATCTCCTTTTGTATAAACATTTAATCCTTTTATCATTGTTTGTTTAGCCATTCTTATTTTATCTTCTAAAGCATGTTGTGACTGTTTTGAGATGTGATTTATAAATAATGTTAAATTATTATTATTATTATTGTTGTTGTTGTTGTTGTTAACTGGAATTCACCAGATATTGTCAATGCTTTCTGCTTATCAAAGGTTATCAAAAGTATTGATATTTTGGTATGATTTCAATCAAAAGTACCAATGCTAATAACTGATCTATAATCAGATTTTCAACCTGAGGCTACAAAGATGTGTTCAGTGACGTTTTCTGTAAGAGCAACGTGTGCAGGTTTTTGGGTTGTTTTGCCATTGTTTCCAAAACAGTATCAATTATTTGTTTTAATTTTATATTTGAATATCATGGTATCATGGCAACCCCAATGTATGGATTAAATTACCTGGATGTCAATTGTGAATGAGTAAACTTTAGAGGTGCTGACAGGCATATTTTTTATCTTCCTTCTTCTAGCCTAATTGCTAAACCAGGCTAATCCTGGCTGCAGCTCTGTACTTCATGCACAAACATTAGAGTGGTCTTAGTCTCATGCAACTCTAAGAAAGAAAGCTTAATTTACCCATTTCAGTAGTCATGCTTTGCAAAATGTTGAACTATAAACTGAATAGAAGAATATTTCCCTGCAGGACTCGTCACCATGGAGCAAACACATGGTTTGGCTCTTTTGGCCAATAAATGAAGGAAGATTGCTACTGTGGAATTATCCCATGATGACATCTGTAAATCAGAAGACCCATACAAGAGTCCTTGAACTGTTTGACACTGACCTGTGACAGTCGTGCCACACCCAGGAGTGTCTGCCAGCTTTGGGCCTGAAGTCAGACTGGCCGTTGTTGTGGATCTGGGAGGAGAAGCGCAGCAGGCGGCGGTAGGAGTTGGCTGGCGCCTGGCTGGCGGTGGAGGACAGACAGTTCTCCTCGTACGCACACTGCAGCATGAACATGGGCCTGTCCTCCATGTAGGTAGTCTGCTCCACTGCTTGAGGGTTGAGCACCAAGTCAGGAGCCGCTGTAGACCGGAGCATCCAAAAAGACAGAAGAAGAAGACAGAGAAGAAATGTTTTTAGACAAAGACATTTCATGACATGATTTCTCACTTATCTCTCCAACCATCAACAACATATGAATTGGGGAGTCTTACTCTCGGAGCAGGAGACTCCAGCGGCGTTGCGTCCGCCTCCTTTGGGGCAGCTGAGGTGGGCTCCGTGGTGCAGGCAGTGGGACAGAGACATCTCAGTACCGGAGCAGCGAATGCCACTCATCACCACAGCATCTGCACTCACCTCTCCTGGCCAATACCACGTCTCCTGTTATGAAAACAAGACCCACGGTTCACATGCCACCCACCTCTGATGTAATCCAACACACGACTATGACTCATTTACCGAGGTCCAGTCCAGATAAGATACAGAGGCTTCCCTGATCATGACTAGTTACACCATTATTAGTTTTAATTTGAAGTGCAGGTGGACTCTACTCTACTGCCTGCAGCGAAACCTTACTGAAGCACCATGCAGACAACTGTAGATCAACAGCCCATGTCAGGTGATAACTCTTTGCCTTATCCACCAATACTCTACCAGAGAAAATATTTCTGATAAAACAATAGGAGCCAAAATGACGAGGAACTACCTACAAAACTGTCAACCTCACTGCGCTGCAGCTGAATATTTTACTGCGCTGATGTCACAGACATTCTCACAGTAACGCTACCAAATGTCATGACCACAGGTGATTCTCCACTCTGACCTCTAGAGGGCACACTCTATCAATTTACACCATAGACGGGACATGACTCTGCACTGATCATGTGGTGCATAATGGAGCTGCAAGGTGATCAAATAAGTCTGTTATAATACTTTCACATGGTAAACTACTAGACACAGCTCTGTCATTGCTGCCTCCAGGTCATCCTGTTATCCCATAATATTAGAGAAACATTATATTGTGATAAAGCTCACTTCATTCCACAGCTCTGCAAACACTTTCAGAGGCGGTTAGTATGAAGCCTTTCACACACACCTACTGTAACTGTTATCATCCCACTGTAAACTGTGTTTGAAATACCCAATTTTAAAAAGAAATCATTAATTAAATAAGCCTTTTATCCTCCATTTGTATGCAAAGTATATATGAAAAAAAGAAATGAACATAAGTAAAATAAAGAGTATAATTATTGACAAAAAAGAACATCTTAATCATAACACTGACAATTATTAAAACTTCTAATACTTGTACTTCTGTGTACTTCTAATCATAACATCATGGTAACTATGACAAAATGTTGGACATTTTCAGACTGGATGACTAAAAAAAAAATCGAATGCAAACTACATGAAACTTGAATGTGAATTTGAATTATGACTCATTTCATTGGGTCTCTTCTTTGAAACCAATACAAAATGACCATGAATAATTTCATTTTCACTAGAAATCAGTTAAAATCAGGACATGATTTAACTTCAAATGCAACAAGTAGTTAATGTTGCACATTTCTCTGAAAATATAAAAGTAACTGCAGAAAAGGTTTTCATTTCAATATTCATTTTAGTAGCAATTTAACAATTTCAAAGATGAAAATTAAAATAGTGTATAAAAACCTTCATGTTTGCCACACAAATTAAACTTATATATGATTAAAGGATTATTTTAATATCAGAGCCATAAACGTCCATATAGACAGCAACCTGACCTGTGTTTCAGTCAAACAACTCACAAGTTTGAAATATTTATCATTACAGCAGCAGAATATATTTGAATTTGGTGTTTAGGCTTCAACCTCATCACCCATCATATGGACATATTGGGGAGTGATGAGAACATTTCTTGAACCCCCTGATCGGAGCCTACAGGTGGATGATGGGGTGGTGGTGGGGCTGAAAGTGCAGCAACAGCAATGAGAGGCAGAGAGGGTGATGGGAAACTGTTGCAGCTTAGCTACATGTAGTCCACCAATAGGGAGGGGGTGCTAGATGACGTCTGAGGAGAATGAGGCCTATTGTAAGTATTGTTGTCTGTCTGAACGAGCTCGCAGGCTTCACTCCATGTAACATTGAAAAGCCCTCAATCATACTGAGGGTGTGAATGTGCATCTCTTTGTTGGTCACTTCATACATTACTTTTAGAGAAGAGACTGTAGACAATGAAAGCCTTCAAGCTGAAATGATCCACGATGGAAATACTTCACGCATCTCTGACTTCTGGATGAACATTCGTGAACTACACAGGAAACTGAATGCAAACGCTGGCCACTTGAATGCTGACAGAAAACATAACTAGTCTGTGACTCAGTGTAGTGCTAGGGGCTACATACCATGACACTGGTTATGTGTCAATAAAAACCTGTCTTTTACCCCATTAAAGAAGAACATACATCTAATAAAAGACAGGCAGTTGAAGTATGAGGGAAGAAAGAAAGAACGAAAGGCGACTCTGACCAAAGAAGGAGAACAAAAGGAGAGAAAATATGAAGACAAACCTTTTCGATCAAGAGAAGACACTGAAATAAACAGATTACTGAGAAACTGAGAGCAGCTTGTTTTTCTTCAGCTCCATTTCAATGGAGAGGGCAGATGTTAGCGACCCTCCTCCCTCACAACAATGTCCAGTCAGAACAGAAAGCTTAGCTTCATCTTTTCTTCCTTCCTCTGTTTTCATTTCTTTCATCCCCTGCATTCACAACCACAGACACCCACAGTCTGGCTGCACGCCATTTCCACTAAGGACTTCAAGTTCATACTGGGCTGCTGTCAGGAGCAGAAAGTGTTTCAGGGAATGAAAAGTGATGCTGATTAACAACACTAGGTTCCTCCCTATGAAGTGAAACTGTTCCCAGGGACTAAATTCAAAGTTTCATCCTATTTATGTATATACGTGACAGTCTGATTGTTACTATGAGCAAGCTATTTAAAAGAGAGAGGCTGCTCCCAGGGCTCAGACGGATGGCTACTGCAGCGTCAGCATAGCTCGGCAGGAATGCATATAGGTGCATGTACACTTTATTTGAAGACCCCACAGTTTCCATTACTGTCCTTATAAATCAGCTCTCATGTAGCTACATAAAGTTTGGAACCCCTGACCTAGATGTAGTAAAAAGTACAAATTTGAGATGACAAAAGCAATGAAAGATCAGCACCCTGGGATGTTTAGTTTTGATAAACTGACATAATATTAACCCAACATGGATCATTTGTTGGTTTTGCTCTTAAATATTTCAGATATTTTGGGATGTGTATTGGCAAGAATGTGGTGCTTCGATACGTATCACAATACATGGTTAATTGAATATATTGTGCCATATTGTGATACTGTAAGCAAAGCAGCATATTGTTTCATAAGCCTGTGTTCTTTGCCTTTATGATAATGATATGTGCTTACCTCTTCCTGTCTCAGTAGACAAAAGGCTGAAGATGATACAACTCTGCTATCTAGTGGTCTGGGGTTCAAACACAACACAAAATACAGCCACAAGCCTTTGCATGGCAACTATGAATTAAAAAGAACTGATACAGTATCACAAAACCTAGGAGTAATGTTTGACTCTGATTTGTCCTTTTACAGTCAGGTGACTAAAGTAGTCAAGTCCTGCTTTTCTCAACTAAGACCAAAATCAGGTCATTCCTCTCATCCTATGATTTAGAAAAGCTTCCATTTCCTCCAGACTAGATTACTGCAATGTGCTTTATTCTGATATTAGCAGGCGAAACATTCAAAGATGATCCGAAATGCTGCTGACAGGCTTCTAACACACACTAAGAGAAGTGACCTCATCACTCCAGTCCTTGCTGCCCTCCACTGGCTGCCTGTGACTATTAGGGTAGATTTTTTTGACTGCTTGTCTTGAATGGTTCTGGCTCCTTCTTATGTCTCCGATCTACTAACTCCTTATGAGCCTGACCGCTGTCTTAGATCCTCTGGCAGGTCCTTCCTAATGGTTCCCAACTCTCTCTCACTTGTCACCAAAGGTGACCCCTTTGCTGTCCGAGCCCCTCAACTGTGGAGCTCCTAGCCTGAAGATCTCAGGGAGGCAAACTCAGAATCTGCCTTTAAATCCCATCTCAAAACTCACTTTTATTGTTTGACTTTTCTGTAACAAATGATGTTTGTTTTTAATAAGTTTTATATTGTCCAGATTTTTAAGTTAAATAATTGTATTATGTATGTTTATATTACTGTGTGAAGCACTCTGTAACATTGTTTTGAAAGGTGCTATACAAATAAAGTTATTAAAAATAAAGTTATTAAATGAAAATAAAATACCACGATACTCACGTGTATCGATACTGTCTTACATCCCTGCTGGCTGCTGTGACTCTTACCTGGAAAGCGTTGCTAGCGAAGCCCAGGCCCAGCTGTCTGCAGACCACCATGGCCTCCATGGTTCCCCAGCCTTCACTGCACACTGTCCCCCACACCAGAGAACCATTCCTCTCCACCAGCACCTCCACGCGGCCCTCATAGGGGTTTCGACCTCCACTCAGACGCAGCTATGGGCGTGACAAACAGGGGGCTGACTTAAAGTTAAATCCAGACGTTATATTCAGTGCTTCTTTAAAGATACATTTCTTAGCATGTAATTTGTTGAGGTGAGACGTTACAGTGAGGACAAAAACACTCTCATGATAAGATATGTGAGACAGCAGTTCTAGAAAAACATACAACATAAAACGTGCATGACAGGTGACAATATAAAAAGATATCTATCCTCCCGTTATAGATCCTGCAGGCTAAACAAGCTCCTGCACGTCTACTGAAATCTATTCACATGCAGGATCAGATACTGTCCATATAAACTACAGATGTTGGTGTACATGTTCTTATGCAGGTCCATCATGTTCCTTAGTGAGTCTGTTGTTGCAGTGTTTGAACTGACACTCACCGACTCCTGGAAGCCCATAGCAGGAACGTTACATCTCACGGCTGCATCCTCCTCATGGCTGCAGCCAAGAGCCTCCTTGTTGAAGAAACACTCTGTGATGGACTTCTCAAATCCAGAGCACTGCACCTCATTCATGTGCACCGGCCCCATACCTGAAAAACACAGACAAAAGAAACTGTTTGGAAAGGATGGCCAGAGGTTTTACTGCTTCCCACTGAAACTGAGAGAAAAAGAAATGAGAGATATACAGTATATGTGGGTTGTGACATCATTTTAATCCATCTCATATACCTGGCATGACTGACCTTGTTTGTTCCCGACAGACAGACTGATGTGGGATTTTCTGACAAAGAAGTGATCTGTGCTTCCTTCAAATCCACCAGCCAGAGACAAACACCAGAGTTCTGGTCAACTACTGCACTGATTTGATGTTTTAATCTATTGATGCATTTTAAAAGAGCAGACTAGATTTCCCCGGGTCAGGTAGTTAGGATGAACCCAAGCTACTGTAGGCCTACTGCTATTTTTCTGCCAGTCCCTGTCCTGCTTAGTCCGTGGTTTGTATGTGTGACAATGTGACAACCATGTTCTAAATTTGCATCACTGTGGATGGATTTGATGCCAAACATTTCAGGCAAGTATTTCACATTTTTGTGTTGTTTATTGATCACATGCTGGTGTCGAAGCCTTTGTTTCCTAAAACAACTTTTTGGAAGGTCAGCGGTTCGATCGCCAGCCGCTTCAGTCTACATGTCAAAGTGTCCTTGAGCAAGATACTGAACTCCCTAATGCGCACATTCAGACAGCGTTTTCATTCCGGGCCTGTTGGGCCTTTATTCCGCCCCGACATCTATTTGAATGCAATGAAGTCTTAATGAGGTGTCAGTTTGTTCCACCTCTGTGACGTCTTGGAAGGTAGTAATAGCGCCGAAACAGGCATCTGAATGAATGAAGTGCCCTGGCGTTGTGACTTTGTAGTAACATGTTCAGGTGTGCGACCTACCCTGGGGGATTTAACTATGCAGTCGTAACAGGAAGTCCGTTATTTGAAGAACAAGCACAGAGGATGACCACTGAACTTGGCAGATAGTGAAATATATCAGCTTTTATGTTCACTGTTGCATCGTGCATCACGTCTCTTAAAGTTGCAGAACGCTGGCATACACTGTGAACACACACACCGAGGTGGTGTTGTGACGCCTTGGCTGGTCCAGTTTGAACACACAGAAGGGCTCACAGAGAAGGATATTTGTGTCGACGCTGTTGTGCAATGCCTGTCTGAAAGTGGCTGTTCCATTGGTGTGTGAGTGATCGTGTGATCGGCTATTCCTCCTGATGAGCAGGTGGTGCCTGGCATGGTAACCTCTGTCACCACAGTGTGAATGTGTGTGAATGCTGGTTTATCTTGTGATGTGAAGCTTTTTGATTGGTCAGTCAGACTAAATAGGCACTTCTTACAGCAGGTACAGTGATTTCCTCATCCATTAATTTATTGAAAAGGTAACAAAACTGACACAATCTAACAAGGCACCCAGTAGATAGATGCATACCTCCACCAAAAAATCCTCCTCGTGTCCGTTTGGCTTGTCTGAGTCATGCCCCACCCCTCCACAACCTTTCATGGAGATTGGTTCAGTAGTTTTGCATACTTGGGGAAAAGGTTGAAAAATGATGCATTTCATGATATTAGTGACATTCCATTGGCTCTTTCCTGGCCCAGTCCGCCATTCTTTCATCCAAGATTCATGGAAATCAGTTTAATAGTTTTTGCGAAACTCCCCTGACACACAAAAAGAAAACCTAGTAATGTTTAACCAGTTCTGTTCATATTATAAATAATATAATTGTAATACTGCCACACACATCTCTTCTCAACATGACGACCTCGTCTGAGAGAGCTCTGCCCAAAGACTCCACCTTCTCCACCCTGAGGATCAGAAACAAACGTTGGCCTCTAAGACTGAAACAGTAAAAAAAAGAGACAGTTCCAGATGATCATGAGAAGATTTGAAACAGCTGATTCCTTCACGTCATGCCGGCTCATACGGCATGCATTCATCTTGCTGTTTATTATGGTGTAGTAATACCTTCAGTCTTTTTCTTCACCATGAAGGGTTACTGAGATACACCGATGAGAAATCATGATGGAAAAACGGATTTGGAAATGGGACATTCCTTCTATTTCAACAGTAATAGTTTCCATGTCTGATGTAACTGGAATGTGAAGCAACAGCCTGCATATTCTTCTTAATAAAATAGGAAACACTTATTCAGAACGAACATGTTGTATAAGATTCTTTCTTCTCAGTACACCTTTAAAGCTTTTTTCCATAGTATGTACTGACAGCAGGTGAGCTAGGCCTTTAAAACACTGTATAAGTATATATAACACAGGGTTATCTGCTGGGTGTGTATTTTAGAAGTAGGTCAGTGGTATATTTTAATTGGGTGGGGGGTCCTGACTTCCAAACCTGCTGTAAAACTCTAAATGCAGCCTGTGACATAACACTGCTGATGCTGTCTGAGAAGAAAAAAGCCAGACCGAAAGCCACCATTGAAAAATAATTACACAATACAAGGAGGGGTCATCCCAAACCAACAGGAGGAACCGACTCCATCTGTTTTATTTAAAAAACACTATACTTATTTTAATTTCAACACCTAATCTGGAATCTGGAATTAAAGGGTTATTTATTATATTTCCAAATTCTGCATTATTACATATTATTTACTGTACAAATCATAGTCATTCACAAAATTCACAAAATGTGAGATGAGTGGTCTACTAAAAGGAATACTTGCTAAAATGTATAAGAGATTTGATGAACCAGTGAACTCATGGCTTTGAAAGGTTTATTAATAGCAGGACACAGTTGTGGTTAAGCGTCTCGGTTCTGACCCCGTCACTCCCTGCTAGACCATAGACCATGTGAGTGACTGGTCGGTGAACATAATGAAGCACTTAGCAGCCAAAGAGCTAAACGTTCCCTCAGCAGATGGTGGCAAAACAGAGCTAAGAGTGAGAAAAACAGCCATCAATAAATTAATGTGATAAATGGAACATCGGGTCACCATAACTTAATGTTAGAATGTTAATATTGAGTTTACAAATTTATATCCCCAATTTGCCAAAACAAAAAAACAATGCAGCTTTAACGTGAAAATCCATCTTTACAGACAGAGTTCATTCCAGCTCAGGGATGGATTCCCATCCTCACTAACCAGCAGCGTGTAACTAATCCTAAACAAAATCACTCTTCCCACCACATCTGTGAGTTCATGATACTCGGTGACAGACAGGAGGATGAAGAGGAGGAGAGAACTGAAGGGATAGAACTGCTGCCTCAGATGTTTGGGATCTGTGGTTTTGCTACAGAGTCATAATCTCCCATTTGATGCCATGTAAGCAATATACATTCAATATATACATTCAATATATACATTCATTTCAACAATGAGTCACTGAGCTCGCCGGTATGGGGCAATACACTTAGTCCAGGCTGGTTTTTAACCCTTGTGAGGTGTTACTCACCCAAAGTTCACAGGTTGGGGGGACCCACAACATTTTGGGTTTTTAAAGCAAAGCAGCCTTGATTTATTTTTTATGTAAAAATACTTTGCAGATGTTGACTTTATCTCATTTACAAGAGATATCTCGTATATGGCTCTGTTGAATCACATTTATCAATAAAAGTGCACTTATTTTTGGTGATAAAATGTGATTTCTGTAAAATAAAATCTTTAATTATGAAGGCATGAATGAATAATGTTTAGAAATTATAAGGGAATCAAGGCTTTTCATGGCTACTGATCATTGCTTTGAAATGCTCAGAGTGGAAAGAACAATTTTGCATTTCGCCTCAAAATTATGGCAAACATTGATGATCCAGGGTCACACAGGGGTGCAGGCATAGGCAATGGGACTAAGACTGAGACATGTGGCACTACAGCCTATAAAATGGTAGAGAGGGTTGTGTTCATTCTATCACATATGCATGTAAACAAACAAATGCAAATCTAGAGGAACACACATTGTTACTGGAACAAAGACACACAGTCAACCATTTTCCTTCTTTTTCACATCTGGAAAATAAGTCAGTTAACTTCTCTTGCACAAAAAACAGTGAGAAAGTAAAGACATATACCTTGTCCCAGGCGACCTCCAGACAGGGCTTCTATAGCTGTTCCAAAGCCCAGCTCTCGACACACTACGGTGGCAGACAGCAGGCTCCAGTTGTCATCGCATATGGTGCCCCACTCTCCGTTTTTCAACACCTCCACCCTGCCCTCGCCTACGATGGCCCCACCACGAAGTCGAACCAACGGTTGCTGAGGAGGAAAATTGGAGACGTTATAAAAGACATGACTGTAAAATGTTCAAGTTCTACAACCACATATTTAGGTTACTCTGGCTCTTTCCAAACTAAAAGACTCAGCTGAAACATTTCCGTCTGTGAGATGAGGAAGCTGTGGCAGCAGACTGGGTGGCTTCATGTTTATAGAACGTGCCATTAGTGCAGGTCTCCCATTAACTCCAGTAGAAGTGTGAGGCAAAGACAGAGAGGACACAGTTTCATCTGACCTACTGCTGCTGGAAGTGAAGCCCTGACATCTTCATGTGTGGGCTCTCAGAGCTTCCTTACTCCATTACATACAGTGCATCCTCCATATTGTGGCTTTTACATTACAATCATGATGTATTCAGCATTTAGAATCATTCAGATGTTTAGAATAGAACCTGATTAAAGACTATCTGACCTACATAAGACATAAACTTAATATACAGTATGTAGCTAAACATTTTGAAGAAATAGGTATAATGAAAAATAAATAAAGATTAATTGAAGGCATCTTAAGCCCCAAAGCCACCATTAAAAACCACCAATAGGAATGCAGAGATGACATAAGCTGAACAGTGTTTGGTTTACCAGCATCATTTTTGGGGCTTTTTCTGCTTTAATTATTTAGGACAGCTGGAGAGGAGACAGGGAGTTGGGGAGAGAGTGAGGGGGAAGACATGCAGCGAACCCGTTACCGCTTCTAGACGATGCAGCTGTTATGGGGCTCTACAAACTGAGCTAAACTCGCCCCAACATGCAACAATCCAAGCAACATTCATGCATGTTTCATTACAGTTTTTAAGGCGACCGTTACAAGCTGGTGTTTTAGCTGCTAACTTTTCAGATGCCGTTTTTTAAAAATGGAGACTGATGGTTCTACATTGGCACGATACACTTAGTTCACTAAAGGTTCCTCTTGTGTTGGGAGAGTTCTTATTCTGAAGCAGGAGTTTAAAAAGTTCCAGCTACATTCATTCCATTCTTGCTTTACTGATACAATAAAAATGCTGGTTTTAGGTTCTTAGAGTTATGAAAAGGCTGCTCTGATCCAAAAACACCTATAGTCATTAACTCCAAGTATATATCAATGCAAACGTAAACCTCTTATCAATTCTAAGGCTGAGAATAAAATCTTTGTTAATGTGTCTGCTCGGATCTTGGCTACTGTAAAGTGCTAAACTCTTACTTTAAACCAGTTCCGATCTGACTCTGCAGAGTTCCTCATTATAATAGGCTTCTTGTTTAGGACTGATTTCAAAATGCATCCTTTAACTTTCAAAGCCTTAAACAACTCCTGCTCACCACACATCAACACGGCCACAGTTTCCATTTCTATGCTTCCTTGCCTCAAATTATTCCAGGATTTCTCTGTTTTTTGTATTTAAACGCTTTTGTTATTCTGAAACTCTGCGTAATATTTGTTTTATGTGCTATGTCAATAATGTTTAAATAAATAAAACAAATAAAATGTAATAGGCTAGTTGTTCAAAGAGGGCTGGTGTAGGTCACACAGAAAAAAAGAAAGAAACTAGAAAAAAAAAGTTTAACCTCACAGACTGACCAATTAATCAATGCATAAAATGTAATAAAAGATAGATCAACAGATACTGAAAAAAACAAAACACTGCAAAAACATTTCCTGGATCTACACCTACACTAACTAACTACCTAACTAACTAACTAACTACTTTGATGACAACAAAAGACGATGGAAACAAAACATCCTTGCTGGAGGTAATAATCATTATTTAACAAATGTGAAGAAAGAAAGGAAGAAAATACATCATAAGCATGAAGAATATTAAAATTAAGGAATCTAACGTCACAAATAATAAATGAAAATGTTCTGATGAGTATTTTTTAATGTAAAGTAAAAGCCTAAGATGTATTTCTACACCAGCTGTCAGGTATTCTTATGAGACAGGAGTATTCATCTTTTTTTCATCTGTTTTTAGGATCAAACTGCCTGGAGTCAGATTTTGTGAGTGCGTTGGAGGACTTTGGATGTGATGTGATGATGTAATCTTAGCCCCGCCTCTCCAAGCCTGGTCCTCAGCAGTGGAACGTGACAGAGTACATGTAAGCTCGATACTCTCATTAGAACGTGGATGGAGTCATGCAGACAGGAATTCATATTAAGTGGTGCTGTAAATCTTAGGAGCATGTCGTGGCCTTAGTCTAGGTCCCAGATTTTTCTTGTATTTCCAGTCTCTCTCTCTCTCTCTCTCTCTCTCCCTCTCTCTCTCTGTCTCTCTCTCTCTCTCTCGATGTCCTATACCGTGTATATTAGGAAATATAATAGATGGGTTACCTGTAAGCAAAATTTAATTTGTCTTCTAAAATGTAAATAAAAAACAGAATGCAATGATTTTCAAATCATTGAAACCCCAAATGTAAATGAAAATAGCGCAAAGACAACATTTCAAATGGTGACACACAAAAATGTCATTGTTTTTGAAAATGATATCCTCATTTAGAATTTGATGCCAGCAACACGTTTAGATAAAGTTGGACAGGGTCATGTTTACCACTGTGTTGCATCACCTCTTCTTTTAACAACACTCTGTAAGTGTTTGTGAAATGAGGAGACAAACTGCTGTCATTTTGAAAGTGGAATGTTTTCCCATTCTATCCTGATGTAGGATTTCAACTGCTCCAGAGTTCAGGGTCTCCTTTGTCATATTTTACCTTTCCACAAATTCTTTGTAATCTTACATTGAGAAACATTATTCTTAAATTGTTGCACTATTTTCCAGTGCAGTCTTTCACTGAGTGGTGAACTACTCCGCATCTTTACTTCAGAAAGACTCCGCCTCTCTGGATTCCAAAAAGGAAAAATAAAGAGAGAACGTTCTCCATCCTGGATTCTGGATGGCTTGTCTTGATTTTCTTGAATTTCATAGAGGATAAAACAAAATCTTCTCTAGCAGCTAAATGTGTAATGACTGACTGGAGGCCCTGATTTCATGCTCAACAACATCTGAGAATAAAAGAAGAATAAAAGCTTACTGGAGATCCATGGTTTCCCTCTCTCTGTTCAAGAATTGAACTAAACCACATCATCTTTTAAACCCTGAGAAGACAATCATTCATTTTGATGAGAAATGTTCAACTCCAGCTGCAGGTCACAAGTGACTCTGAGTGCAGAACATCGGCTTTGGCTGGATCATCGGTGTCTAACCAAAATATTTGTGTCCCTCCCTCCATAATAGAGGCAGTGAACTGTCCTGAACCAGTGCTGCTACTTCCTGTATCCACTTTGTTTATCAGTTTATTGACATCATCCACATTTCACTTGACACTGACAGTAGACAGCACCCACTTCCTGTTACACTTGCTCATTATTAAACAAAGGATACTTCTTTCTTTCTAAATGAGTGTCGTCATTAATTTATGGATCAATAGTGTGATATGGAATTTGTATTCAGAATAGCCTAGATGATGATAACAGATAATTCACCGATCTAATAGTTCTTATCCTCCTGTGGGTCACAATTAACTGGATCCTAGCTAAAATTGGACAGGAGGCAGGATAGACTCTGGACAGGTCGCCAATAAATAATGATGACATTCATTATTCTAATTCATTAAGGCTTTTCAAATGTCATATCTTTCTGTTGTTTGGCTAACGATTTACCCAGTAATTATTTAACAGAAGCATAAACAGAGTGGCATTTTACCTCATCTCGGAAGGCCTTCCTGAATCCTGTCATGGTTGATGGGGCAAAGGCTCTGCCAGGCACGCAGCTCACGACAACGGGCAGCCCTTCATCGCAGGTCTCATTGGACTTCAGTGATGTAACCTGGCCCAGTTTGCAGCTGGACAAATGGGCTTCATTGCCAGTGCAGTTCACAGAGTAGTCCCAGTATGTGGGCTTTCTCCTGCGAGCAAACATCCTGGACAAATGGAGAAGAATGAAAGCAGAATAACCAAGTGTTTGAGAGGATGGATGGTTCTACAGAGCCTCTACGCATCCTTCAGGTAACTGCTTTGGTTTTACGGCCTGCAACTTAAATGCTGGGTTCAGTCTAATCCATCTCATCCTCACTTCCAGCTATACAGCAGCCACCTGTGTTGGTAAAAAAAAAAAAAAAGAAGCTTTAATAAGCTGAAAGTATGAAACCAACCCAGCACCAAATGGTTGACAGACGAAGTTAAATGCTAGCTTGTGGATAGATATTTACCTTAGGAGTTGGTAGAGAGAAAAAAGAATGGGTATTTGAACAAAGGGTAGTGAGGATGAAGTCGAAGATGAAGGTGAAGTTATGACAGTGTGACCCTGGTAATGAAATGGATGTTAAGGAGTGTTTCAGATTCGTCTGTCTTTCTAGACTATACAAACTGGACGGTTGCACATTAGGGAAACTTTAATTAGTGAACTTAACGTTGCAACCATATTCTCCTGTCAAACACGATGGTGCTTCATCAGACGTTCATCCACACACGCGTCCCTGCAGAAACTAAAACATACCAAACAATCCCATTATTACAGAAAGTAACATTATCTGGATAAATGTATGATGACACGTGTCTACATTAAGTTATGAGTCATGACATCAGCACATAAAATGTATGTGGTGATGTCATGACTCAACTAAATTAGACTGAATTGAACTGTCTTATAGGGCGATGTCATAAATGTAATCAGTACTTACTATGGAGGAGCTATGGACCTACGTTGTATTATTATTTATTTTGTACTGGTATTCTTTGTAAAGTGTACTGGTGTTAGTCTATGCACATCAGATTATTAGTGAAAACTGACTGTCAAATAAGAAACCATCAGTATATCAGTATTGCTTATCTCTCATATTGACACAGTTTTTTTCTGTATACTACAACAGCACAGGAGAATTCCTGAAATTCCGTTATGGCTTTTAGTTTTCATGTGCCACCCCAAGATTTTCCGTGGCCCCCTATGAAGAAATTCTGGAGGCACCCCTGGTTTACACAGCATTAATATGACAACCTATATAGATATAAGTCAATCATGAGTGTGATCAGTTGGTGTTGAATTTGGCAACAGAGAGACAATCAAACAGATGAAAGGAAATAATGGTTTGTGTATAATATCTGCTCTATTTTCTCAATTAATTTGAATACATTCACTTCAACCACATGCCCTGAAATATGTAAGTGGATTAGGATTTCATTAACTTGCTCAAGGGCACTTTATCTGAATATTTAACTGTGCTGCTTAAGAAGCACACAAAGTGCCACTGGAGCATCTTATAATTAATAGCCGACATTCATCAAGATGTGATGGGATTATAGACTTAATAGAATGGTTTATCATGACACAATAAAACTAGACAAGGGCAATTGCATTAGCATATTGTATAATTAAAACAAAAAGTGTAAGGTTAGCTAACAGCTGGAGTTCACAGTATTCCATATGCACTTGAACAAACTGGGGTTAATGATTCTCCTTCAGGCCTGCTGGGCTCCTCTTCCTACCCATTTATTAGTCCATACTATGTATTTAATGAGGCTCATTTACAGAGCAGCAAGTCCTCTCCTTGTGTCTTATGTCAGAGGTGTGCTAGAAAAAATAGGTTAAAGTGGGACATGCAAGCATTTGTTTTTTTTATTTTGGAGCTAGTGGGTGGAAGCTGCAGACTGGAAGCTGTCTAAAGCTAATGTTCCCTGCCACAGCCAGAGGACCGGCTCTGCTATATGCTCCAAATCAAATAAAGCACAGCAATGATTCATATCAGTACAGTTTAAATGGAGTGATGATTGAATTAACTGGTGGTCCTCAGGCTGTGAAAGTTGAGTTCGCCCCCAAAATCTCTCATTCTGCCTTAAAATAATGGTAAAAAATTCACTCCAGCTGTGTTTTTCAGCACTTTAAAGACTTTTGAATGCTCACAACCTTCTATTTGAAATAAACAATAATGCACAGCTCCGTTGATTTTACATGCCAATGTCAGCTCACTTATGACGGTTAGTGCTACTCAACCTGCTAATACTGTTGTATGATGTCCTCTGTGGTTCTGCAGGAGCTTTGTCACGGCTGTGAAAACGACTCCAGTGGCATTAATTGAGTCAACTTGGCTTTGAGACGACAAATTTTTAGTAAAAAAAAAAAGCCTCAGTTAGGGCATGAATTTTTAAAGAAAAGAATATTTACCAGGCATAAGATTATAAGTGCAGCAGTGTTCAGAACTTCTACAAGTGTAGAACAGTCATTACCTTTAACATAAAGTATTGTCAAAATTCAGTCAGTGAGATAATTCCAGTCATGCTCTGCTATGTCAACATTGTGGGGTTTGCTTATTTGCTGTCTTAACAGGACGTAGACATGAAGCCTGATCATTTTGTCTCAGTCCTTGTCATGTTAGCTTAGCTTGTGGGGAGGAAGCTAGCCTCCGCCAAGGAGGATCCATCCATCCATTTTCTGTCATCACTTATCCTGTGTATAGGGTCGCATATCACATATCCTGTATGTCCTACCTCTGGGGATTTAACAATGCGGTAGCAACAGGAAATCTGTTATTTGAAGAACAATGTTCAACCCTATTGAAGTCCCAGGCCCACAGTGGGATTTGAACCCAGGACCTTCTTGCTGTGAGGCAGCAGCACTACCCACTGCACCACCGTGCCGCCCACTGTAATTTATCTGCTTGTTAAATATTTTTTCATATTTCTATGTGTTAAATACAGAAAGTAAGATGTGTGTGTGTAGAACAGTTATTTAAAGATGCCTTTAACAGGAAAATATAGCAAACTAGTAATGCATCGTCTTCCATCTGCTGTTGAGAAATAAAGCAATTTAATTTGTTTCCAATGAGGAATAAGTTATCAGTAATTGAATAGATTTTAAAATAGCAACACTTTTCACTCCTATTTTTTTCCTCACTACTGCTTACATACTTCCCTAAGAGATTTCAATTTAAATCCATCATTCTCAAAGTAAGTAAGCAAAACTAGATGTGACACAGGAAGGTCAGGACACAAACAAACTCGAGGTTATTAAACTGCGCCAGATCTCCACGTCTTCACCCTTTCAAACACACTCCACATCTCATAGGGCTGAAGCAGGAGTGTGCCGACACGTAGACGGAAAGTTAAGGAGCCGTCATGCTTTGCAGTGTGGTTACCTAAAAGAGAGGAAACTTCCAGACGCAGACAGTAAATTCAAGGCTACCTTGAGTGGTGGAAGGTTTATGGCTCTCCGCGATTAACTCGTTACTGTTTGACTGCAAGCTTCCCCATGAAATCAAGAATCAGATCAGAACAGATGCTTTCTAGTTTCCACTGTGGAAGTAGACATTGCTCAGCAGAGATCACGTCAGTGAAGCGACGTGACGTCCATTCAAACCAAGGTTAAATGACTATAAACATGCAAGGAGGTAACCATCCATCTACATCCTGTAGGTAGATCCCAAGTCAAAACCTAGCTTTAAGTAATACATGGAGGGTTGCTTGTCGTGATGAAACCCCAGAGAATTATCACCTTTCAGTTCCTCTCAGCTCTATGATGCATTTTGATTTCTTTCAGCTCTTTGTTTTGACTTTAAGGCCAGAGACTTTACTGTTCACACGACTCTCATCAACCTCTTTTTCCAGGCATGTCAGGCAGCTGTTGAAAGGTCTGATAAGCCCACTGTATGCTACCTGCTCTGCACAAAACAGACAGATATTTTTCTTTTTAGTTGGTGCAGAAGAAAATAAAAGCTAAGAAGAGAGAGAATATACTGTAGAGCTGATATTCATCTGATGGACAGAGAATAGATTTCACACACCTCTATCAGTTTGTTACTCTCTTGTCTGTTTGTCAGAGAGATAACAGTACAAATAGCAGGCTGATTGTCATGAAACTTGGTGGAAAAGTGTAGCATGGGCAAAGACCGAACCCATTCAATTTTAGAGCTGATCAGAACACCAGAACACACCTGTCTCCAATCCACCATCAAGCCCTGCTGCATATAACCCTGGTTGCTACCTTTACTCGTTGCCAGATCGCCCGACTATGTGCTAGATATTTTGTCGGCTCTTTGTGTTGCTAATTTTTGTGGATATTTTTCATCCCTGCTACCATGTCTTTTCTCTTTGTGCTTCAGACATGGTGTTCAGATCTGCCTGCCCTGCCAGTCCTCCATTAGCCCAGCCACTCGTCCAGCTACTCGGAGCCCAAGAAACACCTTTTCTGTAAATCCTTTTTTCTGATTAAAACACCTCAAACTTCTCCTGAGTCTGAGTCTTGCTCTTGGGTCCAGTCTGTTGTGTGATAACCCTAACACAGAGTGGTGGGCAAGCGAGCTAGACAGTAAACGAAAAGAGGAAGTGGCAACTACCCAAAGCCTCATGCACAGAAATGTCCCCAACACAGCAAAATAATCATAATAAGAGGAAGACAATACAAGCAGATGCAGGATCTCTGCAGACACCACACACTTCCAGAAGGTCAAGTGATGATTGAGAGCTGATGCTAACACTTTAGCTTTACATATTTCAGATGCGTTTGCAGATGTGCATCTCACTGAAGAGTGGCCTCGATGGAGGTATGTGCTGTCTGAGTGCACTTATATGTAATATCGAATCTCAGTTTTAAGATGTTTAGCAAATAAATGAATAAATACATACAGTAGTGAAACACTCACTTGTAGACTCTGGCATTGTATTTCCTCTCCCCAGGGAAGCCAAACATGCCACAGATGACTCTGCTGTTCTGTTGGTTCCACTCGGTGTTACAGATCTGCTTCCATTTACCGCCATCCTTGACCTCCACGTAGCCCTCGGTTACAGGGATCCGCTTACGGTACGATGACAGGATGGCCCGTATGCGCACGTCCTCCACTTGGATATCAAGGTTCTGGGGACAAAAAATTGTGCATGCATGTCAAAAGAAATAGGGAAGCCATTTGTTTATGTGTAGTGTAATTCATTTCCAAACATGTATTCAAATAATAGTTCATTTCTGTAATTGACAAAGATTTGTGATACATATTCACTTCATACAGAGGCCATAAAAAGCCTTGTGTTGTCTGGCTACACAGACCTCTGCAGCCTGATGAGGTGTGAACAGGCTACCCACATACAGCCTTTCCTGTAGTTCATAACATCCTATCAGAGACTGTCACCCCCCATCCAGACTGTAACCACTCAGCTCTGTGTGAGCTGCCTGTAAATCTTCTCCAGGCTGCTCAAACATTTTACAGTGAATCACCTCATTAATTACCACCAAGACTCACCAAGCTTTAAGCATTTAAACCTAAAGGTATCACAGCGTTTCCATGGTGACAAGTGCAACACATTCTAGTGTGATGTTGTAAAGCAGCAGGTAAAGGAAAAACACAGCATTGTGAGTGCACATGCAGTAGGAGGCAATTAAGAGTCACTTTTTCCACATGATGCTTCACATTTATGTAATCATGAGCAGAACACCAGAAGTTCACTTGTTGGTGTCACTTTCATGAGCCCCATTGCTCCAACTCCCCTTTGAGCAATGATAAAACCAGAATCCACCATGTGTCCCTATAATACAGATCTGGGCATTGATCCAGCCCACATCATGGCTGTCTGACGTTAATGATGTTTGTGGTTGCATCTTCGGCTGAGGTGATTGAGACACACCTACGGCAGGTTGGGGCGAGTCAGGATTTTTATTTCGTTTGAGCAATGCAGTTGATGGAGGAACGTACAGGAGTCGCCTGCTGCAAACGAGCAATAAAAAGCACAAGGTTGATGCCAAATATAGAGAGTTTAATAAGTCCTGGCCTGCTAAGTATTTTTTCATGGAAATCGGCGGTAAAGCTGTGTGCTTATAATGAACAGTGTTAAAAGACTACAACTTGAGCTTAGAGACACAACACACTGAGAAATAGAGAAATTATGAACACTGAATTACCAAAAAAATCACTAAAAACTGACACTCATGTTCTCATAAACTGAAAAAAGTACCCTGTGCATGTGTTTATATGTTAGGAAATACTGTTTTTCATTTTGCGCATAAGGTTTTGTTTTGTTGCTCAACGGTTCGTCAAAGATGCAAACAGGAGTACAGGATGTGTTCGTTCTGCACGTACAAAAGAGTGTTATTTTGTCATACTTTTTGGTTTTGGCATATAGTAGGCTCTTGTACTCCATGCCACACATACTGTACACAATCCTATGGTGAATGATGACTTCCTCAAAGCCAATGTGTAGCTTGTTATGTCATTTAAGCATCTTTCAGATGATTCTGATGATAAATGTGGAATTTGTTGATCGTAAATGAAAACAAGGTCCTCAGATGACAGCATGTCCCCTCCTTCCCTGCTACAGTGATGTTGGTATGAAGCCATGTGTTGCTCCATATGGTCGATGATCAGCGGTCCACATGATGCACATGACCGTGTTCTGGAATCAACTATCTCTACATTAAATAAAATGTTAGTCTACTTGAGACAGACGGATGATTTTTTTTGATTGTTTTGATTCTGAACATATTTCTTGGTTTTCTAACTTAAACCAATCAAGAGTGATTATGAATGTAAGCATAGATTCTATAAGCAAAACTTTGTGTGACCTTTACTCTCAGACTTTCTTTTTTGCAGGGATCAGATGAACATTTTCCAAACCCACATTCTTGCTACGTGACCGTGCAGGCTGAGGGGATGGAGGAGGAGGAGGAGGAGGAGGAGGAGGAGGAGGAGGAGGAGGGTCCTCTGTGCTCAACAGATGGGCTGGTACAGACACCTCTCATATACAGCCAAGGAAAGCCTAGACATCAAATAATGAGAAAGCAGGCTTTCCTAAATTGGCATTTGCCTCCAGGGAAGGGAAGATGCCACCGGGGTGAAAACTACAAATCATCAGTCTTTCTACCCTCTGCTATTTTCTCTAAAAAGATAACCACATTAATCACTGTGGTGAGAGGCAACAAGCGATGGATTGCAGAACTGTATCAAGGCTGGAATCATGGAGCAGGATAATGACTGGAAATGTGATGATGGAGAGCTGGATATACAGCACAGGACTCACGTTATGAGTTTATCCAGACAGACCTCTGTGGACACGCATGTGCTCCAAAACTGAGATTGAATGTCTGATAAATGCTAAATATTCTCCCCCCTCCCTCAAACAGATGGAGCCCACATCCTGGTGAGATAAACAACATCCATAACAAACCCTTATCAGTGCACAGAAACAAAGGCAGAGTCTGAAGCTAGCTCCTGTCTGCAGATGTTGGCCTTTGAAATGGTTCTCAGCCGAAGATCTGAGTGCAGAAAGAGGAGATTTCTAACATGTGTGTCTTGTTTTGGCTCACTCTGGAAAAGGGGGGCCTTCCTGGGTCTTTGCTCATTCAGGAGGAAAAGCGGTACACATGGAAAAGCCATCAGCGTGATGAGCTGCACAGTAGAGGTGAAGGGGCCTCAGTCTGTCGCAGCTCTGATTAAGACAGGCTGTAATACACGTGTTTCTATGTTAAAGGCACCTTCATTGCCTCAAGTCTTAACAATTCAGTTTGCAGTAAATGCACTGTGGTCGTGTTTCACTAAACTTTAATCAAGCCTCCATAAAGGAAGAAGCCACAGGTATGAAAAATAGAAACACTGCAGCAGTCAAGTAAAGTTAAATTAGACATGGAAGGACAAAGTGGTTCTGTAGAGATGAATCTTAAATCCTGAAACTAAAGCAGTAGTTACAGTGTTCCTGTATGTTCCAGCAGCGTCGCATGTGTCTGTTTCTGTCCTCCTGACCAACACAAGTCCAGAATCATTCGGTTTCAGGTAAATATCAGGATCTGTAGCTGCTTTATTTTCAACTCTCTTCACCAGCTAGCTGCTAAATTTGTCTGTCTGCTGGTTGGTTTGTGGTATTTGAGCGATGTTGCTGAAAACAGCTGCCTGCTGTGGCTGGAAATGAGGAAGCAGTAACTTTAAAACCAAAACAACAACCATGAAATCCCCAGGATCCGTCGTCACGGGTAGATTTCATTGAAGAAAGTCAGCTAGAAAGAAGTTATGTAAGTTAACCTGTCGATTGAAATCCTTGTTAATTGTATATTTTGTTGATTTGTATATATCTGAGGAAACGTTTGAAATGCTTAAAATTCACAAAATGTCAAAAGGCATCTCTCCAGTACATGGGAGGTGTGTACATGCATGCTTCATAAAATATATATATATATATATATATATATATATATGCCCAGAAATCCCCTTCTGAGACAAATCTCTCTCACAGAATGAGCCTAAATTCAACTTGTAACCATGGAAATGAAAAAAAAAATTTCTTTCAAATGTATCATCGTAGGTCTTGGTTGAATAAGCTAAAAGGAGCTACAACCCTCCATAGAGCTGAGAGGAACTAGAAGAGACAACTCTCCATGGTTTAACACGGCAGTCAACATTCAAGTTAAATAAGCTAATGTTAATAATAAATAATGATTAGCACAGCTTCAAAGGAGAAATGACACAGTCCTTATATGGTCATGGGGACGAAGAACCATATGCTGATTATTGTAACTGTCTTTTGAAACAAATACAAAATGGATTTGTCTCATCTTAAAGATTAGATCATATTTTATAACTTTCAATCACTCATCAACCTCTGTGTGGTTTAAAGAGGTGTTTTCCTCTTGTCCCATGTGACAACATGTATCACTGACAGAGACTGATATAATTGTTCTTTTGTGATATATGGATAGAAAATGTACTTACAGGAGTGATTTTTCCTCTTTATGAGGAAAATGTTGTCTCTTTTCATGTAATTATACTTTTTATGACTGTGGACTCTCATTCTGTGTGATTTTATTTTGTCTAATTCTCTTTCTTCAGCTCAGTTGTTTTTATTTGTTCTTAATGGTTATTATTTGTTTTTATGCCTCAACTGTTTTTATTTGCTTAAATTTGTTTTGACTTTTTTTGCCATATTTTGTTCAGCACTTTGAGCACTGTTATATTTTAAATGTGCTATACAAATAAAATGACTTAACTTGACTTTTTAAATTCCTTTTTAAGATTGCTTCCATTTTTATTTCTATGGGGATGGTTGTCACATCTGTACAGTCCATGTTTCATGAACAGTAAGGCCATTCCGTTTGTACATGACTCATTCAGCTTCCATTACAATCTATTCAGGATACAGTGTTTGTGGGATTCAAATAAAAGTCTAAATAGAAACCTTTTTTCATTGTTCCAATTTTGTGTGTATCTGCAAGAGGTTCCAAAGCAGCAGCCCTGAAAGGCAGATGTCCTCTTGCGACACTCGATGAGGGGAGGTCTCTGAAGAAGGGGGACTGTCAAAGCCAAAAGGCCCATCAAGCATCATGACTCATTTTCTTCTCACGCCTTACAAGCCAAACTGGATAAAATCCACAAGTCTATAACATCTGAAACGTTTACATTATCTCTCCCACAGTCATCTGAAACTACTAGAAAATGAATATATATATATGAATATATCTCCACTACAGTCCACAGTGGAGTAAAGACCACAGCAAAAACAAAGAGCAACAATGAGCTTAGGAACATATGGTTCTAATAGAACAACTCAGTGCCAGCAGAAATCACCTCACATCCACAGCAAACACTGAGAAACACGGTTCACGTGTAGAGTATGGTATTTAGTTCCAAGCCTCTTTCTGAGAGTTTTCATAAGTCAGCAGTCATTTGTCAACAAGAAATGAAAACACGTCGAGCCGCACAGGTTCATCAGAGAGGATTATTCCACGAGCTGTGAGAAATGAAGGATTATGTGTTTACAGAGACAGAATGTGGAGAATGTTGAGTGGCAGCACGGACCTGTAGTTCCTCCTCCAAAGCCCCATCACAAGGGGCTCATGTTCACAAACTGAAAGCAGATGTTTGACAGAGTCGTGACAAAACCTCACCTGGAGAGTGAATTACAAAGACAATCATTTGAGGGAACTGCTTTTAAATGACAATGAAGCTGATATAAAATTAAAATAAAAACACAATTGGAAATCATTTCCAGGTAAAGGCTCTGACAAACGTTGCTCTGCTGAGTGCTACATTCTCCAGGTGGAAGACATGAATGTCCAAATTTTGTGGCTGTCCGACATTGACAAAACACACAAAACCATCATTTCATGGTTGTGCCAGAGGAAAAAGAAAGTCAGAGGGATCCATCCTCTGTGGAACATGAACGTCACTCCAATCCACACTTTTGACCAACTGACATGACCGTTACTTGAGAAACTCCAACTCAAGGTCCACTTGCTTGCTTTTTTCCCTGAGCTTATATCGTATTTATCACTAAATGTGACATAATATCAGCAGACAGCTTGTCTGGGCCTCATGATGACTTTTTGACATGTTTGAAAGCTCAATAAAAAGCTCAATAAAAAGTGGACATCGAGTTGTTTTTATGGAACTATACTCTTTCCAACACCAAAAGGAACTTTGATGCCTTTAAGGCAGCACGGAAGAAAAGCCCCAATAGTGCAAGTAAAGTGAAATCACAACAGCTGTTGAGGTTTTCATCAGCACCATCTCCATGGCAACTTTATTCACAGATGAAGATCATACGGCACGGTCAAAAGCACCAATCAAGTGTCCATAACTGGACCTTAAGTTGAAAATGTTTTGACAAAAAGCATCTTTCAAGGCCTAGAATAGAAGTTTGATGCTAAGTTTTAATGACTTAAACTTTACACAATGTTTTGTAACGAGAATAGTTCTGTCAGTAAGAAATAAATCGAAAGAAAAGCAGCTCTGAAGAGGAACCAAAAAAATAACCTTGCAGACAAATGACAGCATTGCATTTATCGTCAACAACATGGCCAATTAAACCTGACAAAAATGATTGTTCCCATGCAGAGAAACATTAAAAAAGTCAAAATAATCACAGGCATTACTTCCTGTGACACTGATGCGTGTTTTTATCAGCCTTTAAGAACAGACTGGATTCAAACCGCACAGCACAAAACAGCACAAAGACAAAGAAACACATAAAATAATCCCATTGTCTGTGAATGTAAGCTCTGCCTTGAGTGACACCCCCCCATTCACACTGATGTTACATGGAGCGCTTAATTCTACTCTCCAGAGGCTAAACATCCGCCTGCGCCGCACCGTGGGAATGTGATGCCTCAGGGGGAAAACTTCTACTCAGCTGCAGAAACATCTACCAGCTATGTGAAAAATAATTCAATAGTTAAAAGCATTTTACGATCGGGTCACAAAGGGCAGCCACGTATTAATCTGACGTCACACCGCAAACGCGCTGCAGGGCTGACAAGGCAATTTAGGACAGCCAACCACGACTGGAGGTTTACAGGGAGGAAAGTGGACGATTTGACCTGAAGTCCTCTGAGGGAAAAAATGACTGAAGAGAGGAAAATAGGAGCTGTAAAGTCTGCTTGGGGGTGACTTCATGGCTTGTAATCTACTTATGAGACAGAGAGAAGCAGAGAAAGAGAAAGACGGCAGGAAATGGGCCGAAAAGCTGCAGTAAAAAAAAAAAAGAAAAGGAAGAGAGATGAGAATGCAAATAGAGAGGAGAGGTTTGGTTCAACCAGGCGTCACAGTCAGATTTCATCGCTACCTGTCCTAGCATGAAATCCACTGAGGATTTGTTAAAACAAGACAGCAAACTGACTGTTAACCTGAGCAAGGCATCATGGGATGTGGCCTGTAGGCATCTGTTATCACCAACATCTCCTCCCACTGTCCATTTTTATAAAAATGAGCTATAATTACATGTTGAACTGGCTCATTTACAGGGACACTTCACCACAAGATCAAAAATACATATTTCTCTTCTCTACTGTATATTTTTCCTCTCGCCTCTCCTGCTCTTCATCCATCTAGATGGTTTTAGTGTGAGCTTTGGATCATCTGTATGGATGTCTGCCTTCTTTGAATGTAATGGAACTAGATGGCTTTTAGCTTGTTCTGTTCAAAGCAACAGAAAATACCTCTGAAACTCTCTTGACCCGGGTGATGAAGATAATCCACAGACGTTGTTATGAGCAGTTTCATGTGAGAAATATTTTTTAACTACTGTATTCTGCATCACTACACTAAAACAGTCTAAATGGATAAATAGCTCTACATCTGTTGACCCGTACATACTTCTGTACATCCTCTACATTGACATCGATTAAACTGCAGTGGGGCAGTGAAGTTTCAAAGGTTTTGATAACTACAAATATGGCGATGGTCGGGGGAGGTTGTGATGCTGTACCTAGTAAATGCAAAGTGGCAAAAGGGGACGTAATGATGTCAGCAGTGGTCAGTGAGGTCATTAAATACATTAAGACATGAGGACGGAGAGTTTTTACACTTTATCACTTCACTTTTTTCTTCTTTGTTGTTTCCGTACATATTTGTCGTGCCTTGCTTGAATTGTAGCTACACTGCCCTCAACCACTTCCAGTGACCATGAAAATCACACAAATAGATTCAGAAAACTGAGAATGAAAAAAATCCCAAGTAAATAAAATAAACATGCAAGGCTGAAAAATAGCTTTCCTCACAAACGTCAACTCTCAACTCAGGAGCATTACCTTTGCTGCCTGGATTGATTTTTACTGTTTTTTTTCTATCAAAATACCAGAATGACATTGCAACTTTGACATTAAAATAAAATGAGAATTAAACTTCTGACAGCAACTCGTCAGTCACCTCTTATAGGGCTGCAACGAACCGTTGTTTGGATTAATGTGCTGATTACTGCTTCCTCCAATGAGGTCATGTTTTCCCCTGTGTTGGTGGGTTGGTTGGGTTGTCAGCAAGATTACACAAAAACCGATGAACACATTTCCATGAAACTTGGTGGGACGATGGGTCCTAGACCAGAATAGACCCTATTAAATTTTGGTACAGATTGGCATTAAGGGGGCAGATCTGTCGGGCCTTGGCGTAAGAATGTGCTCAACTGAGTGTCATTCCAGTTTTATATGTTAATCGATTAAAGGTCCAGTGGGTGTGATTTAATGAGGTCGAGTGATCACTCACCCTCCCCTACAGTGGCGGCTAAAAAAAACAACCAAAAAACTCTCTAGAGCCAGTATTTGGTTTGTCCATTCTGGGCTACTGTAGAAACATGGTGGTGCAAGCAGTGGACACTGTGTTGATATAAAAGGCTTATAGGTTGTTGTAAATGATGGCGGCGCACACAGTACAGTACATACGCAGCAGCTTTGCTCTCTATTACTGAACTATTTATTATTGTTGCTCTGTGTAAATATGTGTTGTTTTTAATCTTTTATCTTGTGTTTTCCTTCCCAGAAGAGATGCACTGAATTTTGTTGTACAGTTGTGCAATGACAATAAAAGCATTCTGTTCTATTCTATTCTATTCTATCTATTCTAAGATAACGAAAGATATTTTCCATGATTACAGAAAAACCACTAAACTTTGTGGAGGTGAGAGGAATGGGTAATCTTAACACACATGTAGGATTGTTGGGCCTTGGCAGAAGTATGAGATCCACATGGTACCATTCTCATTCTGAACATTATATTCCATTTCTTACAACAGATCCTACACAGTGAACCTATCTCAGTTATTAAAGGTCAGGAAATAAAGATCATGCCCTTCACAAATTCCTTCTGCACAAGGTGATGTCATTGAATTGCATTGTTTTGTCCAATCAACACTTAAAAACTACATTCAGTTTATCATAAGACAACGAAAAGGACATCCATGCAGATGAGATGCCGAACTAGTGTGTTTTATGATTACAAAATTACTTTTGCAATTAATAAAGATTACAATATTGTTTTATTAACCCAGCTGGGAAATGAGAACAGTGTTTGTAGAGGAAAAAAGGATTTTGAAAATCCAGGTGTAAAATGACATTAGTGATATATTTCATTATGCAGATGTCTTTATTGAGCAGACCAGAGCTGTTTGTGAGAAAAGACATGAGGCCTACATCATGATGCATTTTCTCTCCTTTTCAAAAGCTTTTGATAGTATATAATTGCAGATGCTCGCACCAAAAATGGCCATGATTACAATACTTAGCCTTAATTACATCCCTCCTGTTTTTCTTCACTGCTCACAGACATTTCCATAAAGCTCCATTGTGTAGCCAGTCTCCACACCAGTTGATTTCTCCCATAAAGTCTAATGACTAAGAGCATTCCTCTTTCATGTGTTTCACGTTACTAACGGCTGTTTTGGTCCCTCTCTTGGTGGTGACTTGATGAAATCAGGTTGAGAAATCCGACTGACTGCATCAGTGTTCATGTAAATAACAGCTTGTTGGACCGCTGCGCCAAACATCACATTTCAGAAACCCTGGAATTTCCTCATGTTGAAATTGGCTTGAAATGGAATGGAATGCATGTGCATCACAGGTCAGTTCTCTGCAGTCACTTCTGCATGAGCTGAAAAGTGGAGTCGAGGCAGCTGACTTCCTCAAAGAATGACAGGAATATATAACAGCTTACTGAGACACAATGTTAAATATACAGCCACTGGAGTTCATGTAAACCTGCCAGCTCTGCTGACCACAAAGGGACATATTCAGGGAACAACATGTTTGTTTCCTGGAAGTTTACAAGTTGGTCAAAAACTGGGAAAAATGTAACACTTCAACAATGTGAGAAGACAAAGCAGGCAGAGAGAGGGATCTGAGCACAGATGTCAAAGGTCAGCTGCATGAGCATGCAAGCCTTCAGGTTACACCTCTGTGGTGGACTGGGTGGACCCACTGAGGTCACCATCACCGGGGAACACAGTGGTGCCACTGAGAATGCCTACTAATCATCCCACACCACAAAACCCCCAGCGACATGGCGTCACGGCTGCCGTTACATTACACATCAGAAAGGGTGGGTACCACTTCCTGATGATAAAGTCAGCCGATGGCTAGTTGTGTTTTACACCTGCTGAGCCCCAGCTGTTTTCAGTGAATGGGAAAAGCTGAGTCTGACTGTTTTTTTTCACCAACAATCCCATCTTGACTCCAGACGTCTTCACTCCTACAACGCAGCTTTAAAGGAGAACTCTGCCCATTGACTAACTCTCATAGCTGTTCAGCTGAAGACACCAAGTCTTCTTGAGGCAGCTTGAAAGAACAGATCACCCACAATGAAAATTCAGTCACTGAATGCATCTTCCAGGTTGCAGGTGAACAATAATGCACCTTTCTTAGACTGGGTGCCTGCTAATGTTTTCTCTTTGAGGCTACAGTGCTGATTTTAGATTAGATTTTTTTTTTTTTGATTTTCATTGAGTAAGTCTTTTCAAATTGTTTTGGGATCTCCGGGCTTCTGGAGACATGGATTAAACCGTACTTTAGTTGTTAAGGAGCATGCTGCAACACTGTTTTGCTGTGAAGGTTCAGAAATAATTTTCGGAATTCACTCGACCTTCCCTCTGCAGGGGGGTGAGTAAATAATGACTGGATGTTAATTTTTGGGTGAACTATTCCTTTATGTCAGAGGCTCCAGTCTCCAGTCTTTAGCTTGTAATAATGTACAACCACAGCCATTCTAAATACTCCCTATAAACTCAATTGTACCAAAATCAGCTTCAATTCACCTAGAGGGCGCTAGTGAAGGAGTCCTACATGAACGGGAGTGAATGGAGCTAAACGGCTAAAATAATTATTTTCACCTACTTCTAGACAAAAAAGGCCAAATTTTATTTTAGTTTGTGTAAATATAGCATCGACTATCAGAAGTGACATGAAAACTATAATGTAATTTGGCTTTTCCCACAAGGAAGGCTATTTTGCCCACAAACCGCTAATGAATGCTGATTGGTCAGTTAAGGATTTACAACAAGACACCCTTCTTCGACGTCTCCAGAAGTCTCCAGACATTTTTTAAATGAAATCAAACAAATATCTAAAGGAGGACCAGGAGGACCTTCGTTTCTGACAGCCAAATGTATATCTTACTAATATAATAGCAAAGATATTCCACCGACTATTAATGCCGTAAGGTATAGTGCAGTAAAGTGGCTTATAATGCGTGACGTCACAACTATTTATATAAAGGTATTTCACAACAACTGAAGGCGCAAAATATTATCTAATGTACTTACATGTATTGTCTCTATTATATATCCCCCTACACAACCCGGACGTCCTGAGAGTGGCATATCTCTATGCTAGAAGAATATCTCTGGTACCAAGCCTGAATCTCTCGACCAAACTCTCACAGATTGTGTTGCATTGTGGGTAATGTAGGGAATCGAAGTTTTGAAGAATGTGAGGAATATAAAAAAACATGTTACTCCAGTTACTGGTATCACCTTTTAGGTTGACATAGTAACCTTGTTAATGATACCTTTATTAGTCCCACATGGGGAAATTCTTTCTCTGCATTTGACCCATCCCTGAGGAGCAGTGGGCTGCCACTACATGCGGCGCCCGGGGAGCAAATTGGGGTTCAGTATCTTGCTCAAGGATACTTCGACTTGTGGACTTGCAGGGGCTGAGGATCGAACCACCGACCTTTTGTTCCGTGAACGACCGCTCTACCCCCTGAGCCACAGCCGCCCCATGTGTTAGCAAACACAAATATGTACACATCCTGTATGAATAATAATGATTGATTTTTAGTCATATTTATGGCCACCTGATAAACATGATGTCCAGTATTCCCTCTCTTTTACCTTTATTTGGTCTCTACCTGCTAAACTCTCCTCTCTGTTCACCAGCTGGTCTGGTTGACTCAGAGCATTTTGCTTTAGCATTTGCATTTGATACATTGTTATTATAAAAACTACATTAGAGCCACTTGAACAAACTCGGCAGAAGGTCAGGGACACAATGAATAATTTCTAAATTCAAATATAATCCTGCTGGTCCCTTTTATTAAAAGAAAAGATCTGCTGAGCTGTCGAAACAGTGAAAAATGCTGCAGCCCTTTCTGAAACTAGAGGAGACAGAGGTGTGAGAGTTAGCTCTGCGGTTTGCTTCATAATGTTGGAATGCAGATTCATGAGGCCTGCTCAGTGAGCAGAAAGATAACATTCTGCTTTCTGTGGCAATTAGCTGCAGAACTTATTGGCTGCCCCAGGATGGGACGCTCAGCGTTGACTTTTAATGATCTGACCAGACGACTCTGACAGCTCTATGTGTAACACCTAACAATTACCAGTTTAACTTCACTTTCACTGCAGGCTGTCCAGAAAGGACTGTCATTAAGACAGGGAACAAGTTTCAGCTTCTCTGTTTCCAACCATACAAGGAAAGATTTACTATTTAAGAAGCTTTGGGACTCCTGTTAAGTCTGAAGGAGCTTTGTCAAGTCTGACAGAAAAACTCTGACGATGCCATCAGGGTTATCTCAGGTTGGAGTCGACTAATTCATGTAGAGGACAAACTGGGGGTGTGGAATTTTAAGGATGTGGGAATTTACCAGTAGGCTTTTTTTAAAGCAAAAATACCAAGAGATATTTGAGCTAATGCTGCTACTTTGTTTTTACCTCCATTTTCACTCTCGTCCATTTGTTTGTTGGTTGGTTTTGTCAAGATTACACACAAACTACTGGACAGATTTCTGCTAAACTTGACAGAATGATGGGGACTAAGCCAGGAAATAACCTGGTACAGCTAAATTTTGGTACAGCTCTAAAAGAGGCCGATACAGGAATTTTTTCTCCACTTCCTTTAACATTACATTTTTTAAACATTTTGCCTAATTAAAAAAAAAAAAAGCTGAAACAATTTCCACAAACCTTTGTAAAGGTGTGGGGAATGGGCCATAAAAGCTAAACAGACATGTAGGATTGTCCTACTGACTGGCATTCAAGTTCAATAAGTCACAGATTATAAAAAATGATAAGAATTCTCTAATAAATCATGAATTTGATGAGAACATGTATTATAAGAGTTAATAAATAAAATACACAGTCCCTTGCCTGCACTGTGCTACTATAAAAACGCTTCAATGGCAAAATGAAGCTGTAAAATCCATCACTGATTTTTTTTAAAAGAAGTGTGGGAGATGATGATGCTGCCTTTTGCATACCAGGTGCCAAAACTAAGATTTACAGGATGTACAGTAGCAGACACCTGTGGCTGAATAACAAATCCCAATTACATCAACAGACATGTCCATGTATTGTGTGAGGTTTTAGAACAGTGCAGGTTACCTCTACGTGGTTGGGCAGGGTGTTAACAAATTTGAATCCTGGGATCCTCTTGTCGCTGCACACCACGCCTACGTCTTCGCTGTGTTTGCAGTCTGACACACCGATTCCATTGGAGGGACACAGCGCTAACGTACTCTCTTTACCAGTGCAGTGGAGATTGTCAAACCAGATCGGTCCTGACCAAACAAAAGAGAAATTCATCAGCGCCTGTACATGGGGAGGAAAATGGAAGGGGTTTCTTTTTAAGATGGTTACACCAAAGACTGTGAAGCCATGGACTAGTTTCCACTGAATAACAGGACAAACAAGTCAGAAAGTGAAACATCAAGCAGTGGGTTAGATCAATATATGGCGCATATAGCCAATATTGGCCTTATAAATGAGATCCTATCAATTTTTATTGGAGGAACACAATGATATTTGTTAGAGTGGATATTTAAATTATTAAATGTGCTTCCATCCTGATAAGAGTAAAAATAGCTGCAACAGTTCTTTACTACCTTGTCCTTTCCCATATTTCGATGATGGTGACCACGAGATGGCCTCCAGGTAGCCCAGCTCTCTGCACACCACCTGAGCAGCGTGGATAGTGAAGTCGTCATCACAGACAGTGCCCCATTCGCCATTATGGTAAACCTCCACCCGACCCTCGTTGTGTTTCCTCTTGTCTCCCGCCAATCGGAGCTGGATCCTGGGCGTGTCTGGTGTCAGCTGCGGGGCAGTGAACTGTTCCTGTTCAGGCTCGGGGTAGCCCGGAGGGTAGCCGAGGTGTTCATACTGGGCAACAGCCAGCTCGAACAGCACTAACAGAATGACAGCGCAGCAGGGCGAACACTGGGTGGTCAGCATTTTGGTTGGAACTGATGGGGAAACGAAAAGAGAGGAGCACTCCTTTAAATGTCTCTGCAGCTGCAACAGATGGTTAAAATAAAGCTGCTCTGTGTTTATTAGAGAGGAAACAGGCGGAAGAACAAGAATGAGAGGGAACACTGAACTGTCTGAGAACCCCTTATGATGTCATCAGGGTCATCTAAATGTGGACTTTGTTAGCTACAAATTTGATAGAGAAAGCCTGTGTTGCAAGCCAGGGACATTGAGTTTGACAGTGGTTAATTACCTGGCAGGAAGGCTTAAACAAATAACAATTAGAGTTGCAACGTTTATTTTTTTTAAATCATCTATTTTGGTCATCAATTAATTGTTTCAGACATTTTTATTGAGCAAAAAAGTCAAACATTTGCTGTATTTCAGCTTTTTAAATGTAAAGATTTCTCCTGTTTTGGTCTTTGGGTTTTGGATTGTTGTTTGGACAAACAGCAATTTGAAAACACCACTCTGGGAAATGGTGATGAGCAGTTTTCAGTTTTTTTGACAATTTGCACACAAGAAAAGGGAAAGGGAAAGAAATAAATAAAAGAAAAGATAACTTTTAAAAAATGGACATAATTGAAAGGGAGCTCCAAAATGTAGAAGCATATATCAACAGAGGAACTGTCAGCTGCTATTCACTATACTCTTTGTTGTAATTATCTTTGGCTGTAATTATAGCTACCATTAAGTTAGCCGTGGTGGCCTTGGCCTGACTGAATTGTGCCTGGATTGCAACTTCACAACAAGGACTATGACTCCAGGAACAAAATACATGGGAGACGGGGACAGGAGAGAGCTGAAGCAGCAGGAAAGCAAGAGAGTCAGTCATCATCAGCATATAGCAGCATATAGAGTTGGGGTATCTTACTCAGTGAATTGAGGATTTAATTTTGACCACAACAGAGTTGTTCGTGAAAAGATGTGATGTTTTATGTATGCCTTGTTTGAATTAAGTGTGTTTTATAATGAGTTAACAAGGCCAGAAGAGAGACACTTGAATCCAGAAGGTGTGTGGTTGTATTTTTCTGTTTAGCATGGAAAATAAATGTAAGACTATTTCATTCTGTATATTTTGCGAGTTTGTTTCATTTCTTATTTGATTAAATTGTAAGTAACCTTCTGAAACTTGACTCACTGCTTGAATACATCTCCCAGCTGAAACTATGAGGGTCTATTGGACTATTTCCTGTAGAGGTATAAAGATGTATTACAGGATAGGACAGGACGGGGCTAGCTGGTTAGCATGCTAACTTCAGTAGATAATGCTGCAAAACAATAAATGGACATCTTTGTTGTTAACACTGTGGTTCCTTCACATTCTGTTGATAATGTTAGTTCATTAGCTCCGCCAAGGAGGTGATGTTTATTCTATAACAGCGAATGGAAGCATTTTCATGACAATCAGTGGGTTGGTTCATCATCGTAATAGATCAACAAATTATATGAAGTAGCTAAATTTGAATTTATATTAAAAAGATGCACAATTATTCAAATTACTGCATCCGGAGGTGATCATTTCAATGTTTTTCTTTTCTTGTCTAAGAAAAGCTGGACTCAAGCCTGAAACAGACACCTGCAGGATGATGTAACTCCTGACTCCCACTGCTATCACCTACCTTTATAGACAACAATAAATCACACTTGCAATCAGAGACTGATAAATCCATGATTGTAAAAAACAGAATTTAAAAATATGACACTGAAACTTATCAATGCCAGTTTCCACAATGTGTTTAATGTTAAAATCTCATAATCTGGTGTTTTTGTGCAGCGACATCTGACAGGAGACAGATAATCCTTCAACTGCAGGGTTTCTACTTTCCCTCATTGTAACGTGGCAGTGGTTGCACAAGCTAGAAACAACTCACACATTACTGAACGGACAGATGGAATGAAGCCTGCACCCTCTGGGTCGACTCACAGTGTCCAAAGAGCAATGCTGTCATTAGAAAAACATGGTCAGCCTGTGCATCAAACTAAGGATGTGATGAGGCAATGCATACAGAATTCTGAATGTCAGCCACTGCAAGTTCGAATAACAAATGAGCTCTTTCACTATTTCTTGATGAGGATTGGATGAAGGTGCAGGCCCTTAGCAAATCAGATCAAACATATCCAGGATGTTCGATCCCCTTTTCTTTTCTCAGTGGTCCTGAAACAGTGAAATCTGAAACCTCTGCTGCCTTTTGTTTCAGAAGAATTCACAGATGTTCCAAGAGTGAAGAAATCATGCTTACTGGGGGATTTACAGAAAAAATATTGCATGAAGATGAACTGCTCTTTAAAAACTCTTAACATCAGTGTCATTATTCTGTTGGTCTATGCATAAGATATACAAACTGCTTTCACCTTCCTGAGTCACTTTGAATCCCACCTGCTGCTGCAGGGGATCTATGCTTTGGCTGAAAAGGTCAAAATATCAGTTTATGGAACAACAACTGCTCATCTCTGCCCTTTTCTGGAGGACTTCACTGCAAGAAAATCTGAGACCTAAATGGACTGTAACATTTCCTCCATCCCACAATCACCGTCTTTAATTATTGTGACCAATACAGGAAAAACAAAGGACCCGATTCATATGAGGAGAATATTGTGTCTTGTAGATACAATAAAAATTCCTGTAATCCATGCGCCTTGTTCATGATGATGCAACTAATGATTACTTTCATGATCAGTTCATCATTTTATTATGTTTCCAATAAATCTATTCACTGTTCGCTCAGTCAAATGACAGAACCTGCTGAAAAAAGTCATTATAAGTTTTATCTGACCAACAACTGAAAAGCACAATACTTTCAATTTAGGAAATAAAGCAGAGAAAATCCTGATTTTGAATGTAATGGAACCGGTAAATGTTTCAAGGTTTTAGCTTTATAAATAATCAAAAGTGCTGACAGTTAATTGATTAATTTTTAACTCATTTCTATGAATGCATAAATAGGAAGTTGCACAATTCATGCATGTTTAAATTATTTAAAAACTTAAATAACCCTGCGGCTGTTTTTATAATACTAGATCATGTTTCATCAGAACTTAAAGTCATGAAGCAGCCACCAAGTGATGACAAAGAAAACTCTGCATTAAATAACAACTGACCATCACAGAGTCTCAGTAACACTTTTAAATCGCATATTTCCAGTTATGGTCTGACTTACTTTCCTCCTCGCTGCTGAAAACTGCTCTCTCTCAAGTTTCTTCTGCTCCTTCTCTCCAAACTTTCACTCCCTGTCATGTAAATCTCAGACCGGAGCTGCTCTGGCCCGCCCACTGACGCCCACCTTAAAGATTACGTCACCGGAGATGGCGCGGGACGTGGAAATAGCGGATCCGACCTGAAAACCGCGCTGATAGTTAAAGCGACAATGCCGCATTCGAGACCATCGGAAAAACTGTATACGCCGCGGTGAATATTCATCAACCATGAAAAATAGGGTCAGCGTATTTTAATGGAAAACACTGGCTGTTGGAATGTGATTTCACCAGCTGCAGCATGATATAGGCCAACTTAAAGCAATCCAGTCTCTACATATTTCAGGAAATTCATGTGAACTAGAGATGATATCCTCCTGACCCACAGCAAAATTCCTTTGCTTTCTTAAAGTAGTGTATATTGTTTTGGATCTATGCCATGAAAAGAGTCACCTTAAACTCATCTTTCCATGGAAAACTCAAAGAATAAGATTTGTAGAAAACTCTATATACTAAAGGGTACAAGTACTTATCATGGTTAATTTATTTTTAAAGTTTGGTGAAGGTAGAATGTTTAGTTTTGCTGCAGAGAAGATGACCACCCTTCAGTCACCTAAAACAATATATTTCCATGGAGACTACATACAATTAAATTAGTACAAAATTCAAACTATCAAAAGTCACAACTACTTTTATGTGTGTGTAAAGTTAGGTGAACCCAGAATATATAGTTTGTCAGATATACTCTGAACTAGATGACTCTTCAGACTCACCTTAAAAATCATATTTCAATGGAAACAGCAAAAAACAAAATTTGTGGAAATTTTAAAATATCAGAATATCAACTACCTTGAATGGCCAATATATGTGTTAAGTGTGGTGAAGCTAGTGTGTGTGGTTCACAAATCAGAAAAATGATTCTGGACAGATGGACAAACATTAAGTATTTAATGTGATTTTCTAAAAATTAACTATTATTATTAATTTTTATTTGTATGTGAAAAGGCCATTCATATGAACCAACAGAAATGAGTGCAGATCTGGATAAATGGTCAGATCCAGAATTTTCTTTCCACTTTAAAATTGTCATAAAAAAAGCTAAACATTTTCCTTAATTATGCAAACGTTACTGTACTGATTACCATGAAACTTTGTGGAGGGGTGGGGCATGGGTCAGGTAACCTATGGAGATTATATTTTCATCTGTGTCCATTGGTTGGTTGGTTTATCTGCAGGATTACTCAAATATGGAGATCATAAAATGATATTATAAAGTTTCCTGACATTTTTGTGGAGGGGTTGAGTTTGGGCCAAGAACAAAACTCTCCAAGAGCCTTTTTTTATTTGATTTTCTTCACATTGCAAAATAATCGAGTGGATTCAGGATTCTCTTTTCTTCTCTTTAAAATTGGCATTTTTCAACATTTTCTATATTTACACAAAAACTACTGAACCAATTTCCAAATTTGGTGGAAGGCATGTCTCAGACAAGAACACAACAAGTTTTGGTGTGGATCCAGCATTTTTTTAATATCTTTCTTTAGCATGACAATATAGATGATTTTTACCGATTCTTCAGGATGGAATCCAGAAAGATAATAGTTTAATTATTGGAGTATGTTCTTATTATCTGCTTCAATTAAGAAATAATAATTAATTAATGTTTTAATACTCATTATAGAAATGTAGTGTATGAAATTTTGATGAATTTTTCCATTCCCTCCATTATGTCTTATTGCTGCAAGTTATACCTCCCTGTCCATTCATATGTATGTTCTCAATTACTGTATATAATGAGGAACAGTAGAAACGCATTATTTTAAAAACCCAATATTTTACTTTCACCAGCCCTAATCTACTGAAACAAACAAACATGTGATACTGAAATGACTTTTTAAAGTACCCACAACCAAAACATGTTAAATCATGAATAACTATAATTTAGTCATAACAGAAATAACAGTCATTGGTGCATTTCAGAGTAAACGATGGTGTTGGTGAGATTTTTTTTCTGCTTGATTGAAAACACCTGTCCAAGGCAATAAAATCCTGGGTCTAATTAATGTCCTACTGAAACAACTGATGATGTCACGGCTTCTGCAAAACTTACATGACCAGGCAGTTGAGATGTTGATGATGCTGATGGCCAGAACTCGGCAGACGTGTAGCACAGATGTTACAGATGTTATGGCGCAATGCACAGTGAAGGCAGATCACATTTAGTGACAAGTCCAGATTTAACTTGCACAGAGCTGATGGTCATAGGCGTGTGTATCGTCGGTGGTCACACGCGTTAATGACTGTTGTTGTTCTCTGTATCACCATCCACACTTACTGACTTGTAAACACTAAGGCAACAACCAATAATTTGCACAAAAATGTTTTTTCTGTATGGCTTAAGGGTGAATAAAGCTGTGTCAGCCATAATTTGCCTTGGATATTTAATATGAACTGGATGGCATGACTTTAAAAAAAAAGTGTTTCTACTGTTGCTGAGTGTATTTCTAAAAATGAAACCTTAACCTGTCATGGGCAGGAGGATTTTCATATCGTTGTACATGATATATAATGTTAAATATAATAATATATAATATAAAATGTTTCAACCCTTCACTGGGCTGACCCCGACACTGCTGCCTCCTTGTGTAAAAGTTGCAGGACATTTTGTGGTCAGCTTCAAGGGATGATGTTTAATTTCATGTACAGAATTACATGTTGGGTCACCTTGTCTTCAAAGACTTTCTTGGCATAATCTAAAGCAGACAGATGATTAGTAGCTCTGCGGTGCAGCTTTGGCGGTGTGTTGTTAGACATCAAGCAGTGACTGATCATGATCAACCCTACATGAACTCATTTCATCTGGTCCTCTGTCATGTTTATACAGATGAGTTGGTACTGAAGCCATTACAATCAGAATGACCACCTCCACCAAGGAGGTAGTGATTTCACCTGTGTCCCTTTGTTTGTTCGTCTTTTATTTATTTGTTAGCAGGATTAGGTAAAAACTAGTGGATTTCCACTAAACTTTGTGGAGGGGTGGAGTATGGGCCCGACAAAAAACAATTAGATTTAGATTTTTTTATGTTTCCTTCACATTTGTGACAGTTTATACAACATATCCAAGAATTTTGTTATAAAAGATCACATATATGTTTAGTGTGCTGCAGATCCAGATGATGATCCTGATTTAAACTCACCGTTAATAATAAAAACACACAACCACCAATACACATTCACTGTACACTTCCCCTGGTGGTTCTCTCTACTTCTGTCTTTTGTGGCTATAGACAACAACAATTCTTGAACACTGATTTATTACTGAGGTCAAATGTGACATCAAACTCTGAAATAAAGCCGATGGTCTCCGCAACTTCATTTAGAGCAGTGGCTCGAACGTTTTTAGCAGTGATGGACCACCTGAGACACTCTGCATCCTCCTGTATACCCCCAGCTCCACGGATATCTCAATATAATGTTTTTTTATGATCTCAACTCTGCTGCATAAACAAAAGGTCAACACACCTATGATAAATTCTGCTTCTTATTTGGATTTCAAACTTTTTCTCAAGCTGTTACTTTACTCACTATACACACATTGCAGCTGGAAAAAGATTTGGCTGCATGAACATTTTGTGATAAAGTGTAAACTGGTCAAATTAAACTTGAACACATAAAGCCAGACCTCACCAAATTAATGACAGGGATGTGATTGAATGGCCTCACATAATGGTGCAATGTGGGCTAATAATCCAGTCTCACATAAATAAGCTGTTGCAAAGGGCTTCATCGTCTTAATAGCATGATTTCCAATTCAGGATGTTCTGCATTCAAGGCAAAACAGAATTCTGGCAATGCTTTCTGACTGAATGCAATGTTCACTGCCCTGCTGGTGGATATCTCAGCGAGGCTCTCTCAGTCAGACAGTAGGTGGCATGACTTGGTGAGAGAAAAGGGATAATGAAACCAGTCTGCTTTGCAGCTAGCTCGCGGAGGAGTTTCCCAACGTCGTATTTGACACTGTCTGCAAGTCTGAGTTTGTTTGCACACAGAAAATCGTTCAATTGTGGAAACACTTGAGTCTCAATGTTTTTGACAGAGTCAGACCAGAGTTCAAGCTTTTTAATCATGGCCTCCGTTTTGTCCCACATTGAATATCATCACTGAGAGACCCTGCAGCCTCAGATTCACTTCATTCAGGCGAGTAAAAACACCTCCGAAACAGGACAGCCTTGTGAGCCACTCATCGTCATGCAACTTGTCAGACAAATGAAAAGGGCAAAGAACATTTAAGCTCATCTTTCAACTCAAAACACAATCAAAACTTTGACCCTTGATTGCCACCGTACTTCATCGCTGCACATTTATTTGCATAAGGTTGAAAAACCAAGTTCACCATTTTCACCATATCATTCACCACTTCAGTCAGACTGTCAGACATTAAATTCACATCAAACACTGCCAGCACCGTGTGTGTGTTTGTGCGTATGACAAAGGCTGGGGATAGAGAGAAAGAGACAAGAGAGTGAGAGTGCATGAGCAGAAATGAGAGAATACGTCCCATCTAATCATTGTCTGCAGCAAATAGAAAGAAAAGAGCTTCTTAAATTTAGTGATTCAAAGTTACAGTTGTGTCTTTTATAAGGCAGGACCCCTCATCCAAAATGTCTTTCTGTATGCATGAAGTTACCAAAATGATCATTAGAAAAGAAATTACAGATTTATTTCACGCACCCCCTACATTAATCCACGTACCCTCAGAGGTACACGTACCCCAGGTTGACAATCAATGATTTAGACAGTGTCCAAGTCCATTTTGTTTATTAATGAGTGCAAAGCATTGTATAGGTGTACTTTGGGCATAACATGAATGAATCAGTGTCAACTCCCTAAAAACCAGATGCACCTGGGGCGTTGTTATTCAAACAGTGGCACTCATCTTCGCTTAGGGACAGGAATGTGGTTCTTGGTGGACCCTCCGCCTACTCCACCATCATCCAGTCCTCTATTCCATCAAGAAAAAAGAAAAAAGAAAAAATAATTCAGATAAATAGCACATGGGATCGGGGTGAGTGAAAATAATACATCATTAAAAATTTTAATTACGTTATCTGTGGCAGAAACGATCCCCACCATCTACACACAGAAGGGGCAGCAGCTTAACACCATTATTATGTTAATCTCCCAAATTTGCAGTGACCCTTTGGCTATGAAGGCGCCGTGAGTGAGAGAGAGTCCAAAGTGACTTGGAGGAGTCACACTGTGTCTACCTGGTATGTTCTCGTCCTCTTATGTTTTAGTTACACAGCCAGATTCCATCTCATAGTTGAGGGGAACATTAAAAGGAGTCTGGAGAAGATGATCTCAGCAGTACAGTATCATCAGAGGTCTGCAGTCCTTCCAAAGTATGGCAGTGTAAAGACATTTATTTCAGGTGAATTCATTCACAAAGTGAGTTTAGATTGTTGGCTTTCAATATATATTCAGGAGGAGGATGACTGCTGTTTCCATGGTTTCTCAGGAAGTCATATACACAGTTGCTTCAAGCAGATGGGTCTAAATCTACTGAGAAGCATTTTGACTGATTCTCTTATGTGGACTTCATATGGTTTATTAATGGAAGTGTAATTATAAATTGACAAAAAACAAACAAACCTGGAAGGTATTTTTCTGCAGATGTTGTCTCTTTTTATGTGCAGAATGCAAAAACACGAGGGATGAGTAAATTTCAATTTTGAGATTAGTACACAGCCAGAGAAATAACAATACTTTATCCATCCAACCATCAATCCATCCATTTTCTTCTGCTTACCTGGGTCCGGGTCACGGGGGCAGCAGTCTCAGCAGAGCAGCCCAAACCTCCCTCTCCACAGCCACCTCCTCCAGCTCTTCAGAGGGTACACCGAGATGTTCCCAAGCCAGCCGAGAGATATAATCCCTCCAGTGTGTCTTGGGTCTACCCAGGGGTCTCCTCCCAGTGGGACATGCCCAGAATACCTCCACAGGCAGGCATCCAGGGGGCATCTTAACCAAATGCCCGAACCACCTCAGCTGACTCCTCTCAATGTAGAGGAGCAGCAGCTCCACTCTGAGCTCCTCCCAAATGACCAGTAAATCAAGGGCTTTGCTTTTTAGCTTAGCTCCCTTTTCGCCACAACAGACCGATACAAAGTCTACATCACCGAAGACGCTGCCCCAATCAGTCCATCAATCTCCTGCTCCATTCTTCCATCACTCGTGAACAAAACCCACAGATACAAGACGAGAGAGTTTGGTTCGCATTGCCAGCAATAGGTCAGACTACTTTATATTATTTATAACTAATTCTGCTGCTGCTGCACTCTCTCAGCATTATGTTGACCAACATTTGGTCATAGATCTTAGTCAGATACTGAAGTCAAAATAGGAAACACCAACATTTGACAGATTCATTCTTCACTTTGGGAACACATCTGTGGTGAAATGTCTTTAAACTCAAGGTTCCCTTATTTATTCTTTTCCCAAGTTTTGTATCTTAGCTTTATTGAATGAAATCTGCTCAAGGCTCACCACGTGACCTCAGGTGCAGAACTGGGTGACAAACAGAAACTTAAAACCAGCTTAACGAATACAAAAATAAATGCTATTACATTTAAATAATGATGCATACATTTGATGTGTTTATGTAGTGTGCATGTATTATGAGGTTACAATGTTCTTAAATGCCATTCTCTTACCTGTCAACCCAGTCTGCAGTAGACAATGTTAAATCAGAGTGATTATAGACATTTGTTATACTCCTTATTGTATGTTCTTTAAACTTGTCCACATTAATTTGAATCTGTGGGAAACAAACAATGAATGATTATAATTCTGGACAGGAGGATTCATTGCTAAACTTCATTTGAATAAAGTGACAATAAAACGTTGCAACATTAAAGGAACAGTTCACCCAAAAATGAAAATGACTGAATTTTCATTTCGGGTTGAACTAAATAAATGAATTAATAAAAGGATATTCTTCCCTTATTCCTTACTCTGACCATTCCTTTCTCTATCATTTTTAATTTGATCATTTCAATTGTTTATGCATATGGCATGCCTTTTTTTTTGCCAAGGGTGTATATTTTGGGGGGATTTTGACATTTCCACCTCAGATCCTACGGTATATCTACAATCAACTGTGTACACCAAGTTTTTATACTCAGCATGTTGCAGACAAAAATAACCCCATTGAATCCATTAGAACTCAAATTTGTGACCACACAGGCATCACCATCAGAGCATATATCTGTCAGTGGGCGGGATATATCTGAACATTTTGTCCTTGAAGTTTATGTGTTGGAAGCAGGAAAAATGGTCAAGCGTGAGGATCTGAGTGACTTTGACAAGGGCCAAATTGTGATCTGGGTAAGACCATCTCCAAAAACTGCTGGTGTTGTTGAGTGTTCCCAATCTGCAGTAGTTACTAAAAGTAGCTGAAATGTGCATCCCAGGCTCATTAATGCACGTGGGGAGCAAAGGCTAGCCCATGTTGTCCAATCCCACAGAGGAGCTACTGTAGCACAAATTGCTGATAGCAAAATGTCAGAACATACAGAGCATTGCAGCTTGCTGCAGAGTGCCTATGCTGACCCCTGTCCACTGCTGCAGGCAACTATACAATGGGCATGTGAAGGTGGACAGGTCTGATGAGTCACACTTTCTTTTATATCATGTTGACGGCCGTGGACGGACCAGGATGCACTATGGGAGGAAGGCACGCTGGTGGAGGCAGTGTGATGCTTTGGCCAATGTTCTGTTGGAAAACTGTAGGTCCTACCATTTCTGTGGACGTTGATTTGACATGCAGGTCTACCACCTACCTAAACATTGTTGCAGCTCAAGCAGACCCCTTCAACAGCAGTGGCCTCTTTCAGCAGCATAACCTGCCACACTGCAAAAACAGTTAAGGAAAGGTTTGAGGAACACAACGAATTCTTGGTGTTGACCTGGCCTCCATGTTCCCCAGATCTCAGTCCAGTCGGGCATCTGTGGGACGTGCTGGACAGACAAGACTGATCCATGTAACTTGCAGGAATTAAAGGATCTGCTAACATCCTAGTGCCAGATCCACACCAGCACCTTCAGAGGTCTTGTGGAGTCCATGCTTCGTTGGGTCAGAGCCAAATGTTGTGGCAAAATGGAATTTACACAATATGAGGCAGGTGATTATACTGCTATGGCTGATGGTTGTAAAATTCATGCATTCCATGCCATTAGGCATGCCATCCTGTATAATAACTTAAAAATTGTAGTTTTTTCTACCATTATCCACTAGATGGCACCATTTTCCGTTGTTTGGCCTATAGAGAAAATGCACACTACTTTCCCTGTTTCCTGTAGGGGGGGATTTCTGCTGTGTAACTGAACCAATAATATCAAGTTAATAAAGCTTTAGAAGGTGTAAATATTATGTCCTCAATTAAATATGCATTACCCTTTAGTAAGTGAGGTACAATGGTCAAGTAAATTTGACACTTGCCTATTGCCTAACGTTGCACTAGCAAAAGTCCTTAAAGGAACAGCATCATCAGTAGATCCAGCAGTATACTGTCACAAACTTTAGTACCTGTGCCCACTTACAGCTTTAAGGCATGAAGTCCAAGCTGCAGTGCATCATGGGAGAGTTTGTACAGTGCAAGAGAGGACAAAGTCACAGCTTTGATGCAACACAGTTTTTATTATTTGGCAAAAAGGCAATGATAAATATAATTTGCAATAAATATTTACATCCACAACAGACACAGATAGCTCTCCCACTCATCAGACAGCTGCGTGTGTATTGAAAATAGTGCTTATTGATTCTAAAAAAACAACAACACCTGAAGGCCTTTTATGATTTGTAATGATTAAACAGATTCTGCATGGACGGGTCTGATGTGCTTAGCCCTTTTGAGATTTACCTCATTCATTTTCCTCTTGAAGCAATGGCTGTGGAAGACAGGAGATAAGGATGGTTATGAAGTGCTGGACTAAAATAAATCCTCTAATCTCATTTACTGCACATTAACTGCATTGATATTCTTACCGAGTAAGTCGTCTCCTCTGTTCTTGACTCTGGTCGCTGCCACTTATCATTGGATAAAATCTTAAAGACAACCAAGCCAAAGGCTACAATCAAAACTCCTAATGAATTCCCGAAGACAGCCTCAGGTGGAAGGTTAGAGTACGGGTGGGTGCCATTGGTTTTTCCTTTGCTGTAGAAAAACATTTGAAGGGCCAATATTATTAGTTTTTCTTTACACATATAATAATAAGGTAACAGAAAAAATGGTTCTCACAGAGCAAAGAAGAGTTTCTCGTTGATTCCGGAGATGCTGGCAACGATGCTGAGAATGAGAATGCTGCCTCCAAACCACACATGTATGGGTTTCAGGAGTTTACGGAGTGATGTGGGGGAGCAGGGCAGGAGGAAGCCGGCCACACCCATCACCCACTGGATGCACGAATGTAGGGATAGGCATTAATAGATACGGGGAACAGATAGGGCAGATACACAAAGGTGAATAATGCCTCAGAACAAAAAGAAAATCATGCCCACTTTATGGCACATAAACTGTCTGTGTGTAAAGTTGTATACCTGCATGGCGAAAAGAGCTGTGGCAGCGATTCCGATCCAGCTGTGCAACGAGTAAAGGTTTGGAATGTTTTGGGTGTTGTGGACTTCAAACACAGCACAAAGACCAACGATTGAGAGGACCAAGGCGAGGAGCATCACTGTAGCATGCAGCAGCTTCCAGGGGAGTTTATTCTGACCCCAGGTCAGCGGGATACGGTACAACACAGCTCCTGCAGGGAGGAGGCAATAACAGAAAAGGTGCAACGCTTGTTTCAAAATGACATATCAATGCAAAGTAAAAATAATAAAAATAACCTGATGATGTCCTCCTGTCCTCATGTCCATGTGTCCTTGGCCCCTGATATGAAGCTGTGTATGTCTTTTAATTTTAACATTTTAAACCCTGCATTTCAAACTGGACACATGGAGTTTCAAAGACATTTTACCTGGCAGGCGAAGTCTACTTAATAAGAGAGTTGCTTTATGGGAAATGAAGGATTTGGTGTTCAAACTATGGAATACGATGAGATACTGTATATCCTAACTCTGTTGAATACTAAATGACAAATTAAAGACATGAAAAAGTTGTGCCACTGGGTTGCATTTATGTTTTGGAATCAAATATGTACATCTGTATGTTGGTACATGCAATTTATCATTTACTGATCCTCACCTATCTAACAGTATATGTTACAATTATCATGACAAATAAGACTTAAACCATGTCAAACTGTTTAATAAATTGAATCTGCCTCTTTTATTGTGTCGTGAAGTTATAAACAGTAAAAGTGTAAACACAGCTGATACGCTGGCATACAGGAATTTTATTTATTAGCATAGTTCAACCAGTTGTTCTGGTTAAACCAGTGGTTTTCTAGCATGTGACCTCTTAGTAACGCATGAGGTAATGTCTGTTGTGACATCTGTTCATTTGCATAGGTAATTTAAGATTTTCTTTAAAGAGTAATTTTCTAAAACATTTTCATTTGAATCATTTTCAGAGGGTTGAAGAGATAAAACCACACATTTCATAAGAAAAAGCAAAATAAAAAATAAACAGTTTTACGTAGCAGAATTAAGTTTTTCTTATTTCTTACTGCTCTGATGACCCTTTATGGCATGTCTACCACACAGGACTGGTAACAGGACTGTTTCACTTCCACTTAAACATGACCTGACGCAGGTTTACTCACTCTATCAAACCGATTTTCTTCTGTTTTATCTTCATAACTACAGACACTTTTTGGACACGTTTGGTTGGCTCTCAGCAGGTGACCTACTCTCAATACTGTTCCTGTATGCATCATTTGTGATGAAGCACTGAAGCTGCTGCTCTGGTAATGTGCTGCTTACAGGACGCTGAAGAGACTCAAATCGATACTGGTTAGAGTCAAACACATTGGATATATCAATGATCGCTGATAAAACTATAACATTTGTGTCCAAGGACACAGATATCCAGAATTTTACTAATACTGTTGCCTCAATTTTTGACACATTTCATTACTTTTCGCCCATGTTATGTCCACTAGAGTTGCCTGTAAGTGCAAACACATCCACCATGAAAAGAGGTGAGAGATTTATCTCATTCATGCATTAATGACAAAGTATGACTTATTAGGTTTCACTAATATGCAGATTTAGGCAGAAAAGTACTGCAAAGTATAATGTGATATTTTTATGCAGATATATGAATGTTCTTCCTTGTTCTGAATAATTGTGCTCACTTTCTTATGATCAAATTTGACCTGAAAAAGACTGAATGCAGTGCAGTCACTACGGTGTGGCATTTAGAGCAAAATGATGTCATTGTTACCTGACATTTGGTCAGGTAGGTCTGTCTAGAACAGACATGAGAACAGAAATGAAACTCTGTTTGATCCAAAAAGGTACTCACCGTAGCCATACAGCACAACCAGACCGGTTACCATCAGGACAGGGTGCCAGTTAAACTGCAGGTTTGACCTGTTCCAGGCAAAACCGCCGCGCCATTGGCTATTCCACAAACACACACACACCACACAGGCCAGGCCCAGACCCAGGCACAGCAGGTAGAATACGTAGAAGCTCACGTTGGACCTCATCCTGGAGGGATCTGTAGGCTAAACCAATTAAAAGACCAAAATGAATAATGTCATTTGGCCAATTGCAGGTCAAAGGATGTCGAAATGTCACCATTAAGACTTTGGTTTAAAACTGTTTGTTTTTTTTTTTTTAAATTAGCATCTTGGTCACATATTCCACAAACAATTCACAGATTATTTTTCTGAATATGGTAAACTCTGACTATATGTTAAATATAGTCATCAGAATGCTGCTGTAACAAGGTGATATGACTCCCTGACATCTAAGAAAATTCAGATTTGAACCATATCCAGCCCAGATTTAATATTGACATCTGCAGCATATCAACACTAAACATTCAAAATATGTCAGACGGATAAAAGCAGCAGCTAACTACTGTAACTGGATGTTAACTAAATGAAATGAATGCAAGAAACAACTAAAAAAAAAAACAACTACTTACAACAAGAAGTGTTTGAATCATTGTCAATCACTTCTTCTGACATTTAACTGATCTTAAGTATATTATAATCACTAAACGCGTTGAATGCCTTACCTGGTCCACAGATGCTGTTACACTAACACTTCCTACTCTACAACTCTTAAGTAAAAAACCACGTCATGCATAAATTATTGCTGCATCTTTGACTGATAGATACAGTACTGCCGGCTCTCACTTCGTGTTTCTCCGGCTCAGCCGAAGTCTCACTTCCACCTTCAGCTGTGTTGAGGTGTCTGAGGGGAAGACGGTCAGGGGTGGAAGAACAGCTGGGAGATGAAGGGCCAGCGCGCTGCACCTGCTGCCTATAAATGAAATGGAAAACGGGAGTGGGACAATTTAATCAGCCGATCAAACCTGTCCTCGTATTATCATACAGAGCAATATGATAAGTCTGTAAAGTGTGTGTTTGTAACTCAAATGTGATGAAGTGGCCTAAAAAAAACATGTTGCCCATCATGTAACGATGACGCTGTTTAAACTTTTACCACTACTTGGTGATTAATTCCAACATAATTCGTGTCATTTACGTATTAATTTAATGTCTCAGTTTAAGTTCTAGCAGATGGGTCTCCTCTCTCTGCGTAAGTGTGTGGGTCAAATGAGGTAAGAGAGAATAATGTCGTCGCAACTTACGTAGCTGTTAGCATAGCAAACCCTTAAGTCTCGATATTCCGCGTGTTCAAAAAGCGTATTGACGAATAACTCATGTACGAACACTCATCATCTGTCAACACGACTGACGACAACAAAAACATCTGAAATCAAAGCTGCATTACAGGTTAAACACGTTCGATTTAGGAAGAGACACGCATCTTACCTATTTCCTTGTTGACAGCGCAATGCATTGAGGGAGATGTTTTTATTCGTCACCACCATACCCGGCAGCACCGCGCATCGTACTGTATAACCAACACGTTGCACACAGATGAAAATTCATGAATACCAGACCACTGTTCCCTTTCAAAAAAAATGAAATGATACATTTTAGAAAGACACTGAAATATGATCAAACTAAACAAAGCTTGGTTGTTTATAAAAACTTAAAATATTGATGACTGTTTAGACCTCTGACACTTTAATTTACCTTTATTTGCTGTTTTTTTTCTGTCCTTTTAATTTCAAATCTATGTAAAATTGAATGTAAAATGTGGAAGTTCAGTTTGTAAATGTTTTGAATCAATTGTTTTTTTGTATTGCCTAATTTGTTAATAAAGATATGGGGAAAAAGCACAACCACGAATCATGATTCAATAATTCTGTAAATGAACGGGATAATTCAAAGTTGTGTGTTGTATTATTTGATGATTTTTTTCCTCTAGTTAATCTGATGTTGTTTTCTTTCTCTTGACAGTCATCATTACACATGGATGATAAAATTTTATTGATCAACAGCAGAAATAAGGTTGATGAAGCAAACCAATACAACACACTGAAAAAAAAATCTAATCTAGGCACACACATGTGACAGACTAATAAAACAATAAAGCTATAAAGCCTGCAAATGAAATGACTTATATAAGTACTTTATCTCTCAGGCTGTAATTCCAGAGGGCTGTGGCTGACCTGCACAGATGAGCTTTTCTCTCAGCTCCACCTGGAGGCAGTAGTAGTCAGTATCTTGCTCTGATTTGTCTGTGCCATGCATTTGAATGTGTTGCTCTCAGGCTATGTTCCCACTGCAGGCAAACATGTCCCAAATCTGATTTTTTTTCTCATATCTGACTCAGGATAGTGTGAACAGCACTAAATCACATGGAATCTCATCATTTCATTTCTGATTTGGGCAACTTTCCTATGTGGACCTAAATCAAACACATATCTGCTGAACAGTGAGATCAGAATTCATGTGGCTGTTCTTCCACCGGGCACACTCACATCAGTGTTTTGTCAGCAATGGTGGACAAAGTCAGATAAATAGGATCGCAGCAATGACAACAGGGAGATATGGGGTTGTAAATGTAATAGATGAATGGGAAAATGCTTCGATCAAATCCTATTTTTGCTTTTTCCTGATGGACCGTTGTTATGACCTGGCTCAGATGGCCACAACAACAAGGAGACACTCCATGTGGAGCACTTAACAAAAGACTTTACTGAACCAAATTAAACCAAATTAGACCAAATTAAAGTGCCATGTAATGTAACTATTTACACATGAAGATGAGCAATCAGTAAGGTCAGAAATGTCAGGTGTGCATGAGTGGAGAATGTATATGTGAGGGTGTTGTAAGGTACAAAACATAACATAACTTTAACACAACACTGAACAAACAATGTCAACATTGGGAACTACTGGGCACCAGAAAGGGACAGATTAGTAACATATCACTCCCAAGAGGACCCAAGGGTGATAACACCATCACCACACTACTGGTATCACAACAAACAATGCAAAAAAATGAATGCCTGCTTCACTATTTTTTAAAATTTTTTATAATGAACTGGAATACCAATGACAGTTTCTGTTGCTCATCAGCATGCTTGTTGTAAATGTGGCATCATGGTACAGATCTATTCACACTCACTGCTATCTATTCCAGTCACTGCTTCACAGTCACCAAATAATGCACACACCATGCATATCCCCATGTTTGTGCTTCATTCACATTTGTCATATGTGGTGTAGACTCTGTGATGCTTTGCTCAGCAGATGCAGCAGATGGTGTCAGCTTTCTTTAGCTTACATTAGCTGAAGCGCAATAAATATGATGGTATACATTCAAATAAAAGCAAAGCTTGCCCAAGATCTCACCACATTTTGCTGCAATGGAGTAAGAAAAAAAAAGTCAAGCACATTTCAGGCTTAAAAATTGTTAATTGCTTTGCAATAATATCACACAGAATTCCTCAGAAAAACAACACCTGGTTGGGGTTTTTCTCTGAATCTCATATCACCTGCTTCTGAAGATTAGGTACGTCAATATATCTCCCAAAGACAGGACCTGAGACCCTCAAGCACTGGTCACTAAAACAGACCGTCGGTGCAAGTCTTTGCTTTATATAATCCAATTTGCTCAGATACTCTGACAGACGCCTTCACCAGATATTTTCAAATGCTTCTAGGCTCCCCTCTGTGTGACCAGGCCCAGGAGCACACTGTTGAGGATCAGGATGCTTGAGTCGAGTGGGCAGACTCATCTGTGTGACATGGTGGTGCAGCTTCAGGCTGTTGTTAGGGAACATGTGAGATTATGTGCTACATTTGTTTTACTCTTTGGATTCTGGCTTGGACTGTCATTCTTACAGTCCTGCGGTGGTTCCTCCTTTGCTGTTTTCAGAAGCCACAGATAAATACAGAGCTCGACTACAGGCTTTTGTCCAGCCTCCGGTGTCAGGAAATCTCTTCAAACATCTCGCATGAGTAACTAAAGTAATTAAAAACAAATGATTTTGAATGAAAATTTTTCACATTTCAAACATTTCATTTCGTTTGACATCAGGACTCCCTAGAAGAAGAGATCTTGTATCTCAATAGGACCTTCTTGGCAAAAAAAAAAGGATAAATAAAACAGAAACAAATATCAGCCTGATGGTGGAGAATGTTCTCACTCCTCGGTCAGGGCGCTACCAAACTGATTAATAACTTATCCTTCATGCAGTGACGGACTCAGGTTGTCTGAGGGGCTGGGCAAGAAAAATGTGGTGGGGCACCAGCTCGCAAAAAGTAGTCATGCAAGCTGGTTAAGATGAAAATTATTTTATCATGTGACTCAGATATTTTAGCTACTACACCTCTTAATAAATCACAGGGAATTATTCACTATTTAACCAACTAGAGGTACATGGAGGCCAAATAAATGGTCCTGTATGTCATTATCACCACTGAAAGGACATTAGAGCTGGCCATAGTGTTTTCTCCATTTTAAGGATACCCATTAGTGCACTGCAAACACCATGTTTTCTATACTGGAAAGGCACCATACAGGCCATGTTTTATCCACTGTAAGGGCACCCTAGAGGGAAATTTAGCATATTGTCTCACATATTGGGCCAGTCCAGAGGACACCATCATGTTTAATGTACTATTGTGGCATCTAAGAGGGCACTTCTGCACACGTCTTTTCAAATATGGGGCCACACCCTTGGCTCCACTGCTACTATAGGGACCAAATTGTCAAATTGTACCCAAAACGCTCACGAGTACAGGTCAAATCAAGGAAAATATGGTTATGGGGAATGTGAAATGAAGTTCATCATTATAGTAAATTCACTTAGTTAGATGGGAAAACACCGCTCACATATCTGACCATTCAGTATGAAGGTGGTGATTAGCCACTGCAGGTAGATATACCTGTATGTCAACGAAATTCCCTTCTTGTTGTTCCATCACTTAGTTTCGATTCTCTTTGCTTCCTGTAGTGACTCATGCTCAGATCATGTGTTGTAATCTACTAATATTTACATGTTAATTGTTTCTGAATTTGTCCGTGTATGCACGCCACAGCAGTCTGCAGGGCATGGCAGCAGACTGTCTGGTAAGAATGTCTGATTCTGCAGACGTTCTGCCCTCACAGACATAGTGTAGGAAATACCAAGTGGGAATCACACTGAAACTTAGATTTGGGTTATTATGCTGCAGAATACTTGGAATGAATGATTCTTTCCTGAGGCAAGCTGACTCAAATCTGTGATGTCATACTGATATACAACGTGGAGCCTCTGTTGGCAGTGAATAGAGAGCTGACTTTTGTGAATGTGAAATTACTCCGACTTATTCTGAGAAAGTCGTCCTGATTCTGTCACACTGACCTTTTCTACGTTTTAGAAATGTATTCTCTTAAGAGTTGTACATCAGCGTAACAAACTCTGATTAAGGAACATGGCAAATTTCAATTTGTTTTCAGCAAAGGACGCAACATATTTTACACTCTCTCTTACAACTTCATATTCTAGAGCAGAGTTTTTCTTCTATTGTCCCTTAAGTTCTATTGAATTGCCACGAAGGCCCTGAAAAAAGTAAGCCTGAATGCCTTTTATTCCCTTTCTCAGCACTGATTAACAGCTCTTGGTATGAAATTGTTTTATTTCCATCCTGCATGGCCTGAATGGAGTGCTCATCATAGCCTTCATCAAAATCAGGCACTATTCAATCCAAATTGCACCCAAGAAGTACCCGGCACCCATAGAGCAGTGCTTACATGGATGTGAGGGGAATGTATGATAAATTTAGTGGGAATATAATGTATTATTCTTGCTTGAAGATAGGTAATGGCCATGAAAATGTGATTTCAAATCAAAGGGATGCTAACTGAACACTGCTGCATTATGTGGAAATGTGAAATTGCGTTGTGGAAATGAGAAACAACCCAAGAGGGTTTTCGTCAAAGGGAACCAATAGTAATATTGCCACTAGCTATGATCCCCAGAGGCCTTTAGGATTACAGTCACACACACGAGAGGTTTTGGGTCTCTGCCTTCAGCTTTAAGATGCTTGGCAGCTCTGTATCACAGATTGGGAATGAATTCTCAAGAGTGGCAGCTGGGCTTCTTGGGATCTGACCAATAATCACAGGAAACTGCAGTCAAGATGCTAAAATAGGGGAAAAGATGCTAAAGGCGTCAGAGGTGTCGGGTGTTTCAGGGAATGAGAGTCGAGTTCCTGTTGAAGGTTGATCAAATCTGATTTAACAGCTGCTGTCATTGGTTTCAGGGCCACTTAGTGGAAACATCAACATATTATCACCTTCTAAATTTGATATGGCTAAACATGTTAGAAAGCAGTTGCTTTTGGCCATAGTGCAGTACCATCAGGCTGAGAAGGGTGGCTTCACTGAAGATTCAATTCTAAGGTTTTTATCCATTAAAAAACATAAATTATCCATTCAGATTTTTCATGTGGAATAACACAAACCTGTCACTAGAGTGCCTTTGTATCCTTTATGGACAAACGTCTTAGATAGTCAGTACCTTTGTTGACATATGATATTAATTTAGTCTCTGTTGCATTCTGGTCAAACTGAGTGCTGCTTTCTTGCATGTAGGCCCAATCGTAAGGCTGTTTGACACTAACTTTAATTCATTTTATTAATTAACTCCCACAAGGAGGTCATGTTTTTTGGTTGGTTGGATTATGAGAAAAATTACTGGTTTCCACAAAACATGGGAGAAGATGGGGCACGACTCAGGAAAAGAACCAATTGCCATGAACAAAAAGCTAAACCGACATGTAGAAAATGTCTTGGCTGAGGTATATGCTCTTCTACTGCCATTCTAGTTACAGCTGTGTTTGCCTGCTGTTTCATGTCAATATGGCTGCTGTAGAAAAGGTCTAATATCAGTTTCTGATTGAAGTCCAAGGACTGAACACCAACATGATGAAGAACTGGGACAAAATGCTGCACAGACATTCCTGGACCCCTTTTGGTGACCGCTGACTTTAATTTGGTTGCTTGTTGTTTGTTTAAACCCCAGCCCACAGAACTCAACCACTACCTGCTGTATCAAAGTATCGTCCCGCCCATCCTACTGTACTGTTCCACCTGTTTCCTCGACATGTTGTCAACGAACTCACATGTATAACTAACATTGCTGCCAAGATAATTGGTCTCCCCACATCGACCCTCACAGACCTAAACAATAAAGTCGTAGCACACAGCCTCAGGCCCCGTTTACACGACACCATTTTCGCTGAAAACAGAGAAGTTTTTTTTTTCAAACTTCTGCGTTGACACGGCATTGTTTTCCAAAAAAATCCCCGTACACACGGACCCGCAAAAACGATTGGTGATGTAACTTTTCAAAATTTACATGACAGAACAAAATCACAGTGGTGGTTCTGTAAATCTACATCGGAGGATCGTAAATAACCTCAATAGAGTCTGCAGTGCAAACAAAACTGGACAGTCCAACGTTGTATTTTAGTTGTTGTTAGTAGGCTGTCTGCTGCTACGTACACGACAAAGGCTGGCAGGAACCGTAGTAGGCATCCACGAAGCGGGGCTGAGTTGTCATCGTTTTCAGCCACTTTTGCGTTTTGCCCGTTTATACGACAATGGTAGGATGGCGTTATGAAAAGTTTCCACTCTGGAACCTGTCTTCAAAAGTTGGCGTATTCAGTCCCTGAAAACGCTGTTCTCGTATAAACGGACGGCCAAAACACAACAAAAGGTTTCTTATTTTGGGTGAAACAGTCGTCGTGTAAACAGCGCTTCAATAGCTGTGGGTATCAAACACCGACTCAACCACCACCACCTCACACTTATGCCCTTAGGGCTCTGGTGCAGAGCACTGAAGTGCAGAAGGACTCGCTTTGGGAAAAGCCTGATTCCTGTGGTTATAGCTGCCTTAAGGCCCAGATGAACAGGCCTGTGTGTGTTCTACTGTCTGTCATTTTATGTCACTGTTGTTTTGTTGTGTTGCTGTCATTGTGTGCTGTTGTTTGATCTGTGGTCGGACGGGTATGTTCTGTGGAAAAGAATATCCCCTTGGGGACAATAAAGTCAAAGTCAAAGTATAAAAATGCCATCAGGCCAAACATTTAAGCTGTTCTTTCTGTTTAGTGCATATGAAATGCAATGCATTAATTGCATAATGCAATGGTAAAACTGTACTAAATTCAACAGATCATCACTACCAGGACAATGACAGTCTTTGGACATAAACTATTTGGTTTTCTTTGCAGTGATCATCAATAGCCTCACGGAGCAGCGAGTTACCTGAAGACTTGCGCTTGTCACAAATTCTCAAGTGATTCTTTCAAATAGATCCCATCAAAGTAAATGAAATGCTGCCTTCATACTGACTTAAGTGAAAGTTGGAGACATTGACCGGAGGAGCTTTGGGGTTGAGGAACTTCAAATTATCATCATCTGTTGCTTGTGTGTATGGACTTTATGTCCAAAAGCTGCATTTGGTATTACAGACACTACAGCCTCATTTCCACTCCGTAGTTCCATCGCCCATCTACCCTGAGGATGAACTATCCCGTAATGGAAAACGACCTGCAGAAAAGCACCCGATACCAAGGCAAAGTGGAGCCGTGTTGAGTAGAGCCGGTACTACACAGTGGAAATGGGGCTTATGTTGGAGACTAAAATGTTGGAGTGAGATTTAGATGTGTTTTACTGGTTGAATCCCTCAGGTATTATTTCTCAGCTACTCTAAATAGTAGGGTTATGTGTTTTCTTTCATTGTGGTGATGGACTTTATTTTTTCTCGGACGTCCTGCAGAAAAATGTCATCAAATTCCCTTCACCCTACCATCCATATTATTTAGACTGGATATGCATCTATCAATAGATTTTCTTTTAATACAGATTTATTTTCTACTTTGACTTTGTCAAAGACAGAACTCTTTCTAAGTGAAAATTGGTTTAAATTTCCAAGGTCAAACATGCTTGTGTTTCCTGTAACAAAGTCTAACACGGCCACTGAGTAGCCAAGCTCTCAAATCTTTCACAGAAATGTACCTTCAAATCACCTTTCCCTGAGTGGTAATTTGGCTGCTACACTTGACGGCGGCACAGTGTTTCATAATGTTTTCAGTGAGCGTTAGTTTGATGCATGAGAGGCAGAAAATGTATGGTTACAGCAGAGGTATAATCTAGCTGAATGTCTCCGAGTACACAAAGCTGGAATCTGAACTGACGGACACGGTTATTCTATCAACATCATAATGGTAATGGTAGACAAAGACACTTGTCATGAATGTGGCTCATAAAGTCAGATTGATGACTTTATACTTACCAATTTGACTATAGCTACAGAACCAATGAAAGGTAAGAAATGTACATTGAGCATTGTTCAGATACACACCTTCTGGATGAACTCAGGAACGTTCACCTTAGCCAGGTGCATTAAGTGTTAATGTCTGGAGCTGATCATGACGCTCATGTTCTCTGCTGAGTCACCATCACATGTAGCAGCTGCTGACATCAATGTGCACAGTAGTGAACACAAGTTTCTCTTGTCATGGACACTGACTGTAGTGCTCAGTGATGCCCTGAAGGCACTCAAGTAAAAACTGTACTAGTCTGGTAGAAGGATTACACAAAAAAACTACTTGGCAGATGTGCCTGAAACTTGGCAGGAGAGTTGGGCATGTAGGAAGGAAGAACCCATTGAATGTTGGAGTGGATTAATGGGAGGAGTCAGGATTTTTTTTTCTACTTTAATATTGCACCCAGGGCTTTTCATACGTTTTTGTCACTGGCAGATTACCATGAAATGTCAGTGCGATGTAAGAAATCCTCAAATTTTGGAGCGAGATCCTGAAGAAAACCACAACTAGTGAAGTATCATTTTCAATGATTGATTTTCAAACTAATAATGACTTCAAGAATGTAGGTTAGGTAGGTTTCCATGGTCAAACTATCATGGACTATTACTTTTAGGTGCAATTTTTAAAATGTTTATTTAACCAGGAAAAAATAACCCGTTGAGATCAAGGATCGCTTTCATAAAGGGTGACCAGGCCAAGAGGGCAGCAGCACACGTCATGATTTACATCCCAAAACAGCACGGCAAGACAAAAAATACAATAGGATCATAATAAAAGTGCAGGTAGTGAGATTAAAGTAATCAAATGTGTCAGGTACAACCACAGTGGCCAATGGTCTCACATTCTAGATCCTTTAGTTTCTCATTAAAGTCATTCATAGAAATGATCAATGATGTAATGGAGAAACTGCTCTGCCTTGGTGTTTTCTTAGAGCTGTCTACTTGTATGTTTGGAATGCTTCTAGCTGTATTGGTTATTGCATTCTCCATGGAGATGAGGCCAGCTGATCACCTTTGTAATAACTATTATCCTATTTAAATTAATTAGTTTTATATATTATGACACTGTGAAGTGCATCAGACCATTTTTCATAGTGCACAACGTAGCTTGCACAGTGGCTAAACTCAATTTACAGTATAAGACTGTATTTAGATTCTATTCAAAATTCCCAACATACCATGTTCACAGCTTTACCCAAACCTGAGTAAAAACAGTACAAAATATCATTGAAGTCAAATAAGAAACAAACAAGCAGGGAGATGTTTATTTTATTCTATTCGTTTCGTTACAAATTCAATCAACACATTTTTTTCCCTGAGGACATTTGCTCCAAGTCAATTTTTTTTTATTGTATTAAAAAACATCAGGACATGTTAAAATATATCATGACTGACACTACAGGACCTGAGAAAGCAATAGATAAACCATGTAAACAATACATAAGTCATAATGTAACATTATGATTAACTACTTAAAAGGCAGACAAGGCACTTTGGTGGCCCCAGTGGAACCTTTTGTAGTTTGATGAAACTTCCAACATGTCAGTGTTGTGATCAGGATTATGACAGGTGTAACAATAGACCAGATGCACAACTCAAGACAGGAGATCAAATAAAAATTAATTCATTTGATCAGTTCAACCAACTAAAGCAACAAGCAAGCTGAATCACAATCAGCAAAACTCATACACTACAGAGAACATATCATTTAATTAAACACAACCATAGTAACTTCATATACTTGTGTTAATTCCATTGATCACTCTGCATTTTGTTGATGCATCCATGCTCAATCACAAGTTACACTTCTGAATAAATAAAACATATCTTGCACAAGATCAACAATAATGTCTGATCAAGAACAACAATCTGTCACAGGCTATTTGCTCATTTTCTATAAGAAGAAATCTTTGCAAAGCAAACACTTTCTGTAGTTAAATACTTCACCATCAACACGTTGAGCTGAAGGAAATGAATCACCTTCAGTCAGACTATAAAAAGCTGTGCAGTACTGTAAAGTATTCTTACTGAAGCTGGAAATGCAGCTCCAGTAGAATCTGCACTTGTGCATGTGAGTTTTGTCCTCACCAAAAGACCACTATGGTCTGCAGCATTGTGCACTGCTACTCTGAGACACAGGTTTTCAAGTAGCAACAAGGACCTGACACCATAAGAGACATCCATTAAATTACAGTTGTCTTAGTGCTTCAGTCCAAACCCCACTGTGGGCAGTAGCCTTGTGAGACGCAACTGTCTAAGCCCACAGCCAAGTGGCAACCTTAAGAAAGTCACGGTTTTCTGAAATAATCCCCCTCTCATTATTCCTGGCAGAAGAAAAGACCATCGTGAACAGCTTTCTCCTTGACAGTCTCCGCTGTTCTCCTTTGATTCAAATCAAGCAACGCTTTCAGCAGGTCATTTAAGCTGGCTTCTCTGCCCTCTCGCTCAATCCAAATATTCAGCAATGCATGGATCTTGTCTTCGTAGGGAAGGTGAACTTTGTTTTTGATCACGTTGTCACCGATACCAAGGTAACGGAAGAATCTCTTGTGGTAGTCAATGTCGATTTCTTCAAAATAGGCAAAGCATTTCCTCAGAGACTCCTCACCTGTAAACAAACACCCACAAAGACCTTCAATTATACGCCCTGACCTCACTTACACTAATGTGGTGACGACTGCAGTAAAAACATTTATAATTATAAACATGGGTAACTTAAGCCAGGCTCAGGGTTTTAAAATCATGCTTCAGATTGTCTTCTCACTACTTGCTGTAGTTCTAGAGAATAACAAAAGCAGAAGGCTAAACGAGCGTGGATGAGAAAACGGCCAAAGACTTGGTCACACAGGTCATCTATTCTTTAGAGAGAACTGAGTAAAGATTCAGTTTGTGTAAACGGTAGTCTGTTAGCTAACGTTAGCCTCAAGGGCTTGAGCGTTTAGCAGAGATATTCTAGAAGTAGTAGAGATATGTTACTCTCAGAACTTCTGGGTATGCAAGTTGTGCTCACAAAGGAGTCCAAAATGAATGAGGCTCTAAGGAGCAGAAGCCCCAAAACTAAATCTTTATGGGGAAAATATATATTTTTCTGTCAACTTTCATCAAGTTTTTGATATAATGGGTTGATACGATAAATATCAGTCTATTAGATATTTTTTTGCTGCTTCAGTTGTTGTGAAATATCATTATTTAAGTAGTAGCATTGGTAGCACTCTCTGGTAGCACCACAAGTCACTTTACGGCATTAATATTTGGTGGAATATCTGCTATTACATTAACCAGATCTACATTAGGCTGTCAAAAATCCTGTAAATCCCAAATATCAAACTTTTGATATTAATTGGGGAGGTGTAAGACTGGATCTGTAATTGCCTCACATTACCAGATTATCAGGGCCAAACATCGCCACTTATCAATATCCCAGATCAGATTTTTCCTCCGATTGTCGGGATTAAAACGACCTGAAATTCTCATAGTCCGAGCCCAGCATTAGTGGAATAAATCCAAACAGGGATGTAACAGAGTGTGGTATCATGAAAAACAGAGGCCAAGACCGTTTTTAACAACGATGTAGAGGTAAATCATACTGATACATGTGCATCTGAGTAACACAAGGAGGAATCTATCATCTGACAAAGAAAATAAAACACTGTACCATTCACAGCAACAAGCTTGGGAAACATGTCATCATCCTAAAAGACAAAACGGAGAAACAATGATTAATATCCTCAGACGCCTGTTGACATTCTTCATGAATAATATATTGTAAACCCTTGTGAAAACAACTCATCTCTTATTCAGTTACTTGGAATGTCTAAAAATCCCATGCTCACTTGCTGATCAGGCAGTTTCTCCAGTGAGCTGAATGGATATCATTTGTGTGTGCAAACGGAAACATGTGGTTCAGGTGTGAATGGAACAAATGCAGGAGTGTAAGAAACTCGTCAAGTTAATGTGTAACAGACCTTCGGCTCCAAACATCTTCAAAACAACTCCTAACACACTTACACTTACTGTAACCTGTTTCACAATGATTCATACAGGAAATCAATGAGTCACTGGGCCTGTTACAAAAATACAACCAGTGACTCAATGATTTTCTGCAAGAAGAGACAGCGAAATAAAGAAATAAAAAGCATTCACAGCAATCTTAACATACAGTAGGTTGAACAAAGTGACTATTACCATAATGATAACAGCAAGTATACATTGTATGGAGTTTTGTGGGCTTTGGATAAAAAACGTTGGCTAATTTCAGTTGCAGATCGTCTTTAAGGTCATTTGGACTCCATCATTTCAGAGGTTTAGAAATAAAAGTCTGGTTACATCCTCATGTATTTGTGATCACTTAACAAGGCAGCAGGATTGAACAGTTTTCATGCTCTTTGTAAGGCTGTCACAATTCCAGAATTCATTCCATCTAATATGAACAATAATCTATATCTGTATAGCAAGAAAAAAAAGCAATAGGAACACAAACTTTTTTCTTTTAAATAACCTGAACCTGTTAGAGACCAAGTCACTGAATGCATTCCAACATATTTGCTACAGTTATTTACTGTGTAACCTTGGGTTGAAAGTTTGATTGTGGCTCTGAATACTTTCAAAAGTTGATCGTGAATTTTTTTAAGCAATAGTTTAAAAAAAAGGATCAAAGTATAAATACTTTGATCCTTTTTTTTATGCTTTGCCATGTTAAGAATCACGAGTGGAGAAACTTAAATCAAACCAGTGACCAGTGTTTTCTTTTTGTTTTTACCCATTTTAAATTAGACCGGAGAGAAAAGGCTGAATCTAAACACCTTATTTTTAAGTTAACAACTATTTTCTTTTAACATTTTAGTTTCATTCAGGTTAGTTTTATTATTGAAATTAAGAATGAAAAGGTTTGAAAATTTGTTTTTTGTGACTATTTGTCTAATGGTGGTTTTATAATAAACATATTCTAAACACAAAACACAAATACAACCCAAGAAACTGTAGATAATCATGAAACTACTAAAAACCAACACAAACTTTACTCACCAACAGCTGACTGCAACCAGTGGCCAACCTCTTATTAACAATTCAATTTTCTCACCATCTGCACGATGAGACTAGAATAATGATTTTATAATAAATTATTTATAGATAAATTTGTGATTTGTTTTCAGTGATTATAATGATTATGATTTTATAATAAATTATTTATAGATAAATTTGTGATTTGTTTTCAGTGATTATAATAATGATTATAATGATTTTATAATAAATTATTTATAGATAAATTTGTGATTTATTTTCAGTGCCAAAAACAAATAAATCCCTGCCACTCTTCAAGGCCTATATTGTGCCATGTATTTACTACACACCTGTTAAATGACTGTCACTTGTAGGAAGCTCTTATGAAGGGAAATGAGCTAGGGCCGTATGTTCTCATTACAGTTTAAATAGAATACATGTTATTTATGAAGGGAGCCAACAGCAAAACATTGCTGAATAGAAAAGAGGAGGAAGCAGGTGAGAAGGAAAGAAGCGATGATGAAGCAAGGAAGCAGGGGTGGCACTGAGAAGCTGCTCTCACCCTCGTGTTGAGCTGTCTGGGGGCCATGGGGCACGCTTGGGGGGGAGATGCGGGGAAGGCATAGGAGGGCAGGCCGGTTAGACTGTGCTGCGAGTTACTGGCTGAGCTGTTGAGGCTTTCACACAGCACCTGACGCTCATCCCCCACATGAGCGGAGGGTTTGGCTCTCACCAGTTGCCGGGACAGGATCAGACTTGAGCAGCTCAGCATTTGGGGTCCTCCATTTTCCTCTTCATAAGTGGGACAGTTGGCACCATCATGCTGAAGAGGACATTTCAGCAGATATCATTCATGTCCTCTTTGAAGAGAGATTCCTTATAAAAGCACCTATTTATCCGAGTTTACAGAGAGTTTAAGTAGAGGCTGTGTTGTGCATCTTTATCGCAGAAAATCTGAGGAAACTTTTTAGGAGTGACTCACCTGCTCAGCTCCTAGACAGTCCAGTACAGTACAAGAATCTGAAGGCAGGATGAGAAGGGAGGATTATGCAACGTTTAGAAATTCCCCCAAAAGTCCACAAGCAGTCACTTGACATCACTTGTGTGGCTTTAATTTAAGCTAACACTGAATAGCAAAAAGGCTGCAGCTGTCCTTGGGTTCTAACATTCAATGCATCACCTCAGGAGGGTATTTTCATTAGTCAGCTCTCAAACCCGACTGATATAAAGCCAGTTTGTGCTGGATTGGGTGGAGTTCATCAACGGCATAGTAAACAGCAGAGAATGACGCAGAGGAGCAGAATCCTGACAGTGTTGCAACATGTCAATTATGTAGGCCTACTTGGCATTCATGTTTTCTCCACCTACGCCTTATCAAACATTGTCTGCAGGAAGTATGAACCAACTATTCACTATAACACCTGGTGCTGTGTGGTCATCAGCGTCATAGCTGCTATTGATAGTCCAGTTCAGCAGGTTCCTGTGGCCATACAGCAGTAAGAACATGCAGCGTTTTGGCAAGGTTATATGGAGCTCATCCATGTGTGACCGAGAAACAGGGCCTGTCGTGACGTTACTCTTAACCACTTGTCATGTTGATTCATGCAGTACACACTTGTGTATGTGGGTCACATGCCCTGTCACTACTATGTTCTTACTAGTATAAATACACTGATATGCATTTCAGAGGGAAATATCTGGAAAACACTGACAGTTTGCTCACTGTTGTGCTTCAGCTAAACCATACCAGCTGCCACATATTTAGTATCTCAATCTATAGCTGTGACATGCAAATAAGCTAGAGCTTGACAGCATACAGATTGAGCTGATTGAGACGGCAGTGTTCATGCATCTGCATGACGTCACTGAGACATGCTACAATGCTGAGACAACTGGATGACTAATCAGTCAGATGACACAGAATAATTGATTACTATTAAAAAGTTAAAACATTCCCAAGTTCCAGCTTCTCTACTGTGAGATTGTGCTGCTTTTCTCTAAGGATGTGGAAAAACAAGCAATAGAGCGATACTGCTATGACAAAGGAAATTAATAATCTTCTCCTGGAGTTTCTGTGTGATTCCAGCTGAACAGCATTTATTAATGAATTTACCAGAACCCCAAAAGCTGTCCTGACATCTTTAAAATCTGCACTTAAGAACATGTTAGATGTAAAGATCAGATGACATAATCACACCTGTGTCATACTGCATGCTGTAACATCCTATTCTAAAATCTAATGCTTTTACAGGCCTTTGACTTCACTTGTTAATGAAGTCATTGCTCCATTCAGTTTATTTCAGATGTGGCAGGACATAAATTACACCAGAGCCTATTTCTTAGAGACACGGATATAATAATAATAATAATAATAATAATGATACCTTTATTAGTCCCACATGGGGAAATTCTTTCTCTGCATTTGACCCATCCCTGAGGAGCAGTGGGCTGCCACTACACGCGGCGCCCGGGGAGCAAATTGGGGTTCAGTATCTTGCTCAAGGATACTTCAACTTGTGGACTTGCAGGGGCTGAGGATCGAACCACCGACCTTTTGTTCTGTGAACGACCGCTCTACCCCCTGAGCCACAGCCGCCCCATATATATGGTACATGTTATGATTTAAAAGGGTTTTAAACCCTAAAATGTTAAAGTCACACCGAAAGACACCTCCCCCTCATATTTTTTGCATGTTTCAAACTTGGAAATGAACATTAGGATTTAAAATATTTCCCATTCAGTACATCATTTCTGTATATTTTAACAGATGAGTGCTGGTTCAGTTTTTGATTTCCACCTACCTTTTGATCTACGTCGACTCTTCACATAAGCTGCAATTACCACAGCCAATAGTACCACAGCAGCTAACAGTGATAGCGGTAAAATCACTGCAATGTTAGCTGATGAAAACAAAAACAAAAAACAATAATCATTATTTACCACCATAGTATGGTAAAAACAGTCATAACTAGGAACCATTTACAGTCTAAGTGAATCCCTCCATGTTTAGTCAATATCATACTGCAATTCATTAACCCATAGAATACATTAGAATGAAACCATTTAAAAAAAAAAGTAAGATATACATTTTCAATAAAAAAGCATGCATATCTCCAGTAATGACTGGGAGCTCTGCAGGTGACATTAGCTTCCACTGACCTGAGGCAGAGCCAGACTTGGGTTGGATTTTCTTGCACTCTGTGTTGGTAGTGGAGGTGCAGTTTCTCACTATCTCTTCATCCTTTCCACATCTAGTTGAAAGACAAGCTTAGAGTTACATTTGAGGCATGAAGGAATTAAAATCAACAAGACTGTTGTAGGAAAATAACCCGTGAACGTACCAAACATCAGGCGAGTAGCCTGTTCGGTTTGCATCGACTCACCTTGAACACTTCTTGCACACCTCACATGCTTGGTCAGGAGCACAAAATCTTCCTGGTTTGCACTGACATTCAGTATCCTGAGTGTGAGTGCACGCCCTTACAATGTCCTTGTCTGAGAAAGCAATATGAGAAAGACCTTGTTAAGAGTGAGTTTATGCTCAAACACTTTGAAAAGGTTGAATATTGATTTTTCTTCCACCCTCAATTCCAATCGATAGTGTCACGCAGAATTACCTGGGGGACACTGCGTGCACTGGAGGCACTGCTCCAGAATGTTGGTGTACTCTGTGTATGTTCCATAGTCACATTCCTCACACTTCCCCCTCGCTCCTGCTTCGGTGCAGGGCGATATCAAACGTGTACCTAATCCACACACAAACACAACCTCAAAATCGGTTTATACTTCTACTCAATTGAGCTTTCAACTGAACACGTGTCTCCAGCTAAATAACGAATCCCGATCCGGCAAATGTCTGCTTCATAGCTCTGGGGATGGATTTTGAGTCATGCCCGTGACAGAACTGAAGTCTCAGTGGACTAAATCAAGTGTGGCTCCATGTGGCTTACCAGCTGGACAGTATAAACAGCAGATGTTGTCAATGCGGTACTCCAGGCTCTCTCTGCAATGGACATCTCGCTGGTTCCTGTTGCCTCCCAATTCAAGGCTGGACTGCAGAGATGCCCCGATGGTTTTGGGAATCAGGATCAACACAGAAAAAACCTTTGGAAGAAAGATGACGGCAGTCACCATGCTAAAAACACACTGCACTCGTTTGCTGCCTTTTGTTGTTTTGATTGACCGTTTGTAGAGCTGTTGTGCATTAACAAAGAATGAATCAGCGATAATTTAACTAAAAGATCACTTTAGTAATTTCTTAAACAAAAATTCATATTTTCTTGGACTGACTTTGTTTTTTTGTTTCTTTTGAATGGTGGTCAGACAAAACAAAACAACTTGTCTCAGAGTGCAAACCTCCACCAAGTAGGGCGGGGCGTTATGACTTCGATCAACATCACATCAAACCGTTACCTTGATTAGGATTAACAAACCGTTATTTTGTATGCTGAATATTAAACCCTGGATATTCCTTTTGTTCAGTAAAGTTATTGTTTATTGTCACCAGTCTTTTCCCCACCTTTAAGCACAGAGACTGGTCTTATATGAAATGTGATCAAACATTCATGTATCATCATTCACCGTCACTCAAGAGGCGATTTGCTCATGAATATTAGAGAGATTTCCCCAGCCGCCTGGCAAAAAGAATATTCCAGGTCACGTGTCGTATATGTCCTATTCGACAGGTGAGTGTTTGTGCTCCTGACATCCATGCTACTTTGCATGCATCTTTGTTTTGATTGAGTGCGGACAAAAAAAGTTAGAGGCCCATGACTGAACATGACGTGGTATTATTTAAAAGGACACATCGTCAGCAGATGCTTTAATCAAATTAATGTGCATGAGCAAGATAATAAGTCAGTGGCAAATTCTAAATGTCACATTTTCTTATAATTACCTACTTATAATTACCTTCTTATAATTACAGCCAAGGAGGTTATGTGATCTGTTCGGCTTGTTTGTTTGTTTGTTAGCAGGATTACGCAAAAACTAATGGACGGATTTGCACCATAATTTTGATAACTGAGTAACTCATTTTTTATAACCTTTATTTCAACAAGAAGGGGCCATTCAGAGAAAGTTCTTTTCCAAGGTCGTCCTGAATAAAATACATGTCCAACATATAAATATTACTACGTTTTTACAATACCTCCCTACAGTAATTAAACGTCAGAGACAACATGCACAGCAGGTACCAGCCCCTTCAATTTCTGCAAATAGTTCCACGATTGAGGAGCATGACACACAAAAAAGCCGATAATTAAACGTTTGTCTTTGTTACATCTCCTTTCCATTCATAAATTACCACCACATTATTTAGTAAAGCTTCAGGAACAATACCACAGACTTGAGAAAGTTGAACAGTCTCTCCTGTTTAAAATCATTGCATACATTCATGCAGCAGGCGTTACTGGCTTGCTTTAGTGTGTTTCATACTCTGGGTGTCTGAATTCCTTTAAACACATCAGTTCCGCTCAGAGGAAATGACTTGTTCAACCAGGAATACATATTGATAAGTTCTAATACCTAAAGCAAAGAAAAAAACATGAGTCATATTTTCCCTGAAGGCCTCCTTGGAGATATTTGTGATGCAATATGTCTCCAGGCTGTGGCTGACCAATGAAAGGCACCTTTGATCAGACCACATGCTAATAAACAAGGATGATGTAAGATTGGAGCAGGGGCTTTCCTTCGGAAATCTGCGACCTATAGGTGGTGATGTAACCGCTGTTCTCTGAGTGAGGTGACTCTCTCCACCCGGCTACATAGGCCATATGTACAGGGACGTCCTAAGACACCTCGCACAGAAGGAGAGCGGTCACAGGACCCCAGAACCATCACCAGTCCAAACAACAGAGAAACCATATACAAATCTATGACACATGCAAATCCCTGAGCTGGTGGGACATCCAGATGCTGTCAGGCACCACAATGAGCAAGGCATGAGATGCAACCCAGATCCTCATCGGCCTTGCAGCCGTGGAGGCCAGCGACCATAGACGTCAATCAAGCTAGCCTCCGAGACACTGACCAATGATAAGTCAGGTCACCGGTCCTGCCGGGGGATTATAGACACCTGCCACCGAGTAGCACACAAAACTGACTCTGATGGGGGTGGATGCCGCCGTGTTCAGATGGTTAGAACCGGGTTAATAGAGACGGAGCCTTCTAGTTAGTTACTGCACAGATCTCAAGCAGAGATGACACCACAGTGCAGTGGTGGTGGGATCTCCACAGGTAGTGTGTGCCCGCCTGCTAGCAGCTACCTGACATGCATGCTGGACTACCTCTGTGATCAGGAGGACAGCCTAGACTGAGAGACGGTGGTCTACAAACACTCCTGTGCACGCACACATGGAGTTGGTCTGTGACTCTACAGCCTACATGACACAGAGATACCAGGGGGGTGGGGGTGGGGTTCCTTGTTAAAAACAAGGAGGAGGGGCCCAGAAAGGGTGCCGGTCTCGCCCCCCCCTAAATCTCATTGAGGAGGGAGTGTGTTGCATGATCCTCCATCAAGAAGTCAGGCCTGTGAGCACTAGACGCACCAGATCCTTAGTGTGGTGATGCAGGTGTGACGGTTCGTCCAGTCCCTCCTCTGAGGCTGTTAAAAGCTAACCAGAGGGGAGGGTCTCCTTTCTCATCTGTATCTTAGATTCAACTTAAACTTTCCCACCTACTACTGACCATCTGTGGCCATTAGGTGAAGCTCAGCCACCGTCCCTGCCTTACTTTCTCTTTCTCAGCAAATGGAGAGGTGGAGGCGGGGCCTGACTGACGTGCTAAGGCCGGCCCCCTGGGGGACACTTTGTCTGAAGTGCAAAGTTTGGCTTTAAATAAAAGGCACCTTGCCTCCCTATTAATTCCTGGCATGTTTCTGTGTTTTGGCATTTTATTTATTCGTTTATATTAATTTTATGTTTATTTGCTTTTGCTTTTATTTATCCTTTTATTTCCTTTATATATGTGTTGTTCATATATGTATTATGAATTGTTATATGTATTGGTTTAATTATTTGTATTGCTTACAATTATAGAATAAAGTTTTATTAAAAAAAACAAAAACCAAAACAAAACCTTGCCTCCCTATTTTCTAACAGGTCATGCAGGGGGGCTGGGCCCCTTTGACCCGCCATGGCACGGTTACAGCCCTGACCAGACACACTGTGCCCTCCCCCTCTTTCTGTCTTACGTGACCATACCCTTCTTATTTAAGCATATGTGTTTCACTCCAGAGCATCCCACACTTGCCCAAATTAGAGAGGGAGACTTAGTGACACACAGATGAGTGATTTATGAACTTGTGTCCACTTCCACATATGCTTGTAGTTGCTGATTAGCTGGCAAGTGACTGTACAGTGTACCTGTAGAGCGCTTTACAACACAAAGGTGGCAGAGGCTGCCATGCAAGGTGCACTGCTCATCAGGCTCCCTGGATAACATTCTTTCTTTAGAAGCATTCATATGAGTCTCTGAGTGAATGCATGTGTTTGCATGTGCAGGACACACACTGTGTTTTTGATACATTTCAGTCTTTCAGAAATATATTGGAGAGGGAGAAGTGAAGGACCATGGCTGGAATCAGTGGCTGTCACTCAGCCTCCGCACATGGGGTGCCTGCTATACCACATGAGACCCATTCATAGACACCAAGCCCCAATATGCCTGATTTGTTTTCTTTAAGATCCCCATTATTCCTGAGAAATTGAAGAAAATGTCAACAACAACAACAACAAAAATGCTGGTGCAAGTTTCATGGAAATCTGGTCAGTAGTTTTTAACGTGATCCTGCTGACAAACCAACAAACAAATAAAGGAACAGATGAAAACAACCTCCTTGGCAGAGGTCATTACAGGTCTCATGAGTATTGACACAAACTCATGTCAGCTGAACACAAAATAGTTTCCAAATACATTCAACACCTGACCAGGTAGAGGGCATGACCAAATATGGGAATCAGGTATAGACCAGATTGTTGTCCACACCCAGTATTTCATTATCCACACTGCCCTACATAGCTAAGAGATCACATGCAGGAGGGTGGGACACGCGTTCATACTTCTGTTGTCACATCCGTTGAATAAAGATCAAATGTGAACTTTGTAAAGCTGTTGTCACATTAGGCAGAGATTACCAATAAATCTTAGACTAATGTTTGCTGCAAAATTAGGATGTATTAGTGTATTTATTCAGATAGTTTCAAATTGACACATTAAAAGGAGAGTGGGTCAAAACACCTGGAAAACAGGTTTAGAAGTTGAGAACATTTGTACTTTTTTTTAGTTTTAAGCCATAGAAACTCAGGAGCTCCTCATGGTCCTGTTTGAGGAGAAAGAGCCTCAATTTACTTTTTGAAGCCAACGAGGAATTTCACACCTGGACTCAGGATGAGACAGACTTTAACACATAAATGTGACCTTCTGTGAAAACGCTTAGACACACACAAGCCAAACGGAAAACTCCATAGACAATGTAGTTTCCCTACATAAAAGAGTACTGATAATAAAGTTATTAATAATTTCGACAGTACGTGACCATAGATTCCACTGCGGCATTCAGCCAATAGAACATACTAGAGCCAACCCTGAACTACTTCTGAGATATCCTTCCGCGAATCAAACAACATTCATGGTAGGTTTTCACATGCAGGAAATACTATCCTCACTGGGGCGAAACAGAAGTCGTTAAAAACTCATTTAGTACTCTGTGCCGGCAGCTGGGTCCGGAGCCAAAGCAAACTTTTTTAAATACACTTACCATAAAATGTAAGAAGTTGGTCATGCTTCAGTGGAGTTGTGAAGATCCTCAGACTTTAATTGCCTCAGTCCATATTCGAATTAGAGCGTCGCGTGTTGGTCCAGCTCAGAGTTCAAGGCAGGTGTGTTGACTTCGAAGTAATGACGGTGTTGTATTTGAGCTGGGCGGGGCCACAGCTGGTATCTGGAGCCAATAGGCTTCTTTTGACCGAAAATACAGACCACAGATGGAAGAACTCAGGTAAAGGAAGGCAACAATAAAAGATGCCGCCTTAGAAGTTAGTCCTGCACTCCACTTTAGTACAAGTATGGATGTCAGGAAAATGTACTTCATGTGCCACAAATATTTAGCCTTCTTTAGTTATAGTTTACCTCTTTTTTATATTATTATTGTTGATTATATTATTATTGATGATTATTGTTAATATATTCAAATGTAAACAGTATTTTAATGTAGCTTGTTGAAGTGATTTAATTTATACAATTTACAAACTCTTGGTCTACATGCCTGTAACTGCAAACCCCTACCATAATAATAATAACAATAATAATAATAAATTTATGTGAAAGTATCTATGCTGTTATCTTAAACAGGACTCCCTGGAAGGAGATATCTATATCAATGTGACATTCCGGGCTAAATAAAGCCCTGTACTTCTCTGTTCTGATTGGAACTGCTTTATTACAGGTTATCTATCTTATCTTGTATAAATCCTGGATCGCTGCAAGTTAACTATGATTTATTAATGATTCATATGCGTAGCACGAGCGCACACTTGTGGTTACAATTAAGTCACAACGATGACGTAACTGTTGCCCAAACTAAAGAGACAATTTTTCACTACAGCAATGGTGACTGGACATTAAGAGACATGACCAAAACACAACCAAAGAAAAATGGGAGGTCAGGAAAAGATAACTAGAGTAGATTTTTGTGTGATTGTTTGTTTCTTATAATAGAGCTTTGTAATACTCCAGCAACCTGTGTGGGCTTTTCCCTGCTGTTGCTCAGTGCATGCTGGGTAAGTCTCCAGAGCACCACGTCCCACCACAGGATTGATGATGGAACATATTAATGAAAAATTAGACTTGAAACGTTCACTTAATATTTTTTTTTATTTGAGCATATTCATTTGAAGCTGTTGTACCGACTCTTCATCACAAAATGAAGTCTTCCTCTGCTCCCAATTAACTTACAAATGTAAAATTTGTAAATAACAACCTCTTCTGCCTGATACATAAAAATGCTTCCAGACTGAATGAACATTACATCACCAGTGTTGTTGTGGTGCAAAGTGACTAGCAAGGGGTTCCAGCGTGCTGTTAGGCTTCACAGGCTAATGAACAAAACATTTTACAAAGCCTCTCTTTGCTAGCTGCATGAAGTCAGGCATCATCACAGTTTTTAGTAAACCTCATTCTCCTATTTGAGCCAGTTTGAAATGATCTAATGAGCCGTTGTCTGCAGCACACAGATATGGAGCCCGACAGGAAGAAGTGGGTTCAACTGAACATCCTAGCTGGGATGGCGAATGTGCGCTGATGCCGTAGAAGATGTGATGGGATTAAAATAAAGTCTGATCCTCAGTTTTAGTCTGTCATGGTGAACCGTCACAGTTTTTATGGCAGTTTGAGCAAAAGTCCCAGAAAACTGATGAGGCTGTTGTGACTCATTGTGAAAGATTGGACTCACAGTTGGGTGACTGATGGTTTCATGAGCTGCTAGGCTGCTTATTTTGTGTCTAAGAAACATCATTATATTTCCATTTTACCAATTTTATTTTCTGAACCATTCATGCATGTGGAATAACCTCTGCACCATGTGCTCTACACGCAGCTTGAACTGGTGTTTTTGATGATAAGACCAGGGTGGAGGCTTAAACCTTTGAGTCAGTTTTTCTAAGATAAACCATGAATTTTGGCTGCACTGAGGTCAAGATCAGCTCTAGTCATATGGAAAAAATAGAAACAAGGTCTACGCTGTGTAAGGGTTACAGGGATCCTTCCATCAGTGTGATGGACAGTAAACTGACTTGGTTGCATTGCACAGTGTGTGCAATGCAACCAAGTCAGTTTACTGTCCTTTTCATTGCTTGGCTTGATCTTCAGCCGTAGGGTTGGTGGTTTGATGCCCGGCTCCTTCTCATAAACACATCCAGACACATGATAAGTTTGAATATTAGAAATGCTTGAATATCACTATGTTTGTAATGTGGTCTTCCACAAATAAATCAAATAAAGTTTGAAAACTCCTGAAAGCACATCTACGACTTTTCCCCCCTCATTAAACATAAACCTGCATTTTTTGATATGCAAACATTGTTATTTTCAACACTTTAACTGCACATCTAACAGGTATGAATGAAAATTAAGAAAATTAAGTCTTGTATATGTACTTTTCCTGTTTAATTGGTCGGATTGAACTGATTGTTTCATAAAAGACAAATATTGACATACTTTTTTAGCTGGTTATAATACACAAAAAGCCACATCACGCCAGCAGGCAATGCTGACATCCACTGTGACACAATAATACATTTTAGAATAAAATCAAAAGATGCAGCAGGCCAGCAGCATGGCCAAAGAGTCCATTGCATGTATAAAGGCATCAGTTTGAGCATTGCTAATGTTAGCGGTGAGAACCAGATAATACAATAGTTCTATTGGTATCTATAATCATGTGTACGGAAATCAGTTTATTTAGTATATTAATGTTGCAGTCAGTCCTGACTCACTTTTATTGCCTTAATTGTTTTCCAAGATCAGATAATGTGGAAGTGTTTTTTAATTTTTTGCTTTTGTAGCTAAATATTTGTGCAAATTTGACGCAGGCGCTACAATGACCAGATTCTTCAAAAATGATATTAATAATACTGTACTGTATGTGAATATAAATGTTTATGTGACTGACATTAAATGCTATAGATATTCTATAGTTACATCATTCGCTCCATGTGAGTTAGATGATGGAAAGTTAATCTGCTTCAGTGCATGATGCACAAAAACTAGTGTTTAGACAAGTTCAGATCTTTAAACTGTACATTTATTTCCAAAAGGCTGCATATACATTTGCAAATTCTACTGTACAGAAAACATCCAAAATGTCCATAATTATAGATACAATATACCACAAAGCTGCCCTGGCATTACCAAACATAGAAGTTCAGCACTAGAAAAGCTCTGCAGCCTAGTCGATATAATAATCTTAAATACTTTTTCAACTAATGCCTTTAAATGTTATGCCAGTACGGTTTATTGTTCTTTTTTTCATCCCCATCTGTATGTTACAACATTCACCATTTACAGTCGTTAAACAAGGCACAAGAATAGTGATATGAAGCCAAAGGCCATGCGATAAAGAGCGTGAGACCGAACAACTCAGGTGACAGAAAGTCATGGACTCAGAAGTGAACGTTTAATCTCATGAAACAGGGTTAGTCTTACACCAAAGCATTATACATAGAGAGGATATGTTTGTGTCTGAGCTTAAAGAACAGAATTCAACACATTGATGAGATACAGCAGACGGAGCTGAAACACATCCAGAATGGCGGTGAACGTCGAGTGTGACGGGGTGAACCGCACAGAAGAAGAAGAAGAAGAAGAAGAAGAAGAAGAAGAAGAAGCCACCACGAAGCATTACAAAAGCACACGTTTCCATTTTTGACATTCTTTGCTTGCAGGAATGAAAAGAAAATCCAGTTAGTCACAATTAAAGATAAACACAAAAAAAAGGATGCTTTTCACTTTCTTCACTCGCCATATTAAATTTCAGAAAAGATGAATATAATTTGATTAGAAATGTGCAGAGATGATGCAGAGAAATAAAAATTCTGTCTCATAGCAGGATGAAACATTCACATTTATCAGGTTAGAGAATAACCATATAATGCCTGATAAACTACTGGGGGGGGGGGGGGGGGCAACAGATGGGAGGTTAAGTTTATTTAGCTGAGAGAAAGATTGTACCCATGTCTTTTAAGTTTAATGATTATCAGTTATGGAAGTAAGTCATGGTAGGACATCTATTTAAAGATGAAGAAGTGGCCTTTGAATTAGATGTAAAAAAAAAAATCACAGAATTTCATTTTCACTGCTTTTGAATTTTATTACAGCTGACAAAGTATCAGACTGAGACTGGAGATGAGTTGGGCTTTGTGGGGATAATATAATAGGTGTGGATAAGTAGTGTGTGCAAAGCCAGTGCTCTCATTTGCACTGCATTACTCAAACTGTATGTTTGCAAATATATACTGGGAATAATAATTAATAATAAACTTATTTACCAAGTTTAACTTACTTACTGACTGAACTACAAGCTCTTTTCTTATGTTTATTTAAAGGGACAGTTCATCCAAAAATCAAAAACACATCTTTCCCCCCTTACATTTAGTGCTTTTGCTTTGATTTGTTGTGTTTTGAGGCTTACAGGTTGTAGAAATGTCTGCCCTCTCTGTAATATAATGGAACTGGATGGTGCTTTGTTTGTGGAGCACAAAACTCTAAAAAAAAATAGATATTTAAAACTCCACAGCTGTAGTTTATGTTGTAAGTTACAGCATCAATCTTATAAAAAAGTACATAACCAATTAGTCATTTTAATAACAGTGCTAAATGTTTCAAATATTTTTACGTCTAGTGGTTTTTAATTTGGAATATTTCTTATTGTTTTGCCTGTTATCATTTTGAATCTTCACGAATACCACATTGGAAATAAATGTATTTTATACTTTATGTGTTATTTATATTTGTATGTATTTTACATTCATGAATTTTTACCCAATAAATCCAAATACAAGCAATGTCGCTTTCCTGAATTTATCCCTCAAGACATTCATCAAACCATTTTCTCTCTTCCAAATTACACCATGTCACCTGAGGCTAGCTTAGTTAGCTTGCCTCCCATCCATGAGTAGATACATGCGTCTTTCTGCTTGGTAATGAGTAAAGGAAATAGTTCCTACATCAAACTGTTCATAACGGCTGTGACTTCTTCATATTTAATATTCATATACATACCAAGCGACGCACCATCTACATATTTCCATCATATTGAAGAGAAGGCAGACAGCTCTACAGCTGGTGTCTCCAAAGCTCAGCAACTCACAACAAAATTATCTCCATGGATGAAAAGCACTACAGGAACTACAAGAATAAAAGCATGCACGTTTGATTTTGGGTTGAACTTTCTCTTTAAGGAGGAGTCGTGCTAAAAAAGATGTCATGTCATAGTCTGCAAGTCAAAACCAGCTTCTCACTGTTCGTTTGTTACCTCCACCAAGGAGGCTGCGATTTCACCCATGTGGCTGTTTTACTGCAGGATTACTCACAAAGTTCTAAATAATATTTCACATAATTTTGTGGAGGAGATGCCTCAGGACAGGGACACATGTTGGTGTAGATCTGGAATCTTTTTTTCTTTGCTTCAACATTCTGGAATGTTGGGCATTTTTCAACATTTTCCCTAATAACATAAAAAAACTACTCAACCAATTTCTGCAATACTTGTTGGAAGGATGGTGCATGTATCAGAGAAGACGGCAGTAAATAGTGGAGTGGATCCAGACAGAGAGGCAGATCCAGGAGTTTGTTATATCTTTAACTCTCATTTCTCAGAAAACAATCCATAAATCATGATGTAAATCACATTTATTTATGCTGCTGACACCATTGAGTGTGTGTAGTGTGGTCAGAATCAAAATCTGCTGAATCAAAATATGTATCTGTAGGGGGTTGATTTTTATCTAGCCGCTATAAGGTAACAAATAGAGATGCAACTACTAGCTGAAGTAATGTGGTTTGAGTCTGCTGCAGGTTTGATCCATGTTCTGATTGGTTGGGATCCAGATGTGGTGTATATAATATATATATATATAATATATATATAAGATGATTAGGATTGATCAGCCTTGGCAGAGATCCTGTATGTGCTCTATTTATTGCCATTCTGGCTTTCATAATAGTTGACAGGACCACAAAGTAGCTATAGCAAATACCAAAGTACACCCTCATTTTAAATGCTACCAATACACACTAAGAGTACATTTACTCCATATGTGACCCCCCAGCTTATAGCAGATGGAGCCACAGTCTGTGTCACATGTTGGTGTTACCCCATTTAAACATTTCATTAATTTGGGCAGACAGAAATCTGTAAGTTCATGAAAATGACGCATAACGCAGTGTGATGGAATCACTGAGAGGTCACAAATGAGGCTAACCTCCGTGTAGCAAACGTGTTAGCAAAAAAGATGCAGATGTGTGATTCAGTGTTTTACATATAGGGAAAAGGTGGAAGCCTCTGGATTTTAAATCCTGCCTCTACATGAGGCTGAGATACACAGGCTGAGTCTCCTTTGTTTAGGTATAAAGTAGTGGGTCATCATTTAAGAATCCGGTTTACACTGATACATATGTTGTTTAGTTGTTTTGGAACATCTACCACTGAGATTTCTGCCTCCACCGCAGAGCAATGAGGATGAACACAATGTGTCACATGTGGTGCTTTTTATTTCTACACACGAGATAATCTGTGTGGAAACTGTTCACAGTGTGTTTTATGGATTTTCTGGAGTGGCAGGAGGACATTGAAATAGTTAGATACCACTATAGGGGAAAGTGAAAGAAAAAGTTTTTGCATTATTCTTCTGGCTTTATTTACCCAGCATGCATCTGTCCAGCAGAATAAAGACAGAGACCCATATTGATTTGAGGTATATTATTTAAACCTCTCTGCAGAATACAGGCTGGATGTTGTTTCTGAATACCTTTCATGTAAAAAGGATTTATTAGAATGTGTATCAGCTGGATTTATGTGCCCTGGAAACACTCACCTATTCAGCTGAGTACAATAACAAAATCAGAGCGAGTGTTTTATGGTTAAACGTTTAAAAGAGCCTGAAACTGAAAATTCATTCACGATCTATTCACGCTGATGGAGAGTCAGGTGAAGCTTCTTATTGCACAAAACACTTGTAGAGCTTTGTAGCAACACAGCAAAACAAATATAAAATGACTCCATACAGTCATCGTACGGCATAATCCAAGAGGTCGCCCCGAGATCCCAAACTGATTTGATAAGACGTTGTTTACACACATTGTTAAGCTGAACTCTTTTACTGGTCTTACTGGTCTCAACCACTCAAAAGGCTTTACAACGCAAGCCAGAACTCATCTGTTCATACAGTGATGGCAGAGGCAGTGATGCAAGATGCCACCTGCTCATCAGGAGCAAAAAAAACATTCACACCATGACTCACTCACCAATGGAAACAGCCACTGGTTCTTGTCCAGAGACACCCTGGGCAGACTCAGGGTGGTACAGTTTGGCCACAAGCCAAGCTTACAGCACCTGGTACCAGAGATATTCTAGTAGTAGTAGAGATATGCCTAAAAATATAGTAAAATCGGTTTAGCTCCTTCACTCCCAGTCATTTAGGACTCCTTCACTAGCGCCCTCTGGGTGAATTGCAGCTGATTTTGAGTGAACAGGCTGTATGTAGACGGGCTGTGCTGGTACTCCCATCCAAAAATACATTCACAGTAAAGTCACTATCCAATAATACCATTGTTATCTGGACATGAAATGACCTAAAATGGGATATGAGATATTGCTCATATCGCTCACCATATACACATATTAGCTGTGAAGCTCCAGAAATGTTTCCTAGACTGAGAAACTTCACCTGACTTTCCATCAGCATGAGGAGATAACGGACTGATAACGATCTGTTGGGTGAACTGCTCCTTTAACTTGGTGGTATCTTCCTTTAGGCCTAGAACATCCTGTCCCTTATCATTCACACATCATTATATGTTCTGTATTGGTTTGAACAGACACATGACTGCATGTTGTACTTGTGACTTTCTTCAGTGTTCCTTTTTCTTGTTTGTTGTATAAGCTGACCTCAGCAGCCGTGACATGTCACTGTGTGCGCTGGGAGTGAAGGGAGAGGTGGTGGTGGTGGTGGTGGTGGGGTGCAGTGGAATGTGTTAGGGCCTGATATGAGTTCTGAGTGACGGGTGTATATGGTGCGAATTGGGTGATAAGATGCAGGGGGATATGCTTCCTGCTGTGCTGGGTAATGATGTCTTACAGCTTCCTCCGGGTCTATCTGTCGGTGGAGGAAACCCTGATGAACCGTAACGCCACACTGACAGATCTCACTGCCACATTACACCACAACCATGTTGTTTTCTGTTTAACACACGGGAAGCTACCCACCGACTGCTAATGTCCTTCCAGGTTAAACTGGGGCTGATATTGCAGGGCTGTTTTTTTTTTAAGTGACCTTTTGTAAAAATGATCACACAGCACTGACTGACTATCAAATGTGCCAAATGCCAAACTAGACTAGATCCTTAAAGTTTTTTAAAGAGATGACAATGGATGGATACTTGGCTTTAAAAGTTCACAATCACAACACCTAAGCAATCAGCAGCTTCATTTTAAAAATATAATATTAGACATAAAAATGTAGCTTCTAAGTCCTCATTCATTCTCTGTCACAGGGATATGGGGGGTGGGGGAGACTACATTAGGTGTGTTTGAAATGATTCTACAGGTGTATTCACCTTATTTGCATGTAAGAATATCGATGCAAATGGGTCCAGCTGCCCTGTTGGCCTCTGGGAAAAGGGAGGCAGAAGAGACAGAAAAAAGGAGCTCCATCGCTCCCAGAATTCAGAAAAGAATGAGCAAACGTTCAGGAAATAACTCCCTCCTCCTCCTACTAAACCACTACAACCCTCTGAGCTGGAAAATGAACAGACAACTTAAAATAAAGAACTAATACATTTTCAAAGTAAATTAAAAAACCGAGTGGAAAGGCAGAAAAAGATTTACAATCCATCCTTGGATGTATTCTTAAAAAGAGAGGGGCGGATCCACAGCAGGTCCCGTCTCACCTTGACCTGTTGTGATTGGTCAGCATGTTGACCGCTCGCGCTGTCTACTCATAGACAACCTGATGACCTTCCAGCGCTCTGCCACAGTGTGTTGTCCATCACTGGCTGTGCAGTTTGCTCAGCCTGTGTGCTCAGGAGCAGAGTCCTCTGTTGTCTGGTTTGTTAGTGTGCCTGTTCCACACAGACTGCCTGCTTGTATGTGACTGAAGTCAGACTCCGGCTCATCCTGGTCCTTGGGGGAGCTTTTGGAGTGGATCTTGCCAATCTCCTCCAGGGCGCTGGCTAGCAAGTCAAGGTCAGCGGTGTCCTGGTGGCGAGCCTCCCATAGACTCAGTATGACCGCTGACGGGCTCTGCTGCTTCGCAAAATAACCCAGGTTTCTGTAGAGGAGGACACAAAGCAGGATCAATGAATGACACAAGAAGAGGCTTTAGATTATCCTGATTAATAACATATGGATTTATATTCATCGTAGTGAATCTGGAGGCTAAATGGTTCTAATTTAGTGAGATTTAGATACAGAGAAAACAAGACCAGTAATTCTTTAACTGTGAACCTTAAAGCTTAAAGGCTCATGTTGTTCTTTTTTACAACAAATACCATTCAAAGACCAAAACCAACTACGGACGTATGTGTTAGTTCATCTCTTCATACTTCTCCCCTTAAGACGCATCACAAATACATTATAAAAAAAATAAATATATAATATATAAGATATAATAAATAAAATAAAATATAAAATTCACCAGCGGATTAATCCACATTTGGTGCTTTAGGGAGTATTTGGGGCAACAGGACAATTGAGTCAAAATTAACTGTAGTTTGTGTTCATAGTAATGAAGTAACATTACCCAGAGCAACAGTGTTCCTCATTTATGTGCCTTTAATAGTCTTAATAATCTATTTCTGCTTTGGGTCTATTTATTTGTTGACAGTAAGAAAAATGTAGATTATCACCAGACTGAAATCTAATCAGTGATGCTGTTCATTAAATATGATAATCAGTATGTTATTAAATTAGGTATACAACAACACCACATTTAACACGTTAAGAAAAACAAAACGAATCATAAAACAGGTTGAATCTGAGAGGAGCTTTTCTGAAACGCCTCCGCCTGTAGGACGTCCACTGATTGGTTGTTTTGTAGCAGGTTTATTCACATAACAGGGCTGGGGTCAGGGACAGATGTGTAAAATGTTGATGTAGATCCAGATGGAAGAAATCTTTTTTCAACATTGTGACATATGGCATTTTTCAAAATTCTTACTCAAAAACTTCAGAACCAATTTTCACAAAACTTGTTGGAAGGATGGGGGCATGTATCAGACAGGTGTTGGATTTGATATCTTTCTTTAGGTATTATTAGTATTTTAGTCATTTTATCACATTTCTCAGAACATAATCCATAAATCATGATGTAAATGATATCTACTAAAGCAGATCCAGATCCAGATAATAATCCAGATCTGCTGGGTCTAAATATGCATTTGTAGGAGGTGATCTTTATTTAGCTGCTATACAGTAACACACAACAACCAGCTGAGATGATGGGCTTTAGAGTCGTCTCCTACAGAGTTAGAAATGTATCCAGATGAGTCTGATCTATTTGAGGTTTTTCTAGTTTTATTAATTAATTTAGTGAATTAAGGACTATAGATAGAAATGAATGAATTAGAGGCAGCTGTCCGGTTCAGCCTGTCCTGGCTATGGTGGCGACACCATGCTAACAGATGTAGCTACTGCTATGTGGCTCATAGCCATGTGTGATAATGTCTATCCTCAAATTCAATAAATGGTCTACTTTACACCAGTGCATGCCCTATACATTAGTCTTTTTAATATTTTCAATATATATGATTACATGCTTCAAATGGTAAGATGTGAAAAATGAATAAATATTTAAGCAGCTGCAAATAAATGTCACAGTAAATAAAAAAAATAATTTGTATTCATGACACCGCACATTTGTTATCTGGGTTTTAAAAAGATCTTAAGGGTCAAGTGAGGGGTCCAAGACCCCTCATAAAAACATGCTCCTATAATTATGTGTACTTAAAGAAAGTGCTGCATAAAGAATACTTATCCACATGTCCATAAGTCTTAAATCCACACTAACAAAACCCTCATTCATGTCTGTATTCAAGTATTAGAAAATCGACTTATTATATTTGTCTGTGGATGAAAATGAATTTAGAACAACGTGTGGTGGTGCAGTAAAAATAAAAAAAAAACCTTCTGGCTCTAAAACTAAGAGCATGACATTTTAAAATGATTAAAAATATAATCAAGGAGGAACCACCATCACAAAAGAGGAATGATTTCAGCCAAACACAGAATAGTTTGTGTTTAATTCTGCAGTGCCGCTAAGATGATGGATCATGGATCATGTTGCGTTGAATCCAGTTGGGGGCAGTGTCTCACTGCCACTCAGTGACGCTTCACAACAGAAGGCTGCAGCCATTGGTCACATCAGGACCAGTTCAGAGCCGCCCAGCAAGGAGAGCAAAGCTTATCTGGATCATGTAGAATCCTACAGGACTCTTAGATACCAGCCTCTCATGGATCATGCACTTAACAGAAGATTAGAGCTGCCACGAGCAGCGACCAAACAGAGACAACAACTGGATTAAGTTAATATTAGTCATCATAAAAGCATAAATGTATTTTATAAAAAGGACAAACAAGTCATCACATATGTCAAAGTGTTTAGCATTAAAGTGACAGTTCACCCCAAAATCAGAAAGAAATGTTTTTCACCTTATCATCTATCTATTAATTTAGACTGTTTTGGTTTGAAAGTTTTTATGGATGAACTGTAGAGACGTCTGTCTTCTAGATGGGCTGAGAAACTCAACAGCAATATCCTGTCCCAGAAATCATGGCCCTGTTATTCAAGAACATCCACAGACCTCGTTGTGTGGGAACTATTTTCTTTCTATTGCACTACATAAGAAGGAAAAGTGCATCTACACATGGAAAAGAGGCTCAAGGCCATTACCGGGTGGGATGTAAACATGAATTTCCTGCTGCTCCTTCCATATCACCATGCAGATGGAAGCGTGAGGGTAGCTAACAAAGCTAGCTAAGCTAGCTAACATTACACCTCAGCTGAGGAGGACAGTAGTCATTTTTACATCCCTCCCTGTCACAAGCATGAGCCTCTCGTCCATGAGAAGATGCTCTTTCTTCCTGTGTGGTGATATGGAAAGAAAATAGTTCCTTCATGAAACTGTTTACAACAAGGTCTATGGATTTTCTAGAGTAAGCGGGTCATGATTTCTGGAAAGAGGCATCAAAAAAGAGTTTTTCAAATGTATTTTTTTGGCCCTTTAAGCACCTCAAATAAATCAAATCTATATGTCTTATATTTGAGAGTAGGCAGACATCTCTGCAGCCCATATCTTTGAAATGCAGCCTCTCAGAAAAAAACAATCTACATTGATACTAAGCACAACAGAGGAAGAATATTTCTGATTTTTATTTTTTGTGAACTGTCCCTTTAACTGAAAGAACTAGAGGTGTACATAATAAAACACTTCATTTGAAATAAAAACCACAATCCAGACTCAACGGGCAGCAAAATCCCTTGTTAAAAAAACATCACTCCTGATTATTTAGAATTAAAGATGCTTTGCATTCCGCCTCATACAAAATCACATTCATGATATTGATGGTGCACACATCATGCAGTCTCAGAGGATGCACGTCGAACACTCACCGATCTAAGTGGAGCTTCTGGGCTAAGAGTTGCCAGTCCTTTCCCTTAGCGTTGGCAGTGTCAAAGGTGGCACAGATCCTCTGGCGGATGGACAAGGGGATTTTGAAGGCCTTGGGGCCCGTCTGGGATGTGATGGTGCAGTCTGTCTGCATAAAAAATGGAACTGACTCCTTTTCAGACTGGAGAAACAGAACAGGAATGGACACAAATCAGACCGGGGTTAGATCTTCAAACGTCGCTTTGTGCAGCCTGGAGAGCAGGGATGGATGGAATTTATGGAGACAGTTCAGACAGGTACCCGTCACATTCTCAGACATAAGAACATGGACTGTAAACCAATGAGAAAAAGGCAGAGACATGAGTTAGCCTCTAGATTAGAAATCCTCTTCCATTGGTCAGAACCACCAAAACGTTACTGTAGAGGAGGTAATGTTCAGAGTTTCAGAATAATTCAGGTCTAAACAGCGTTACCCTTAAGAGTACCTGTTGTCGTGACGATGATCTCTATGAGCGATATAGTTTCTCAGCTGTGGGAATACATTCTATCATCATTTGGTGATGCTGCTTTCAGACATTAGCTCCAAACAGCTGGAAGAACCTTCCAGATGATCTGAGAGGAGCTGAAAACAGTGTTTCAAATTTAAACTTAAGACTCATCTATTTAGTCAGGCTTTTATGTAGTGTTTTATAATATTATGGTTCTAGTTTATACTTATTTATCACAACATTTATTATCATTATTATTTTAATAAAAATTACTTACTATGTGTCGTATATCATTATTTTATTATTCTCTTTTCTTCTTCTAATCTCTTTTTGCTTGTGTTGTCTCTTATTTTTCATCTTCTCTTATCCTTACTACCCATCTCTTTCATTTTATTCTCTTTCTTTTTATTTAGCTTATCCTTTATTGTTTTTTAATTCTCTAAATGGTGTGCAATCACCTCTGCATCCTTTTAAACCTCTTTAGTTTAATTCATTTCTTGTTAAGCACCTTGAAAATCGCTTGAGATGTGTAATATACATAAAGTTTGATTGATTGATTGATAGGCAGCTGAGCCGTACGTTAATAATGTCACCAAACAAACCCAAGTAATTACAGCGGTTCATATTGTATACATTGTATTTTGTTTTCTTGCCAAAAAAAAAAAAAAAGTCGGTGATGCATTCAGGTGCTTAGGGTATTAATAACACTTTAAATTTTACACAACATATCAGCTGCTATCGACCACTTTGAGCTGTGTTTTAATGTCTGGTCCTGATTTGCTGCCATGTCCATTTGCGCCGCTGATATTTCAGCTAATGGAAAACTGATTAGTTTATTTGTATTAATTACAGGTAAAATTCAACTGATAAAAACAATTCACTTTGATTTGGCTGAAAACTAAAATACCTTCCATGTCTCCATCTGCATTTTTTAGTATGTTTAAATCTGTTGTATTATGTTTAAAGATATGCAGTTGAACCTTTAGAAACAAATGGAACATTAACATTGCATTTAGCCCCAATATAAATATATTGCCTTAGGAATTTACACAATCAACTAATTTCAGCCAGGATTCCCCTGCTGCCTCATTTAAAACAACAGTATTGCTTTTTTACCTGTTATATACATTTTGTTTACATTTTATTTACATATATATGACTTCATAGCTCTTCATTAATCTGTTCCTCTTGACTGAAATAAGTACAAAATAAAGTATGGGTCCATTTTGTGCGAAGGTAAAAAAACAAAAAACAAATAACGCAACAAATAAAACATTTTCATGGGAACGTGCACAGAGCCTGAAGCAGGAAGCCTGTGTCGGGCTACTCACTATCTCTGACTGGGAGTTCAGGCTTTGTTGAACCAGCTCATGCTAAGAATGTCTAGCCATGTCCAACATGCCTTGTTGTATCCCCCTCTTGTTTGTTGCCTTTCTTTTACTCCCACACAATGACTTCTACTATAAACACCATCCTCATGAAATGTGGATTTAAACTCTTCTGTACTGTCATTGTTCTACTTCCATAAAGAAGCCAAGAACACACCTTTAAAGCCGCATTTCAAGCCTGCAGATGGTATGTTTTACATATGTGCTGCATGGCTCAAGCATGTCCAGTAAGTACACTATACAGTACACAAACCTCACCAGACTAAAGCCCATATAACCCACAAATTCAAGCATCTGTTCCCTGTTTGGGTTCGATCTTCAGCAGCTCCGGTGGATTCACAGTTCTCTTGTGATCGAGTGGATGTCCACAGTCGGCCCGATGGAAACACTGGTCACTTATAGGAAATCCAGTATTACAGTCATTACTCTCCTGTGTGCAGTCAACCTGTTAATTACATCACACAGCCACACTACCAACTGCACGCTTTCTTTATACTGTCTCCCTGCCCTCTATTTATTTATCGCCCAGTGGTACCCTAACATCACACTTACTGTTGGGGCTGAGTGCAGGACAATTTTATTGAGTGGAAGGCTGAGGTGAACGTTCAATCCAGTCCTCAACCCATACGCTCACCACAAAGTAGTGTAGTGTGGAGGCAAATTAATTATTTATTATTATTATTTATTAATTATTATTTGAAAATTCCAAATAAAAACTACATTTAAAATGTAGGAAATATCTAATGTTTATTGTGGTCTTTTCAAAGTTCTCAGTGCAACAGGATGTGACTGGTACGCCATAAATATCTAATTTACATCAAGTTGAAACCTGTTGCACATCTAATTTTCCTCTTTTGTGCCTCCTCATCTCCTCTTTCTTCCCTCCTCCAGCCTGCGACCTGCATGACATCATGAATCTCGATTTCTGAAATGCATTTTGAGGAGAGAGGAGCCTTGTTGGAAGATCTATAAGCGAGGATATAAGCGAGGACACTTTTTTACACACTATTTAGTAGTTGTAATAGATATTTAACATGATTAAATACAGCTGATGGCTATAATGAAAACAATTGACAGATGATTCAGCTGTGGCACATGCCATGTCTTCCTCACCTCCTCCGCTCACATCTCAGGTAGGAGGGACTACGATGCAAGGAGAGGAGGCAAAGACAGGAGTCAAGAAACTGATAATATGTGCAAAATGATGAGTGGTTGATTGGCGCTATTCTAATGATGTCAACTCTTTGTGTCCTCTTCTTCTGCGCTGGTTTAATGGTACCCTGGAGAATCAGCACCACCAGCTGTTCATCCTGATGCACTCATCTCCAACTGTTTACAGTAATGGATGACTGGCTGCATTCATTTGCATTTTCTTTTGCCGGCTGTCTGGAAATGTGGTCAAAATCTGGTCATGTTGTTAAAATCCTGGTGTAAAACTGCTGTGTTGTTGCTCTGTATTAACATGATACTGATTAAAAGTGGTGACCCACAATATAAAACACAGCTTTGACTCTCCCTTATGTCTGTTTAATGTATGTGACACAATGAACGCGGTGATCATTCAAACTCACAGCTCCAATCAACACTTATAAATCCTCTCCTGTTACGGCAAACTGATTAATCATGAGGTTATGATTAAAACACATCATAAAAAGTAACTGGAAGTAATATTTCACCTATGTGTGACTGTAAAACCATGTGTTTAAATAGTGTTGGTGGCCTTGAGGAACAGAATGTTTGTGACTTGTGGCTAAAATCAATGAGCAGCACTCTCTTCTGCTTTAACAGCCACTGTCAAGGTGCTCTTCAGTGAGGATTTCTGACTCCTAGCTGCTCCAGTGGAGCCGCTCAGCAGCTGACAGGCTGCTGTTACACCGGGCAGCTCCCAGGTGTTAATGCATGTGCATGTGATGCAGGCTATTTGCTGGAGCACATGTCCCCCTGGTAAAATAAAGGTTACAAAAAGGTGTACAGTAAACGTGGTGAACAACTGGATATGTGACGTCTGTACTTAGCAAACTTTTATGAAGAAAGAAAGCGTCCTCCTTGTTCTGTTAATAAATATGCAAGCTCAGAGGAGCTGGCTCTGCTGTCACTGGACACACTCCAGGAAGGTTACACAAAGGTTGAGCTCCGAAGTGAACACCTCCCCCTCCTCCCTTGCCTCCCGCAGGTGCAAAGCCTCACCTCAGCCACAGCCGTGTAGACCTGCAGAATCTGCTCGTGGCCTTTGACCTGGCGTACGCTGATTTTGCACGAGAGCTGCCCGGTGGCGGGGCTGTATCTCTCCAGAGAGAAGGCACAGTGCAGGGGCTGCTGGTTGCTGCACCAAACTTGGGGGAAGGAGAACTCCTGAGGACATCAGAAACACGAGACAGAACACAGGACTGTGAGCATACGCTCCAAATGAGATGATTCATCTGTGGCACATGTGTGGCACAAGCTGTCACATGTACAAGATAAAAGGTAAGAGCTAACTTTGAAGTCCCATCGATTCCCCGGCTTGACACATTTATGAATATGAATAATTATGGTTGAGGAGAGAAATCCTGAGATATCCCAACATCGTCCACAAATTCAGAAACTCTGATAGCAGAAGCAGCTTGCAGGCTTTGCACTGTATGCAACGTATGTAGGACTATGGGGAACAGAGAAAAGACTGCCTCTGATGTATAATTAATTTCCAGAGAACAGGCACATCTGTAGGGAAATGTCCTTGACCTCTTCTAGACTCCCTCTCTGCCATATCTGCATATTTAAAGTGACCTGTAACCGATTCTTAGTGAAGACTGCGGCATTAAAAGTGGCGGCAGGCGTGCCTACCGATGACTTAACCCTTGCAGCTTTCATCTTGGCTGACCAGCGCAGCTCTCAGCAGCAGATAATGGAGTCTGGGAGCGTTGGCAGAGAGGGAGGGGCAGGAGTGATGGACGCGGAAAGCTGGATGCTCTTTAGCACTAAAAGCTGACTTGATGTATGGCACAACGCTCGGCTATTATTCTACACCTGCTCCACTGAAGCAGGTTTGCGGTGCCTGCCTGTCGTCCTGATGCCCTCATAAATTAGGGCTGCAGAGAGGGTGAGGAACACAGAGCTTTCGTCCTGCATTCAGATCTTTAAGCGTACAGTGGAGACACTAGAAATGACAACGACAGGTACCAAACAGCATTTGCCGACGGCTGCGGTGTATTCTATGTGGGTTTGAATGCTCCTGCAACCAAAACAAACACAAACATATTAATCTCAAGACACATCCGTCACAAAAGGGGGCACACAAACACAAAGGTAATGTCAAAACAAGATGAAACACAAAGATCATTTACTTTCATCAAGCCTGAATTGACACGACTTATTTGTGGGAGCAAAATAACATCTAACACTATGAAGGCAGCCTTGTGAAACCAAAGGGGGCTGTTGATGTGCTAATTAGCATCTGCACTGCAAATCTATGGCTGCTGAGATTTAAAGTCTTAGATCTGGAAACACAAGATTAATTAACTTGTTGTAAAAGTTACTGTATTTACTGTTTTTTTAATAGCCAACTTATTTTAAGATTTCTTGATAAGTGTTGAAGGATAATTTCACTAATATTTAAGCAATTTTCTCTCTAAAATTCACTGTTTATTTCTTGTATTTTAGCTGCTCTTTTTTTTGCAGTGTGACGACAGTAGACTAACAGATATCAGCAGTTTAAGATGCAGCTATGTGATATAAGATGGACCTGAATGGAGTGTAAAAATGAGCACAGGCTCGGCATATTATTCATAATGAAGAACATTTTACCATTAACATTATAGCTTTATTTTCCATTATTTTGTTTTCATTCAATGTTTTTTTTCTTCAATACAGACCAGCTCAGTGTTTTTTTTTCTGAGGTGCCCTACACAGAACAATAAATCAAGCCAAAAGTGGATATAAGAGCAACACGTGTAAATAAAACTTATAATATACAATCTAACAAACAACACTGTAAACAGTCAGCATAAACAAATACATTCATACTGTTCCAAGCCAGCCAGGAGGGCCTTAAACTAAGCAAAAGCAATTAGCGAGCCCAACTTTGCAAGTTTCTTTCAATTGTTCCACTTACTCCACTGTCAGTATGGTCATTTCCAAGGATCAGATAACCAGTCGACTCAGAGCGGTGCACACGATTTTAAAAATACATGTAAGATAGCCAGGTGGCCATCTGAGAAGTGCTTTGTAGATCAATAGAATGAAGTGCTGGTTTCCTTTCATTGCAATAGAAGACCACCCAACACCTTCACATTAGTCCATAAAGGATAGAAAGGTTGACTGGACAACCAACTTCTTTCAAATCGGGCTGATACATGACTTATTTCTGTTTAAAAATACCAGCGCTGCTTTTTGAATCAGTTCACTCAAATATGTTTTGAAATCTTTGACAATATAAATAGTGGATGGAGCTTCTGGTTCTGAAAGTGAAGCCCATGAAGAAATGCCTTACACCTGACATTGAATATTAATGTAATTTTCTTTTTTTTTCTGGTTCGATATTGAACTCGTGGTGTAAGTGATACATGGCAAACCTCCAGTTTACCTCTGCAGCCTCCTCTGTCTCAGCTCAGGCAGACACCAGCTACGTGCCTCCAAGCTTTTTAATGTACCCTGGGTTTTGACAAACCAGGGAAACGGCATTTTCCGACAATGCACCTTGGGCCTGGAACAATCTGCAGAAAAAACTAGAAACATTTCTATCTCTTGACAAATTTAAGGCTATTATAAAGAAGCTGACGGTGGAGGCATGTAGATGTTTTTCTTGAGACGCCACTGTGTATAATTGTCCCTTTGGTTTTATTGTGAGTTTTTGTATACAGTTGTATGTGTTGCATATTAATATGTTGTGATTTTGTATGGCTGCTACCTTGATTTGATCTCTTTTATAAAACAAAAACTTCTAATCTCAATGGGTCCTCCTGGTAAAATAATATATCTATCCTGTTTCTTTATTATTATTATTATCATTATTATTATTAATGCATGATCACATGGGCTGGTGAATGATCTGTACAACAGGAAGCTGTTCACTGCTGTAATAATTCTGTAACAATACTGTAAATATAATATATATACATATAATTTATATAATATTTATATACAGTATATATATATACAATATATATGTGATATGTTCTGGAATCCCATAGAGGATGGACCTGGAGACGGCATGACACTTAAATACAATTCAATGTATTTCATACAAACCATTAATTAGGTATAGTTTTTTTTAATAGTTGTAAACTATAAAATCCTCCCATAGATTTCTGACATTAACTTTAATACATGCCACATTACACACAGTAAAGAGGGATCAAATAGAGAATCTCTAACAAGCCCCAAAACATCACAGATTGACAAGTGATAACATCCTGGGAGGATCAGAGTGAACATAACATTCATTAGCTCTTTGGCAGCGAAAGCAGGATATCGCAGATTAGCTATTTAGTATCTGATCTCTGTATTCATGTCGTATCTTGTCAGTTATTACCTGACATGTAGTAAAGGGTTTGATGCTCCACAGGAACTGGGGAACATCCTGGATGGACACCTGGAGGCTGAAGGTGTTCGCTCGGAAAGGCAACATCTTTGGCTCCTCGAGGAGCTGACCCCCTCTGCTCTTCTCTGCCGCCACCACTCCCTGGAGGGGGGAGGAAAAGAAATGAAGAAGAGAATGGAAGGAAAGAGGTCAGAAAAGAAAAGGCCGTAAGGGATGAGGGTGTTATTGAAGAACAGAATAACAAAGAACCATTGAGATAGAAGAATTCTTTCCTTTCCTGTGAAAGCACTCTACCTTTGCCTATCTGCACAAACACCTGTTGCTAATCCTCTGTCACATCCACTAATTGACTCATCACAAATCACCGCAGCCTAGAAGTGACGTTGAGTCTCTGCTGAACAAATCATACAAGTCACGCTCACATTAGCATCACATTTGCAGCCTCAACATGACAGATTGAAGCTTGACTTTAATGCTGGGCATACGTCCATCTCCCAAATTGAATTTTTGATGATTAAAGAGCGCTGTGATCGTCGTTTGCAGGTATTCATCTGTCATCATCGTTCACTGTCCTGGTGGGATGGTTACTTGTCTGGTCTGTCTGTCCGTAGCGATCTCCATCACAAAGGGAGAGACGAAAGAGAACGCGGCTGTGAGCGTAATGCCAAGCCTCTCTGATTCATTCTGCCAGCGCCTTTTGTGTGCATGTACAGTATTGCATGCTTACGTGTGTGTGTGTGTGCATGTTAACCTGCGTTTGTAGAAAAGCATGCTCGGGGCACATCGCTGTCTGAAAACAATCAACAAATGTGGCGGGAAGGAACCTGGAATGATCCTCCTCCTCTGCCATCTGCCTCTGTTGTTCAGCGTGTCAGAACACAGTAACAGCTGAACAATGCTGGATTTCCTTCATGCTCACATTAAGCATGCAGCTGGTTTGGATCCATGAAATGCTTCCTTCGTTTGAACTGATGTGGAGCAGTCGAGGTGCCACGACTGAAGCTTGGTGTAGCCTGAGACTGTTGCTGATCTGCTGTTTGGACACATTGACTGATGTATCTGAGATGGTGTTCTGTAGCTGAGGGAGTGTTGCAGTGTCAACCAAGAATGAGAAATCCAGAGGAATTACAAAGCTGGTGGAGAAGTCCCGCTGTAACGATGCCTCCAGCCATCTGTGTGTAAACGCTAGGTTAAAACTTGTGAATGGAGACTATGACTGAAAGTAGTGCACCTGATATTTATTGTTAGAATATAACTTTACATAGTGTATTTTTGTTTTAGTGTTGTTTGTCATCACATTAAACCCAGTGATTGCAGCTTCCCCTTGTGCCTCCACCCAATGGCCTCTCCTCCTGTTCATTTTGGACATGAAGCTGCATGTGACGCAGATTGGGAATGAACAACGATACTGTTATTATTATTATTATTATATTATTTGTTGATGACGTTAGAATCCAGGAGATCGTAGACCTGTGTGTCAAGGCTAAATGTTGAGGTGAATAGCATCTCCAGGTAGAATTTACACTGCCAGCGGAAAACTAATACAGCTGATATATTTCAGGTATCAGTGCTGTGACCTTGGGAATGGAGGAACATTACATTTGCTCAATCCGAAGCAGGAAGACCTTCCCCGTCTTCTTTCTTACAGCTGACACGTAAAACTTGTTTTTCTGAGATCTCACTTATTTTATCTGCTGATTCTAAAATACGGGACGATTGCAACTTTAAAAAGTCTTTGACCGGTTTGAAGATACATCAGCATTGTGCAATATCACAGACACTATCCGAAAAAAAAAATTGCCAATCATAACCCTTTTTGGTCTCAGATGAAGAAAATGTCTCCCTCCCCTGAGTGTTTGTGTTGCATCGAGCGTCCTGTTGATCCAGATTCCAGCCTGTGATTGGAAAACACACAGCACAGAGACGCAGAGATGTGGTGCAGGAGCCCAAGGGAGGTGCAAAAGTCTGGCATCTGCTCAGCAGGGTGGGAATTCATAAACTAAATCCAGAATGCATTTTAAAGCCAGCTGCTGCTGACGGCTGCGACATGACAGCAAGGCGGTCGGGAGGCAGAGGCTCTGTTCAGCCCGGCTCAGCTCTTATGTTAGTCTAGTCTCTCCGGGGAGGATGGGAACCTTGATTTCCCTGATGTTAGCTGATGAGATCTCGATGCTTAAAAACCCTATCGCTGAAGGATAATTAAATCATAGAAGATAACAAAGAGTGACCGGTTAACAGCAGCCTTTGTCTCAGTCTATTAAAACCTCTGGAAGAGAAGCTGTCAGGTTGAGTCCCCATCCATCAGCTCTGCACTGTTGTTTCACAGTGGTAATGAACCTGCAATCACTCACATGGTTTAACTGGTGGACAGCACATGCTGAGGTCCCTGCTGCCTCAGCCGGTCCAGGCAAGAACCACATACTCACAAGATGCTCAGAGTGAATCTAGGCCATGACCCCCAATATGTATTTCCTATTAGAGTAGAGAAACGGTGCATGCTTATATTAAAGCATCTCATTGGAAAAGACGAGATCAAATCACTTCAACTGTAGAAATTCTCCTCTACCTCTACAGGCACAGGCATGCAGATGATTTCTGAGATATTTGCCCCTGAGATTCCTGCCTCTGTCCCAACACAATGGAGAAGTAGAGAACTTCATTAATGGTCCTCACAGCTTTGGAAAACAGCATTTAAAGGTGTCTTTGGTGAAATAATGTTGCACTTAGAATAAACCAAAACCAAAGACATCATTAACAGTTTTCATAGAAAAGAAGAAATACTCCCAGTGAGAACTGCACAGTGTGTCCAGAGTCTGATCCACAATAATGCTGCAGACACAGAGCGACTCTAATTTGTGTTTTTGTCAACCTGACTAATGTCACTCTGATATTCACTCTGCTTTTAGGATTTGTTTTCATCCAACACCAACTCCAGAGGGAAATGTCTGATTCTGGTCTCCCACTAGTTTCCCCTGCTGGTGGTTCACTTTGTGTGTCTGATGTTTAGTGATGGGCAGCTACTGCACAAAGGGTTTATCACACCTTTGTTATTCATGACTACCTGCCACTGGAAACAAAGCTGCTGCAGTGTTTCCTATACGTTAGTTTATTTGTGGTGACCCGCCTCATTATCAGTATTGACCACCATATATTGATTTTCTTTTGTAACCATTTAAAATGTGCAAAATCTTAATTAATTGTTCATCAATCCGAAACTGATGCACTCAAATGAACTAGAACCAGATTAACAAGTTTATTTCTGTTTTAAGCTAAACGCTGTCAGTCTTCAAATAAGTTATTAGCAGACATGCATAGAGCCTAGCTAGTAAAGTCAAGCCATACGCTGCGTGGATTTTTATGCGTACCGATGCTTGGAGTGGTCAAAAAGGAAGAAAGACTCGCCAACGACACAAAGTAAATAAATGGAGTACTGTATATATTTTGTTATTTACTCCACACATTACACTATAGAGCTCTATATGTCGTCCTGTTATTTATTGGCTGCAAAGTACAGCAGATACATTTGCATTGAAGCACTGTATATACTGTATTATTTAATCATTTACCTGCCACCACATATAGAATGTAATTCCGAGGGACACTGTGACCAGAGCCTTAAGAATGCACAAAAAACACTGCAAGAACTGGAAGGTAGGTAGGATGGAAAAACTTGCTTGTTTTTTTCCCTCATATTTCTCCTTACCATGTAGTTTTTATGTTAGAGTTTTTTGTTAGTGTCAAGATAATAATCTTAATAAGATACTTTAACGTGTTTGATAAATGTTTTAAACTAGAATTACCACAATTGTAGAGCTGTTTGATCAACGCTGACAAGAACAAACTTTGTCGGAGTCAGAATTTCTTCTTTCCAGCATTTTATCCTCTTCATATTTAAATAACAAACAAGTGTGATCCAAGAATTCATCTGATAACTTTTATTAAGACAGATATTTGTTTTATTTAGAAGGCATTTTAAAGCACTGTGACATTTGTCAATTTACCAAATGTCATATATTTTGCTTATCGCCTGAGATTAATTTCTTTCTTTTAGCAAAACAATCTAATTCCTACTCGTAGTTTTGTGCACAATATGTTATTTTGCAACAGATTATAGTCCCTAAAAGAAGTATATTCCAGGACATATGGCCTTATCTAGCACTGGAGTCTGTCTTACTTGTTTGATTTGGTCATTTTAAGAGAGAGAAACTAAAGACTCTCTTGAATTAAGAAGAATCATCTTGTCTTTTCATACAAATTAACAAAGAAACAGTGGAAGACGATTTGACAAGGAGGTTTTGAGTTGGAGAGATTTCTCATTTTTATAAAGCCTGGATAATTTTCCTTATTTCAGGAAGTCTTACCAAGTGCAATCATCTAACTGCATTGGCAGATAAATTCATCTGTAGTCTGTATCCTACATCTAGCTAAAAGAAGCCCAAACACTCAGAGCTGAGAGGACCTGCAGACTCAGGTGATAATTCTCTCTGGGTTTGACACACATTTAACATGTTATTTAAGTTAGTCATTAAAAATGATCGGTGCAACTTAGCGTCTGTCCTAGAATTGTTTTGCCATTAGCTGCAGGTTATAAATGACACTTTCAGGCCAGTTTTTCATGAGCACAGAATTACAAAGGGAGGTACTTTTCACACATTCTTCTTTAGGAAATGGGAAGTAGAAAATTCATTCATTTAATAAAGAGTGATGTCAAGTGTAAGCAAACAACTCAAGAATTGACAAAGGGGAAAAAAATTCTAATTCTTAACTATGTAAAGTAGAGACATTGGAGACTATATAATAATAAAAACAAGTAAAACTTTAAAACTTTTTTTAAACACCACCATTATAGCTTTTACCTTATCACATGCTCAGTATTTTCTACTTAAGCTTTTTATTACTGACCACATCCTGTGAAACACAGCTGCTGGAGTGATAATGACTAGAGCCGAACACCCTCACCCTCACCTGGAAGGCGTGCGGCGTGTCGTCCACACAGTACACCCTCAGGCTGTAGCTCATGGATCCGGCCTCCAGGCTCCCAAACACAGCCAGCTTCAGCCTCTTGACGGCAGCCTGCGTCAGGGGCTCGCCCACCAGGGCGTACGAGCCCGGCTGGTCCAGCAGCAGGTGGCAGCTGCTCGAATCCATCAGGCAGTAACAGGAAGTGGACTCCTCCTCCACTGACATCACTTCCTGCAATACAGACCACAGGTGTTATTTTTCACATTTGATGCAATTCCTGCGAAATGGATTTCGACCTGTTTTTGTTTTATATTTATAATTTTTTTTTATCCCATTTACTGCTGAGAATAAATTGGAGCACAAAAAAACAACTTACTTGACATTTTAATGTCAACTCTTCGAATAAACACTGTTTACAACGTTGGCTCAATCAGGAAAGTGTTATGGACTGATGGTAAACATGAAATCACCTACAAATCACTACAGACCCACTGTAGTACATCAAATGTTTGCTTCTCAAATCTTCATCAGGTGTAATCAGTGCAGGATTTTTTTTTAGTTTCTTTAATAGTTTGTGCCTGAACCATTTAATGTATTCCACCATGAAAGTTCTTTGGAGTTTATGTTGTATAAGCTTTCATTAGATGAGCTGCAAAAGTGAAAAACAGTGCTGATCAGTTTTATGTCAGAGAAACCTCTGGGCAAACTTTGCAAGTCTGCATAAAAATAACAGCAAGAATCCACAACGTCAGAAAATGTGCATGGATTTGAACACACACATATATTATACCCTAAATATAGCAATTTTAGACAGGTTAGACAGTTAAGGTGATCATCAAGGTTCACTGCACTGACTTGAGCAACATCAGCAGAGGCTGATCAGGGCTGGTGAAGTGGTAAAAACACAGGAGTCAATACAAAACTGTCAACCTCCTGTGTGGAAAGTGTTAACAGCAGCTTGTAACGGTGGCTTAGAATGGAAGAAAACAGACAAACCTCTGTCAAATTGTTGTTGTATGTCACACAGAAGTGTTGTTGCTACATCAATCGCTGACCAGCTTTAGTCACTTCAGTGTTCCTATTGGTGGTGTGAATGCAGACAGAAAAAGGCTATTGAAGGTGTTTATTCCTCTCAGAGAGTCCCCAGAACTGTTTGGTCTGGAAACAGATTTATGTCTTTAATTGAGTCCTCTCCCCAAAACCATATTATGTACATCTTAAATCACATATTCATTTACTGACCGCTGAGATCAAATGTAACTTTGGTAAGTATGCTCTGTTTTTATTTAATTATTTTTTCCATAAATAGTATAGTATAAGTAGCAGTCCTTCTGTATGGTTACAGACTGCCAGGTTAAGGATAGGTTAAGGACAGGAAGGAACCCCAGACCCTCCACTCAATATATGACTGTTATACTCTGGGAGATCATAGAGAGACACTTGTCTGTGCCTACCTCCATTAAGATTTGAAATAATGCCTCTTCAGGCCAGAGTTTTTGTACAATTGCTTCATGTTGTTCTTCTATGTAATATATATTAGGTATGTAAACATGCAATATAACATAGAGTGTATTGTAGCATACTGTGTCCTTTTGTAAAGTACTGTACGGTATCATATTGTATTGTACCAAATTGTATCGTATTGTATCGTGCTGTATCGCACAGCAGCATACAGAAAAGTCTTCTATAGTGACTCAGGCACAAGGAGTCTAAATTATTTTCTAGCATGTAGGCCGCCTATGTGGCACTCCATCACATTTCTCCATTTTAAGGTCACTCATTAATGCATTGCATCATGTTTGCTCCACTAGAGACGCCCCATAGAACACTTTATCATGTTGTCCTCCATACTGGGTTACCATAGGGCAGTTTATCATGTTTTATCCACCATAGACAAATGAAAGAAGGCACTTTTGAGGCAGGCCCCAGGTCCACTACTGCACTGATTATACACTGATTACAACTCTATGTCGACAGGTGAATTTAAGAACAACCTGCAATAATCAAACGTTGTCAAACTTCAGAGATACTCAAAGCAGCACACTGCTCCCTATTGATAAGGCCAACTGTAACACTAGGCTGTAAAGACATCAAGACGAGAAAACTGTACAAATGTATGCAGAAATAGAATGTATTATGAGCTCTGGTACAGAGCTGTGGAATAACGGTGGAGGTAACACAAAGCAAAAACCCTCACAAGTTGTAAGCAGTCTCCTGAGAACGTGAAAAATGAGTGATTGTGTTGGTACAAGGGACAACACAAAATTGTCATTGTGGACAATACAGAGTGTTTTATTTATGAAATGACAACAGCAGCTGAGAAGCACCTCATTACTTTCAACTGGAATGAAGGAATCTTTTATGCACTGAGTTTCCTTTCCTATCCTTTCCTTACCTAAAATTCAATCAGAAAAAATTCCAGCAATCCCAGGAGGAAGTGGGAGTTCTATTATACCAACAGGAAGTAAGAACAAGCCAAAGGAAATATCTGAATCTTCGATGTGTGTTTTTTTGCAATGCTTGAGTGAGCTCATTAGAACAAATGCTGTTTGAAGTGATCTTGGCTGATTTGATTGTTGTGACGGAGATTAAATTTGCACAATTGCCATAAATTCCAGTGAAAACTTCCCTTGGAGGGAAATATAGTCTTACTTTGAACAAAAACTGCAGAATCATATTTATCATTTGTAAATACTTGTTTCAAATGTGAGGATCATCCAGGGTGTCATTATCCAAACCATCTCACAATACGCCCACGCAGCATGTTTCAGCACCCATACATGCAACAGATAGAATCCAGTGATTAGACTATTTAATGAGTGGCTGTGAGACCAAACGCAGCGTGAGGATCAGTATTTACCCCCTCGCTGATAATCACAAGTTAACAGGCAGTATAGTAAAAGTTGTGATATCTGCCATCCTTGTTCTGAACGACAACAGACCCCCTCCTGTTCACTCACTGGGTAATTTATCATCTACTCTCTTATCTCATTATGCTAACATGTGCTTTGGCCTTTAAGAGAATGCAGCTGCGACATGAAAATAACTGATGTTCTGTGTTTTTCGTAAAGATTAAGATTCATTTTTGACCTTGAAACAGTACATGAGGAAACAGTATCTGCACAAGGTCACTTTATTCACTGTTCTGGAGCTGAAAAATGGCTGGAAGGTGTTTTCTCAACTCGATTTTTCTTATCACCAAAACCAACCATGAAGTGATCCAACTGCAAGAATCCACTGTGTATGATGAAGCTTATTCTGCCCACACATACCATCCACCTGCTTTAAACAATCACAGGAGCACTGAATGCGTCCTTTTTTTAAACTTAAAGGTATAGCTCAACATTTTGGAAAACAAACCTACAGCCACAAGATGTTAGCTTAGCATAATTCATTCGTTTTCTGTAACCGCTAATCCTGTGTATGGTGGGGGACAGGGTGGGGGACCGGAGCCTATCCCAGCTGACATTGGGTGGGAGGCGAGTTGTTAGTTCATCATAGGGCCACATAGAAAGACAAACAACCATTCATACCTATGGTCAATTTAGAGTCACCAGTTTACCTATATTACATGTTTTTGTTGGTGGGAGGAAGGCGGAGAACCCGGAGAGAACCCACACAGACACGGGGAGAAACTCCACACAGAAACTTCCCACATTCTCAGATGGATTTGAACCCAGGACCTTCTCGCTGTGAGGAAACAGTGCTACCTACGGTGCCACCGTGCCGCTGCTCAGCATAATTGTGTGTGAAATTAGCAATTAGAAGTTGCTTGCAATGTACATATGAATGAACAGATAACTATCGGTGGATTCATGTGAAACATAAATAAGTGAAGGAAGTATATAGTGTGTGTACATATTCATATATATACATGAATAAGAAGAGAGTGTCAGTCATACTGAATTAAACAATGTGAGTCATGATGTGTTTCCAGATTCGACACGAAGGTTGAGATGTTTTTTGATGCAGCAGGTAATTCACATCACACAGTGTATAAATACCTTTCCCTGCATGTCCCCCCCCCCCTTCTACTCACATCACCTCCCATGTGTCATTTTGTGTCACCCGATGAGTGTCACACTTCTCTGAAATACATGCTGCGTTCATGACACATCAGACATTACATAAATACAAGCTTCGACTCAGACAAAATGATTTGAACTCATGTTGGATTTTTCATTTCTCAGAAACTCGTGCAGACATTCAGTCCCGATTTACCTAATAATAATCATAATCATAATCTTTGCGTCCTCCACTGTGACTGGTGACAGTAATATTACAAACCTCATTGAATCAATTTTAACTAGTCATTTACTATTGTATGTGATACGTTTACATTCTTAATAGATTAATGAAGGTGTCAGCGTTAGTTTTCACAAAGACATCTATAAAATCTTTATTTATTTAACATTAAGCCTGATAACTAGTCAAGTGAGGCTATGTATTAGTGGCTTTATGGAACATACTGGTGCAGCAACAATACAAGCTGCTACATTTTGTTCGAATGCTCTTTGCAGTAAAATATAACACATTTTTCCCCCCAATCACGACTAAAAAGCCCATAAACACAAAGACGACAAAAGAACGACTTCCCAAATTATGGGGCCATCCGAGGAACAAGTGAACGCACTATAAGAGAAATACAACGCATAATGAGGCCAGTCTGACTCTGTGACAGACTAACAGGTTTAATGGGATGTAACGCTGCAGTGTAATGTCGTGTTCCAGCTTGATTTTTAGCCAGCATGGCGTCAGACCAGAACTGCATCACAACTCATTAGGAAAATAAAACACGTCTAAATAAAACCAAATACACACAATAAACTGGGCCCTGGTTATTTTCTGCTGGCACATACAGTTTATCAGCTCATGCAATACAATCAAGCACCGCCTCCCTCAATGAGACGCAACATAAGTGAGAAATGTTACTACTCTGTTGAGCCACATTCTTGTCAGGTGTTGAGATTCCTGTGAATACTTCATGCATTTTGTCCTTACGCTCTATGCATTACACACTGCAATATGGTACTGAATAATAATATACCGGGGCTGAGGGTGCTCTGGAGGCTTTTGTGGGCAGTGTGTATTTTAATGACAACTGAAATAAGGACATTTTAGTGACACTGTGCATTTGCAGGTATGATGCATCTTCAAAAACCTCCTATCTCTCTCTTCAGGTTAGACCTCGGTGGCAAGTCATTATTTCTAACCAGGCAGCTCCGTGGATCTCTGCGCCCTTTTAATGTTAGGATAAAATCTCAAAGTGACATGAATCTTGTATTTATTCATATTCCCTCCTGTCTCCCTCTCCTCCTCATTCGCAATACTTGCACAACTTGACAATTTCTTGCCTTACACCGAAAGGAAATATTTTTCTGGTCACACAATAGATAACTTGCTTTGAAAAAGAAAGGTTAGCTAAGCACAAGAATGAACCCAAAGGAGCAGGAGAGGATATACAAACTGACAGAAAGCTGTGACACCTCAAATAAAGGCGTTCGCAGAAGAGCTCATCAAAATGACAGAGTGACCTGAAGAGAGCCAGCATGGTAGGTGAGAAGCATCGGGTGGCATCTCAGTAAAGATTACAAAGATGGACATGGAAGAAGGTGAGGGAGGAGAGGGGCAACCTGCAAACAAGAATAAGCAAACACTAACGTAAGACTCCTGTATGATGTAAGCTTTAGAAGAAGACTGACATTAATGACATGTCTGTATGTTACGTAAGGAGAGGCGTGAGTTCTGTAAAAACAAACACTGTACAAAACCATTCCACCAAATTTCATGTAATAAGCTGTAAAAATACAGAGCAGATTTTACAGTCCAAAGCAATGAAACTATAGGATATTATTGTTGATGAATGTTCATGAAACAGTGGAATAACAGATATATTATGTCAAAAAACATTAAAAACAACTAAGTTTCAGGTTAATCTCTGTTAATTTAGGGCTTTTAGAGAAAAACAACCATTGGCCACTGGTCTGTTAGATCATGGTGAGGAGCTTCTGCATCTTTTGATGCAATGAAAAAAAAAGCCAAATTTGCATTCAGAATTGGAGTTTGAATGTAAAAGTTCACATTAATATAAAACAAATAAGATTTACCTTCAAATCACCAAGGAAAATGTTATATTTTTAGTATGGACAGAAATCCTGATATAATAAGCTACATATTTAATTAATTATATATTATATTTAATTATATTTGTGTGTGATTTAAGAAAGAAGAAAAAGTACCAAATAAATAATATAGTAATTTTTTGTAAAAAAATTCTAAAATAAATGAAATTTGTGATTACACATTAAAAAACAGTTGGTTAATTCTATTTCACTGTATTTTCCTTTGGACCCTCCCTAAGGCACAGAAAACAACAACACAAAATCGGTAGCAACCAATGTACAGGCAAATCATAGAAAACAAATTTATGCGCAAACATAAAAGTCTTTGGGAATCAAAAACTGCTTTTGATGAATTCATTCGCTATTTAAAAGATTAAACCATTATCCACAGTAACCATTTTATTCTATGGTCCTTTAGAAGTGTCTTATTAACTCTTACGACTAAAGATGTTTTTAAACTTTAAATTCTTTGTGTGCAGTCATGCATTTTGAATGTTATTGAGACGGATGAAAATGTAACTTTTAAAAATGAATTTTGTCAGAATAAATTAGATAACTATAAATAAATAAAAACAAAAAAAAACCCAAAAAACAATTCAGACTTTAACATTCTGGCAGCAGAAACAGCCTTCCTTTAGCTGACATCGGACTCTCGACCTTGGAAACAGCAGCTGCAAAAACGATCAGGGCTTCAAAGTATTCTGACAAAATGGAAATTTAACAGTAGTATATTTCCATGACAACTGGGCAAAATCCTGTGATATGATCGAAAAAACTCCAGAACGGCAGATCAAGAGATTGTTTTTGTATTTACTTTACTTTGAATAACTGACTCACTTATGAATAAAGACTTGACTGACCAGGACGACCAGTGTTAGGTTTAGAGATGCTAAAGAGAATCAGACAAAGTTGAACAATGGAGATGTAGTCGGCGTGCATGAGGAAGAGAGGCAGGGGAAAACAATTTAATATACAGTATAGAGCACATTTAACTAAAAGTGGACTCAATGGGCTTTTGTCACTAAAACCTGAAGAATCAGAGCAAAGTTTCCAGTCTATGTCTCTTTAGTGGGATCTGCCTCATACCAAATGAACTAATGAATGAATTAGCTTTTCACAGATACATGAAATCATATGAACGACTCTGAATCTGCATTATCTCAGCGACATATTGGTGTAGTCATGTCTCTACCCCTCTGTGTTACCACACATTGACCCCCTCCAAATATCTAATTCAATGTACCCAGACCCAGATTATGACTGTGATTGTGATACGATTAAAATATCTGGATCCAATTGCACATATTGGTAAAATATGGTCTCTTGGTCTCTTACTGGACAATAACTACGATTCTTCTACAGAAGGAAACATACAAATCTGACTGCACTGAAGACTAAGAGACATTTAAACCAAACCAAACCTGCCCTTTTAATTGTAGGAAGTCCATTATGTGTCATCTCTGCATGCAGGAGGCTGCTGCAGCTCTTGAATATTCTCTATAGTAGCATCGATGCTCGGGAAAACATTGTTGAAGATGGCTCCTCTTCCTCTGAGTAACAAGCTCTCTGAAGCATCGACAACCACGACAACAGCCACAGGCAAACCGCTGGTATTTATTATCCTGGCACATGCTCAGCTTTTCTAAACTTTACACGAGACAATTACATCACTGCTTGACTGATTATTCCAGCCCCCATCCCCCCACCCCCCACCCCCATACACACACCTTTTTATCTTGTTATCAACTTGCTGTTTCCTGCTCAAAAACGCAATCAAATAATTCAAAGTGATGACAGCGATTGAGCTTGCTGTGCCTTTAGGTTGGGGATTAAGCTCTCTGGACTTGATCTGAGCCAGAAAAAACAACATTTTTCACTGGAGGGAAATAAATAATTAAAACAAAACACTGAGATTAATGAAAACGCAAACACATAAAGAACCGGAAAAAATACAATGTGTCCTGTTCCAAAGCATCAGAGTGGAACTAAGAAGAAACACAAAGAATCTGAGAGAGTCGCATCACTTAGATATGTTAGTGTCAGTGATGTGCTAAATGTGTGTGTGTGTGGAGAGTCATGGTCAGCAGAGAGACAATCTTCATGACTCTCCTCCTGACTGCATCACATCTAAATTCACCGTGCCATGTCTTTCCTAATCCACTAATCAATACTTCCCTTGTCTAACGGGCCGTTATACCCCCCTGTTGTAACCCCTCCAAGCCCACTGAGTGACAGCAGCCATGCCTCTTCCTGGCCATTAGACACTGTAATTGTTTCTTTACTTTCCTGCTGCCGGGCCGACAGCGTTCCCTTCATGTGGCCTTACGTCCCCCTCTGGACCCACAGAGAGCATCAGGTCGGATCAATCAGCTCACCAACAGAGCCCCGCCACCACAACAGACCCACATATAATTCACTAGCCACATGTCACACTGACTAACTGGGCCTTTTAGCACATAAAGCGCATAAGTCAGTGAACGGAGGGTGAAAACAGAGTCAACAACCCATGGTGTCTTATGTCAGGGAGCAGGACTTAAATGTCCATTTAGAAAACTCACTGTCCCACGGTGAGTGACGTACAGTTAATACACGGAAGGGCAATAAAGAAAGGAAGATGGAGAATCTATGAGCAGCAGCTCAACAACCAGGGAAACATCAACCAATCTGGATTAGAAATGATATCCAGTGTTAAAAGCTGCCAGAGAAATATATGGTAAGATATGCTAACACATATTCATAGTGACTGCTGGCGGCTATAGTTACAGCCGCCTTTTTGTTTGTCTATTGTTAGCTATACTGGATTTAGATGAACTTTGGTGGAGGGATGGGTCGGGGACCGGGGACAGGGTTGATTAGATTTTGAAGCAGATCTGAATTCAGCATTTTTTTAAAAACATTTTGTCAATATTATGAAAAACTAGAGCACAAACCTCCACAGAGGCAGCTCTGCTTCACCATCATCACACAGTACAAAGACATTAAAACCATGAGAGATAGAAATGACCAATGGTCAACTAATACATTCCTGGATCCGCTCCTTTATCCAGATCCACTCCAGATTTGAAGGTACTCTTTCCTGTCATGTGGCCAACCCTCCAACCAAAGTTCAATTAAAATCCATGGAGTAGATTTTGTGTAATTTTGTGTAACGCCAGCGAAAACATAACCTCCCTGTTGGAGATAAAATGCATGGACAACTCATCACTATGCATAATTCAGATTTGATCATAATCAAAGATTAAAATATATATTTGAAGGAGGGCAATTCATACTGGGTCACAGTATGGTAACAGTGTTTTGTGGGTTCACCACAACCTCATTCCTGTTGACGTTAACCTAGAAAAAACAACAACTAATAAAGCCACTGAGGAAAAAGACAACCCAGGGCAGCCAAGCACCATGTCTGAGCCTTGCAACTATACCGTACATGACAGGTGTGGGCTTGCAGCTCTCACCTCCCATTTGCTGTCCTGGGTTTTCCTCTTCAGCTGTATGTTCCAGTTCTCAGTGTCCACCTCGGCACAGTGAGCGATGGTCATCGCCACTGGGCAGAGGGGGTCCAGACCCGGAGGACCGTACGTCACCTCTGGACCGAGGAGGATTTCACAGCCTTCCAGCGTTTGGTCACTAAACACATGGTGACACACACAGACACACACACACAGAGAGAATGAGACACAATATAAGAGAGACATGAAAAGATGTGTAGAGAGAAGACACAGCCTGCTTGTATATGTGGTGATGCTTCAGGAGAATGACTGTCAGACATCCTGTTATTGTGCTTCAGCATCACTTAAGTGTTAGGAACTATAGGGAATCCTGCACAATACAAATCTTAAAAATGTTGCATGTGCATAATTAATAATCTGAGATTAAAAAAATACTAAAATAATAAGCGACATTGTGTCTGGCATTATATTTCCTGCTGTATCTCCTTATTGCTTCTATTTATTCTCTCAGAGCAATTATATATGCTGCTGCTGCTCTTTGCGTTCAGGTTATTTCCACACACCAAGGCTGCTGGAATTTGCTCCGTCGCAGGTGAAAAAGTCAGTGTGATTTGCCATCGAGCAGGAGTGCGCTCATTAAAAGCAGCTTAGAACAAACAGGTCTTGGCAGCGGATGGTGGCGGCAGCAGCGCTGGCGGGTTTTTAGAGAAAAGGGCAGGCGGGATCATGACAGAGGAGATTGACGCCTCAACAAAGCTCTCTAAGCTCACATCAGTCATCGCAGGTCAGAGATCTGAGAGTGTTGATTTGTTCACATTTCCTCTCTCAAATGAGAAGTGATTTATAGTTGTCATGGTTACACTGCACAATGACTTAAATCAGGTTGAGAATGAAGAGGAATAATGGGTGTAGAGGAGGATTAGAGTGGGATTCAACACATTCTGCTGTTAAAGAGACCCTGCATATAAAAGAACACTTTTTGCTTATTACAACATGGGACTTCTTTTCAATCACTTATGCAAACACTGTGCCCATCAAAGACAATGCTGAGATCTCAACACACAGAGACTTATTAAAATAAAAGCCACAGGGGTGAGCAGTCAGATGATCGGACAGGTTGTAAGCAGTTTTACATGATTATCTAAACTACTTTATTCATTGGACGTCAAATCCTCAAAGACCAGGAGTGTAATAATATATCAATACACTTGAGTGTCGCAAATCTTCTTTTGTGATACTCAAATCCTCATGAACATTGCATCAGTTCTTAATTCATTTCAGCCATTTGACTTTTCCTCCTTGTATCATGATTTATACATCAAAACAATTGAGTATTGCAATACTACGCACATTCGCACTTGTCTGTACATGCAGATCCTTTTCATCCACTTCCTGTAGATAGTAAATTACAGTCAAAACCCCATTTCCAAAAAAGCTGGGACGCTGTGTAAAATGTAAATAGAAACAGATCGGGATGATTTGCAAATCATGGCATACTGTTTTTATTTACATTTTACACAGCGTCCCAACTTTTTTGGAACCGGGGTTGTATTTAGATTGCAATGTATGTATGTGTATCTTATTTGATCTTTATTTCTTGCTGTATTTTTTATTCTTATTTCATTTCAAGCTGCTACTTCTTAACTTGTACTTCTATGTCAAACTGAATTTCCCCCACAGGGGATCAATAAAGATACATCTTATCTTATCTTATCTTATCTTATGATACTGTATCGAGTCTCAAAATCCCTGTATCAATTTTTAATTAACAGCTTCCTGGAAAGACTTGTGGCATCATTTTTTTTATGTTGAGACCCCTGACAAATCAAATGAATGCTGCTTCATGACAAATGCTCTCTCTGGATCCACACTTCCCAATGAAAGACCAGGCGGAGGGCGTGTTCTATACTTTTTTTCCCCTCACTATTAGACCTTATATCTTGTCTCTTAGTTCACAATTATTTTTTCCGTTATGTCGTCAGTAACCATGCTCTCAACAGGCGAGAGCTGTGGATCTCTAAACCCACAGCTCTAAAACTGATCACACATTTAATGCAAAGTGTTGGCAAGGAGCTGATTACCTGCTGCTTAAGTAGCTAACTCCAGCCAGAGAGTCCGGTAACATTAAGGAACTGGCCGGTGCTTGCAGACTCCTCTCCGTTCCACTCGTCATCACGATGAAGGGCTCTAAATGGCGTCTTCTTGCGCCCCTAGATGAGGTGCATTACTTAAAGTGAGGGATGACTCACTCCTCTTGGAGCTGGGGAGCCGTGCAGAGTGGCAGATTGGGCTGGGAGAGGTAGACTTAATAAATGCACACATTAGAACGCTCCATTAGCTTCACCTTTATTTGCTTGTAGTCTCCCACCTGTGCTTTTGTCCATTTTGAGGTTGATGCAGACACCTTATGTGGCTGCCTGTTTCATTAATGTATTCAGGCAATATGCGGCAAAGACATGGAGTTTTAGCTCCCCTGCTTCGATAATTCATGACATCTTATCTTTTGCCAGAGCCTCCTTTTACTGCAAGGCATCCACCATAACTACAGGAATCAAGCACTGATAAAGCTACCTGATAGAAAGAGCAATCCTATAAATTATGAACAATAACTTCAAAATAACCACTCATCTATCTATAAAAAAAACAAAGCAAGACCCTTGATTTCTACCATGATAGTGTTAATTAAACTCTCTCCAATATCACTTCATCTCTGACCTTGGTTAACAAAAGCCTACTTGACTGGGAGAATGAGTGGAAGCAACAAGGCTAATCACTTAGAAACACCTTACCTTGCTATTAGGTCACTTATCATTGAGAGAGCTAATCAAATAACGTCTGGAATCGCTGAACGAGCTGAATAAATGCCTGAAGCGCCAAACTAAGTTGGTGTGTATGTTTTCTTTAACAGTAATTCTGTTCTTGTTTTGATAAAGGAGGAAGAAGAAGATGGAAAAGATGATGACAGTACTAAAAGTCAATGCCCTGTTTAATCCCCGTTCCTTTTCCAAGTGTTTAAATGTGATATTAACCTTAAAATAAAGGAACACAACTTTTAAAGATTATACATGTTTTTTTAAACATATGGTTCATTTTAAGGTGGGGCCTGGATTGAAATGTCAATCGATGCTGTTAAGTCAGCATATCTGGTTGGACCATTTAAAGTATGATATCAAGTGCAGTCCATAGTTTCATGATATCTGTTGTTAATGTCCATCCAGCCATCCTCAGCGGATGATTTGTAATGGTTTTCAGGATCCCTTGGCCTTTCCTCAGACACCACTATGAGGTCAAAATCTGCCCTTGTACAAAATCTAATGGGCTGAATGTATTAAAATTTAATGAGCACATTCGTCCTTTCAACTCTGTGTGCTGTCTGAAGTATTCTCTAACAGCATCATCAATCCACAGTGTAGACTTGTGGCAGTACAATTGAAAAGCCATGTTTGAAGTTCCATGATGTTATTATTTCCTCTGGTACGGGAAATCTAATGAGTCATGAGGAACATGCAGTATGTGGTGTGTTTTCTATTTCGTCTGTGGATTGAGATCAGATACATTGTTATGCCTAACAGTACAAGAAGGCATTAGTGAACTTCACTGCTTCCTTATTTCCTTCATTCGTTCCTTCCTTACTTAGTTCTGTCCTTCCTTCGTTTGTCCATTCCTATCTTATTCCCCCCCTTCATTCCTTCCTCCCCCTCTTCCTTCCTTTCTTATTTCCTTCTTTCGTTCGTTCATTCCTTCCTTATTTCTTTCCTTCCTCTCCTCCTCATTTTCCTCCTTCATTCCTTCCTTCAATCCTTTCTTTCTTATTTCCCTCCTTCATTCCTTCCTTCAATCCTTTCTTTCTTATTTCCTTCCGTTGTTCATTCCTTTCTGTCTTATTTGCCCCCTTTGTTCCTTCCTTTCTTTCTTATTTCCCTCCTTCATTCCTTCCTTCCTTATTTCTGTCCTTCCTTTCTTCCACATTTCCCTCCTTCATTCCTTCCTTCCTTCCTTCCATCCGTTCATTCCTCCGTCAAATGAAAAACTGAGCAGCAGAGTGGTAATTATGTTATGACAATTCTGTCGTAGTTATTGAGGTAATATTGTGGAAATGTACATTTTGTTGAAAACATCAAAATAAAAATGTAAAGGTAAAGAGAGTGCAACAGCAAAATAAACCACTTCATATGAAGAACACATCCATAGAGTGCAATGGGAGCATTCATTGATTACAGCATTATAGATTATCCATAAGACACTTGAACTTATAATTATCACATCATTAACACTGGATGTTGATGTACAGTAATGCATGTGAGTCTAGCCAGAAAGCATTATGAGCGCATCATAATTGATATAATTGCCCCTATAAAGAATTATATGTGTGGTATTCATAGACAGTGTTACAGAAGCATTTACCTGAAGTATATTTAAAGATATGGCCGTACACAAAGTAAAGGCATGTTTGGAAGAGAAACCTGTTTTAAATAAGAGCTTCCATTGACAGTTGATAGAGGCCTTGGACATCATGTCAGCATTCACAGTGCATTTAAGAGTTTTCAGTTCTCTGAATATCTCAGTAATACAAGTACAAGCAGTTATCAAAGGACAATTATAAATGTGACGGCTGCTGAACAAGTTTGACAAACACAAACACGATGATCATAATAACACTCTCTCTGTTTCCACAAAATATGATAGCAGAAAATATACAGATGCAACAATAGAGAGTGAGAGAAATAAATGCAATAAAAAGTATGCGGTGATATAAGGAGAGGGTGTCCTTGAACAATGCTACATCACATAAGTCAGACAGGTAGATGGAATGTCGTTACCATCAACACGCTGCAGATGGATAGATGGATCCTTCTGCCTCTGAAGCAGTCAAACGTTTTTATAAAGACGGATATCAGTTTTAAGTTTGACAGCTCTTATCTCGAAAACCTGTAATGTCACCTTGGCAGGGACACTGAAACCATGAACGATGTGCCCGTCCAGTGATCTGTGCTGCGAGATCCGTGAACCGTGAGAGCTTAAAACAGGAGCAGCCACTACCGGGAGCACAGATGAGCAGCCACAGTGGGAAGCCTGAACTCTGACTGGAAGGCAAGGAATCCAAGCAGGAAGCCGTGTCACACCTACGCACCGGTGCACTACTGTCGGCTGTGTTTATGATCATTTCAGCCCTCAAACTCTACAGAACTGCAGTGAACTTCGTGAGTCATAACGTCTTTTTTGGACCTTATATCAACTTTATCAGTGTGGCCTGGAACAGTATATCCGAGCTGTGCATGCGCTACAGCTAAATCATCCTCATAACAGGTTGGAAGAACGGTACCACTAAAATAAAAGAAACCAGCTAGCATCTGCACTGTAATTGTCAAAAAAAAACTACATTGAACCAGCGATCATCTGCGCTGCACAGCTGAGTTTGGAGTAGAACCCCAAGGATTAGGATAAATCTTGCGCTCTCTTCTCTCTTCCTTCCTTCGTCTTCCTGCTCCGACAGAGACCAGTGTGCATCACTTAATGCTCAAATCACTCAAATGCTTTAGAGTATTCTTCTCTGTGGACTCGGGGTTCTGCTCTGGTATGTGGTGCAGGTGATTGGCGGTTCGCTAAAGTTTTTTTTTTCTTCTTAAAGAGACGACCTTTGACAATTAGGCTACAGTGCAGATTCAGGATGTTCAACTGGGCCTCTTTCATAAAGCACATGGAAACTAGTTTGATCATTAAAAGCTCTTCTCCTACCAGGACAAAGCTATGTCTAACTCAATAGGCTGAGGGATTTATCTCACAATACACAGCTCTCATAAAACCCCGGAACCAAAGGGAATATGTCTGACCTAAGCAAAACCACACCTTCGAAAAGGTTTAGACGACCCTTTGAAAAATGAAAACTAGGCTGGACAGAGATTGGGGACAGATGCTGCAGCAGCAAAGAAAGGATGTAATTCTCTGCATGTCCTCCGGCCTGCCAGGATGCAGACAGTGATTGACAGCTGGTGAGATGACAAGCACAGCAGACCACAGGGAGAAATATGGGTGTCTACAATAAACAACTCTCCCCAAATAGCGACAGAAAAAAGAAGCACTTTAAAAGCACCTCTGTGGTCCAAACCAAGTACTGCCAGGTTGGAGACTGGAATGTTTTGAAGTGTTTCAAAGGCGAATAAACCGGTGGGAGATACCAGACGCTTTATGCGGGCAGGGAAGAATCTATAAGAGGAGGTGAGGGCAGAAGAGACCTCCTTGTAAAGACTGATAAAGGCACTGTGGACAACACAATTTAGAAACACTGACTAAAGAGGATTTGCTGCTAAATCTAGTGACTTCTTTGTACTGTAAAGCAGACTGTAACCTTGTGGAGAAAAAAAGTAGCTGTTGCATTCTTAAAGTCGGTAAAAAACCTGTATCATATCTCTTTTAAAGGGAAAATAGAATGTCTGCTTTTAATAAAAAGTCTGCGTTTGCATATTATCATCTCAGCACTGTGTCGAGACGAGCCACAACCCTGTCATCTCCACTATTAATGTGTGCGTTTCGAGGACTCTCTTCCCTTTTGTGACTTCAAGCAGAGCCGTGTGAATAAACAGTGACATTTCAGAGGAAACTGGAAACCCTTGTGACTCTCAGCGGGGAAGAGCATGCAAGAAGCACCCTGGAGAGAAGCTCAGTCCATCCGAGGGTCATTACCTAGCTGTGATCAGAATATGTAATGCCCATACTGCCAAGATGAAGGGCCTTTGGAGACGTCTGCGACTTCTATTCCGCCTGGTGCGCGTCCATCAGAGCACCTCGCTCCATTCATCACTGCATTCATCGTCGTTTAAACAAGCTTCCCTGGGCCGTGACTCTCTCCCAGAGCGCCACATTGTTGACATCGAGTGAAGTACATAACTACATATTGACTCTGCAGAGTGGCAGGGATGCAAAAAAAGAGATTGGAGGATTGGAGGTTTGACTTTGCTGCCTGTTAGAGCATTGGCTAAATGAAGGACTCTACTGCAGCGCACCCAGAGGTCAGGCAGCGCCAACTAGAGTTCCTCCTCAGCAGCTGGGACACCAAAAGCCCAGACTACCACCTGTGAGGGGCTTCTGCAAATGAACGCCCATATCGTGACATCTAGAGGACTCCTATAGGGAACGGGAGATAGGCTGCAGTGCATGCTGGGCCCATCTGTCACATAGCCTGCCTGTAAACACACAGAGAAGTGGGGATGGCCCTGGAGAGGGTCACACATCAACCCCTCTGTATGGATATTAATAAATGTATTTTTCTATGCCTTTTTTTATTCATAGCTTATAGTGATGATGAGTTTTTGTGCTTCTGTGGAGAGGCAGCTCATCACTGCAATACGTGCACACAACTTGGTTTAATCTAAACTTCCATCTGGAGGCTTTTTAAAGAGAAATTTGCCATTCAACACACCAGAGGAAGTCTCCTCAGGCATTATGTTGGCTGCGTCTGCCACAGATTTCAGTAATAAGCCCAGGTGGAAATCTGCGCTCGTATTACGGGAGGAAATTGGGGTCAAACTCGGTGATGGCCGTAGTTCATACACATATCGTGGTGTAATATCCAATATTCCACAATTTGTACATAAATGTATATTTGGTTAGTACTTTAGTATGATGAAGTTGTTTGTTCTTATCACAGCTGAAGTGCTTCAACACACGCTCAACTTACTCAGTGTTCTCCCAAAGATTCAACTTTTTTACACGTCATGCATTCATTCTTCTAATCTGTCACAATGAGTCAGTTTTGCACATGTGGTCAACCCGGCCCCTTGTCCAGCAGTCAGGTGTGCTATGCTCATGGTGTAAAGTGCTGCCTTGGCACTGACGGCCTCTCATTTGCACCGCAGATAGCTACTAATGACGCAGACACAACAGCAGCAGCAATTAGAAAGGAAACCTAATTAGCTGCTAAAGTTTCTTCCTAGCCCTCTGAGCCTGTTCGTTTGGCATGTTTAACCCATTTCAAATGGATTTTTCACCACTGTTTTCTTAGGGGAACCTAGCTAGAGATGTCTTTACCAGTAATCTGATGCGGCAGATGGTTCTTGTGAATCCAGCTGCCTCACAAAGTAAGTTATGCTGTTGTTTAGATGTTCAGGAGCGTGTAGCTAGACTCATTAGGAGGTGGCGCTGCCTATAAAGAAGAAACTATACATACATGAAAAAAACACAGGGAGAATCGGCTCATTTCGGGTTTTGAGTATAATGTAGCAGAAAATGGAAATGCATAAGAAGAGTGCAAGCACCAAAAAAAACCAAAAACACTATAGAGTATAGAACTTGACTGAAGTACACTTAGTTACCCTCCATCACTGGTTATTCTAAACTTTCAAACAGCAGTTTATATTTTGATTGCAAATGTGTTTTGATTCCAAATATATTATTGGCCCTTAAAACCATATCAGTTGATCCTTTCTCTTCCACCATGTTCGTTATATTAGTCATCAAACACAACTAATCAGACTATTCATACAACTATCAGCTAAATTTGAGGCAAAAAAAACTCCTTGCTTCTATTATTGTTCTTTTGAATGGATTTTATAAATGAATTATTTAAACGGTAATTGTTGAGGGATACGTATGGTATTACTTTCATGACTCATTACCTAGCTGTGATCAGATTATGTAATGCCCGTACTGCTAAGATGAAAAAGACGTCTGCGCCTTCTATCCAGTCTGGTTCATGTCCATCAGAGCATCACGCTTCAGTCATCACTGCTTTCATCATCGTTTAAACGAGCTTTCCTGGGCCGTAGGCAGCAAACAACGGCTTGCATCATTGATCTTTTTTAATCTATCGATTCCATCGATTATTAATATATTTGATGACATTCTATTTTTTAGGGTTAACAAATTCCATGAAAAGATCCTGCATCCTACCAACAACACCTGATCTTCTTCCTTTGTGCTGTGGGGCTTCAAACCTGCTGCAGTAAATACACATCAGTTGACTGGCTGACATGCTGAACTGCCCATTTTTGATCATGTGCCTCACAATCTTTGCGTCCAATTCAACTCTTTTGCTTTTGCAATTGACAGTGGTAAATTCAGACTGCTTGCATGTGACATGCACATGTAGATGGGCTAAATGTAACATAGATAAGGGATGACTGAGAAGTCTAGACTACTATACTACTAATAAAGACTACTTTATTTTTAAAGCTTGAAACTATATATTAAATATAAGTCATATTTGGAAGAAAGGATGAGTAAAGATTGCATAACTAGAAGCACCACAGGCTCATTAAGCTGAACTCAGCACAGACAATAAACGGTAAGAAAACTTATCTGACATCAGCATGCTTGAATCTAATTCAGCTGTAATGAAGCCAGCAGTGATAGAGCATATTAAAATTTAGTATCGACTTCAATAAGATAACAAAGGCTTGAGAGGTGACGATCCAATTGAGCGCCTCTGACTAAGTGCTGCGGAGGTAATGGAAGTAAGAGAGGATGTAATGTAATTAGAGCGGACCAGGACAGTGAGGACAGAGGATGGAGCGTCAGGGGAGATGGATGATGAGATGGAGGAAGACTGGCAGACAGATAGATGACTGAAATGGTATTCGGGTAAATTCTGGCCTCACCTTGCCTCTCCCTGATTGATCACCATGTACATCTCCCCGGACATATTTTCAGCCACGGCTCCATGAGGCACCAGCAGGCTGACCCCTGGAAAACACATGCAAATGTGTCAACGTCAACGGCAGCCTGACATTGGGGGGGGGGGGGGGGGGAACAAGGGTTTACAGCCTGTCATACAAGCAGGGGTTATGGGAATGTCTACGAAAGATTGATTATATTTGAACGATCTGTGGGATAGTCAGACAAAAGTGGACTGAACTCAGGTGTCCAGCACACTGACGTAGTACTTTTTTGGTGATGAATACTTTCTCACATAGGAAGAGACTTTTTTTCAGGATGAGGATGATTTTTTTTTTTTAGCTTTCACAGCACAACTGAAGGCGTCAACCAATCATGTTGCAGACGTTCTTGTGACAACGGCACACCTTTTGTTTGTTCTCCTCACCAGCCTGTGTTACATGACAACCAACTCAAAATTATAAAGACTATGTGACAACGTGACTCAGGATGAGCGACGCCAGACTAAGGTGGGATTTACAGACGGAGAACTCATCTGTGCTCCTCAAATCCACCAGACTACTTTGAGAAAAACAGTCATTTTACCTCACAGAACATAAGAGTTGCTGGTCTGCTGCTGCCTCAGTCAGACAGACAGCTGAGATTAACCCTGTAAATGTGACCACAAGTAGGTCGGCACGATACGGAATATCCACTGAAGTAATTTGTGTTGCAAGTATGTAATTTTGTAGATAGTTTGTCGCATTTGTTTTATCAACAAATACTGAGTGTAAAAATGGCAGCACAAGGTAGAGGACTTGCTCTGGCTCTGGATGAAGGGAAGGCTGAAGGATGTAGAGGGAGAGGACGGACCCACAAGTCTATGTGGGTTCATGAGATTTTGTGGGCGAGGAAACATCTTCATTGTGGTAGTCCAGTAGTGTCATCTGGTACAGACACAGATACTCGGAGACCAGCAGTATTCATTTCTTCTCCATTTTTGCCGTTGATCTGCACTGTCGGATGTGACGGTTGGTCTTTGTGGTATTTGTCCCGCCCCGTCCTCCACTGTGATTGGACGGCTGGGTAAAAAGTGACAGTGACGAGTGCAGCGTTTCACCCAAAGTTGAATATTTTTCAACTCTCAGCACAGAAAAGACGCTCAGCGCCTCGTCACACTGCTAGCATTTGTAGCGTAGCGTAAATACACGACGCTCCCATCGTAAATAATTTTAAAAAATACACTGGCCTAAGTCCACAGAGTATGTAGGATTTTTTTTTAATGAGACAATATACCTGCAAATTGTCATACTGGAGCCTGTGTGAAGATTTTGATTTAGAATATTCACAGGTGTGTATTTCACATTTTAATTGTGTTTGTCACATCCCTGGTGTGTACAGGCCTAAAAAGGAGGGTGTAGCTGTTAGTTTGCTGTAGCACCAGCGCTGAAACAATTTCAATTAAATAGTTATACAGGATTGCGACAGCCTCCCGAGTCAGTCACAAGCTTTACTGATGCAACCATCAAGGTCAGCCTCCTCCCTCTACACTGTCTCTATCACACTGCTTCTGCCTCTTGTGACAGACAGTAATACTTCACTGGATTGTCATCTGTGATTTCAGCAGCTTAGCTGCACTTCTAGATTTAAGCTGTGTTTGTTTTTTAACAAAGTGTCTCCTCAGCCCCATTGCTACGTGTTCCAAAGCTACTGTTTAAACTGCACCTGTGATTTGATGAAAAGCCAGCGCCCTATAGAAATCACCTGGAGTTCAGTATAAAGGCCTTTATGGTCACAACAGCAGTAAAAACGCTGCCCCTTGCACAGAATCCAATTGACAACAATAGAACATGTCTTTATGGATTCACTGCAGCTGTTGTGTCCAACTTTGTGCTGTTGAACGACAGAAGGCTTGTCGGTATCTTGGAATAAATGAGTATAGGACATGCTGAAGATGGAGGAATCATTTTATGATTTAAGTGGGAAACACAGTTTGTGTTTGTAGAAGAAATGCAACAACCTTTCTATTCACTCTGATCCACCAAACAGCAAGGCTACACTTTTGATTCTGCAACATCTTTAAAGAAGCAAATGGAGATTTGTGCAGAGCGAAGCTGCCCTGCCTGAAGCCATTCATCTGATTCTATGTGAATGGTAGAGCATTCACATAGAAGAGAGGAGAGCGTATAAAAGCCTTTTACAAATAAAAGGTTCAGAGGAGAAGGGTGGGAGATGACACATAAAGCTAGTTTTTGGCAGCTCTGTTCAAATGTGAATAATAGCTCGGATTTATTAAATAAACCGTCTGTGTCCATGTTAGTGGCGGCTGCTACGAAGGGATGGAAAAACCTGACATATGTGTAGATTATCAGACAACTGTAGGTCAATTACAACTCGATTTCTTGTGTAAAATGAACAGTGAAATGTCTTGATACAGGAACAGAAAACAAAAACAATTACATTAAAAGATATTCACTCCTCATAAAACAGCTGAAACAGCTTTATTCTAATGTTTTAGAATAAATCCTGTATTGTGTGTTGTCTCCCTCCCTCCCTTACTGCCACTAGGGATGGGTGTGAGTTGGACACATACATGATGAATCTTTATTTCTGTTCAGGCTTATTTTTGTCCCAAAATGAGGACTCATTCATCGATCCATAGCTGCTACAGCAGTTCAGGCAGACAATAAGAGCTGCGCAGCGTCCACACAATACTCCATTCTCCTAATCGCCATCAAACACACCCTCCCAACTGGCGGACTATTTAAGCTGCAACAATTTCCCATCTCTCCCTCTGCCTGTCAATGTTATTGCTGCTCAGCATGCGTATTGCTGCTGCACCTTTAGCCACACCACCACCCCAGCATCCACCTGTAGGTTCCAGTGAGGGGGTTCAGGTTTGCTCATCACTCCCCAATGCCTCTATGTAAACATATCTGTGGGGAGGGATTAAGGTCGGAGCCTAGATGCCAAACTCCAACTATTGTATGTTCTGCTGCTGTGAGAAAAAACATTTCAAACTTGTGAGCTGTCTGACTGAATATACTACGAGTGCTGCAAAGGAAACATTTGTCCCCATAAAACCATGTCTATGTGATCCCTTGTCTTACAGTAGGTTTCATATTGGTCATACATAGTATTTATATATCTTGGCCCTCTCAGAGCTTTAATTTGGTTTTGACACACCTGAGGGTATACAGCAATCCAGCATCTTTCAGCAAAGTAGCAGATACCATGAAACATTCTGAAGAACCGAGTTGAATGTACAATAAATCAGATTTATTTTGTGACCCTGTAAAAGTTTCCCTCCCTTAGGTTCAGAAACACATTTACAGTAAACAGAAAACGATGCACAAACAGACAACACAACAAATACAGAAAAGTTGTTTCTGGGCTTTAACTAAAAACTGACAAAGGTGTTATTAATGTTAAAACAAAGTTACACCTAACATGAACATACATTTATTGCTTCAGCATCACTGATGGGTCGTTGATTTAATCACTTTGTGATGCATCTATAAGACTTTCTTTCTTTCAGTAGGAAAATAAAGAAATAGTTAAACAATATATATATATATATATATATATATATATATAATTTTCCTATTTGCAGCATGTGTTATAAGTTTGTTTGTTAGTTTAACTATTTCTTTATTTTCCAATGTGTTTTTTGTAATTTCAAATCAAAGTGATGAAGAATATTTCTTCACATTGTTTGCATTTTGTCTGTTTGTATATAATTTCTTTAGTCTTTCGGCCACTGTATTTATTTATGTTTATAGGGTCTTCTTGTTTGGAAGGTCATTTCTGAGGAGACTGCAGTGTGAATGCTGAATACAGAGGAGCTGAAGCTAAACTGCATCACCAGCTTCACAAGTTGAGTGATACCAAAAACGTATGAAAGATGTGGAATATTTTAAGGTTTGTTGAAAAGCTGATGCTTAACTGAATTGCTGTCTTTAATGTGTTAGAAATTGAGATGACGCAGGTGTAAATATATATTTTTAGCTGGGAGCTAAACTGGATTACTGGTTTGAATTTGGACAGGAAGCTGAAGGAGTCTGAGTGGGTAGAAAAGTGAACGCAGCATAAAACCAGGTGACGACAGTTTATATTTCCAGAGCAGCCATCTGACCATGCTGTGTGTTTCAAAGTCACTTTCATGGCTAATTATTGTTTGACTGAAATATTAATTTTAAACATGTTAAAAAACAAGACGAGAAAATTAGAATAAACATCCTTTTGTGATGACTTCTGTTTAAAAATCAGACTCTGAGGGTCTAATTCTTATAAATGAGAAGTAAAAGTTGAATCAAACTCATAATGTATCAAAGATGTTGAAAATGTATCATCAGGACATTGATTTGAATAAAAACAGATGTTACCGCTTTGTGTGAACACATCTTTATCAGGATTAACACAGACATTTCAGAGGCAGATGTCTCTAAATCTTATCAAATTAAAGCTATCGACAAGAAGTGATTAGGATCATATATTTACTACAATATTACACTGGAAATATCATTTTGTAGCTTTTGTGAATCCACTCTTTAAAGCACTGCATTAGAAAATCAATGGAATCATTCAGATGCAGAAATGATGCAGAGAACTTCTTTATCACAGAAGTGCCAGGAAAGCTTCAGTAATCTGCAGTCAAGTGCAGCCTGACGCCGCTTCTTCAGGCTAATGAATAGCGGTCCCTGCAGACAGGCTGTGTGAGAGCTGCACTTGACAGCAACACACAGACCCTCAGCCTAAAAGACGGCCGCAAGAGGCTGATTTCACCTCACCCTTCCACGCCAGCCGAGGGCCAATGCTACGTCCACGAGGACCGCGGAAGGGGGTTGTAAGTGCAACGCTGCACGCAGACTGTTGACCCGGTGACACCTGTAAAGGTCCATGCAAACTCCTGCAGCCGCTCCAGTTGTGTTGCTGAGACATGATGAGCGTGTGACCCCTGTTTGCCTGAGAGAGCCGGAGAGGATGTGGAGGAATAACAAACAGCTACCTGCCTTAGCAACGGCACTGATTGATCTTAGCAACAGCTTACAATATGTAATGTTGAAGGAGTGCGTACATGCACTAATAATTGTGATATAGGAGTTTTTCTAGATGCACACGCTTAAGCACGCTGAATTCACATTTGTATGCATGACTTCTTTTTCTTTATGGTCATATTTAAGATCACAATTAACTTTTTTTTAAAGGTATTTTTCTATCCTAAAGGCTGTGCATCAAAAATGGATTTTGATCAAATCTCTACCACAGAATTCTGGGGAGCTGATGGAGGGTGGGGGTGAGGGGATGTTTGGTAGAATGAAAACAAGGGTCAATGGGAAGTGTCTGATTTTTAAAAAAATATCATTTTCTTTTCTATTTGATTTTCTTGCATCATATTTTTTCATTTTCACTTGCACGTGTATGTTGTATATGAAGTACATACACATGTGTGCGTACATGTATTGATTTATTCCCTTATTGTGCACAGATGAGCAAATTATAAGATATGGGTCCAATATTATTGATGATTAAGTATCATTACAGACCAAAATGAGATATTCTGACACACTACATGGTTACATGGTTACATGGTAGCGGCTCTGTTTGATTCGACTCGACTCAGCTTGGCACTTTTTCCGGAGGTCATTTTCGATTGGACGATAGTACCACCTCAGTGTAGCAGTCATCATAGTGAGTGGAAATGATTCTCATGCTCTATATGACTGAGCTCATTGTACAGCCAACCGTCCATTCTTTTTATCAGACTGCATGCTAATGGGTGGAAAATAAACTTTAATAGATATTTAGCTGCTTTTCCGAGCCTGATGCAACAAAAACGGGCAGATGTAGATCAGTGTATTTGTGTTTATTTTTATTTTCTCTTATTTTTAAATTAAACGCTACCTCTCATTTTACATTAGGCACCATTTAAGAGACATTATCAGAGGTCGTAATCAAAGTATGGATTTAAAGATCCATTAAAAAGAACAGAAACAAGAAAAATTTATGACTCTGTTAGCTTTAAATGAGTTGGTATCATTAAGGTTAATCAATTTTATTAGAATATCTTATTTTACTACCTATACTCCTCAACTTAATGAGCTGTTTTCATCATTTTATATTTCTTCTTTTTTTAATTATATCTGTATTGTCATCCTCAGGCTCGCCAAAGTAAATTCCTAGTATGTAAAATATACTTGGCAATAAACACAACTCTGACTCTCATTAAGCTTCAAAGGAAGCGTTTTACAATCATTTTAGTCTTTAGATGCTTTTTGGGAAATTGAGCGCTGCACAGCTCACTGAGCTTTTTTGAAAGTACAAACAGCATTTTCAAGAAATGTAGAAAAAGCGCCTCATCTTCTCAGGAGACAGTGAAATAAGTGGTAAACCGCAGACCAGGCTGACTGACTTGTGCTGTCAGGAGAAGAGATAGTTCTCATCTTTTATTCTCTCAGTCTGAAACCCTTTAAGCTGGGAGATACCACAGGGTGCCTTTGGCAAAAAAGAAAATCAGGTGCACTGAGGATTGTAAACAAACAAAAAAATCTGCATATCGTACTATTTTTTTTTTCATTTTTATACTTATTGTGTCATGTTACAATATTTCTTTTATCGGTTGGTCTTATGTGTTGGTAAGCGACAACAATAAAGTTATTTTCTGCTCATAATGGTCTAATTTGGATGGGTGTGCACATACTAGAGCTGAGAAAAGTTGAAGTGGAGAAAGACATGGTGGGAACAGTCAGATGTTTGTTCTGCTGCTGGACAAGGCTGGACTTCATGCTAAACAGTGCTGCTGTATGATTACTATATAATAAAGTTACTGCAGCCTCTCATTATGGAGACCAAGCTCACAGTGTGTGAACTGCGCAAAAAAAAGCCTGAGGCAATGCTAACAAACTCTGCCTGTGCTTTTAACTTCCTGTGAGCTCTCACCAGTGTTTGGCACCACCAGACGTCCTCCGGGGCGGCCGAACACGCCGGTGGTCCTCAGCTGCTCTTTGCTGGCACTGAAGGGCCCGTTGAGGGTGAGCAGGCCCTTCTTGCGTCTGTCCACGGTGCAGTAATCCCGGCTCAGGTCCCGCGGGAAGGTCTCAGCGGGCCCTTTGGCGTGAAACTCGGCCCGCTCAGCCACACCCAGCGAAACCATAAAGGAGCTCTGAACTTTGACCTTGATGTCCGGCAGGGGGTCAAAGAGCTCTTTGTCGGTGCTGTCCTGGAAGCAGAGGGGGGTGCTGTACGTCCGCCCCACTGTTAAGTCAGGCTGCATGGCAGAGTTGAGCAGCAAAGGGTTTCCTACGGAGATGAAGACACAGCACAGGCACACAGTCACCTAAAAGCTGGGCTCATATTATGTAGAGAACTGTTTAATTAATGAATGGAAGCCCAACCACATCCACATGGAATAATGAAATTCACTGGTGTCCCAGATACAACAAAATAAGGTCAAGATGGTGCTATTTTTTGTCATTTCTTGATTTAGCAAAACAAAAGTTGAAATTTTAAGAGGCTGAAAAGCTGAAGAACAAATCCATGACTGCAAAAAAAAGAAAAAAGAAAAAAGAAAAAAGAAAAACACTATGTTTCACAGCTTGCATGGATTAAATATTATAAGGGGATTTCAGTCTGCTTTTTGTAAAATAGAATAATATACAGTATTATGCTGCAGACATTGCAGATTTGAGATTAAAAATTCTGGTACCACTCGTCGAGTTCAAAAGGGGGATCCAAAATGCTTAATAACATTCTGTTTTATACATACGTAGCAAAATGCAAACAATAAAATATTGCTCCAAGTATCTTATAAGTATCTTATATTTTCCAGGTACCTCTAAAAACCTCACCCCATGTTAGCTGACATGGACTGTGTTTACATGCACATCAGTAGCCCAGTTATTATCAGTAGTATCCCGTCTTTCTGTTTGCACATGTAAACATCAGTCTCAGTAACCGGGATATGACCTTATCCCATTTTTGAGAAACCCCAAAACTCTAGTTGAAGTGCTCCCAAAGAAACCGGAGTACATGTATAGGTCTTATCCTGGTGTCTGACAGCTGCACATCACTACACAGGCGCCGAGTGACACAACAAAAATTGAAATACACAATGGTGGCAGCATTGAAAGAAGAAGAAATGGAGTTTTGTCTCTCACTAATGCAGATCAAGATCAAGTCCGGTCACGATGTTAGTTTTAAAATAATCTATTAAGAAATGACAGATTAAATTGCCAGGTGATTTCCTTTACTGGTGCATGCACAAAACAACACATAGATGTCAGTAATCGGTATACTAGTATTTAAATGTATACAGGGAAATGAATATTCAGATTTCTCTGTGTTAATGTAAACGTCATATGATCGAAACCAGAATGAGCCTCACAAGTGTGCATGTAAACACAGTCATAGGTTTCAGGCCACGGTGCCTTCGTTGCGTTCTGAGCTGCAGGTCTGTGTCTGAACATGAGTGAGGCTGAGGGTGAACTACACACACTGCAGACAGGATAACGCATGTGCTGCAGCTGAATTCACATAAAATCCAGTGATGCTGCAACTTCCTCCTGGACAGTTTGTGTGCTTTAGAAAAATAACCACTGTGAATCAAAAAGAAAGAACATGTTTTATTTCTCATTTCATCTTATTTCTCTATCTCCATTTACTCCATAACTCACTTGACCACTACTGCTCTCTCTGTCTCTCTCTTTGTGTCTCCCTCCTTGTGTGGGAGAACAGCTTTAGAGTTTTTACAAACAGCAACCTACAAATCCTGAAATGAAGGTTTAACAATAACAAAATTATCTTCCACCTCCAAGCTCAAATCTTTCAAGCTAACACTTCATTCGTTCTCCATGTGTGCGCTGTTAGCAGACCTCTGTATGTGGGTTGAGGGAGTGAAAGGAAATCGAACAGGAAAGGCCCTTTAAGAGCCACGCCTCCAGCTGACCAGTAAAGCTCCTCCACCGATTAAAACAACATGTCCGGGAAAGCGACCAATGTATCAGAGGTAAGGGAGCACAACCCGGGCAGAAGGTCCAGGGCTGGGAGCCACATTCAGAGCCTTAGATTTAATTACCAAGCACACACACAGCTTGATCTCCATAATCCATCTGCTGGAGTCAGCTCCTCTGGACACTGAGTCGTCCTCCTGAAGGACAGGAGGGAGGGCCGGGAGGGGTGGAGGTGACTGCTCTGTAAATGAGGGGAGTCTTTCAGCTCCCAGTATGGACCCATCAGCCTGTGGAGGGGGGTCTTCATCTCTGGCCATTATCTATGACGGGTGCCAAACGGAGCGAGGAGTGTGCCGCATCGATCTGGCAGACTCAGACATGTGGTGTCCCTGGATGAGCCGTGCCAAGATAACGGCGAAGTCACTGAGTCCTTGCTGCCCAGCTGTTGCCTGTAGCAACGCGGGAGGCTAATGTTGTTTTATTTTTAGGGAAATCATTAATTACCAGGGGTGTGATTTGTGAGGAGCATTATGGGTCGTGTTGGTTGTGACTTCCAAACATAACTTTTCCTGTTGTGTTTGGCATCTTAAAGCATGAAATGTGATTCACTCTTTAGAATTGTGCTGCCTGTCATGGTTGGAGTTTTATTTAGCTACTTCCTGTTTTATTTTGTAAATTCTCTCCTCGTGCGTTTTGATTCTCACTTCCTGCTTTAGTGTTTGACACAGTCTCACCTGATTATCCTCTATATTTATTCGTTGATGTGCTTTCAGTTTGAGTTTTCTGCATTCGCTCCTTGTGTTTTCCTCCCATCTGGTTTTCCCGGTGCCTCGCCGGTTTGTTCTTTCTTTTCTTTATATTTCTTATTCTTTATCTTAAAGATTTGACAAAACCTGCTCCTTCTGTTTTTGTGTACTGGGAGTTTTAATTGTTTTGATTTCAGCTCTGTGTTATTAAAGCTTTTTATTTTCCTGTATTTTTACTTGCATCTGCTTTGAATTGTTGGCAGCCTCTGCTACTCAAATAAATAATAATAAAATCAAAGTGAATACTGCTGCAACTTATCATGGTTCTCATCATCAATTAACATGTGGAATATGTTCACAATTCATTAAGCAGCAACAGAGTTTTAATGTGCAAAGTGACAAAAGTAAATCCCTGCTTTTCAACACAAAATGGTGTCCTTGCATCCACTACATCACATTTTTAATACGGACAGCTGATATGAACAGGAGTTTCAGGGCTTTATACTGAGAGTCTATGGTGTAAAGCATGAGGCTATTTTTAAATAATTGCTACTTATATTCCATGGAAAATTAAAACATGCATTTTTAATCTCTAAACTGCCCACTAGTGACAAATGCAGGGAGGTCACAGTGGATATTCCAGCTGCCGGTCGGAGCTGCAGCCCAGTGGACATTACCTCTCTGCAGCTGACATTCGATCACTGCTAAATTTTCTCCCCTCCGGTCGACTGGAGAATGATCTGATTATCGCTTGAGTGTGCATCTTTAAGAATGGCGCAGCGAAAATGGAATGGCAGTGGTGAGATGAGAGAAGTTAATGAAATGTACCTCAGGTTGAATACCTTGATAGGTTTGGAGTTGGGCCTCTGATTAAAAATCACTCAGAGAGAGAGCTAATGCGGAGAGACAGGGTCAGGTCCAAAGACTCGCTCAGCACTCTGCCTTACTGGCACTCCGGCACCAGAGAGGAATCGGAAAACATTCAAGAGCTTTTTTTATGGGATTATTTGGTATGAAAACGCCACTAATTTGCAACTTCACACACATTTTAGAGGTGATTTCCCCCTTCTTGAACTTTCTGTGTAGTGTTTTATGAAAAGGACGGTATATTAACAATGCAATGATGGCAGAAAAGGCTAAGGTAAGCTTCGGCTGAGCTGAGAGCGATGGAAATGGAGAGGAGTGATTGTGGCCTGCGGACGGCACAGCAGGCAGGCTGGGGGAGATTTGGTCTATTTAAAATAGGATTTGATGAGGTGTTGAAAGTGGGACCAGCTCATACTCTGCTCCCTCTTTCACACACCCTTCCAATGATGAAGGGTCAGACTTCACCGAGTCGCCAGGCCTAGGAGGGGGGCACAGCGTGGGCTAAGGCAGATCTTCTCTCAGCGCTGTCACTGTGGCAGTGAGGATGGATCACCTCTCACATCGATGGCTATCACTTGAGCTAACCCAGAAGTGTCAGTGACATCAATATGAATACCTGTAGTGAAGCTGGCCGGGACAGGCGCAGTCACAGTCACCTAAGCAGCAGAAGTTATTGCTGTGCACAACAAAAATTGAATCGATGTTCACTGTTCCAGACCCCTAACATTTATCAATCAGTGCTTCAGGCCAGTGTAATCTGATGAGATTGGTTGCCTGACAGTCAAATGTGTGGTCTGCGGGGTGGGGGTGGAGCAGTCTCCTTCAAAGATTTGTTATCTCCTGGATCACAATAACAGAGGAACAGGTCTGTCAAAACAGAAAGACAGGCCCTTTCACTGATTATGGAGGCATAAATCCAAAGCAGATAGGGAGGCTGAACGCCATGCTTCTTGATGCAAACACATGCCATCAATCTCCAGGGAGGCCTGTCGCAGAGCTCTTTGATGGCCGTGCCTTTTGGCCTTGTGGCTGCCGGTGTCTGTCAAGCGTGGAGTTGACGGCACTCTCTCTTACCTTGTCTGGTCGTCTTGAAATTGAAAGACTGGAAACCCCCGGCGAGGGCAGAGGAGTCGATGACGTCCACGCCGTACTCGCTGTGATTCTTCCTGTACAGCATGACAGCCACCACGAGGATTGCCACGGCGATGATGCCAGCTCCCAGGCCTGAGTACAGAGCTACATCGTTGGAGCCGTCCATACCTGAAGCACAGGAGACACATGAAAAAGAAGTGTACTGTAAATTGTTATATGAAAGCAACTATTGGAATAATGGCAGAGTCTCAAATAAAGGCCTGTCGCTAATAAGGACCAGGTAAAAATACAAAAAACTGTGTGTGTCTCCAGAGAGGACTGTGCAAAATTTTGTGAACTGCCTCACTTGTCACTTGGTGTGGAGGTAGAAGGACGTGAGCTTACCAAACTTCTGTAGCCAACTTCTCATCTCTGTTTGTGGCCAGTGACTCGAAGACTAGATTAGCAACGCTAGCACGACACACCTGAACCTCCGACCCAAGTGTGGGTGGCCGAGTTACATTGGTGATAATACAGCAGTTGTGACAATACTATTATTATCTATTGTATACATGCAAGGTCAAGGCAGGAGTTACAATGCTTGACACTGGCTCCAGCATGGAAATGAAACAACAGGAAGGGACTGTGGTAAGATAGAGCAGACCATCTGTCTTATCTATGCTACAATATATGCACCACAGAGAGGAATAAATGAACATCCACTACGAGCCGTTTTTCTAAACTGTTACATATCACACTCAAGCTGTTAACATGGAGGGTGATTAGCCTAACTGCCTTTAGACCCACCGGTCTATAGCCAATAGCTGTGATGGATATCTCCCAGTGCAGGCAGTCAGAGCCCATGCGGTGTAGCTGGTGATCACGAGTTGTCGCATGGACCAATCAGAGGCAAATTAATTAAAAGTATTCCTACCAGGGCGATCACTCGCCACATACCACCTTTATGCCATCCCCATTTAATCACTTGAGCTTTCCTTAAAGCCTGCAAGGGAGGCAGAAGGCACTACTTTTACACTGATGTGGCATGCTAATGAGAGCACGCAGGCTAGCGTCTGACAATCACTTAGTCAGGCTAACTCAAGTGATTGAAAGCCGCCATAGGAATGTGAAGACTGCACCGTAAATTTATCAAATTAGCTCATTTGCAATAATTATAACCCATTAATTCTCCTCAACATAGCACATGTTCACTTGTCACAACCAATAAAAAGTAGAAGCACAGCTGTGATGTTACAGTTAGCCATAAAAGTCAGACTCTGAATTACTGCATGAATGTGCAATGAGCTCTTGCTGGGTTAAAAGAGGAGTTGCTCTGATGAAAGTGACACTTCTGTTTCTGAGAGAAAGCAAACGGCTGTCATTACTTTTTCTGCTAACTTTAAACTTAGAAAATATCCTCTCTTGCCCCCAGAATTGTGGGCGTTACATATTAGTGGCAGGTGGGGGAGAGTTGAAGATGAAAGAAATCCATAGAGGAAGACTCACTTTGAGGTTTAACGTCATGTAGCAGCTTTCGATCTGCAAAGACAGAGAGATAGAATGAGAGAAAGAGGAGAGAAAGTGGTGATTAAAGTCTGAGCCGCTGTGAAGTGACTAACAAGTCTGGTCTCAGATCCAACACCCTGCGTAGAGAGGAGTGCTTCTGCTGACTGTACAGTATCTGATAATGGCCAGGTAGGGATCATTACTGTCCTCATATCTCCATAGATGAAGGTTCAAACTGTTCAAAGGCTTGGAAATACCTCTGAGTGGGTTAATCATCTCCAAACCAACCAAGTCCCCAAAACAAGATGGATTTATGTAAGAGAAATGTAGTCACATGCTTTTTCCAAAGGTATGTTGTGGAAAACTAAATGAACACAATCATAACCACATCCTATAATTGGTTGAGCAATTAGAGGGAAAACAAGGATTTCTTCCCACCAGTACTTTAATTTAAAAAGTTATTTTCCATAAATTAAGCTCCTTGTATTGGTGGTTTACATAGCAACATATGTTTGTGCCAACCATGAAGGATAAATAATAAGTACATACATGCATAATAAATTCCAATATGTACTGATAATAAATGCATTGTGTTCCACTTGGTTGAGTGGCAAACAAAGCAGTAAGTCCTTTCTATGAAAACTTCTCTGCTACTTTATATGGGCATTTGTCATGTATTATAACGTACTTTTAATATTGTATGACTGCACTGAAAGACATATCAAAAGTCATAAAGCATTATAGGTGTGGCTTATAAGCAGTTTCAAGTCCAAGTGCTCTTAAAGATGTTCTTGACAAGTTATAAAGTAGATGCTGACTGATGGGGCATAAAAATACAAATGCAACAACAATCAACTGCTCTAAAGACTCATAGTATGCTGTAATAGTCAATGCAGTATCATAACTTATCACTGTATGTGTTAAAGTAACGTTAAGTACACATTGTTAGTGGTAATTAAAGTGTAACATATTTAAAGGAATCTATAATGTATCATAACTAATTATTATGTATTATTATTGAGGAGTATCATAGTACCTCATAAGAACCTCATACCTCATCAGTTCATCTAGTTTATAACATGTATTTTGACCCTCATAATGTGACTCCAGACCATAAAAAAACTACCCCTAGAATTTGAAATTACATTGGAATCATTATTATTTTAATAGTTACTCAATAAAAACAATATTTCACTAATGGCGGATTTTGAAGATATGTCCTAATTGACACCAAACTGAATCAGCAACGTTTCAACTACAATCTGATCTCAGTTCAGTCTGTATCATTATCATTAGTAATCTCACAGGAGTGAATTTTCCCTATAAATGTAAACATTCTGGAACACTAGCTCCAGAATATTACTTGGATCCAGATCAGACTGTGATGTGTGGTAGATCTTATGGGGATGTCATCGTGTCATTTTTGTCCAAGCATTGTAGGCATTATCCATGAAGTTAGAAGCAACAATCTTGTAATTGCCCGTATCCCTTCCTCTCCAAAATATTTAACAGAAATCTGTTCGTTACTTTTGGAGTAATACTGCAGACCAAAATATGAAACCAAACATAACCTCCTAGATGGAAGTAATAAGTCAAGAAGACCCATTCTAACCATTATAAGTCACATTTACATTGTTGTATGACTGTTCCTATAATGAATAATGTGTGTTTATGGGTGTCGTCCTCAAGCATTATGAATGTATTATAATTTACTATGAAAGCCTGAATCATACATTATCATAAATAAGTCTAACCAGCAAGTCTTCTAATCCAAACAAGTTGCCTGTCATACTTTATAATTACTGCGCTACCTTCAATGTCATAACCTAGCTGTGGAAAAGGCACCACCACCGTGTACCTCCACTCTTTCTCTGTCTGCAAACATTAAAATGAAACATGATGAAATTTAATTTTCCGGAGAACAGGCGTTAGCCAAGGATGAATACACTGGACACCAGCATGCAGAGTGGACGACAGACTGGACTTATATTTTGTAGTTTGGTGAACTCATTAAATTAGCACTAATCAGCTGCGTAAAGAAAACTTTATTCAACCTCACAGCTTATTTAGACATCTATTTAAACTATGGATAAAACCACATTCCTGGTGGTTTGAAAATGACACTCCTTCATATCAGTTTTGATACAAAAACATGATAATCAACACACCGCTTTCATTATTCACACTAGTGAGTAAAATGTCTTTTTTTTAAAAGTTATTGCATTTACGTGGTGGGAGCAGTACAGGGACATTTCATTCCAAATGTCAAGCATGATTTAAGAGTGACTGTGTGCACGTCCTACCCTGTGACAGATTCAGTGTCACATACAGTATGTCGAGAGCAGAGAGCTGACTTTATCACGCACTGGGCATCTGTGTCAAACCGCGGCGTGATCTTCTATCCAATGCACGCCTCCTGTTCAAACACGCTTGTGATTATTTGCCATGTTACAGTGAGTGTACATATGATGTTGATGATGATGATGATGGGAAAATGGTGACAATGATAATGATGATGCCCAGCAGGGAGAAAAGCCTTACTCTGGGTACATAATCCATCTGTGCAGTTCTCAGTGGCCTCGCTGTTCCCTTCGCACATCTTGCCTTGGTGCCTTGGTGTTGGGGAGTTGCATTCCCGAGTTCGCTGCCTCTCGCACTGACTGCTGCATGCGGTCCATTCGCTCCACTCATCCCAGCCTCCATCAACTGCAACGTGAGGATATAGAAATGTGGAAAACAGGATTAGCAGATATAGTGTTACTGATATACTATTTATTAGCATTTACTTTCTTTTTTTGGCATTGAAGAATGTATAGAATTATAGGATTTCTGCCACATATCAAATGATGGAGATTTCCAGAACCGAGGCAGCAGTTTTCTCCCTAGCAGTGTGGATAGATGGGCTGGGCTTCATGCCTATCCCTCACTCTAGCTGACTATTTGAGATTTAATGTCTCCCTCAATCTTCTGATTTTAGTGGTATGAGCTCGTGTTAAGATTTCATGTCAGAAAAACTCAACTTTATAACTTTATTCACTGATTTTTTGAGAAACTGGATCTTATTCTATTTTGGAAATATTTTCTGGGTTCCTTCTGATGTCCTTTGGCTTGGTTCGGCTTGAACTCTTGGCCTGAACTCTTAACATGTGCTCACCATGGTGTTGCTATTGCATCGTAAGTTCTCACCAGAGATATTCTAATAGTAGTAAAGATATACCACTCTCAGAACTTCCGGGTATAGGGGGCGTTCGCATTAAGCACTCCATGACAAGCGCCCTCTTGGTGAATTGCAGTCAATTTTGGTACAAAAGGGGGTGAACAGGCTGCATGTAGGGTAAGTAGAATGACTGTGGTCTCACGTCACTGTGTGTATGACTTTAAACTGACCTGAGTCCAAGTAACAAATGAGTCCCAAACTGTTTCTTGAAGAAAAAGATAGATAGTATATCTGTTATGTGAGAGCAGTCACTGTCTCAACTTTCATTCTGGTGTTGTATTTTCACACATTAAGATTTAAATATGTCCCTGGTGGGAACACGCACACACACACACACACACATATGTTAAGTATGACACACAGTACTCAGAGTGATGTAGTGGTACTGCTTAACAGACATTTTCTCCCCATTAACCCTCAGGCCTGTTTATATAATGGGATTTGGTGCAAGGCTATGAAACAAAGACAGCCTGCCGGTGCATCCTAATAGCTGGGATTTCTCTGCCATGCTCTGTCATCTGATCAAGGAAGAACTCATCGTGCTTAGCTTAACAAATATTGGGAGACCATATGGCGCCTGAAGATTCTCTGGCAGCAGCGATGCCAATAATACAGCGTTGTGGGCGGGTGAGAATGTAATCTTCTTTGGTGGTGTTCCACAGTCCCTACCTACATTCCACATTTGCTTGTGTTTTCTTCTTAGCTACTTAAGATGCAGATGATGTGTTTGCATGATGCGTTGAGTGCTCCCGAGTTTGACCACAGTGGCTGGTGAGTGTATGCATATTGTTTCTCTGACAGCTCCCCGATGATTTGTTGCTGCGACTGTTGAATGAGCTTATCTGCCGACTGGTAAACAATAGATACAGTCTGACAAACTGAAACAACTGAAGTTAGTCACTTTTAACATATTCTGGGTACTTCTCATAATCCAAACTTCTTTTTTTTCTGCTTCTTCTTCTTTTTTCCTAACTGGTTCGTCACCGGATCCTTATTATGCTAATTTGTTTTGGTGAAGACAGATTTTTGTGCCCTTGTTTATCAGGTTAAAACTTATTCCACCTTTTCTTCTTTTCCTACAAAACAACCTGCAAATTAAAAAAGTTTTAACCCCTGTCATGTAACATTAACTTAGATAAATAATAGCTCATTGTACATGTATACTGGATATATAGAGATTTACATAATTGCTAGATGCCAGCCAAACAGATGACTTCACTTCTGATTGTAATTAAAAAGTTCATTAACCAGTCGTGATTCATTATGCGTGTTGATTGTATGACCGTGATCTCTGCTTCAAAACAACTAATAGAAAAAAAGAGGAACTGTCCTTTGTGTCTCAGCCCCGCCCCACATCCTCTACATGTAGGTGTGAGTGAGAGCTGTGGGTTGGGGCCTGCTATGGCAAGCACACAGAGTCATATTCAGTGTTATAAGAAAATATAAGCAGAAAAAATTAATGACAGAACACATTAAGAGTTCCATCCGGTGCACAGACTTCCTCATTACACAGGCTGTACTTTGAAAATGCTGGGCAGAAATCTGACGAGTGTGCAGTAAGCATTGAAGTGATTACTGCAAGTGCTGCATTTTCTACACATCTACGCATCTTTTATTGGCTAAATTATCAACATAATTAATTAATTAATTCTTTTGATTGTTTTTCAGACAGAATAATTTCTAAACAAGAGTCATCTGGAGATGACAGACCCCCCACCCCACCCCCCAAAAATGTGTGCAATGTGACAAATCCTCCACATGAAACTCTGTAACAGCGTCATTGGTCAAAGTCATGTAAAAATAATTAACTGATCTGTGTTGGATTAATAAAGCAAACATTATTCTGCTGTTGTTATCCTGTCCATGAAAATGATCATGGCACAAATATAAACACTGTGAAGCCTTCTAGGCAAAAGATCGTCTGACCATCATGTTGTCACAAACATGGCAGGAGGAAAAGGAGAAGCCAGCGATCGTTGGTATCGGCTCGCTCACGATGTTTTAAGAAACATCGTCGTTGCCGGTTACCAGACTGGGGTTCCCAACGTGGGCTTTACAGCTACTACTACTTGTACCATTGACCTTTTTTTCAAACTCAATTACAGACAATTCAGTTTTCCATGTAATAATTCCAAATCGTCATATCCATAATGTGATTTTGACTAGTTCACTTCTAATTAATCTATGCACAACTCAACTCTCATTAGCCATGATGTCACTTATTGATAGCAGCAATTCAATTCTCATTAAATTGTCATTATAGACATATATAATTACTCTTATATTATCACAAGTAGAATTGCAGCTGTATACATTTTAGTCCTGACTAGTTAAAACGTCATTCCTAACAGTGAAAATATATTTGTAAAATGTCCAATTTGTTTCACAGGCAACGCAAACTAACTTTTTAATTACTTAAAAACCATATTTTGACATGTCTAAATATTATTTTGCACTAGTGGGAATTTAATTTAATTCCCACTAGCCAGGCCTCCTGATTAAATGTTAAAAGGACTTGTCAGAAGAATTTGTAATCTCATCTTCTTTGGGTTGTTTTGCTTTAAATTATAAAATTCACATTCCAAATTATTGAAATATTTTTACATCATATTACTGCAACGTCCACCACAGCAGATGACATGAACATGAGATCATTTGTCTAATTAGCTATAGATGTCATAATCACAACAGAGGGACTATGAAAGCTTTAAAAACGTGTTCCATCCTTCACTAAAGCACTAGAGCCTCCACAATATGTGTTTCTTCTTCGACAGTGTTCTCCTTCTCTTGTTAAGTGACTGTCTGTCTCATCATGGCCCAGTCTTCTGACCTCATCCCTCCTCTGTGCTCTGGCTGCACCATCATTAAGACGAAGCTCTGGGCTGGCGTGTCAGAACCGGACATGCTTGTCAATCAGCAGCTCAGACAGCTGGGCTCACCGCGCCCTAACGCTTCGCTCCTGTCTGCATCTCCATCCTCCCACAAAGACATGGATCAGCCCTGATCCATGTCTTTGTCGACGCCCACTTCAGCCGTTGCTCGAGGCCTTCAGGCCATGGCGGTGGCACAGGGTCTGCTTCTCTCTGCTTCTCTCTGCTTCTCTCTCTCCTCTTCTTTTGCACTTCATTATTTTTTCATGTGAACTCCAAACTGCAATAACAACCAACCCCCTGACTCTAAAGGCTGAATTTAAGGTTGACAGCATCAATTGAATCAGTTGAAAATTTAACCTAGACATCGGTCAGTTTGTTGCGTCAGACTGCAGGCCTGAAAGTGAATTTTGTAAGTCAGATGTTAGAGCAGCCCGGACAGCAAAGGCTGAGTCATTGGTATTGATCACCTGTGCAACGTATGTACCATACATTCATAAATCATGGCTGCCAGCCACAATATCAACATTGTCTGACACATATTCATTTCCTATTTGTCCCTCTCGGTCTCTCTCTGTCTCTCTCATACAAATACATCATGTTTCCCACTCATAGAGTTTACTGATGTGGGTTGCTCAGGTATTTTGATGGACTCAGAGGTGTATTTAGAGACTCATTTTAGTGGTTTATATAATTATTTTGTTTCGTCTGAGAGAACAAGACCATCTGTGATCGATTAAGTAGTGGACAACCTCCCCTCGCTCTACTCCCACAGTCTAAGGATAATCACACGGCGAGAGAGAGAGAGAGAGAGAGAGACGTTGTACTGCATCCCTCCCTCAATACACAGATGGTGGTTCAACCTTTCTTGTTTATTGTAGGCCTACTTGTGATGTTTTAAGCTTGTAAGTGACCCTGTTTAGGGCAATGTCATTCAATGTTACACTGGGTTTGATTGTTACATCATTAACGACAAACATTGTTCACATGCAGCTCACCTGCTGGTGTGAAAAGAATGAATAAAAGTCCAAAATGTGTTTTTGGGCAACTTCATGAAACATCCTGATAAAGAAAGTCAGAGCAGACACAAAGAGAAGAAACAGAAAGAGACAGGCCAGTGTGTGTGTGTGTGTGTGTGTGTGTGTGTGTGTGTGTGTGTGTGTGTGTGTGTGTGTGTGTGTGTGTGTGTGTGTGTGTGTGTGTGTGTGTGTGTGTGTGTGTGTGTGTGTGTGTGTGTGTGTGTGTGTGTGTGAGGTAAAAGGAAAAGCAGGGTGAGCAGATTAAAGCAGTCACTTAAATCAAGCTGAGAATTCATTTGAATTAAAAATACAAAACACTGCACCTCTATAAAAAGATGCTGGCTACCATTCTTAACCAGAAACTGTGAACGTGATAATAATTATAGAGCTTGGGTGTGAAAGTCAGACGAGCAAAGTCCAAGAAAATGACACCCACTCATTCTTAATTAGAATGAAAGTTTACCACTAAAGAGGACCACCTAAAAAAAACAAAACACTGAATCATTAATGTGATGTAATGTGGCTCACACAGTTACTGTCAAGCTGATAGATGTTACTATTGATAGGAATGTAGGATCGTTAGTATCTTCAGTATGACAGCGGGCATCATTTACCATGATACTGGTCTTGGATAAGTGACTATGAAATATAAAAATAAGGGCACCTATGGGATAAAAAGCTACCAGTTGTTTTAGATTTTTGATCAAATGATCTCTGTAGAGTTTTCTGGACTAGCCCTGATTGCCAAAAAGAGTAAAACTGAAAAATGATTGTGATCATTTGCCAACAAACTGTCTTTATCTTTTATACAAAGTGGTGAATGTTGCCGCATTCCGTACTTGTGAACGACTGAGCCTTTCAAGGATGCTCCTTTCATACCCTGTCATGATACTATCACCTGTTACCAATGATGATTACATGTAAAATTGATTTTATTCTCCACAAATTGCCGTCTACGTCCAGTGTATTTATGAATTTATGAAGCCTGCATTGTTTACATCCATGTTTAGGAGCTGACTGTTAATTACTATAGGCAGGAAAACATATTACGTCATCATGTATGTGCATCCATGTGTGCCTGCGAGACGGGAGCTAATTGTGGGTCTGCTCATCAGCTTTGTCTATAGTGCTACCGCACAGGTGGTCAATTCCACACGGTACCTTTAAGCTGAATGAATGAATCCAAACTAACACCATGATCATTTTTAACACTAGACAGCTGACAAAATAAAAGTCAATCTTAATAGATGTGTACAGTACATATTGCATAATACCTGCAGATACATACTCATTACATTGGATGTTATGATAGTACTTCATAAAGTGAACACCAGGTTTGTATTTGCCACCGAAATGATATAGAAAATCAGCTGAGTTTGATTTATTTCTGTCATTTTGCCTGGAAACAATGCAAAACTCAATGTTTGGCATATAGTTGTGATTCATAAAAAATTAAAAATAAACTTAAAATTTGTTGTCATTCTGTGCAAGATATCATATTTTCCTTTAAATATAATTTAAGTTACAGTTAGATTAAATTTAACACAATAAATCCTCTTTATCACTTCATGTACAAACTTTAGCTCTCTGTCTAAATCCTCCACTTGACTTCTGTATCTCTCCAACGGTTCCACATCTCTCTCTCATCCTGTTGTGACATTATCTGTTGCCATCAAGAAGACCTGACTTACCCGACTGATATGCAGATCTCACAGCTGAACGTGCAGCAGATAAATTACCTTTATTTCTGTGCAGACAGGAGCCGTTTACCATAACTGTGAGGTTGTAGATAAACATTTCTGATTTTGTCTTTAAGATCTGTCACAGATTTGAGACGTGGGTCTACATAAATATTTCAGACAGGAATTATCTTGCTGGCTGAGTTAAACATGAGTGCATAAAGCAAAAGGACAACTGTTTACTGTTTAGAATAGAGCGCTAAACAACTATTTTTCATAGCAAATACATCTCATCAAAACGTTTCATCATTATCAAGGAGAAATACTTGTATTGAACATATCTGTATCATGGTCAGTGCTAATGCAAAATATTGCATAATGCCATCTGAACATTTTGACTAAATTGAGTAATATCACAGTAATCGTTAAAGCCAAAGTACAGCTGGTGGGAGTCAAGATAGCTGATTGCAGTGCAGTGTACTTCATTTATCACAAGAGGGAATACAGAACTGCTACCAACCAAAGAGCAAACAAGGCCAAAATATCTGCGTTTTTTTGAACGCTTCGCTACGCCACCTGCTGCCACCCAACCTGAACCTGGTACCAGTGGTGAGGATGCTAATAGCTCCTCTGCTGCTAAGGAAAGCTTGCCCTGCCACGAGCACTGACACAGCAGCACCCACCGACGAGCACTGGAGGACAGGCTTTGACCCATCTTGGCTTTCAGAGAGGAAATACTCCTCCTGGCTCTACGAGACAGATATACATAAGGTTTGGTATAAAAGTAAATAAAATGCACATTTAATTACGCCATACATCTTGAAGCACTCAATTTAAGGCAAGGCAACAGCTAAACTATGTGGCCAGGATGATAAAGAGAGCTGATGGAATATAATAAATGTACAGAAGCCTACCTATTCACTGAAAACATTTATTGGCATAAATATAGAATATTTCAGAATTTATATATATATATATATATATATATATATATATATATATATATATATATATATATATATATATATATATATATATATATATATGCTCGTAGACTTATACTGTCTGTGTGACTAAACAAACTGCTACGACTCTTTTTGACTCCACACAGACATACAACTCTAGTCTGCAGATTTGTCTGCAGGCTGATGGGTCTGGATCTACACACCACTCACACTATGGTAAGATAGGCCTTGTCTCTGTGAGAGCAAACCTCACCTGACTGCGCAGTCCCTCCATGTTTGCTCTTGTTAGGTAAAAACTACCTCAGGTCACCCCCTGAATCACGCGCATGACACACTGAGTCATATCCCCCCTCTCTAACTGCTGCCTCCTCTGGTCACTTTATTTTGCATCACAAGTTCTCTGTTCTTCTTTTTATTCTCTTTATTTTCTTCCATGCAGCACAACTGTCTCGAGCACAATTGGTCAAGTAGGACAGGGATGCTGCCAGGTCACTATGGATTATTGGTTGTCTGTAATGCAAATTAGGCCTGGTTTTAAGCTCATTCAAGTCATTTAAGCTACTGTGGGTATCAATGGATAAATGTCTAATTTGCCATGTGGGTGATGTGCTGTAATACTGCAAAAAAAAAGACCTGGTAATGTAAAAATCACAAGGTGAAGGACAAATGTCACCCACTGATATCATTAGTATCAGAAATAAGAACACTGATTTTACATTTTCGGAGCCTGTCTTCATCTTTGATATGTCAGCACAAGCATCCAGAAGGGAATATTAATAACTTTTGACACCAAGAGAAAAGTAACTTCTGTATCTCTGTGATAAAGTTGTGGTTCAGTGTTATATTTCTCTGCAGAAACTCAGCGTTAAGGTGGAACTGACTTGGGCAGAGTGCATTGCAGGTGATCTTCTGTACAGACATGCCCTCGCAGAAAGCCCCGCCGTTGAGAGGCGCCGGGTTAGTGCAGGTTCGAGATCGCTTCTGGACACCCCGCCCACACGGCACATTGCAGGCCGACCACTCTGTCCACAGGGACCAGCCGCCGTTCACTGGAGAGAGTTCGACAAAGTTAGGGGTGAAAAAAAGGTAGAGTGAGTGCACAATAACACTAATACTTTTCCAGAACGCTGGCAATGGTTAAGTACTCTAACAAAAGCTGAGATTATTAATGATTATGCAGACTCTGAGGCACTGCAAGGCAACAATGCCTAAGCGCTGGAGCAGATTGAGCGCAGCACATTCATTGCACTGGATATACAGCTCCCTCTTTCCTTTAATTGCCAGTTCAAAGTTCTTTGCTGCTGAATTAAGATAAAGATGTGAAACTGTACAAAAGCAAAGAAAACAGCCATTAAATGAAATTGCCATTCCTAACGGCGACACTGACTCATACTGGTCGACAGGTTGGAGTCGACCACTAAGTGCTCTGACTGAAGCAGTTTACTCAATGATCTCTCCGTCTAACAGACGCTATCAGAGCTGGTGAGACTGCATTGCCGAAAGGCCTCGGGCAAATAAATACTTAATAAGCAACACTCCTTTTAAATGAGATTAAGACACAGTGGCTTATTTCCTTTCATAAAGTACACATTGATTTTAAATGAGAGGCAGTAAATTGAGTCTTTGAATAATACATTCACCAAAATAAAGAGGCAGCATCGCTCTTCAGCGGCAACATGGAGACGGGTTTCTTAATCACTTGTATAGGGGTGCAGGAAACCAAACAAATTGATCTGAGGTTCCTTGTAAACAATGTGTCACGGCAATGTAATGTGTCGTAACAGGCAATAGCTGTGGCCGAGGTGACGGCGTACCAAAGACGATCACAGTGGCCGTGGTGCTGCGTCTCTTCGCCACAATGTTGCTGGCCAGACACGTGTAGTTGCCCGAGTCGGACAGCCGCGCCTCGTTGATGATGAGGTTGTGGTCTGCACGGGTGTCGATGTTTTCATCCGTCTGGGAACTCAGCAGCTCTTCGTTTTTCAGCCATTCCACCTGCACAAGAGGGATGATAAAGGGCAGTGATATGATGCACCTTACCCCTGACATAGAGGTTGTGTTTTCATCTGTGCTCATTTGTTTATTGGTTGGTTTGTTCGAAGGAATCTGCCAAAACAACTAGACAGTTCCCACTTTCTTTAACATTTTTTTTTTCATTGTCCTTAATTACACAAAAACCACTGAACGAATTTCCACTGTATGGAGGGCTGGGATAGATAAGCTAAACAGACAGATCCAAGATCTGGTCGGCCTTGGTGGAACTATACCGAGCAACAGTACGCATAATTGTGTAGGCTGTCATGCAGTCCTTTTCATATCAAATATCAAAGGCAAATCATGTACATTTTGTACACATTATTGGTTGCGGTCAGACAGGTTGTTAATCTGATGGTAGAGCTGGTTTGTGTAAACTTTTTGAAGGTAAAAAAAGTGGAATATTGCAATAATAGTAGTTACTTCCACCAAGGAGGAGATGGAGTCACCTGTGTCCATTTGTTTGTGGTTCATGGTTGGTTTGTTTGCAGGATGACGCAAAAAATTCTTCTAACATTTCAATATTATCTCTGTATTACATACAAAAACTGAGTGCCATTAAGATCTGATGATGATATTAGGGGTATCTTGAGGTTGGCGCTTTAAAATAAAAAGCATGCATTACAAACTGGCTGCAGTGTTAGAGATATGTGGCAGCTTTCCAGCTAAGGAGGGTCTGATGAAAAATATTACTGAGTTGCATCACAGAAAAATTTAAAAAAATCAATCAAATTCAAAAATGTTTTTGAAGTTGGGGGCTAACAGACTTCATAGGCTGTTAAAGCATCCCACCAACACAAAAGAAGTAGTGGAGTAATCACCATTTGCATAAGTTTGCTAATTTAAAGTTTGCTAATTTCATAGGCGACAGCTTTAACACGTGCCATCGGTATTAACATTGGTGTCAGTGCACCTAATCTGACAGCTGGAGATTTCTCTCCGTTTGCTGGCATGCCAATACGCTCCAGCCTGTTAGGGGGATCACAGATGACGGTTTCATGCATCATTGGCAGCGAATGAGGCAATGACTTGTGAATGATGTTGTTAGCGGGTCACAGTTGAAACCATTCACTCATTCAAATCATAGTGCTGTGAAATGGATTGACAACAATAAGACAGTATATACACGGGGGATCTAACTCTGTGTGTTCCTTGCATATCTAGAGAACCATTCATCCAATCGACATCACAATTTGCTGGGTGTATTGCTGGGGTTCTAAGAAAGTGCAGTATTGTTTGGACATGCAGCATCCTTAATAAACTCTGAATAAATATGCAAACAGTGAGCTTCACTGCTCTGTGTCTGAGGGCAGCAGGACTGTTTCATGTAAGCAGCATCGTATCACAGCAGGGCGGGGCTTCAGGACTCAAAGGCACGCACCCTGGACAGTTATACTACCCCATAGAGAAAACAAAAAACACGGCAGAGGCAGTAAAACTAGATAATGGGAGCGCAGACATGTTTGAATAGCAGCAAAATAAAAAAGGAGGGCTATAAATTGCTTCTACAGTTCAACCTCAATTTACTCTCATTGGTCTCTATCAGGACTTAAATCATTTGATTAAGTAATTTCCCTTCATTTTATTTGACAAATGTGTAGCTTGATGACATTAAAACACACACATGTATAGACATACGTTCACATACAGTACCAGTCAATAGTTTGGACACAGTTTCCCATCCACTTGAATGGGAAACTGTGTCCAAATTTTTGACTGGTAGTGTAAATGCACACAGACAGACACATTTTGAACAGGCACTGCACTAGAATGACTGAAACCCTTCTCAGACTATCCCTGTAGAGTCACAATAACCTGCTCTTTTTCTGTGGTCCTCGTGTTATTTAAGCCCAATCCAGAGAGACATCCTTCTATCCTATTTTAAAATAGGAGAGTTTCTTGTTCTTGTAGAAATGTATCAATTCAGTGTCACTTCTGGATGATCAAATGAAGCTGCAGTGGAAGTTAGGTCAAACCTTTGCACACTCTGGCTACTTTATTTCTCATGCTGTTCTGTCATTATCTCCTCTCATGCATGCTCATCTTATTTTCATGCCATCACGGTTCGGGGAGTCAATTGTTATCAGCTGTTCTCATCAGCTGGTCACATCTATCCAATAAGCACAACGACACACCTTCATTGTCAGCCTATCATGTTGCTGCTGTCTTTTTAAATATGACTCTCTACGTTCCTCTAGTTCTACCATGCTGCCATTTTGCACTCCCTTTACCTCCCCATCACCACCCAGTCTTCAAAGATTCACCAACTTCATCATTCATCATCTTCGCCAGGGTCATCAGCCACCACCACCATTGTCTATATCTTGCTGCTGCTCAGGACTCTAAGCGCCACAGACTTTCTGACACCTTAGACTTTCCAACATACTAATGATCACATATCATTTGATGTAAACCACAAACCAGAATTCACCCATTCACACATGTACAGAGGTGGCAGAGACTGCCAAGGTCACATGCTCATCAGGAGTGATGAACATTCACATGCAACAAAGTCCCTTCTCTACATCGCCTTTTTTTGTTCACACTGAACAATACAAGGGCGGAACAATGGCCATAAGCAAAGGAGGCATGACGTTTAACACAGCTGCTTCAGGGTCTAGTGTGACGTCTAACATATGTGTGGAGCAGCAGCTGATTTTCTTCTTCTTTGAGTTAGCGGCATACTACAATTGCTACTGGCTGCTTTCTAAGTCTTCCTGTTTGGGGCGCAGGCATAGCACGTCGTCAAAACGTCACAGCCCCATCCTGCCATTCCACCTCGCATTCACACAGATGTGCATTTCTGTGCTGTTACTACTTCCGCTGCCATCACAGAGGTGGAACAAACAGACACCACATTGTGCCTCCATTGCATTCACACAGAATGTCAGGGCAAAATAAAGGCGCACCATTCCCGCATTGAAAACGCTGTGTGAATGGGGACACACCAATGGAACGGCCATTAGGAGCAATTTGGGGTTAAGTATCTTGCTCAAAGACACTTGGGCACGTAGACTGCGAACCACCAACCTTCAAATAAGTGGATGACCGCTCTTCCTCCTGAGCAACAATACCCTAGTGGTATTCTCTTAGGATAGTCCAAGTCAGTGTTCCTTCTAATACTTCACAATGGTTAAAGTACCATCTGGAAAAGGAACACAGTAAATATTTCATTCCCTTCATTCTCTGTGACCCCTTCAGTGTGTTCAAAGTGGACCAGCACATGGTGTTACAACCCCACCTCGGTGTGAGCGTTCACAATGTATGCCGGCGTTCCAGAATGTGAAGAGGCATGACTTACGACACAACAGCGAGCATAAAAGCTGATATATTTCACTATCTCCCTGCAGTCATTGTCTGTGCTTGTTCTTCAAATAACGGACTTCCTGTTGCTACTGCATCGTTAAATCCCCCGGGGCAGGACACACATCTGAACATCACACATGTCAGACAGATGTCTGTTTCGGCGCTGTTACTACCTCTCGAGGCGTCACAGAGGTGGAACAAACTGACATCCCATTACGCCTTCATTGCGTTCAGACAGACGTCAGAGCGCAATAAAGGCGCAACAGGCCCGGAATGAAGCCGCTGCCTGAATGGGGCTCATGAATGCCTTTGAGGGAAGGATGGTTGATTGTGTAAGATGCAGAGCTCTTGGAGAAGCATCCGGGAAAGAGTGCATTAGGGTTTTTCCCAGCACTTTGAGTGTTGCCATTCGGAGAGGGCATAAACACATTTTAACACATCATAAAGACTTGTTTCAAACATACTGAACCATCACGTCTCACCTATGCAGAGGATACAGTTCTCATACTGGGATTTACTCCCCTGCTTAGCTACAGCTAGGATGCAAGCCATTAGGCAGTCAAAGGAAGCGCTATCACCAATTACCAGCAACAGAGAGGAAAGCTAATTATGAATAACAAACTTAGTGACGCTTTAGTGCTTCTAACTTGGTAAAGAATCTGCTTCGCTGCTTCTGCAAATTATATTGGTGGTGTGGTGGAATGTGCTGGGTTGATGGATTTATAGAATGCACACAGGAAGCCCATATAATAAACAACACTCAGGCAGAATGCAAATAGGAAGTGCCTTTGGGCATGCAATCACCGGGTAAATAGAAATGACACGCAGAGCCAAGGGATGATGGATTGCAGGCATATATTGACAAGTACAGAAATGATAATGACCATCATAACACTGATCATTTCTCACATTCAGAGTCAATTGTACCACTGTTAGCAGGAGTGGGGATTTTTTCTTTTTCAGCTGGAGAGGATTACAGTACAATTATAATGGCTGAAGCCTCTTTTTTCGCCCGTCTGCCGTGAAGAAAACTTGGAGACCGATCTTCAAAGTCTCCCAGATTTTTCCCTACAATTAAAAGATAGCCTTTAGCGCGGGTCTCATCAGAGGTAAAGCTCTTAGCATCGTTGATAGATAAGAAAACAGAGAGAGACCGAGAACGGAGGAGTCTAAAATCTCATGATTAAAGTCATTTGTCACAGAATGGGTGACGTAAGTAGTGGCACCCCCATCCTGTGACTCTTTTTGTGTTTATTTCAATTTGCTGCTGGGAATTTTTGTGACTTGAAAGAGTTAATTAACATGTGGCCCTCGCAGTGTTTGGGCCACGCTGCACATTAGCTGTCGGTCTGCAGCTAACAGCCCTTGGGTAATGATGAAAAGATTCACTGAGCAGAAGGGAAGAGAGAGCGATACACAAAGAGAGAGAGAGAGAGAGAGAGAGAGAGAGAGAGAGAGAGAGAGAGAGAGAGAGAGAGAGAGAGACAGAGATGAAGGAGGGAGGTGGTGAGAGAGAAAAAAAAAATGAAGGGACAAATACAAATTAGCCCGGCGAGTGTGTGGCAGAGGATGTGAGAAATGAATTGCCTAATTGGCACATTTGTTTCAATTAGGATGTGGTCATCAGTGTCAGCCTTGACAGAAGGGCTTCCAGGCGGGGCCCTATATGAGGGCCTATTCCCTGTGATTTCAACATCCGGACCGGCCCTGAAGGTCACCTCCTCCGGCCCTGCATAGCAGCCACGTGCTCTAATCTACACACACACACACACACACACACACACACACACACACACACACACACACACACACACACACACACACACACACACACACACACACACACACACACACACACACACACACACATACACACATCTCATTCAGACGACATTTGCTCATGATCAGATGCTGAGAAATGTGGCGACTGAGAGGCGATTAGAGGATGGGTGTGCAATGTAACGGGTAACACTGCAGCCATCATCAAGACTTATGAGGAGAGAGATCATCAAGACTTATGAGGAGAGAGCTGATCAAGACCTAGCCAGCTAACTTTTCTTTTTTTTTTTCCATGTGCTTGTCTGACTCATCACCCCAGTCCAGGGTCTAATGGTCATTTGATGTCAGGGTGATGCACTGCAGAAAGGTCTGTCTACTGAATCATGATTAGATGTCACAATTTAGCATGATCTCCCCTATGAGCGACTCTCAGCCACCCGAGGTGAAGCCGGTGTGGGTGTCACAACATTTTAATTGCTGAGTAGCTGATCAGCACAATTATATGGATTAAGAGTCTCCGTCACATAAACCCTGGGTACCAGGGGACGCTGGTGGACCCCACTGAGCAGTATATTGGAAACCATACTGCTGAGCATGGAGTGAATCCTTCAACGAAGTAAGGTTAAAAAAAAAAAAAGGCATGCTCATGACCACCCACATAAATACCTGCAGACACTTTGAACCCAGCATGGTTCACTGTCTTGATACGAGCAGGAAACCTGAGTGCAGCCGGTAGATTTGGAGGAAGCGATCTGTGGCTTAGCTGTGCGCTATCGCTCCGGAGGTTAATCAGAAAAAGATACAGAGAGAACAGAAAGTGGGCCTGCGTCACCCATCAGCCTCCCCTGCTGCTTCCCAAAGGCCACCTCTCCTACCCTCTGAGCAAGCATTACCATTCCACCTTGATCTTTCTTATCTTAACTATATAAACGTTCAGCATTGGCCTGTGCTGGAGGGGATGTAATTGCTTAGCTTAGCAGTGAGGCACATCATCCGCTCCCTGGGAGACTTCCTCTGACCTATGAGAAAACAGAGACACTCGGAAGCGGCATCAGAAAGTACGAATAAGTGCCAGGGAGGCACAAGGTGGGACGGAGTTAAATGCTAACTTGTTTTGGAGTAGCGTTGCAAATGTCTGTGAAGCTCAACAGAGAACATCTTGTATCACAGTGCAGAAGCATTTAGTTGATTCCCCTTTGTGCCGTAGCCCAGGCTGTCTACCTGAGCTACTGTAGATCAAGGGGATTCATCTTGGATTAAAGGCTCTCATTCAGGTTGAAATTGGCTTCCAGTTTGGCTGTTCATTTCACACTTTCTCTCAGAGTAACCTCTCAAAAGAAACTCATTATGCAGGGTTCTCATGGACGCCTTTATCCCAGAGTAAAAAGATCTGCTGTGCATTCACACCCGTTGATATCTGTTAAGTAAAAGTAGGGGATTGGTTTCGGATCGGGAGCACGGAAACGAAATTGCAAATAAACTGCTCCTACATTTTATTAACCAAAGGCAAATTATAGTCTGTGCTCTATGGATACAAAGCATGAAGGAATTCTGTTTCACCGTGTTGACACTTCAATTTGGATTAACAGGAAACACTGAAAAGTATATTCTTTGTGTTTATTTACTATAAATGGCCAATGAAAGTTGAAGCCTGCCTCAGTTTGCCTGATACAGAAATGTGAGGATGACTCTTCATTTAACAGCATTTCAACTAGTCTAAGATGTAGATAATTAAAACATTCTATAAAACTGTGATAGACATCACATTTATGATTAATTGGATGCATTTATCAAAAATGATTCAAATTTCACATGGCCAATTACTGATTTCAAAGGATGTAGCAATAAAATCAATTCAAAAATATTAGGTGGTGTTTTTTTTACTCTACAGAGAGAATAAAATCACGTTTTCATAAAAGCTCAACAACCTTTCGCCATTCTTTTTGATCTACTGTCATAGTTTAAGATGAGTTACTTCGACATGGCTAATGATGACAGTGATGGGCTTTGACAACCGCAGTGAAGTTAGGTTCAGGTTGGACGTTCACACTGAGCTGAAGAAAGAGTGCTGCTTCAGGAGCGACAACTGGGTTAGCTCTACAGCTAAGCACACACCCAAAGCAGTGAACAGTAACGGGTGGGCAGGATAGCCTGTTCAGACTGAAGCACATTTGTGATGAATATTTTGTTTGTGTTCATATGATGAGAGCCGAGTTGCTTATGTTTTATTACACTAAAAAAAACCTGTCCCCTTATGCGGTGCATACGAGAAGCACATTCATGGCTCTTTGTGAAGGTTTCTATGTGGTACCTGTGTTGTACTGTAGCTGAACTAGCAGCTCAAAAAGAAGCTAGTAGCTAATTTTGATACACTTAGGATGTATGTAATTATGTTGTATGTAAAAATATGTTGTATTTCATGAAAGAACAGCAATATAATTGTGTTTACATCTGAAAGAACATGTTTAAGTGTGTAATACCTCTTTAATGGTTCAACATTTATTAAGGAAAACAAAAAGATTAAAGTAAAATATGATTGTCTTCTGCCCTACTGAAAGAATAAATTTAATTGCAGAAATATCCCATTTTGCTGGAGGATGGAATCCACTGAATACTGGTGTAAGTTGGATGGAAGATCGTAGGTCTGGTTTCAGAATTTGGCAAGACGCAATGAAGTCTGGGGGTTTTCAACCAATCCAACAAAAACAAAAAGAGGTTTCTTCTGTATGTCAATAAAAAACTACGTGGAATAAATACTAGTGGAACATCCTCATTTTCATTTGAAAACTTCTAGTCTAATGGGACAAGGAGAAATTCCTGACACTAAACACTTAAGAAGTGAGCGTCAGACTCTTAAATACAGTGCTGTAACCACATGATACAAAATGATCCCGCTCTGACGGACTCATTAGCTCCCTCTGACATCCTTGCTGACGAGGGTGATTTCCAAACACATGTTTCAGGAGCACAGTGTTTACGCTGCACTCCAAACCACAGGCTCACATTCTGTTGGGCCTGCACTGCGTTTCCCGCAGCAGCATCCACTGTGCAGCTGCACGCTGAAACCTCACACTACCACACTCACGGACGCCATTTCAATATTTCATGGACGCGCTGCGCGGATATCGACCGGGCTGAGGATATCTGCTATGTGCTTTCTACATTATTCACTCCCATCTCTTGTGGCCGGCCTCATTTGTGTTGACAAAGGACTAGATGGAAGGATGTGATTCAGCCTGTGCCGCTCACATTCAACTATTTTTAGGACTGTGCGGCGCTGGATTGACATCACTCCTCCATTTCAGTGTTGAATCATTTATACAGCAAAGGGTCGAAGGTTGACCTCGGCTAAAATCTGTTCTCTGCACACACCAATCACACATCCATGCTGATCATCACTGGACAGAGTGCTGTATGGAGGGAGACACATGGAGACCAACGTGCAGTTGGTGATATGTTTCTAACAAGGAGTTTAAATGCCACGTTTGCCCCATAAGTCAGTCTGGCAGGTTCGTCACACAGTGAGAAACATCTGTTCTCCGCCACCAGGTTTGATTTAGAAGCTAATGGCAATCAGCCCAAAGGCATCAGCACTCTTTAGCAGGTAAACAATGTTAAATACTGCACAACAAATCCATGACCATCTCCTCCCAGTCTGCTGAGCCATGTGTCTCTGTTCTTTTTCTTCAGCTCTCTGCACCTTTGCAGCCTCTATGTGAATCGCTGATCGCTTTGAGCTGCGTTTTGGCTGTGAAGTTACCGCTAATGCAAACTGCATTTTTTTGTTTTGTTGAGATACTTAATTTAACCCACAGGGGGAAATTGTTTCTTTGCATTTGACCCATCCCTGAGGAGCAGAGGGCATCCATTGTGACACCTGGGGAGCAAATTCAGTATCTTGGTCAAGAATGACTGACTTTCCTTTACAGTAAGTGGACGACTTACTAACTTCTCATGATCAGTGTTATTCCATAAAAGATCCATAAGAAGAAATGACAGGAAAAAATACTAGCGTGCATGCTAGTTGCAACAATGATGAGATTCCCTTTCATAACTTTTATGTCTTCACCAAGTAGCAGCTGCTGATGGACCAAACTACAGAAACCAGTAGGAGAGAGACCACCCCCCACCCCCCGATGCTTACCCCTTTAAATCATCCTCTAAACTTGTAATTGGACCACTCACTTTGTGGCCTGACCCACTTTAAACCAGATGTTTCTCACAGAGTGAAATCCCAATACTTGCGAGGTGGTGCTATAAATTGAATGTGAGGCAAGAATAGCTGAGTGTCTCATGTCTATATTTTATTGATACATCTTAAAGTTTTGATTTAAACGCTCTGAATCCTCTTTTTCTCAGGTCTTTCCCTCATTTTGGAGCCAACAGCTTCATTTCTAAACGTTTGTTTGCACTTATCGCTGGCATCCAACATATCATTCTCTTTAAGATGGGAGAATGCAGAGCTGAAGGTAGGACCTGAGCAGAGATTCTCTTCCATCGTTCTGATGCTGATCATCTCTGCTCAGGGAGTATTATCTTCTTGTCTTTCAGGAGGGGAGGAGGAGGAGCAAGGAGTCATGGCCTTACCTCCGCCACAGGCACTCCCTCTGGAGGGCGACAGTGCAGAACGATCATCCCGTTGATTGGCACCTCCTTCCCCTGGGGGTCCTGCTCAAAGTTTTTCCTCAGGTCTGCGGAGAGAGATAAGAGGCAACTGTCAGGTGTCAAGTGTTACCATCAGTCTGGCCTCAATCCTCTTCAGCAGCTAAAGCAGCGGCCTGCCGCCCCCAGCTCTGCACATCATGACATTCAAAACCCACTGCAGCCAGTATTAGATGGAGAAGATCCCATGACCCTGTGCTGGGTAATCTGTTGACAAGGTGCTTTGGAGGATACGCTAGAGGACGTGCACGAGGATTTTTCTGATCATCCTGGGCATTGATGTAAACACAATAGTGACGGAGCCCATTCTGCCCATTTTCAAAACGGACTTTTAAAGTTTATTACGTTGCTGCTATCTACTGCTAACCTTTAAAATGTCAGCCTATTTGGAGAGGAAGAATGTGCCTTTGAAATTTCAACATCCCATCATCTTTGAGCTGAAATTCCTTCTTTTTTTTCAAAGGACAAGAAAATACTTCTTTAGTATGTGAATCCTCTCAATCCTCTCTTTGGGGCAATAAAAAGAAATCAAGTTAAGACACTGAATTCAACAGAGAGGGCTCTTAAGAAAGCCTCTGTCAGCAGTATTGGATTTGGAAAACAGCGGCTGTGAGTAGCTGATTGTGTCTAAAGTTGATCAGACACCATTTGTTTCTGGGAATCAATTATTTCACCGCTGATAAATCCAATTCTTTTTCTGTTAAGTTAATATCAGCTTGCTGCGCTCACACACCTTGGCCCAAACCAAAGAGACCAATAAAGAAACATGTAGAAATGCTACTGTTGCCTTTTAGCTGCAGTCTGTCACAACAGACGTGGTAAATCAGGCTTTGGTGACCTGTCATTCTGCATGATCAGGATCATTCTGGGGCCTCCAGGGGAAAATCAAAAGCTTTTACCCGTGACTGAGAGCTAGTCACGCTTTACTTCGCCGCCCCTTGGAAGCTTTATTCATTTGATCTCCTTTTATCTTTTCTTTAGATTTATTTTTCCTGTCTTCTGCTCTGATTGTCACAAGAAAACAAACAAGCACTAACCAGGTCCATTTTTTTTATGTGTCACATATTATGTCAGTTAATCCTGATCCATTTGATGTTTGCACCATTAATGAACAACATGTGACTGTGATCAATATGAGTCAGCTGTTTCATCAACACACAGCAAAGGGTGGAGTCAAATCCTTCCTAGAACAAACACACCAGAGCTCGCTGTAAGTCTAACTGAAATTACATCTCATCTCTTTTTGTTACAGCCTACAGGGACTTATTCTTAAAAATATTTATTGCTGAAAAAAATCAGACAAGCTCCTTTTCTCTGGAACCAACCCCTCAGGAAGGCTTTGAAGCCAATGTGACATAGTTACATTTTTTTTATGATATTTTATTTTCCCATAAGCTTACATTGTGAAAGAAGAGGTTGTAAAAAAAAAAAGTGGATACATTTTCTTGAGCATCACTAGTTTTAGTATAAGAATTTCATCCATTTGTTCCAAAGTCAACAAGAGGCACGATTAAAACATTTTATGTGCAAGTAAGTTAGCAGATGGCTAAAGTGGAAGTCCGTCGGCTCAGCTGATGGATGTCTCTGGTGTGAATGCTCTATGGGTCTCACAATGCAGAACCTATGTGTAAAATCCAAGTACAGTCAAACCTGGTCAAGCAACCACCTCTACAAGACGACCCCCTGCCCACAACAACCACTTTTTCACAGACCCGTTTAACTCCCCATTAACATACGCATTAAGTTTCCTGTATAAGACGTCCTAAGACCTGCACATTACCAATCACTGGCTATAAGGACTGTGCACAGGCAGTTTTCTTGTTGAGCATTAAACGTAAACAGTGTATAGCAAGCAGTATAAAGTGGGACTTTTCCAGGCAACGTTCAGTCATCTACTTTCTCAAGAGAAGGAGAGAATACTTGGACATCTACAAAAACAACGCTTCAAGCACCAGGGAGAGAATCAAAGGACTGACAGGAAACCAGAAAATCAACCAACTCTGCTGGGAGTTTTTCTGCGACACAACATCCCGACTTATGCCGTGCACCCGTCCAATGTTACAGGAACATGCCTCAAGGTTCGCTGTAAAGCGACTGCAAAGCTTCCCACGACTGGCTGGAGAGTTTCAAAAAATGCCATAACATTGGTGCCAACATGATGGTGGGAGAGACTGTCTGACTAGATGAAAAAAAATCCCCGAAATCATCGGGTTCAGAGTATATCTACAACATGGACGTGTCTGGACTCTTTTTCCGAATGACGTGAACAAAGACATTGTTTGTGAAAGGCGAACAATGTAGCGGGGAGAGCAGGAAGCAGATCGTCTGACCATCATGTTGTCACAAACATGGCAGGAGGAGAGGAGAAGCCAGCGAGCACAAATGGGCAAAGAGGTGGGGCTGAGGCACATTTCACCTCATGTTTTTGTACATGATTTTGATGGTGGGATCATTTGTGTTTATCACATTACTTGTGTGATTCTGACTACGGATTTGTTTGCCCCAAACAGCCAGAATAATTCATTAGCCATAAGCATCGGGCATCGAGGGGTGTTTGTGTCTGTGTGAGTTTTGCCTCTGAGTGAACTCAACACTTACCAGAAACTCAGTTTCCTTTGGTTGTACAGAGTTTTTTTTTTAGTTTTTTTTATCCTTATCCTCTTTTGTACATTCCTGAAGTGAATTTCCCCTCCATGCATCAGTCAAACAGGCGAAATCCACAGTGCATTACAGTGGATTTTGGCAGTTCGAGGCTCGCTGCTGACAGCGAGGAGTGAGGACAAATAAGTTTTAAATCCCAAACGTTTAAAAAATAAACTCTCTGCTCTCCTTGACTACGGCTGTTTATTTCTCCAGAGGCTCTGGGCACATCCCATGTCTCTGTCATCCAGTGCTCACTATCCTGCAACATATGTCTGATGGTTGACATCAACCATTATTCGGAAAAACACAACTGAGTCTGTGTGTGTGTCTATATATATATATATATATATATATATATATAAATATAGATAGGTAGATAGATTGATAGAGCAAGCAAGTATAGCCAGTATATATAAGTATATTTAGCAAGCAAGTAATGATTTGAATTGACTGTATTCAAAAAGCTTCTTAAAGTAGGCAGCTGGAGAATGAACAACATTCCAGCTGGTTAATGCACATGCAGGAAGCCATCATGACAGCATAATCTTTTGGATACTGATTTGTTTCTTATGACAGAGCACAGGACAGTAACGGAGCATATGTGTATAATTTAGCACAAATTTAATCTTCCTTATCTGGTAACTTGATTTACACAGCAGCTAATTTAGGCGTGTGTCTGGTAGCATCACTTAAACCAGTTCTGGCAGATTTACTTGAACTGAACCGACTCCTTAAAATCATTAGATGTATCAGATTATTCTGTCCCAGCTTCATATGGAAACACATCAATCTCAACAGTACTGACACTGAGGTGTCTTCATACTCACAGGCGATGCGGACGGTAGCCTTGCGACTCTTTGAGGTGCCCAGGTGGCTCCAGGCCACGCAGAGACACCAGTAGTCCTCTGGGCCGTGGAAATCCTCCACCTGCTGACGGGACACGTTGATCATCACCTCACGCACCTTCAGCCCTGGGACGACAGAGGGGACAAGACAGTTAGATACATACATTTTGGTAGATGGTCTAAAGTTAGAGTTTTTGAGTCAATTTTGGTTTGCAACGTTATGGAAAGCTTTACTGCTGGTTTGGTTAGTAATTAAATACGCCTGTGGCTCCAGACAACAGTGAGTGCATATTATTGGGTCAATTACTGCATTATGATTTTCTCTTAGGTTTCCTCTGACTGAGCCAATCGTATGCATTTCACACTGGAAGGTAGCATTAGCTTTTGACAAGCAAACTACCAGTGAAATAAAGCTGTAAAATTAACCTGCCATGCTTATCAGGATAATATAATGATACAGCAAAGTTGATCTTGGTATAACAGGTAAATCTGAAACTATATTATTATGTTAGTCATCATAAGATACTTGCGTTTTGTGTTGGTGGGCTGCTGTGTCCTATTCTGTGTAAAACACACTAATATTATGACTCAAATTCTGTTATTTCCATTGCAGAATTACTTCTTTTTTGTCTCTGTTGGTCCAATGCAAGCACATCTCTTAAGAGTCTATAGCCATAATGATGAGTTCTTTGAGCTAAATGCTAACACATCTTCAGCATGCTAACATTTTCTCTAAAAATGATCTAGAGCTGAGGCATATATTTGGTCCTAAAACAAATTGTGATGTCTGAATCAAAATTTTGACTTTATGCTGCTGCTGGAGGAAAAACCAGAGAATCACCAAAGTCACCACAATTCATGTTGAGATCATTTGTGTCTGTACAACATGTATTCTTAATCTAGTAATGTGTGGAGCCATCCCACTATCATGACATCAACACAGATTTGGGTTTTGGGTTGGGATGGGCTTTCAAATTAGTTTTGCTCAGTCAGGTTCATAAAGGTCAGGTGATGAAGAGGAATTTACAGGCTTATCTCAGGCCTTTGCTTTAGGCATGTGCAGAATCACTGTTAAGGAGAAGATTGAATGGGAAAGCCCTGCATTCTAAGTAAGGGTTCTTACAGAATCTTTAATCAATATCTCGATACGTCTACAGGCTTGTGTCAGTGATCAATGGGTTTTACAGGATTAGTTATGCATAAGTTCTTAAGAATGGCTGACACACTTCCTAAATCAGTGCATCCCCCCCCCCCCCCCTCTGCTGAGCTCTGAGAGCATCGCTGAGGAAAATGGCAGAAACACGGTCCCTCAGGGGCCTCTCTCTACTGTATGTTTTGACCGCTCAGTGCTGCTAACAAGGGAAAAGCTAAATCAGCTGTAGCAGAATTAGCATTAATAATTTGGACTACACTTAACTACTTCAAAGAGCCTGTGTAGGCTCGCTGTGAAAGCAACAATATAGCATATTACGTAACACAAAAGGCATGTGAACACAACACGCTTCACAATGCTGTTATTCTTCTGACTGAATTAAAGAAGATGAAAAAAAAGAGATGCTGTCTGTTTGAAAATCCTCTTTGGCAACATGCGGCAAACCTCCAGTTGGAAATGTTCGTCACCCTGTCATATGGCTTCAGATGAGAATACAGCACCCATTTTTAATCTGAGTCATCGGTTTAGGCCCTGTCACAAGCGTTTTGTCACTGTTCCTCAGAGCTTTTCTTGCAGCCTGCAGGCCTAACCCAGCTGGATTAGAAGCAAGGGATGTGCAGTGTGCTGGGGACCGGAAAAGACCAATACCCAAACAACTACCCCTCACCCCTGACTCCTCTAGCTCTTGTGCATCCGCTCTCTCTTATGAATAACACTTTAATCTGACATGCACTTACTAAAGTCACACAGCCTCTTACTGTGGCTGCACAGCTTGAGGAGGCTTCCGACTGAATACCAATTAAACCTGAGTGAATGGCAGCGGGGCTACGCCACTGGAACCATGCAGTTGTCTGCAGTAAAATGCAGAAATGGAGTACATTTAGTGGCAGGCGGTCTCCACTGTGCCGGTTATATATTACACCAACAGAAAAGTGGGTGTTATCCTTATTGTCACACCAGATGCAGTTGACAAGTCTTGAAATTTTGGTACAAATTAGGTAGTCTGTCTCAATGCGGTGCACTACAGAGTATTTGGAGACCAAAGGAGTTTAAATTGTGATTGATGGGCCTGGAGAAGAAAAGTCAACTTTTAAGTACAGGAATAAACAAAGCAGCAGCTCTATGGTTGGTGCCTCCTCGTCTGCAGCCCCTGCAGAGAGCGAGACACAAGCATAATTCATAATTTCTCCAGAAGCAGAGATTTGGCAAGTGACAGTGTGCATTTGGGAGGAGAGACAGTGGAGAAAATAATGACTAATGACTTTCCATGATGCCCTAAAAAGTGAGAGTCTGTGTTTTGGAAGAGGAGGGAGATGACAGACTGCTGGAGAGAAAGAGAGAAATGGCGGTATACTTTCTGGAGTCCAAACTGTTGCAGACAGGTGGTTTGCCAGAGAGACGGAGACGAGTGCTGCCACTGTGTCATCTGTCAGCCCTATTTGTTTACAGGCAGAACACTGTTGACAGGGCTCATTAGAGTAAACCACTTGATCCGTGCTCCTCCCCAATCCCCATCTCACACTTCCCTGAGTCACTTGATGAATCCATCTGAAAAGGCTGAATCACTCAGAGGAAAACTGGTAGGATGTCTGAAATTAGAACTTATGGCTGCTCTGAGATCCACAGAAGAGTCGAGTGTTCCTGCTGTCAACTATTTGCCAGAGTGTGGCTTATTAACTTGGATGTGGATGACAAGAACTTCATTAACATGTTGGATTAGGATCATTTCTGCTTAAGCGCTTTCGACTCCATGGGCCAGAATTCAGCAGAACACTTTTGTCTTGTCATCTCTCTCTCTCTCTCTCACCACATATTTCCTCTGGTTCCCTTCTGTTAACCATCCAATAAAGGTAAGATAGGAACAGGGTGCTATAGGTCAATATTAGACTTTGTAGGGATTGGTAATATCTGCTCATTTCTGTCCACTGGCTCTGGAGCAGAGGGAATTACACTCCTCACTAGAAAGGCCTGGTGAACACTGTATAGGCAATGTTTCATTCAAATATCTGCTTAGATGTAGTTAAAGTGACCTAAAAATATAAAGACCTACATTGGAGGAACTCTTCTCCCCAAAAGTTAAAATTCAGTCATTATCTATCAACCCCATCTAATGAAGTTTCTTAGTCCTGTAAACATTTCTTCACAACTAAACAGCGTCCTTCTAAACAACTGAAGAAGACAGAGACCAGAAACAAACATTAAAAAAAACTCCATAGAGCTCCTCCAGCATAATCCATGTCTGCAAAAGAACAAACATCTCATAATGATTTCAAAAAAAGGTATTTATAGCCTTTTTTAGGTAGATATCTTCACTGTAGCCTCTGAGCTCAAAGTGTTAGCATGCATCACATCAGAGATGGGCGCATGACCTTGAATGTGTGTACATGCGCTGCTAGACGGGATCAGGGAGAATTTGCAATCTCTGCATACCTCAGTGTTTACCTGCGACCCAGAAGTAATGCACAACAGAGAGACCTCTGCTGAAGTTCTAACAGCAAGTGTCTCTCTTGGATCTCATGTAAAATTTTGGCTGTTTTACAGGGGACTGTATGAGCAAAGCTCACTTTCTCTGTTGATCTGAACGCATGCTGGAGTTTGTGCACCCACCTCAGATTGGGTGTTTTAAAACAAGTGTTATTAAAAGATCTTTACAACAATTTTCTTCACTTGTCAAAAAGAATTCTGCAGCACTGCTTCGCTGTGGGGCTACAGAAATGTTTTACGGACTAAGAAACTTACTCCAACTTTACAATGGCATGGTGACGATTAGATATATAACTTAGATTTGTGGGTGAACTGTTCCTTTAACCATTTAAACCCTCTTATTCTGCATGAGCTTTACTCTTAAGACAGGTTCAGACAACAGGAGTTTTTGTCTGATCTATCCCTGACTCACCCCTCCCAACAGCTGAAGGAGAAATCTGGACTGGGACTGTGGTTGGTTTGACCCAGATTATCAGGGAATGTGAGGACTCTCAAGACATAAACTAATGCCAGGGTTCTCTATTCCCTATTAATGCTAGTACACAATAAAAGCAACATAAAGTTCTGGATCATAATGCAGAGCCAGAAACTTTTCTGGATCAAAATGCATTTTCCAAGAATCAACTTTAAGTTATTTGATAAAAAAGACCTGATACTTTTATTAAATATTGTTATGTTATATACAAATGTTTGACCAAAAACTCAAACTACCATTTCTAATGTCAACAATGGAATGTCTAATGTCATGTCCGAAACAGAAAGGAGACAACTCTTGAATCAAAGTCCTGATGCCACAGCTTGTGTCTTTAAGAGCCGGGGATGCTGAAACTAGAAAAGCTTAGGCATCCACTGGTCACAAACATGTCATGCTAGCTTGTCATGAACTAAATAATGCTCCAAATTTAGGCCAAATATTGGTGAGGGAAAAACCTGCATGACCATTTTCAGAGAGACTTTAAGATATCTGAGAGAAAAGGCTTCTCTGGGTACGCAGGAGTCTCCCCTTTGCAGACAAAGACTTGGTATCGTATAGTATTTAGGAAATATTTTGGATAATTTATATTCATTATCAAGTCGTCAAAAATAACAAATGTTTGCACCAAATCTGCCCAACAGATGCTATCAATCAATAAATTGTGAGACCAAAAACAGCACAGGAATGTCAATCACATACTTCCACCATAACATTTTTAAACATTTGTAAAGATTTGAACAGACCTAACCAAAATGCGATGTTTATTACAGATTTATGAGTAGAAAACTTTCCACTCAGACATTCAGCATTCAGATAATGTACACCACCAACCGTAGATTATGACAATGGCTTCTGAGTTGAGGGGTTTGACTGTGTCGGCTATGGATCACCGCCCTTTTTCTACTCAATGCACCTCTCTGGCTGGCTTAGAAAAAGAAAAAAAAAGACTGAAAGGAAGAGATGCCATTTACTAAAATTACCTTCCACAGTGAGCAGTAGGAATGAATGAGCTTTTCCTCCCGTGGTTATATCAGCCAGTGGATCCATGATACAAATGTGCAAACTATGTGAGCACACAGCCCCATTGAGAGGACTCCCTCATGATAAGAACGGACACTGCCTTCGCACCACCCAGCAAATCACATTGTCTGTGTTAAAGGGATTCTTATCAGCATGTTTTTCTGTTTTATCTCCTTTTTGTTGCCTTTCAGGCTGTGCTGATCCCATTACTGATGCATACAATACTCAATGGACAGGTGCTCGCATCTCCACTGGTGGCAAAGACCTGTGTGCTACTGTAATAAAGATAATCCAACTTCAAATCACAACCGCTATATTTATCAAGAGCTCCACATGCAAAAAAGATGCATCCCTTAACATGTTTTAAAATCTATGAAATATATCCTGCATACAGTTCCAAGTGTATAACCTGAATATTTACAATGCTAGTCAGCAGCACTGCAAGTGTGTTAATGCTCTACTACATTATCCACAAAGCTCTATATGTAGAGGTCCAATTTTGTGCATGATCGTGTTAAAAAGAACAGATTCATGAACAGAGCTCATATTTTTGGTGAGCGGTGAATTGTACGCATCGTATTTCAACTCAGGAACGTGAACGTGAGCGAGTTCACGATGTTCACAATGTTCACGCACAGCTTTATATCACTGTAGGCCAAGGATTGAAGACAACATACGGCATGGCCTGTTCAGACAGCGCAGCTATACTGACACCGGATAAGCCAGCCGGCTTGTTTTATGCACTTAGACACAATTTAGGATGAAAAAACATTAAAGTTAAGACATTGTTTCTGTTTATGTGAAGGTTCTTTGCTATTCTTTGCTGGCAGGTTTGTTGAGTTTTGGTCGTAGAGTAAAAAGACTTCTACCGCTGGAATCTGTAGAGTCTCAGCTTTCATATGACGTGTTCATATTGTTTGGATGAAGTTATATATATTGCCAGCACTGGTTTACCTGGCATGCACCGTTATTATGGTCTTGCTATGTGCGCAATTAGTTGCTCTTTGTTGGAATTGTGTTTCGTTTTGGTAAAAATAGTTTTCATGGGCTTTTAGACAAATTTCTTCCTGTTCGGTGGGTATGCTACATGTGTATGTTGCTAAATGGTTTTGTCGTACGATGCCTCTCCGGGGACGCTCGGGCTGTGGAGGTTAAAGGTAATCTCTGTTTGTGATTCTATGTGATCTACAGTAATTCATTCAGTTTGTGAGGTGGGTATTGGTAATGGTGGGGAGCTGTGGATAGATGTGGAGGAGAAGGAAACCTGAACTAGTTAATTTTGATCGTTGTGAACTGAACTTTGAACTGGTTCATCTGAAGTGTGATCTTACACGTAACTGAGGTCAAACTAATTGAAATATGTAAGCGATCATGTAGGGCTGTGCGATATGACGATGTCTGTCATTTGTTGTTGTGCCACAGATCACACTCTTCACAGCAATATTGTGACAAGCAGTATGAAACAAGAGACAGGAAGAACCTCTTAGCGGTGTCAACCTTTTAATGACATCCAAGACAAGACGTGACAATTGAGCCAATTGTTGTGACATGTCTCCAGCTTAATGTAGGCCTCCTCAGGTTGTCGTGTAGAGAAACCTCCAAGTGCCCCTGGTTGCTGGACTGTCATTTGGTACCACGTTGGTTTAGATTGTTTCAGTTTGGTATGTCTTTATCATGTGTGGCTCACCTGCTGTGAAAACTGAATTGCAGGAAAAACTAGAAAGAACTCAGAGAGCGCACTTACCTACAGTCCACCAATGCCATTGTCACTGAAACCTGAACAATTGGCAAATAGTTTAAACAAAATCCTGTAATGAATGTTTATCAGACCAGTGATTTAAAACAAAAAAAACAGAGAGGTGAGCACTTGGCTATGATGACGTTGCTTAACGCAGATTGTGTCTATTCCGATAAAAGATGATTTTGCATAAGGGCAGATCTGGATCTATTTGCCTTCTAGATATAACTTCTTACCTTTCTCAGATGCATGAAATCCATCTGAATTATCTCAGCTACATAATGGTGGCAGTGCCATGTCTCGACCCGTCTCTGTGTGAGGACTACGCCATGACAGTTTCACGCAGCGACCATCTACCCTGAGGAGGTACTATCTCGTAATGGAAAACGACCTGCAGAAAAAGTACTTGATACCAAGCCTAGTCGAGTCGAGTAGAGCCAGTACTACGCAGTGGAAATGTGGCTTTACACTGTTAGAATGTGGGAAACACTGAAGAGACTCAAACACCACTACCTGCTTTTAATTATAACACAGAGAAGGAGAGAAATAATCTGATCACGATAAGAGATTTTGCTTATGTGCCACAGTGCAAAAGGTTTGAGTTTGAGTGGGTTAATTTGAAAGTAGGTGGGTAGCACTCATGTTAGCTGAACTGTTCTTAAAGCAGTCAAACGGCTAATTGTAATGTTTTTGAAGTAGCAGCAGCAACACAACTAATTACAACAACTTTTTTGAGTGGGTCCACTTAATTGTAACTCACTGAACCTTGATTTATTTCTAATGAAAAATACATTTCAATAACAGCCAGGTCTTTACGCGTCTGTTTACATGTGTGTACAAACAATAAATATTGCATAGAATTATTTTGAGATCACCCTCTTCACCTCCTCCGCTGCAGTAAATGAGCCTGAAGGAGAACGCCTGAAAAGACGATGCTTCGCTTTGAACAAACCTGACGACTAGCTGAAACAAACCAGACATAGACTGTTTTCACTGAATGTTTTGGCATTCATTAACAAGCACAAATCTTACACAACTGTGTAAATATCCTAGACAACACAACGAACCGCTGGTCTGTAGCTGCTGGAGCTCTGGAGGTAGCAAATCCCATGAGGATGCTAACTGTCACTTGTTATTGTACCAAAACAAACAAACAAACAGCAGCTTGCAACACCTTTATGCAGTATCTGTGTTGAAGAGGCCCAGAAGAGAGGGGAAAAAGCTCAGTCTATAGGTGGCATCCTGAATGGAGAGTTGTCCTGGAGACTGATAAACGTCTGGTGAAGCTGTTTATTCACCTTTATGTCTATCAGTCACAGATGTCAGTCCCAAATATCATGTTTAAAATACTTAATGAGAATGAATCTTCTGAATATTCTGATCCACACTGGAACAGACCAGGTCCAGCATGGTCCCATCTGAGTCCTCTCTGTCTATTCTTGTGGCAGACAGGACTGAGAGAAGAAGCAAACTCCATACAAGAGGTGGGTGATGACACGAAATATAATTATTTCTAATATATAATAATAGGGCCAGAGGTAAGTAGCCAATACCAGTTGTATTATTTAAAGTGGACAGTGCCCTATCACACCATCTGCTTAATGAGGCATCATTCGTGGTTTACATCTTTATTCTTTATTATTTTGGGGAAGCTTTTTGTGCATATTTGTTTGGACACCTGAGGATTTGAGAGGAAAAGGGGGGAGTCAAAGAGAGAGGGGACGGCATGCAGCAAAGGGTTGAGACTCAGCCGTTAAATGGCACACTCTGCCAGGTGTACAAGCAGGCTGCTGCTACTTCTAAATATAATAATGTTTTCAAAAATGACACAGCAAACATTAATAGTGCACTCATGTTGTGTTCGAGTCAAAGGAATAATTAGTTCCCGACTGGGAAAATTCATGTGAATATCACCTCAAGTCAGAATGACAGCCGGGACACTTGATGAAATTGTTTTATATGATTTTTACATCATAGGTTTCAAACTTGGCAGACAAAAGAAAATGTTTGGTTGAGGGTTGCAAACAAATTACTAATTCACACTCTGAATATCAATTTTTGCCCCTCTAAAAAAGACGAGTCTCAAACACAGGAGATTAGCTCCATGGTATGACCCTCAAACGACGCAAAAACTAAAGAGAAAATGGTGTCGTACTTAACTGGAAGAGTCTCGATTAGCCTGGCAAGACAGCCTTAAAAGCTATAGGAAGGCTCTCCGCAATGCCAGAGCAGCCCATTACTCAGCACTAATAGAGTAGAATAAGAACAACCCCAGGTGTCTGTTCAGTATGAAGCCAGGCTGACAAAGAGTCACAGGTCTGTTGAGCCCAGTATTGCTATAAACCTCAGCAGTAACAACTTCATGAGCTTCTTTAATGATAAAATTGGACTTATTACAGACTAAATTCATCACCTCCTGCCTGCCAATGATATCAGTTTACCTTCAAACACAGGAAGTTTAGACTCAGCTGTAAGACCTGATGTATATCTGGACTGCTTCTCTCCCATTGACCTTCAACAACTAACTTCCACTATATCTTCATCTAAACCAACAACCTGCCTCCTAGACCCCATCCCAACTAAGCTGCTTATAGATGTTCTACCCTTAGTCAGCACTTCTCTCTTAGATATGATCAATCTGTCATTACTAACAGGTTATGTACCAGAGTCCTTTAAACTGGCTGTAATTAAACCTCTTCTTAAAAAGCCTCCTCTTGATCCAGAGGTCCTAGCTAACTATAGACCTATATCGAATCTTCCCTTCCTCTCTAAAATTCTAGAGAAAGCAGTTTCTAGTCAGTTGTGTGATTTTCTACATAACAATAGTTTATTTGAGGATTTCCAGTCAGGCTTCAGAGAGCATCATAGCACAGAGACAGCATTGGTCAAAGTTACAAATGACCTTCTAATGGCATCAGATGAGGGACTTGTCTCTGTGCTCGTCTTATTAGACCTTAGTGCTGCTTTTGACACCATTGATCATCAGATACTACAACAAAGACTCCAATATTTAATTGGCATTAAAGGAACTGCATTAAGATGGTTTAAATCCTATTTATTAGATCGATGTGGGCTGATCTTCACCACACCTCTAGTCCACCATGTGGTTTGTCATTGTCTTGGTGAAATAAAGAAGGCCTACCCTGAAAAAGACGTTGTCTCCTTGGCAGCATGTGTTGCTCCAAAACCTATATAAAATCTGTATAATGCCTTCACAAATGTGCAGGTTACCCATGCCATGTGCACTAATGCATTGAACCCCTCCACATCTTTACTTCAGAAAGACTCAGCCTCTCTGGGATGCTCTTTTTATACCCAGTCATGTTACGAACCTGTTGCCAGTTAACCTCATTAATTTTGTAATGAATTCTTTTAGCATTTCACAACCTTTCCAGTCTTTTGTTGTCCCAACCTTTTTGAATTGTGTTGCTGGCATCAAATTCAAAATGGGCACATTCTAAAAAAATAATGACATTTCTCATTTTCAACATTTGATATGCTGTCTTTGTTGTATTTCTTTCAATGTGTTGCAAATCGTCACATTCTGTTTCTATTTACATTTTACACAGCATCCCAACTTTTTTAGATAGAGAAGTTATTTATTGGCATTAACCCGGACAATAAGTCAGGGAAAATGATACTGCAATTTAAGGGGAATGAATGCGGCGGTGCAGCAACAAGTGACAAACTCACTTGGTTATACAACACTTCAAACTTCAAACAGTGACCAATATGTTCAACTGCTGTTCAGCATCCGCAGCACTTAGAGCAATGAGGCTTTGTGATCTCCTAATCAGCCACCATTTCACTCTGCACTCATTAAATATCAGGAAAATTGGCACACAATCCAGGCACATACACACACATAGAACCATTAGAGTCTATTTCACCTATGTTTTTTTGGAAGGATATTTGATAGCACCCATTTTTTTTTAATTCCTCAAAGAAAAGAGGAACTTTTATCTCCCAACTCCATTAGGCACTTCTTAGCTGTGAAACCAGAAACCGACCCAGCCCACAGCCTTGTCCCCTTGAAATTATACCCCATCCCGAGCCTGCAAAATGTGAAATCAAGCCCGTCATACCTCCAACAACTGACACATTGTGAAATGTTATGGGATGGCGAGAACAGAAGTGACATAACACAGTGAAGGTGAGACGTACCAGCATTTAGAACTGCAGTCACACGACCACAGAGCAGGGATAAGTTGTTTTATATTCATCTGTCTGTGTCTGATTGAGGAGCTAAATGCAGATTAATGCATCAAGTCGGCTCCTCAGGTGCGAAGCCATCACTAAGTTTAGTGTTTTCTCTGTGACTGGATTCAGTGATGGTGTTTGCAGGGAGGAGAAGGGAGAGGGGTGGGGTTTTCATTTATTTTTCACATTCATCCCTTTTCTGCTTCTGCTTTAGGTAGCATCTCTAAAATGCAATTTCGACTACACCATATTGAGCAGATTAATTTTAATCATTGCGACTGCACTCCTTTGAGTTTTTGAGCAAAACTTATCTAAATTACACCTGTATGAGCTTAATTTTCTCCACAATTGCTAGTAATTGAGTTGGTATGCTGTGGGGCTGTGCTGCCAAATGAGCAGAGAGGAAAACTGTGGAATTATGGGATGCTGGGGCCGTCTGCATTCTTTGATTACAGCACGGGACCTATGTTGTATATATTGCATGTGTATGTATTCCATCTATATGGCACATTCCCAAGTGTCAACATTGAATATAAAAACACTAGCGCATGCATCTATACTCCTGTGACGGCTTAGGTATTAAAGTCCAACCTGCTGACTCATCAGCAGCAACAAAGGGCTCCTTTCTCTCTTGTAAAAAAAACATATATATCAAACCTTTACAGCATAGCCTTCAGCGCTGGCAGCAAACAGCGCAGCTAAATAAAACCATCTCTGAGAAAAAGTGAAGTTACAAGCCAGCCCTTTACCTCCAGGAGTAAACAGCGGTGAGAACGAGCGTGCACGTGTGCAAGGTGTATTGTCCGTGGCTGCATTCGGTTAACAACCCCATTACCTGGCTTACAAAGCAACCCAGTGGCAACAATAACATCAATCCCAGATTTAGAGGCCGTTATGTTTCAGCCTGAGATATACGCACCACGTGATGCTGCATCGGTGGAGGAGCTAGAAGGGTGGTGGGGAATCACTGGTAAGCTCAACCCTCTGTCCACCCAGCAACCCCATCCTGACCACACAAACGCACACGAATGCATGCACCGATAAAGCTGCAAGATGTCTCCCCCCGGGCTGCTTGGCAGGTTAGGAGTCGGGACGTTTATCTGCTTTGGTCAGGCGTTCATACTCCATACACACACACAAATAAGAAATACACTAACTATAAACGCATCCTCGAACCTATGCAAATAAATACACTATAAACATTGTATAAACCAGCCTCTCAACCGGGGCGCTGCCGTCTGGCTCCGTGAGGGATGCTGTAAAAAAATGATCTAATATATTGCTGACATAAAATCAACAAAAATTCGAAAGAATGATAGCAACGCAACTTATCATGAAAATTTGGATCATTATTTAACGTTTTCCCTACGTAACAATGTCAACGTATGACTCAGGGTTTGACTGCTCAGCATATGACTACATAAATAGCCTCCTACTGTTACCGTGCCCTCCTCTTGAGGGGTTTATCCTCCCTTTTCTCTTCCCCTCTAGTCTGTGTGCTTTTGGCTGTGACTACACCTGTTGATGTGGGCTGATCTTCACCATACCTCCAATCCACCATCAAGCCTTGCAGCATATAACACTGGTTGCTAACTCCACTCATCGCCAGATTGTCCGTCAACCTATGTGGCAGACATCTGATAGTGGGCTCTTAGTATTGCTATTGTTGTGGATATTTTTCATCCTTTCTAACCTGTCTTTTCTTTTCATGCTTCAGACACGGTGTTCTGACCTGCCTGCCCTGCCAGTCCTCCATCAGCCCAGCCTCTCGTCCAGCTACTCAGAGCCCAAGAAACACTTTTTCCAAAATCCTTTTTCTGATTAAACCACCTCAAACGTCTGAGTTTTGCTTTTGGGTCTAGGCCGTTGTGTGATAACCCTAACAACTACTGTATTTGCTTTTTTTTCATTTATGCACGATGCATTATGAGTGTTGAATGAGCTCCACAGATTAACATGCAATAGAATCGAAAGGTTTCAGAATCAGATAACTCTGAAGCTGAGTCATCAACTTCATCAACTAGCGGTAGCTCAGCAGCAAGAAGTAGCGAAGAGATGAGTACGTATGACGCCAGCTAGTAGTCGTATGGTTTCATCTTCTTCCGTCATGTCCTCTCCCTATGGGCCTGGTATGTGGAATGAAACTGTCAGACCAAGCAATGGTTCCGAGCAAACTTGGACACCTGACAACAAATCATCCGTCACTAGCCAGCAGGGGCTCTGAGTATTTTATCCACTTGAAAAACCGACAAGAGCAAGGGATGATGAGGTGTGCAAAAGTGTCAGAGAAAGACTTTTCACTGGTGGCACAGAAGCAGCTGGCAGACATTTCAGGACATGGCTTTAGACAGTTTTCGGATATCATTGGTGAAGGAGTACCCAGTAGTTTCAAGTAGCGCCATTGCAATTTTGAAGTGAGCATTTGGAGCCTAACTTACATCAGGAACAAGAACAGGGAGCGACTGAGGGCTGTGGACCAGGATACATGTCTGCCTCTCATCCATCCCTGACAGAATAGAGACGTTGGTGTGTCCTCAAGGCTCAGGTTTCCCACTGATAATAAGTCACATTTACCCCCCTCTCTCTTAATAACCACTTATTGTGTGCGTGTTAGTGTGTGATTTTTGCATACTTGAGATTCTGCATACTTTTAAAGAGTGCAAGAGTGCAGTGACAGAGAGGAGTCTGAGAAACGCTGCTGTGAATACACATATGTGCACCAACACACATGCAACAACACAAACAAACACATCTCAGCACACAGACAATCCAACGCGTCCTTGTAATCAAACCACACACAAGCTTACACACATTATACACACATATACACGCAAACAATGTCCCATTATGTCCAGTACACGCGTACATGCAATACCATTACAGGCAGCACAATAACAAACACAATGCAAACACAACTCAGATTGGTGAACTACATACACAATGCACACAAACATACAGCCCACATGACAATACGTGCACACAGATAAATAGATACTGCCCACACACACCTGCACATACCACCCACTCACACACACAAACATGTGATATGGCCTCTGCAGTGTATGAAGGCGAAAGCTTTGTCCGCCGATGATAACATTCGCTGATAACATTCACACTCCACGGATGCCGCAAAGAAAGGTCAATGACACCCCTCCCCCCCTTCACTTTCCTTCTGCTTCATGGGCACCTCCTGAACACCGGGATCCTATACAGTTACATGTTTGTGTGAATTTCGATTAGCTAAATAGCTGGATTCCTCCAAGGGAGGCTTAACTACCTCAATTAAAATCACATAAAGGAGAGCGCACGAGTCCTAACAGCATAAGCACGTCTCCTCTTTTAGAACAAATAAGGATAAAGAGTTTCCCCAGACAAAGTCAGGTGGATGCTGATCTTTCCCTCACACTCCTGTGGTTGGAGGCAGGACTCCCAATTGGGGAAGTGTCGTGAAAGGTGGCGCCGATGAGTGACAGCTCCCCAGGACATAAGGGTGGGAGGGGACTGGTTCACACCCATAACCCAGGGGATCAGTCATTTCTCCCAGACGTTGCCCTGCTAAGTGTCTCCCAGATCTGGTGAGACAAGGAGGTTTTCATGGCAACTGTGTGAGAGAGAGCTGAGGGTTTCTCCACAATATGGAATTAGCACAGAGTGCGCTTGAGGAGAAAAACCCACCTACACACTGTTCAGTTTTAATCATGTGAAATTCTTGGTTTGCATAACAGTGAGTAGCATCAAACACAAGTTTGTGAAGATAGGATGTTTTCAAGGTTAATGGTAATTTATTTGTAACAGGGTTGCACAAAGAAATGAAGGTTTGTTGTTCCCTTCATGCTACACAGATACTCAGATGATTACTTGTAGAATAAAACAGGATACAAAGATAAAATAGAGCATCATATATATACTATAAAGCATCTGGTTATATGCAAGAATCAAAACATTTTTCTGTATGTTAATCAGAAAGTGCACATCCTAATTTCAAGGTTTTATTCAGTTGATTGTCACAGTTTTACATGTATGAACTGTAATTACTAATTGGCCCTATTTGGGTTATGTCCACCAAGGAGGTTATGTGATGAGCTATCTGTTTGTTTGTTTGTTTGTCTGTTTGTTGAGATCGAGACAGAGACGGTTACGATGGACCCTAGCATATCCAAGAGGTGATTAAATTTTGATGATGATCCGATGACAGATGGGACTGGTATTGCTGGAATAAGGGCCTGTGTACAGCAAAGCATTTTTTTCCCAGCTGAAAATGTCAGGTGCTCTTCTGAAAATGCCTAGCTTGAGAACGCTGTGGAGGTGCAGTGTTTTTCAGCTGAGGCGCTTTGGTTGTTATGATACAGAAAATCTACCTAAGTAATTTGTGTTGCAAGTACCTAGTTTTGCCGATAGTTTTTTACAATTTACAATTTACAATTTACAAATACTGAGTTTAAAAAATGGCAGCACAAGGTAGAGTACTTGCTCTGGCCCTGGCTCTGGATGAAGGGAAGGCTGGAGGAAGTAGGGAGAGAGGACGGACCCACAGGTCTATGTGAACCCAGACTGGAACAGAGGAAAACTCCAGAGGAGACGGCTCTGTCTTGAAGAGCTGGGCAAGGTATTGGTGAGACCTCAAATTCAGAGAAGACAACATCTCCCAAGAACCCCAGCTTCTGCAGCCATCGTGAGGAGGATTCAGGAGGAGGATGCTGGTGCCCCATCCACCCGACCCACAGAACAACTATCTGCAGAGCCTGAAGTAAGTGTGTGATGCTGTTGCATATGTACAGTGTATGTCTGACTCTTCTACCTTGATCGGCTGTAGTGTGTGTTTGTGTGTGTGTGTGTGTGTGTGTGTGTGTGAGAGAGAGAGAGAGAGAGAGAGAGAGAGAGAGAGGTGTTAGTAAAATTCCTGATCTAAGTATTTTCATTATTCTAGGTTGCCAGGAGCAACAAAAAGAAATGCTGCGATGTGTGTGGACCCAAGATGGACAGGAAGACACAGTATACATGCATCAAGTGTGAGAAATACATATGCAACACACACACACAGGAAAACTCTGCCCCTCATGTGTTGTATAGACTGGCATGAATAAGCTATGTGTTGTACAGACTGACCTGGATACTGTATCTATTCATTGGGGCTGGTGTTGTGTAGACTGACCTGAGTGTGTACAATTTCTAATTCAGTTCAGTGAAATAAACATCAATGGTGATGAAAAACCTTGTTTCATGTTTGTTTTTTCCACCTATATCTTGATTGTAATTGATTTTTCTTTTTTATTGTATTTTATCACAAAAAAAAGAATAGCAACTATTCATAAATGTGATCTAACAGGGGTAACTGGTAAATATTCACCATATATGATGTCTATATGTCTTGTAACTAGGATAAAGTAAACATCTGTTCTGTGTTTTTACATACATTGTTATGGCTGCATTGATTTAAAACCCGATTATGCCGTGGGTCCACCAGACCCGTGAACATTGGCTAGGTAACAAAACCTTGAACACCACACAAGGGTTAAGCTGTACCCATATTTACACAAGGTTGATTTTGTAAAAAGATTAACTAGTGATAGACCCATAGTGAATGAGAATGGCAATCAGTAGAGCTCCAAGGCCAAACAATCTTCGGGTGCTTTCACACTTGAAAGTCCGGTTACATTGTATACATTTCATCTGGTTAGTTTTGTTTTCACATTGTGATTTCCGAGCGCCCTGAAGAACTTTTCATGACATTAGGGGCGGCTGTGGCTCAGGAGGTAGAGCGATCATTCACGGAACAAAAGGTCAGTGGTTCGATCCCCAGCCCCTGCATGTCTGCAAGTCAAAGTATCCTTGAGCAAAGATACTGAACCCCAATTTGCTCCCTGGGAGCTGTAATGTAATGGCAGCACACTGCTCCTCAGGGAGGGGTCAAATGCAGGGAAAGAATTTACCCCTGGGGGATTAATAAAGTAGATAGCAAGTATTTGACAAAGACACTGGCAAATCCAGAAAATCACATGGTAGATCTTTTTATTTTAAAGATTTCTCTGTAAATGGACTTGATTGGACCCTTAAAAATCCCAATCCAGGTATCCTTATATATAAATTTATAATATCCTAATATAATATCCTTTGTGGAAAAATCTGTTTGTCACTTGGCTCGCCAAATCAGTATTACAGATCAGTGAAAACAATATGATCTTTTTTTTCATATCTCAATAAATGCAGTTGCCTGAAAATCTTTGTGATGTATCTGGTGTTCTAAAAGATATGCTGATATCATAAATAACCATTCTGACAGATCAGATTCTCTCAGTAAACAGTACAGACATGCAACAGATCTACAAACTATGTACAGTTGGATCTTTTTGACGTTCTTTTTAATGAACGTCAAGTCTGCAAAAATCATCTTCATTGACTATTATCCCTCCACGGCAATTTTGCTCTCCATTGCAAGATCAAAATGCTTCAATGTGTAACATGTCTTTTCTATCCTTGATGGTCCATTTTTTCTTGATTCATCATTCTCCGATGATTCACTTGTTCCATAAAAATAAATGGGTGAAGAGCTTTTCTTACAGGATAATTTTAGGCGAAAATTTGCTGAATTCTCCATTGAATTCTCCATTGTTCATGTTCCAATAGGTGTGTGCAGGGTTTTCTTCAGATACCAGTAACTGTAGATTGAAGCTGCCAATATTGTGTTTATTGCAGATGTTCATTTTTGTGATGAGAACACTTGAACTCCCCACTGTTTGACAGACTAATGAAACTCTGCGGCTGCTGCTCCATATGACAGCATGAGGCAGATTCCATTACAGGCTTTGCAGACTGACACCCCAAACACTGTTAAGTCAAATCCTAATCCCATATTGGTCTCAGCCTTGGTAATATTCTTTTCATATAGCTCCCCTCATATTTCTCTCACTCTTGTGCCTCAGATTGATATCAGCAGAGTTATTAGACGAGTAGAAGGCATGGGAGACAGCTGTACCAACATATCCAATAGAGCTCCAATAGACACATTCATTTGACTAATAATGTGTTCAAACAGCCCTTTGATGATGTGACTGGCATCTTAAGTACTTTGAATATGATTTTCACGAAAGCACCTGTCACTGTTTCCATTCAGCTGCAAAGAAAATTATTTAAAAAACTGCTGGGAATTACGAAACTTCAGTTTTGTTTTGTTTTTCCAGAGGAGTCAAACTGCAAAATATTGAATATGTGGCAGGGAGGAAAAGTGAATTTCATATGCTAATATGCTAATCCAGAACCAGCCAGTAGGAGAATACAAAGAGTGGAGACTACAGCTGAATCATGTGGAGGGCCAAGGCTGGGTTAACAGAGGCATTCATTTAATTTTGAGCTAAAAATGACCAAATGGAAGAAGACGCATTGATGAAGGCTGGCACTGAATTGTCAATTATTTAAATGAAATTTGATAAAACAGAACTTTATTCAGGAATATGCACCATGTGAGCTCATAAATAAAGAATTATGGTGTTACAACTTATTTCATATGAATACATTTTTAACTGCATGACGTTTGGTTGTTTTTTTTTATTACTGGTGACACACCTCTGATAAATAAGCAGGATTTTTGTTTTGACATAGCCTAGAAACTATTTTCGATTGTTCAGATCTTTGTGACGATGGTGTTGGTGGAGGAGGTAGAGCTGTCGTCCAATTATCGGAAGGTCAGTGGTTCGATCCCCAGCTCCTGCAGTCTACATGGGTAAGGTACTGAACCCCAATTGGCTCCCAGTGTTCCCAGTGCAGTTCCATTGGTATTCATGTGAATGGCTATTGTTCCTGATGAGCAGGTGGTGCCTTGGATGGTAGCCTCTGCCTCCACTGTATGAATGTTTGTGTGAATGGGTGAATGCTGGCAGTGTATTGCATATAAGTATACTTATGGAAGTATATAAGTCGGAATGCTTTTTAGTTTGATATTGTACTTTAGTGGTACTATATGTTCCTTCACAAGTCTTCAAATTATTGATAAGCATTTGATGCGTCAGCTAGGCCAATATACGAGCTTAGCGTACTGCAGGTTCGATATCAAACATACATGTTTGAGGTAGGATATAAACAGTTTCTCCATGACATCATTTGTCCACCAAAGAGCACAGAACACCTTTAGCAACGCAAGCAGCGATGGCAACGTCGGATAGGTCGGATAGTTGATCCACCACTTTGGTCCAGACTGAAATGTCTCCAAATCTTGTATGCAGTGACGAGAAATTTTGAAGGGACATTCATGGTCTTGAGAGGATGAAGCCTGACTGTGACAATCCGCTCACTTTTCCTCTGGAAACCTTTTGCACATATTTTACAGATATTTTATAATGTTCAGAGGTATGTTCAGAATGCTTATTTCTAATAATTTGCATACGATCTTCACTGACATGAAACTTCAAGTCTGAATAAAGCCTGGAAAGACTTTATCAAATTTTTCCATTGCCTGTCAGCTGTTGTAGTAATATATGCCTTGGTTAGCATGGAAATAAGTGGATTAAATCTTTTCAATAACATGACGGCATATAGTATAGAATTCATCAGGATATTCTCATAATTGCAATGAGCTGCGTCAAGTATTACAGAGAATAATGGAAAGTCTTATTATTTCTGTCCTCTTCATATCTCATTCTAGTCATCTCTCTGCTTTATTAAAGCACTATAATATATCACACTGACTTATGAGTTGAACTTTATCACTGGGAGAGAGTCCAACTAAACCTTCTAATGTACTTCACCCAACTTCAGTCTGTAGTTAAGTGTTGAAATTCTATGAAAATACTCCTCTGTTTTAAAGAAAAATCTATCTCCGTCATTGTTTTTATCCTTTATGTATCCTCACTTGCTTTTGTTGATTGTTTGGCACCCCCATTTTGCCTCAATCTGCCTCAACTACTTCTACATTTCCCAAACTGTCTTTCAAACAGAGGTGTGAGCCATGGCTTCAATCTCAGAGGGCTTTGTGAGCAAATAAATACACTGCTCCACCTACTGTGAACACTGGGGTGTGTCTGCAACCTGGCCCTTGCTCAAAATGTCAATTGCCTTGTAGCTGCATTACATTTTGGTCCAGTGGGGCTACTGTGGGTGGAGGAGCAGGTATCTCTTTTACTTCCATGATGGATTTCTCTATGTATTACTGTGGAATGTTACTCTAAAACAGTGAGACTAGACAGATGGCTAGAAATTCCTGAAGTTTACAATCACAAGTAAAATTTTCAAGATGGGCATGTCCTTAATTTTCTCATCACATTCAAGCCTCAAAGTGACATTCAAATGTACTTGCTAACATTTAATCTGCAAACAGCTGCTGAGAACGGTTTTTTTTTTATAGATAGGAGTAGAATCATCTATAAAAAAAAAAAATGCAATCAATATTGATGCATACTTTGCAGGATTGCCTGCCCTCAGCTGTAGTACAGCACACAGTGCAGATTCACACAGTCCTCCGTTAGCGTCTGCTGCTGGAGAACTCAAGGGCATTGTCAGCTTTATCAGTGCCTAGTGATTCATCAGGCTAGTTGGTAAATAAGAGATGCTATCAGGTGCTCCTGGTGGCATTGAGGGCCCATGTCCTAATCAATAACATTCCAATTCTTCACTGATCTCCCTTTCTGATTAGCCTCACTAATCCAATACACAATGTTGCTGTCTATTACTGAGCCAGGACAAAGCCTTCCCGTTAAGACCTCCCTTATCTGTGCTTGCGTTTATACTGATATAAGGCAGGCTTATGCCAGGGGCTGTGGCGTGGACATCCTCAGGCTGCTCTAATTGCTAATCCACTTGGACCAGCAGATAGCAAGGAGATTCCACTTGGCCTGGCAGCGCCACAGGCAGTTAAGTGTGGTGATTGTAGTGAGATGTAACCAGTCACTGCACAGAGACAGAAGAACTGGAGGTAAAATGGCCCATAATGTTTCATCTCCTTTAAATGGTAATGGGTGGCAGTGGAGCGGCATGGATAATGAAGGGGGTTGAGAAAAGGAGGGGCCACCGGCTGTCTGTCAGTAGAGAGCGGCGATGACAGCAGGCACTAACTGACGTCGGAATGCTGATGAACAAGCCGAGCCTAATTTGAGTTAATGAATATGAAATATGCATCAAATTTTCCTTTCAAAATGATCTGTGATGAGCGTTAAGGATGGAAGAGGAAATGAATCTGCATTAACTGGTCAAAGTTTAGCTTCTCGAGACAATGGATGTAATTCTTAAGTAGTCATGTTACACACATCAGTCTATAGATCTCTGAATCACACAGGACACACACACACGTCACTACCCGGTGAATTGAGGTTAAATTACATCAGAGCCATTATGGGTCCAAAAACCTGAGTGGTTGTATGAAAAAAGACAGCAAGCATTATTGGATCCTAACACTAAGGGCAAAGTAACACCTGCAATGCATCAGTGTTAACGTCTCTTAAAAGATAAGCTCTTATCGGCAGACAATTTTAGAGTCACGTAAATACATAAGGCTTTAAATGATTAGTTTGTTCCCTATATTATTACACAGGGGTTCTTTGAAGCCACTGAAATCCCACATCCCCTTCAAGCTTTAACTATTAGTGGGGAGAGAATAACTAGGATCATTCCAGTGAAGTCAAACCTCTAGTAGAGTAAAGCCTTCAGTGTCCTCAGTGGTAGAATCTCACTCTAGCAGACAATATCACACATCATGTTCCCTCTATCATGGATGGATAAAAAAAAATAGAGAACATTCTTTAAAAATTACATTTTAACCATGGTTTCCTCTTCAAACTAAAAACTCGGGCAGTCAGAGTAATTTTAAGGATTCTATAATTACATAACAGTATTTACACACATGGGCTAAAAATATATTTTTCATTAATGATCATTTGCAATCAGGAAACAATTGTTAGTTGCAGCCTAACAGTAAACCCCTAATATAAGTATCTGGATGTTAAAATTAGGACTTTGGCTTTGCCACCGAAGTATAAAGACAATAAAGGACCTCTGGGGACCCTGAATCCCAGCATACAGGGCCTCTAACAAACTATAAGGAGGTAACTATTAGTGCTTTTGAACAGATTTAATATGTGATTCATCGATCCTTTAAATATATTCTCAAGAATAAACATCAAACATTGTGATTTTAGTCTCAAATGTGACGATCGACTACATTCTGTTTAAATTGAATATCTCTGGTTGGTTTACACACACGCATATATATATATATATATATATGTATGTATATATATATATATATACAGTCTACATGTCAAAACATCCTTGAGCAAAGTACTGAACCCCAAATTAATGGTTGAAGGTTGAATCTAAAGGATTACCATGACCTGAATGAATGATCTACACCAACATAGAACCCCAATTTGCTCCCAGGGGCTGCTCCAATGGGTTGAGTCTCTGTGTGAATGGTCATCACTCCTGATGAGCAGGTGAAGCCTTTCATGGTTGCCTCTGCCACCACTGTATGAATGTGTGTGTGAATGAGTGAATGCTGGCTTAGGTTAGGTGTTACACAATTACACTCCATTTACCTTAATACTAGCTGCCACCTGCCATAAAATGGCAAAAGGAAGAAGAAGAATAGCGAGATAGCTAACTACTACTGCAGAGTGTGGTTACTGCCTCACAGTCATTTTGCAGGAGATGACAGAAGAGAAGAAGATAGTCTCCTGATATCATGAGAAAGGTCACCTCTCCGATCATGTACAAGATGCTTCTTCATTGCGTTAGTCCCGCCTCTCTCCCCTCGGCTGGTCACGTTTAAGCCTCAGCAACTGTCACTCATTTTGAGGGATATCTTAAAAGGTCACTCAGCCTGGGGTTAAGGTATCAGGCAGTTGTTACTGTGGCTTCACAACATTTGATGGGGTGAGGTTCAAACAGCTTTGGTTATTTTTACAGAAAAGTCCCAGCCTGAGGCTTAGGTGACTTAACTTATGCACTGCAATGAAAGGGAGCCAGCATGCACAAGACCAGGGACCTAGTAAACCTTAATGCTATGCAGTCCTTGTTATTGTTGTTAGTGAGACAAGTGCTTTCCCCAAAATGACTACTATGTCAGAGCACTTGTTTCAAATAGCCTTATTTACCAACACTTCTACGGCTAAAAGCTATTCTATTTCCCTTTTCACCTCCGCCAAGGAGGTTATGTGATCGGTTCGGTTTGTTTGTCTGTTTGTTAGCAGGTTTACCCAAAAAACCAATGGACAGATTTGCATGAAATTTTCACCAAAGATGGACCTCAGCATATCCTACTGTAGAGGTGATTCAATTTTGGTAATGATCCGGGCATTTTTTTAAAGGGCCTTGGCGGAGGTTTGGGCTCTCAGAGCGCTCTTGTTTTGCAGAGCAATGGGGTCCGACCAGCCTGATTTGTCTCAATATGATGAAAAAGAATGAGTCAAAGCATAGCTTGATTGCAGTGTTTACACAAAGGCAGCCATGAGGGTATTACAGTGGCATCTCAACAAAAAGATCAGGTTTGAGGGTGAATGCTGCAGGGAAACTGATAATGTGGGGGAGGCGTCTCAGCCATTATTCACTCTAATATAATCTCACGGAAAGAGGAATATTAATATAACCATCCTCAGAGTAATGCATGAGAGGACATTTTATCATTGGACATAATCAGATTATCAACACGTGGCTTTTTTGTGTGTGTGACTATTTTTGCTGTTGTCAGAACTGTATGGGAACCAGTGAGTTTGACTCATCGGTCTAACTGGTTATTAGCTTGACAGGTTGGGATGTGCATAAAATTGTGTTCTGTGAAAACCTGTTAAAATATCGTTGAATACATTAAAAGTGTCTTTAAACGTGCTCAAATCAAAAGTCTATATTAGAAATGAATTAAAAGAATGTACCAAGTATGTAACAAGCACCAAACTTAATGAGCACACTAACAAAATAAGCAACTAGCTGGTAATAGATCGGTCATCCAAAGAGCAGAACATTCAGCAGCTGAGGACCCAGATACACATCGCCCCTTTGGACTTGAAGGAGAGATCATCTGACATCCCATTCGCTGTTCATCTCACTACTTCAGGCTGTGGCAGACAGTGCATATGGCCTATGTGCTTGTTGCTATGGACTTGCTCTTAAACATACTTTCAAATTATATCAATACTGTTTGGTAGTCATGCGTCCGCCAAGAAGGTTCTGTTTTCGTCTGTGTCTGTTGATTGGTTGGATTGTCAGCACACAACGGATTTCCTCCAAACGTAGCAGTACATATGCTACATGGGTCAAGAAAGAATACGCACAATTTTGGAGCGGATCCAAAATAAAGGGGCCGCTGAAGGAATTTTTTTCCACTTTCTTTAACATTGTGTGATTTTTCCGAATTATGCATAAACTACAGAGCTGATTTCTATGAGACACAGTGGACAGGTGGGGCATGGGTCAGGCAAAGCTGAGCCAATGGATTCTATGAGCTGCAACTCTACAAATATTTCCCTTTGCAAAGATGTATTTAGGGATCAGTCTATTTTCTGAAGTAGTGAACAAGGTTTTCAGTGCATAAGAATATAATTGGATGGTAATGAGTGGAAGGTGTCTGTTTCTGATAAGATAAGATAAGCTACACTTTATTGTCCCTGTGGGGAAATTCTTTCTCTGCATTTGACCCATCCCTGAGGAGCAGTGAGCTGCCTTTACGGCGCACAGGGAGCAAATTAGGGTTCATTATCTTGCTCAAGGATACTTTGACATGTAGACCTGGGGGAAGTGGGGATCGAACCACCGACCTTCTGATTAGTGGATGACCGCTCTTACCACCTAAGCCACAGGCGCCCATTTTCCCTCATTTTGATTGGAAAGGTCATGAAAATATAAATTATAGTGACATTTATTTCTTTATTTAAATTTTTTTTTAAACTTTTTCGTAAGTGACCACAGTATAAGTGGGATAATTCCCATCAAGGTGTCCACAACCAGGAATTAATGGATGATGTAGACACATCAGATCTGATCCCTTATTCAATTCAATTATTGTGTCCACACAAAATGATCTAAGGAACGTATTTTTTTTTTGTATAATTACAAATCAGTACAGTATATTAAAGGTTCTTAAAGAGATACTGAGGATTTATTAAAGATAAAAACATTGCAATGGCTATCTGTGACATGCAGACACATATCACAGTAAAACAAGGAAAGACTCATAAAGTCTTTTAATCCACCTAAGTTTAGTTGACGTTAGCAAACATTAGCCACCATAAACTAGAGGTCATAGCAGATAAAGTAGGCTGTGGGTCTATTGAACCAACCAAGGACATGTTTAGTCCTACGGAATTCAACATTTAAATTTAAAGATAGTATATAGTATAGATAATGTGTTATTTGTTAGTTTTGAAGGTTCAATAGTCTCTTATAACTTTAATCGTGGAACCAGAAATTTCACATTTTACCTTGGTGGTTTAACAACACAGCTGCTTGTTGTGGCCTTGAGGCAAAGCAGGCTTTCAGGATAGTATCTGTCAAAAACACTGATGTTGATGTGGAATATGAAGAAAGCTGCCAAGTACCACAGAGTGAACTTTGGCTTGTACGAGGGGAAAATTCACTTAGTGGTACTCTTTTACTCTTCCTCTGCACACAGAACAGCAACGTCTGGAGTTCCAAATTTCATTTTGCCACCATCAAGCTTACAACAATTTCACAGCACAGCAATCACATTATAATGAACTTCCAGAAGCAATTAAAGCCTCTTTCCTGTGGAGGGACCTTCATGAATACAAGAAAGACGACATTCTCACAGCTTCTAATCAGAGAGCATTCCAGCCGAGGTGTCACACTGGCATTCTTGTTTGTCAGATAATCCCTTTAGGGGACTACAGGCAGGTCCTCTAATCAACACGCTTCCACCTGAAACAAACTATTGGGACATTACCGGTAAGTCATTCATGGATGTGGACGTAGTTCTTATTTTGAGGTTTCCAGTTGGTGGAAGCTGGAGGTTCCACACATCCCCTCAGAGATTATCATAAGTCATAGTCCAAACATATAACGCCTACTCAATGTATTTATTTTTTAAACATGAAAGCAAAATAAACAGAGTGCAACTGGGGATTAAAGCCAATGAATAAACATAATTGTGACAAGGAAGTGTAAATTAGGCAATTAATCCATGATTTTCTGCTTTGCCACAGCATTTAGAACAGAATTAGATCTATTGAGGCTGCAAAAAGAAACCTTTAATTTTCACAGCATTATGTTTAATATGCTAATAAAAGGGAATAACGGGCCAATAAAGCAGGCGTTCTACTGAGAATAGAGCAGAGAGAGTCTCCTTCAGTCTGAGCTGGATCGTTTCAATAGGTCTCTTATACAACAACAAACTCTAAAAGGACTACAGTCATTTCGTATTGTGCTTTCATAAAGTTGGGGGATACAGCCATTAAAAAAGAGACATCTCATCTCTGTAATCACAGTGACTCTCTGTGACAGTGGCTTTCTTGGTCAAGAAGAGGATTCACTCATCCAGGATGTACTCACATGTTGGAATTCAACTCTCGACCTACTGGAGACAACGCTGGCACAGCAGAAGCACAACTTAGCCATGCTAGCCTCAGCTGGCAAAGTTAGAAAACACTGCTGGAGCCATGCAGCTACAGCGATATCCCTACCCTCTGACTAATGCAGTTAATATAATAGTCACTATGTGACAGACACTCCCTGAGACCTTTTACTGAGCGAATTCTACATCGAATAAAGAAATCATTCAAACCAAGCTGAGATGTTATTAAGTAAAAACACTCGCAACAAATATGTCGTGTTTCTTTATTCCAACACCATAAATGTACGTGTCTTAAAAGTAAGAACAGTGTTGTGTAAAAGTATTGGACTCTCTCCTAGTATCTCATACTAAACTGAGTCTGATGTTCAAAAGAGCAGTTCATGCTCACAAACACTTCAATGTGGCTGCAGTAAAGCAGTTCTGTAAAGAAGAGTGGGACAAAATTCACCACAGAGATGTCAGAGACTGATGTCCAGTTATAGGAGGAGTTTTGTTGCTGTTGTTGCTGCTAAAGGAAGAACAACTAGCTGTTAGGTTCACAGGGGTGAACCTTTTCACACTGGTGATTTAGGTATTGGATAACCTTTTTGCCTTATTAAATAAAGCCAGTATTTAAATTTTTTTATTTGAACATCCGACATATTCTGATATGAGAAACACAAAAATATAAAGAATCAGGAGTGGGTCCAGTACTTTTTCCAAACACCTGTATTTTTCTCTAGTATTTTACTAGTATTCTAGTATTTTAGTTAATCCTGATTATCCACTGCCTATTTCTGTGATTAACTCTATTAAGTTCTTTCAATCGAGTTAATGTAGTTTTTATTCTAGTTTTTTTACACTGCTGGTACTGCAGCAAATAGAACACTAGTAAGAAAATCTATTATTCTATATTCAGTCAATTAAATTCATTCATTTTGATTTGGTCAAAAACTGAAGTGATTTCCACGTCTCCTTCGGTGTCACATTAAATGCAATTCTTGAGTAAATCTGCTGTATCGAGTTTAAAGTTTAGGAGCTCTGCAGTGTGCAGTTGTCATGGTTAAAAATAAATTGGGCATTGAGAGTGCAGTTATTGGTGGGATAAATATATTACCCTCTGCACAATCAGCATATTTCTTGGTTTATTTGCAGCTATGTTGTTGTTTTTCTGCTGTAATTGTTATTATATTCTCCACAGCACTCATTCTGAAAACCTGATACCCTTAACTGAAACAGGCAGCAAGCTATTTGGCCATATTGAGTGGAAGAAGATTTAAACGATGCTCCTTTTTTATGGAAATGCAACAGAAACAGAACGCCTGAGCTAACAAACTTGTCTTGTTTTTTCGAGACCTTGGCTGTCTCTTGAACTTTGGCCTGTTCCCTCTGACTGTGCTCTTTCCAGTAGACCCTTACCTGCCTCTCCTCCCTGGAAGCCATTTGTTAGTCTGATTTTGTTTTTCATCATTAAATCACTGGAACTATGAGCTCCGTCTTCAGCATCGGCCTCTCTTCTCCTTGTGTTCCCTGTTTCAAGCACCTATTGGCTCCTGATAGAAAAATTTCAGCCCACAAGAGGTAAATGTAAAGTATGTAAAGTAAAGTTGGCTGTGTAATATATATTTGAAGAAAAAATATGGATGCTTCTCTTGGTAAGTCGGCCCTGAGTCATTGCAGACCAATTTGGAACCCTTGATTGCAAGTATTCTTATGTAAAGACCCAAAATGTATTTATCTAAATCTATTTTCTCACTTACTTTCTTATCAGGAAGGATGGAACAACATAAACACATATATTTCTCTTAAAGTTAAAAGAACTTGTGGCATTTTACATGAGAAATACTGTCTGTGCTGCATTGACTATCCTACTGGTTTAAACTGGCTGAGGCTCAGCAGGATATAAAGTCCTGACTTCTCTTCCACACCGGTTTCACCATCGTTATGCTAACGACCCACATAATGGCTCAATATACATAAGAGAGACGGCTAATAGGACTGGGAAGGACCAGGAAGAAAAGGAAAGGGAACAGGGTCCTTAATGACTCTCAAGGTAGTTTACATCTCACAGAGGATAAATATCCTGACCCCATACTAACAGTTTAGAACTGATGAAGCCTCTCGGATGAGAGGTGAAACGTCTTCAAGCTAAGAAAAGAAGTCCAGTTGCTTCTGAATCAACCTTCAAGGATTACCATGACCTGGATGACTGAGAATCTACACAAACAGATATAAATGATGTCACAAATTATCATACACCGATCAAAGGTTAGCAAAATGTGAATGAAAATATGAGGACGGTAGAGATGGTTCGGAAACGAGACAGCTCACCAAAGAAACATTTTTCGGTATCTATATGAAATAGATAATAGAAATCACCACCGCCTGTTTAGGAGCCCAGCAGCAGGTCCTGAGATCTATTCACTTCAATGAGAGAATCAAACGTGAGCACAGATTATGACAAAGTCTTTCATCTTATATTCTCCACAGTAAACGTATGACCCATTTACACTATAGCCACAATAACTTCTGAACTTTCTAACAGTGAAATGGTGTTTTTCAGACTGCTTGAGACATGTCTCTGCCTCAGTAACACATTCATGACATCTTCAGATCTGCAGAGGACATAATAAGCTAAGAGATAAAAAAAAAAAAAAAAAAAATGAGCAGCAGAATCAGGTGCAAACATTACATTTCTGTCTGTATCTGGTATTGTATTGTTTTGACATGGGACACACAGCAGAGCTCTTTAATGTGATGTTAGGGGTAAGGAGACACACCACTGACACAGTAATGGGTTATCTTTGTTATACAGATGATTTGATTTGCTAAAATCTTCTATTGATGTTTTTCCCTCAAGCTCAACTGTAATTGTGATTCATTTAGTCACGAATAATTAATGTTATGAAGAATCACATGAGCTGAGAAGGGGTTTCAACTAAAGGCTTTTGTTTTCATAAGAAATTAAAAGGTAAATCAAGTGTTCCCTCTCAGAAAATAATTAAATTCTCCCACACAATAATGATATTATTTCAGGCGCTTTCTGGCAGGGTGACCCATAACATCTATTCACTGCTAATGAACTCTAAGGTAGGCTCTTAAATTAAATCTTAATTAAACTGAAATATTCAAATGTGAAACAGACTTGCAGTTTTACTTCCTTCTTTAGCTGCAGCCTGGGAGAAACTATTGGTGTCACTGATTATGAAATCATAAGAGAACAGCTTTTGAGGATCAGTCTCATACATTTCTGTGAGTGCCAAAAACTGAAACTATGGCTGAAATTGTGCTGATGTGGTACAGTACGCTCCTCAATCCAGCACTGCAAGGAGCTTAAAATAAGCACATACTGCACAGATTGCTTGACCCAGCTATGATTTCTGAAGCAGCTCTGCCTTTTGTTGGCTTTTAGGCTTAAACCATCTGAGGCCACACTGACAGTCTTATTGAAGGCCAGTCTTAAGTAGCTGTGGACCTGAAGCCATCATTCAGAGTGAAATGCTACAATAATGCACGATGTATCATCAGTGAATGAACAACATCACATAATAAAACACAGAATGAAAACCTGTGCCTTTCATATATGTTCCAAAAATACTAAATGGCACATGCTTGTGCAAATATTATTTTATTTTGTTGTGCAGCTAAATCAAAAACCTTACTCCTCACCTTATTAGTGAAAGTAAAAGTCAGCGTTGACAGATGACAATAGCTGCCCTCTCGATTGATCTTCTCACTACAGAAACTCTTTCCTTTAACATCCCAAATATTTTCAGGATAAAATGAGGACAGTTTGCAAAATTAAAATGGCTCCTAGGTGTTCAGCAACGTATCTTAGCATATTTCCTGACAGAAAAACATGACTCTACTGCCAACATCGAGTGCATGAGCAGGGGGCAGTGAGACGAAACATTTCCCAAAGACTGATTTCCAGTTTTTCTTTCCCTTGCTCTTCTTTTTCTCCTCAGTGCTCTTCATCCTAAGCCTTGATAAATTCATACAACTTTAAATAACCAAGAATTTTTACTCAACAATTGCAAATTCACAACACAAGCAAACTAGGATGGCGCAGTGCATATCTCTGCAAAGGCCGAAGTGTCCCACACATGTGTGACCCACACCCCACCTCTCCTCAAATGATATACGTATATAAGTTGAAGCTTGGAGAAGGCAGCTGGTAGAACACATCCCTTTGTCATACATCAGATCTGGATCCCCATCAAAATCATAAAAGAATCAAACTCATCAGAATATGTTTCTTAAACTGTAGTAGATGACCCCATTATCACAGGTGGTAGCTGTGTGTGTTTAGCCCTATTCATCAACATGTAACGTCTTAGTAAAGATCACCACCTACAAATACATATTTATTCTTTTGAGAAAATACTGAACGTCCAATACTGGGTTTTTTTCTGTTTTTTTTGTTTTGCGTAATTCAGTAAAATGTTGAAAAATGCAGTTGAAATTTTGAAGAAAATTTAAAAAAGAAAAAGAAATCTTGAATCCGGTTCCTGACCCAGATTGTTGATTTGTTCCTGGCCCCGATCCATCCCCTCCACAAAAGTTCAGGATTTTTTAAACCAACCAACTCATGGACACCAATAATAATGTATGATAAAAATGTAAATGCATCAATGCAGTAAATCTGACTTTCAACACAGAAGTGAAAAAATACTCATAAAACTGTGATTTATTTATTCATTTTTAAATAATGTATATTGAAGGTAAAAAAGGTAAAATAATCATATAAATCTATGAGTGGAAGCATTTGACCATCTTGATATTGCATAGAAGGAAAAACCACTGAATGCATCCCTTTAAGAATGCTGTTTATAGTGTTGTGTTTTGAATATGTAGTCGTATTTCTGGACTGATCCACCAGTTCCATCATCATAATCATACAATATCATGGTAAACAAGCATATGCTAAAACCAACATCTTCCTGGTGTCAAACAGTAGCTGACACCCCTCCAGTGTGAATCATACCAAAATCATCAGCTTATATTACATCTTAGCACTGGCTGGAAAAGGTTACAAGGCTTTGTCTTACCGGTGTTGAGGTCCTTATACTCGTGGGAAAAGTGCTCATTCTGGTGCACCCATTCCCCGTTGCATTTGAAGAAGATCTGTAATGCAGGTGTGGCCCGACAGCGCAGTTTAATGGGGTTGCTCTTGACGATGTAGGCGTCCTCCGGCTCCTGAATGAAATGCGGCAGGGTGCCCTGGACCGAGGGCAGGGAATCGGAGTGAGCATCCCCCGTGGCACCTGTAAATCAACACCTGGGTTACTACATTACCTCACATTTCTTTGAAAATAACAATTTTGAAATGAACAATAGTTGGATACACAATTTCGACGTGAAAGACAGTTTCAAGTGCATTTTTGCTTTGCTTACGACAGCAGGACAGCAACTGCTTATGAATTTAAAATGATTGCTTGGCGAACAATGTTTTGAATCCCCCATTCGCATAAAGCTAACCTATTAAAGACAGGCAAAGTAAACACAGAGCACAATTCGTCCTCCTTTCGATAAAGACTGTTCTCCACAGAGCAATTTGCAGATGAATGAAATCAGAGCACACCAAGTGGAGATGAATAAGGAGCAGACTGATTACTCAAATTGCTGCTGTGGAGAATGAATACATCTTATCTCCGCCACAAGGCCTGGGTTTTGGTCCATTTACAAACAGGCTTTGAACTGCCACCAATGTGCCACGTTGTTTAATGACAATTCACAGCGGGTTACCCACTTCCCCTTCAGTTTAACGAGCACCTGACCCAGTTCACAACAGGGAGCTCATCGATCTAAGCACAATTTTGGAAACACAGATTGCAAGAACATGACATTGGGATTTCTCTTTTTCCATTTTAAGGTAGGTCTCGGCCTCACATGTCATCTTGTGCTGGCCTCTGAGGGTTAATCACAGAGAGCTCTGGGACAAAAGGGAACAGGATGTTTGTCCTCCTGCCATCCCCGGGATCCGTCTCAGAATTACACCTCAGTCCCATCAAGGCAGCCGCAGCTAAGCTATTCAGTGCAGTAAAAGCCCATGAAAGCTATTATGTCCCACCATCAAATCCAATTCTGTCCTCTGAAATCGAATCGGCCCTTTCACCACCTCTCTCAATCAATGTTGTCCTTGTTAAATGGCTAAATGAATGGATGCAGGTGTAAAGAGAGGCCACACATAAAACAAACAGCAAGGTTGGTGAATGAATGGAAATAATATGCTGACAATACCGTCTGTGGGACAGGTATACTGTATGTCTTATCATACTGCTACAAATGCTTCGTTCAGCTATTCATTCCACCATTATACCCTGTTTTCTTTGTGTTCAGTAGGTGACAGAAATGAAGAGCAGGGTGCATACAGAGCTGCTACTGGTGCCTTCTAATAAAATTCTCCATCAGAGGGCACGGCCAGTTACATTATATGTTAATGGATAGGTGAATGGAGAGGTGAAGCTGTGGAAAACAAACATGTTCAATAGTATGACAAATATTGGTACGAACAAAAAGGTGAAAAAGGATGTAAATGAAAACACCAGACTTTGATCACCCTAACCCAATTCATATGGAACACTCTATGCATGTATTAACAGATGCATGCTGGGTGTGGCTAACATGCTCACTGCTAAAATGTGAATCGTGGATCCTGCAGCAGTGACGTCTGCGTAACTTTACTTTTAGGTGTGTGAGGACTTTCTGTTGACAGCGATTCCTGTCACAGCTGGGACTGCACAGTAAGAGGCTCAGTGGACTGGTTACTGTGGGACATAGAGGCTGAGTGGACTGGTTACTGTGGGACATAGAGGCTGAGTGGACTGGTTACTGTGGGACATAGAGGCTGAGTGGACTGGTTACTGTGGGACATAGAGGCTCAGTGGACTGGTTACTGTGGGACATAGAGGCTGAGTGGACTGGTTACTGTGGGACAAAGAGGCTCAGTGGACTGGTTACTGTGGGACATAGAGGCTCAGTGGACTGGTTACTGTGGGACAAAGAGGCTCAGTGGACTGGTTACTGTGGGACATAGAGACTGAGTGGACTGGTTACTGTGGGACATAGAGGCTGAGTGGACTGGTTACTGTGGGACAAAGAGGCTCAGTGGACTGGTTACTGTGGGACATAGAGACTGAGTGGACTGGTTACTGTGGGACAAAGAGGCTGTGTGGACTGGTTACTGTGGGACAAAGAGGCTGAGTGAACCGGTTACTGTGGGACAAAGAGGCTGAATGGACTGGTAATAGTGGGACAGAGAGACTGAACGGACTGGTTATAATGGGACAGAGAGACTGAACGGACTGGTTATAGTGGGACAGAGAGACTGAACAGACTGGTAATAGTGGGACAAAGAGACTGAACAAACTGGTTATAGTGGGACAGAGAGACTGAACGGACTGGGTAAAGTGGGACAGAGAGACTGAACGGACTGGGTATAGTGGGACAGAGAGACTGAACGGACTGGGTATAGTGGGACAGAGAGACTGAACGGACTGGTGATAGTGGGACAGAGAGACTGAACGGACTGGTGATAGTGGGACAGAGACTGAACGGACTGGTGATAGTGGGACAGAGAGACTGAACGGACTGGTGATAGTGGGACAGAGAGACTGGGTAGACTGATATCGGTCATGAATTACTATTTGATGCATGTTAGTTTTTTGATTATTAAGTTATTTAGTACATGCTGTGATAAGATAAACTGATATCTAGATGTAAAAGGAACATAAATGACTTACACTTTACTGTCTAAGATGGAGACACTGTCTGATCATGACCTGAGCCCCAGAGACTCAATAAGTGACATGTTGGATTCACAAGATCAGTATAGAATTCATTTTCTCATCTTCATGTTTGTAGGCACAGAAAAAAGCCAAATAACATAATATCACATTGTTGTTTAGTGACATTATTTTAGACAAAATTTTATATGAAACATTTTTTTGTTTAATTGGACACGTAAATGTTATGTTTTTCCATATTTAAGTCATTACTATTAAGTAATTGCAGGTAAATTACACATAATTGTGTTAGAAGAGTGGAGGAAAGAGGAAAAACAGTAGACATTCAGGTGTGACATTGTAATGAGAAATGCGACACAATACTAAACACGGCAACTTCTCCAGAATCAGTGGATGACAGGTTGAAAATAGAGCTACCGGCAGATGGGGACTACATTATCTCCTGCTTTTATGATGGCGGATGAGACAAACTGGATAATATATTTGATGACAGTGTATAAAATCACTTCATTGTATCAATCTGTGCACAGGAACTTCTGCCAGAGCACACATTTGATGTAAATTGAGAATTTGAATAGCTTTTCAGACACACTTCCACCCACAATGTCTTTGATATATTTGCAGCCAGTGATGTATTCACATTATGCATTTAAAAAAAAAATAGGAACAGAAATAAGCAGTGAGGAAATTAATGGGGTGATCATTATGTAATTTTTGAAAATCACAGGCAGCCCTGTGGTTTGAGTTCTGCTCCCATGCCACTCTCTTTGTCAATACATACATAACCACATGAGCCAGCACAAGCCTCGTCCACACGCCGAGGTCGTCTTCGTCTCAGCTCTTTGCTGTGTAAATGATGCATCATCTGCATCAAATAGAGCCTTTATACAGAACAATATATTTTAACTCCATGCAGCCAGCCATTCTCTTCTTTGGGCAAACTACTTTGTCTAACATGGTGTGACCTGTGCCTTATCGGCACCTCAATGTAGGAGAGCTATTTTCTGCACCTTCCAAAAGAGACAACGTTCATTAATAAGACGACCCGACATTTCTTACATGAGCTGCTTATCGTGCATCATCTTTTCACAGCAGATGCTGAAATCTGATTATTTTATGAACTATACACACAGTGAAACTCTTAGCTTGCTGCATATAAATACAGTATGGTGTACTTAGACTATAAGCGGTGTGGATAAATAATGGCTACAATTAAATGCAATACGATTTTGTGATGTGGGGTTGATTACAGCTGCAGCCAATGAAATAACATTCACACAATGGTCCCTGTATGCTTTATGTTTATCATTTTACTGTGTGTTCTGATTCATTTGAAGCAGTAGAAACTCCTCAGTGGATTAGGAGCTTTATGATGCTTAAGAATAGAGATTTTTAAAACACACGGTGGTTAAGAACACACTAGCTTTATTAGCTCCTGAATGGTTTACATCTTACATCTACATCTGGATCCAGACGGTGATCCAGATCACCACCAAAATCTAATCGATTCTTCCTTGGGCCAGAAATTTGTGGTCATTCCTTCTGACAACTCCCTGACGTAATCCGCCCTTTACTTTAAAAAAAAAAATCCTGTTAACAAACCAACAAACCAACGCCAGCAAACACATAACCTCCTTGGCGGAGGTAAAAAAAACAAAAAAAAAACACAATTCCATTAGAAGTGACTTGGGACAAAAGCCCCAAATTCATATTTCAGTGTGAAAAGTAGAGGAAGAAGATTTATTTATAGAGCACATTTCATACAAAAAAGCAACATAATGTGCTTCACAATAGCAATACATGTATAACAAAAAACATAAAATATGAGCATAAAATGGACGGACAAAAGACAAACATGCAGATAGGCATATGAAAATTAGTTAGAGTGCACAGTGGTTCTAGTAAAAACACATTCAGACAATACATGACAGTTGCACAACCTAGTAAAAAACAGCAGTAAGAAGAAACGTTTTAAGTGTTGAGTGTTAGGGCATCTCTGACACTATTTGAAAGGGCATTCCACCTGTTCGGAGCATAATAACGGAATTCTGCTTCACCTGCTTTAGATCTTATGTGAGGGACAAGAAGGAGACCACTGGCTGATCGTAGGCTTCTTTTTGGCTCATAAGGCTCAAGCAGTTCTTTGATATAGTTTGGACCAGGGCCACTCATTGCTTTATAGACAACTAAAAGGATTTTAAAATCAATTCTGGTGTGAATTGGAAGCCAGTGCAAGGATTTAAGAACTGGAGTGATATGAGAATTTTTCTTGGTCCGGGTTAGAATGCATGCAGCAGCATTCTGGATAAAATGCAATCGTTTTATGGATTTTTAGATTAGATTAGATAAGATTCAACTTTATTGTCATTTCTCGGTACAGGTACTCAACAACAAAATGCAGTTTAGCATCCAAAGGTGCAAGGTGATGTCCCATAGGTGCTTGGATGAAATAAATAAATGAATAAATTAATAAATACATATGTACATATATATAAGGTACCGTACTTAAGATGTTGTTAGCTGTTTATAACAGGCGTTTTATCACAGATAAATACATATGTACATATAAACAGATGTGTTATGCCACAGGTGTGCCACAGTATGGATGCAGGCATAATTGTCAGAGATATATACATATGTATACAACATATATACATACATATAAATACATAGATATACAGTATGTACATATATATATACAGTACCAGTCAAAAATTTGGACACAGTTTCCCATTCAAGTGGATGGGAAGATATGTCCAAACTATTGACTGGTACTGTATATATAAACATAATTCTGCAAAATGTAGTCATTGTGAATGTTGGGTCCATGTAGTGAGGTAGTGTGTGTCACAGTCCAGAGTTCAGCAGACAAACAGCAGTATGGAAGAAGCTGTTCTTCAGCCTTCTGGTTCTGGTGCGGAGGCTCCTACGATAAAAGTTTGTGAGGATATGAGGTGACAGATGTGCTTTCTTTAATGTCCGTAGGAAATACAGACGCTGTTGTGCTTTCTTTACCAGGGTGGATGAGTTGGTGTGCCAGGTGAGGTCTTCTGTGATGTTCACTCCCAGCAGCTTGAAGCTAAAGAAGCGCTCTACTTCACTCCCTCTGATGTAGATCGGTGTGTGCATGCAGCCTCTACTCCACCCGAAGTCCAGAACGAGTTCCTTGGTCTTCTTGGTGTTCAGGGAAAGGTTGTTGCCTTCACACCAAGACAGTTGAGTCCAGTTCTCCGGCAACTGAAGAGTTGATGGTGGGGCCCAAAGCGACAACCAACAAGTCAATGATCTGTTCTTCATCCCTTAGTTGGTATAAGGTGGACATTCTCCGTTCCAGCTCAGATATCCTCCGGGTCAGGCGAAGGCAGCTGTCGCACTCAGGTGAGGTGAGTGTCGTCATGACTCCACAATGGGCGCCCACAGCGGAGGATAGGCTTGAAACGATAGCTTGAACACAAGAGGTCCTGACATGAATCAAAACTTACCGGCACAGGCCAAGAGACTGGGCCTGCTGCGTTGGATCAGCCTCCGGTAAGCAGTATGATGGCAGAAGTTTCTAACTATTGGTTTCAGATAAACTTTAAAACATATTAATGGCTTTCCTGATGGTTTCTACTAATATTCTCTACAGTGTCCCATGGTTAATGTCTATACTGTATGAGCTGACCTGTTGGGCCAGGGAGGTCTGAATGAATTTTTATGACCTGGCCTTCTGATCTGCACATCACTAGACATATGAAACACACAGGAGCATGGCAGCCCTCCTCCTCTTCAGTTAAATATTGGTGCATTTGCTCACAAGCATGGGACAGAGGATTGGGAGACGGTCCAAAGAATCCCACACCTCAGCGATGTGAGTGAGCCTGTTTAAATAGCAAAGAACCAGATAAAGGTGCCCCTGGCTTCTGTAGGGAATGGGAGATAACACTGATTGGTTTAAAAACAAAACACAGCTATGAACCATTAAGGGATTAATTAAAACCTCTATGTACCTTGCGTTTTACTTTGTGGCCAGATTATACACTTCATAATTAGCAAAAAGGTGTTGGACATGCCCTAAATGAATTTGTGCTATGGACCATGTGCTTTAAACCTTTAATATAAGGCCCTAGGTGTTAATAGGGGTTTGCTCTCCTTACATTCAATACATTGCTAAGGGTTAGCTTAGTGCAGGGGAAATGCAACTTGTAACAAGAAAGATTGCTCCCAACTGATTCTAAAATGTATTTATTTACATATCATGTGTTTATTTGCTAATATTAGCCCATTAGAGCCCATTGGAAATCATCCTGGATTTATTTTGTGCTGTTCATCCCTCTAGGAGAACCAGTGGCTTGGTTAATTTATTTTTTCTTTAAATTTGTCATCAGTCTGTATGTGGTATCTATATTGTGAATGACTGCGTATCATATTGTATAACACAATCAGTTTTTAAACCTTGAGCCAATTCCAAATCCCAACAATGACATTTTTATTTTGAGGTTCCAAACAAGCGCTAATGTTAATTTCTACTATTATTCTTAAGACCTTCAAACCTTGGAGGATTAACCACCCAGTAAACTGATGGATATAATTATTAAAACGTCTTTTTAATTCGTCTTTAGCTTGTTAATGACAGATAATGTCAGAAACCGAAGTGTTAAAGCCAGCGCTGACTACGGATCAAGGACACAACTTTTATTGCTTTCAGATGTTCACATGGAAGCCTGCTAATAAAACTAAGACTGTTCAAGCAGAGAGAAACATTCCTTCAAAATAATTGGAAGTGATAACACATTTAATGTTGGGGCATGTAATCCTCCTGCATCCTGCACTTTTCTCAGCACTACTCTAATCAGCTAATTGCTGCTGTGATGATTAAAAATAGCCTGACACGGACGAGCCTTTAAATATTTCTGTTGCACAACATTTAATGACGTGCCATGTCCTTTTCTCTTAACGTTCCAACATTCAGCTCATTCAAAGGTAGGCGATAATTAGAACAAGGTGACAATCCACGCTCCATAAACCTGGAGCTCTAGCTTTGGCTGCTCCATCCGTGATGGCTGCTCATAAATATCAGCCTTAATGAAGGAAATTACTATGCGCCAATAAGTCACTTATTTCCTCATTACGCTGGTTAATTTTAACACTGCCTCTAAAATGCTCCCTCACCCTATTTGCTGCCAAGCACAGGTTTCCACCTGACTTAACATGAGGCTCAGTGCAGTGGACCTGCAGCTGATAAATGCCCTGGGTACCAATCTGCATACAGGGACACAGACGACATGACGGTGCTACTGTCAGCTCAGGCTGGCTGACATTGTCTGGGAGCCAGGAGACCATGTTGAACAAAAACAGATTCAAATCAACAATCTCTTCGAGACATGCCAGGGCAGCAAGCATTAAGGCCTTTTTGGATATGCAGGGGAGGATCGAGTGCAAGTTTTAATGGTGGAGTGTGAAGTCGCGGAGCCTTACAAGACAAGCCTTGGACTTTTGGGATATTGACTGCAACCGTTCCTTAAGAAACAAGCTTTGTCAGTGGACCCTGGAGACTGACATATTGACTACATCCCATAGTACACAGGTGTCAGACCACAAAAAAACATACTGACAATGTTATGAAGCTGGTTATAGGGGTCATGCTTTTCTTAACAGCATTAAATTTCTCAGCTAACTTCTACGCAAACCTGCATTTTACAGCAGAATGCATAAAACATGACTTTAAGAATCTGTCCTGTTTTCAGTACACGGTCTTATTTACTTTTTGTGTTATTTTCCCCGACAGCCATCATGTTGACACTCTAATTATCTGAGACAAGGTCCTGTACTGATACGAAGACATTGCAAATTGGTGACTGGTGTGAATGAATGCAAAAGCAACAAATATCAAGTTTGGTGCTGTGTCCCAAGTCACATACTTCCACATTCAACCCGGCCAGTTTGAGTTTTTAAGTGCATTCACAGAATTAAGTATGCCAAAATACAGTATACTACGAGTACCCGATGGCACACTCAGAACGTCCCAAAAGTTGAGTGTGGAATGATGGAAACTTCTCACCTTAAATGGTCACCATCTTGGCTATGTAGCGGGAAGGGGAGGGGCTTACAAGACTTATCCAGCTCTTGAAAATTACGGAAGCGACGATTACGGCGGGGAACAGTAACATGTAAATAAAAGTACCAACAAAGTACCATTTAGGATGAAACATGGAGCACATGAACTTGTTCATTTTAGTCAAATGACTTAGCCAACAGATATTATTTAAAAGTGATGTGATGTTCGCAGTAAAATGTTGCGCCCGTCATTTCCGGTAAGTGAACCGCAGCAGTATCTGATTTGAGACAACATTACACTGTTGAAGTTCACATGCAATATACTACTTGTGAGTATACTAATCGATGTAAGCCATTTGGGACACAGCACAAGTGTCCCATCCTTCCCCACTCCTAGTTTCCTGTTGCACTCTCACTGGACACTGCTGCAAAGTGCTCAACTACAAGCTCATCTTGTTTTCTGTTCCAATAATAAACAAACTGACCGGAAAGCTTGGAACCAGACAGCACATTGTCACAGATTCTGCGCCACGTTTTGCCCTGTGTTTGAGACAGGAGAATTAGTTTTGCACAAGGCTCTGGATGTTTAGTGAGCAAAAAAGACAAAGGAAAGCCTTTACAGTGTTGAAAATGGAATGTGTTTATCCTCAGGAGAGCATAGATGTACTGGGATTCTTGGCCTGAGGGAGGCGCTAAAAGGAAAATTCAGGAGGTCATCAAGATCATCAGGATTCATCCTCCAGTAACCAGGAACAAATCACAAGCCTAACAATGGCACTAAGTCACAAAGATCATTAGAAATCCTCTGAAGTTCTCTGAGATAGTAGTTGTTGAGATATTGGGTGAGGACCAAGGATCTGGACAGATGGACAGACAGAAAGAGGTCGAAGGCTAAAACTCTTTTTTTCCCTTCATTTTTATAAAAAACATTTTGAAACAATCTGTGATATGAAATGTGTTAGCACCGTTACACCAGGACAACTGGTAACATTTAAAAAATCTGAGGTAAACTACGGAGAAAGGTTCAACCACAGATATTAAATTGATGGTAAAAATGAACACAAACTATTTCTTTTTTATCACTGGTGGTGTATTAACTGACACTGGTGTGTCGCTAAACTGCAATCCACCCATTGCCATTAGAGTGACAGCTTGCCTCAGCATCAATCCTTAGCAGAACCCCTGTAAAATGGTCACTGGAAGAGAAGGGTTCATGAAAGATCAAGCTGACAGCACTATACCCTTTTCCTTGCCGTGCTTCCCAACCGAGTTGGACATTACTATTTCACACAGCTCCTCCACAGTTAAAGTCCTCTAAAACCACACATTCTTTCTCTCCCCTCTCCGGCATCACTGGGGGCTTCTCATGGATTTTTCAGAGGAGCTGAGACGGGCGGAGGGCAAGGCTGAGGAGTGTCAGCAGTGTGAGCATGGGCTTTACATGGTGAGCACCCTCTCAGACTTTCAGCAGGAGTCCTCCTCATTTGAAAGCCATAGCGTCAGAAGATGTCAGACTAATCCTTGACACTAAAGGAGAAAGAGTGGCTGAACAAAAATGCAGGAGAAAGCTGTGCACAAGGGAGACCGCTGAGTGAACTCCAGGATATATGTGCTGGAGACGTGGAGAGGACAGAAGCTCTGGTGAACACATTCAGAAACACATGCAATCCCATTTGTGATACTTGTGGGTAAATTCACTGACATTTTCTCTCACACTGACCTCGATCTGAACTCGAGAAGAAACCTCATTTCAATCTCTGAGGAGTAGTTTTGCATGCTTAGGTACGAATGTGTGTGTACTTCACATTAGTGCCAATGATTTGCCATAGATCAGCATCTATTTCAAGATCCCCTACTTTGCAGGCTTCCTCTTGTTAATCAATTATATGATGACTGATTAAATGTTATAGTATTCATTAAGTGGTAACCAAAAATACAAATATTCACTATTTGGCATCTAAAATGTGAATATTTACTGTTTTTTCATCGGTGTCTTCAGATTTTGAAGCATTGATCATTCAGAACAAAGATTAAACAGACTAAATAATCAGGCAACTAGAAGGGCATTCAGTAGAGCGTATACCTCCATCGAGGCCCAGCAGTGCCTTCTGACTAAATTAAACCCTGATCCAAACACACAATGCTAAAGAAAGTGAAGAAAAAAATGAATCTCCTTTATCCAGATCCACCGCAAAATGTGATGCTTTCTTCCTCAAAACGTCTCAAGGTAATCCATCAACTGGTAGAACAAAAACAAAAAAACAAACAACAACAAAAAAGTCTCTTCTTCAAAAGAGTGGTAAAAAGTCTGAATCTGCCCCTTTATCCAAATCCACTCCAAACTTTAAGGCAGACAGACAGACACTGGTGAAAACATAACCTCCTTGCTGGAGGTAATAATCAGCAGATAAACTGATAATAAAAATCATTGTTGTTGCAGCCCTACATAAAAATGTCAAAGTTTTCTTAAATGCAACAATGAAGTTATCATAACTCTGCTCACAATCACATGGAGATGCTGCAATGATGTAACTTTACAAACTTTCATGAGATGTGCATGACACCAGGACAGGAGGGCTCTGCAGCTGGTGATTGAAAACATCCAAACCATCATTGGTACCATCTACAGAGCATTAGTGTTATTGGTCAGGTCCAAAGGACACAAAGAACAGCCACCTGGCTACATATACATACACAGGCTACATAATGTCTCAGGCTGTGAGGCTAAACGTATCCCCTGCATTCCATGATAATAAAAATGTAATAATATTGTAGAATGATAAAAAAATGAACCTTGAACCTTTAAAAAAGAGCCTGGAAGCTGTATGTTAAAGCTAATTCTTCTCTCTTCTCAGTCTTCCAGACTGCAGATTTAACACTGCTGGTATAAAAGTAAGCATATAGGACGGTAATGTACATTTCCTCTAAATGTCAGCCATAAAGACCGCTCTAATATTTAATAAAGTGAGTATCTGCAATGTTTCCATTGCAGTATGTGCTTGAAGAAGTCATTCTCCTGCTGCTGAATGCATATGCGTGTCGAAAAGCGCTCGCAACCCCATGAAAGCACACACCAAGCAAATGCAGTTGTCCATACAAAGGATGCACATGGTCTTATTTTAAGTACACCACCATGGCAACTTGAACAAAGACGTCTGAGCAAAGCACCTGTGTCTGCAGAGTAATGAGAAGAAAACAACTCTCAGAGCAGCGAGAGACTTTCAGTTTTTTTCCTTTGCTTGGTGGCCTGTCAAACACAGGCCCGGGGGGATTAGACCCTATGAGGGTGATGAGTCAATGCGTGCAGCCTCGCTGCCTGAAATGGGAGTCAGCCACATTGTTTACAGATACACATTTTGTAGCATGACATTGTCAAGCAATATTCCTCCTCACCAACCCCCGTCACCCCGACTGTACACTTCTCACTAAAGCCTCTTACAAGGCCTGTAATCAATTTTAAAAGGTTGAATGGTATGAAAAGCAATTACACGGCACATGTGTCCACTGTCAAGCAGCGGGCAGGCTGCAGTTTGAGAGGTGGACTCCCCAGTGATTACAGAGCATAGATCTGGAGCTGTGGCACTTATAGGTTGTTTCTGTTAGATCCTCCTGTTACACCAGAGGCCCAAACAGCCTTACAGGCCTGATTGACTGAGGCAGCCTCTGACAGTTATTGACAGGCTGCTGTAGTTCCCAGAAAGGGCAACAGAGAGAGAGGGAGAGAGACTGGGAGGTGAATCCTCACATATCCTGTCTCTGCTGGGGGATGCTTCTCTTTGTATTATTATACTGTATCTTATGGACTGATGTGCCGATGGTGGCTGTTTATTAAATATCAAATATCTGCCACTCCTGATATCCTGTGCTGAGAATGTTCTTCAACAACCTGACATGGAAATAAGAATACAACTTTTCTTTAAATGTAAGGATAAGAGCACCTAAAGCTTTGGACTCAAACTGTGTTGAGTTCAAGACTTTAGGTGCTCTTTGGGTAAACGGATACATACTGAAAAAACAAAAAGAGAAATTATATGTTGATGGAAAACTTTGCATATTATTTTTTTTTTTATTTGATTTTTAATAGCAATGATTAGAATAGAATGGAACTATTACTCTGGACAAAATAGAGAATAGAGTAGCTGAAAATTCTCCAAATAATAATAATAATAATAATAATAATAAATTTTACCTTACACCTTACAAAAACATAGAATAAAATCAAACATCCAGTACAGAACCAGAGTTTCATTCTTATTTTTCTTTTTAATTTTGTTTTTACATTATCTATGACACACTGATTTTGGTGATATGCAGGTAAAACTGACTCTAAACGTTTAGACGTCTAGGTACATTTAAAAAATCTTGCACAACAACATTTTAAGACTTAATTTCAGCACCTGCAAATTTAAACATAGGTGCTAAAATGCTGCCAAAAACCATTAAGACTGTATGCAGTCTACAAGCAACTACAAAATGTGAGTCCAAGCACACAGATGCCCCCACTACTGGAAAAACAAACCCTGAATGCGAGGCTTAATTTCATTGACTTTAAAATCTCAAAATCAGAAGAAACAATCATTTCAGGTGTGTGTTGGGTGGATGATGATGCGTATGTGCAGATTCGGATGAACCATGACTGCATCACTAATCCACACAGGCTACAAGGTGGTAGAGAATAAAATTATTTACATTTCGTGATGATTTTAGATTTTTTTTCCTCTGTCAGGAAGATTTGATAATAGTCAAAAAAACATTTCCAGCTAAAGCCCGATGCTGACAACACCAATTTTCTGACTGCACTCGTTCCCTAACTGTGACCCAGTAGAGTTTTTTATTGTAACCACGACAATGAGGTCCAAACCTTACCACAGTAGTAATTGTAACCCAAACTACAATGTCTTTTTCATTGCTAAGTAAAATCATAAAATCGTAGCATTTGGCATAATTTATGGTATGGGGGTGGACATGTCCCCGCCAACTCATTTAATATGAATTGCATACCTGTGTGTTTAAAACAATAATTTCCACGAGTTAAAACTTCCTCATGTTCACATCTGATGAGGAATAGTGTTTGTTCTCTTTGTTCCTGCCTCCTTTATAAGCCGTGATGTGATTGCTGGAGAGCATTTTTGATGAATCAGAAGCAGCTTAATCAGAGACGCTGCTTGAGGCTCAAACACAAGACAATCCAGGCTGTCATGTCGCAGATGCTTTGGCTTTGTGATCATGCTAACTAATTAAACATGCCGATTGTTCAGTAATATAAAAGACACAGTCGTCCTGGGCAGGCTCACTCACTCCTAAACAGAATTTGTAACGGTGTTTGTTAAGGATTAGGTTAGAAGCACTGTACAACTAGACATTGTTATTAACACCATAGTAATGTTAGTAGCTAGTATACTTAGCTCACATTAACAAATAACATAGCTATCAAACCAAATGTTGTGACACAGTGGGATGTTGTGGTATTACTTTTGATTAGCTAACATTTACTGTACTTGTTGATCTCATGGTGGCATTATACCACATAATAAGGGCCACAGTGAAAGAGAAAACTGGAGGGTTGGGATTTAAGTTGAAATATTATAAAAAAAAGAATAAAGTTTTCATTCTTTTTTTTCCAAAGTTCTGATATTTATAATAATGTGGTGTTGATGTACCAAGAGATTCAATATGTCTTTATTTGTGAAACCTGTACTAAAGTATAGTATCTATCAGTAAATAATAAATTCCGTGTTGCAAATCCTTTCAGTTTCATTACTTATGTGGTAAACTAACAGTGTTATTCATTTCCTTTAGCCTTAATGGTACAGGCATCAAGAGAAACAGAAGAGGAGAGCTCAGGCAGGGAAAGAAAAGAGAAATAACGGGTATAATTTGCACTGTTAGCTATAATGTTAGTTCAAAGAGCACATCTTTCTGATTGGAGCTCCTTTTTTCCCCAAACCAGTTTCTTCCAACATTAACAGAGTGAGTGGCCTTTTTATGTGTGTATGTGGGGTTTTTTTTTAAGTTAGACCTATCACTTAGTGGTTGTCAGTAGATATATCAGAAATGGATCTGTGTGCTGTAATATTATCTCATTCAGTACATCCTTCTGATGTAATTGTTAAAAAGAAGGAAAAAAATGTATTGCATGATCAAGACCAAAACTAGACATGGAGCGTAGTGTTAGTTCAGGCATCCAATTGGCAACTTTCATACAGGGCGCGTTATTTAAGCTGCATTAGCCTGCCTACTTTTGCTGCTTCCTCTGCATGCTGCTTTGCAACCCACCTCCACCCCAACTCCTCCTTTTCATGTTGTGTTTGACTTAATCGTGTCTTTCGCTAGCCTTCAGCAGAGAAAGACTTCAGGCCTGGTCGTCAGCCCCAACCTCGCCAACAAGAGACATTACTTGTGGCAGTTTATCAGACTTCACACAGCTCCCTCTGCCTCCATCCATCCATTTTCTTCTTCTTCTTCTTTCCGGGGTTGGGTCGCGGTGGCAGCAGGCCAGGAAGGGTATTCCAAATGTAGATCTCGCCAGTAACACTTTCCAGCTCCTCCTGGGCTAACCTGAGGTGTTCCCAGGCCAGATGAGATATGTAATCCCTCCAGTGAGTTCTGGGTCTACCCCGAAGTCTCCTCCCAGTTGGACGTAAAACCTCTAAAGGGAGTGGCCTTGAATGCATCCTTATCAGATGTCCGAACCACCTCAACTGGCTCCTTTTGGCCCAAAAGAGCTCTACGCAGAGCTCCTCACCCTATCTCTAAGGCTGTTTTGGCAAAATGCTGTTTTGGTTTGATATGAAGGTTGGAGTTGGACAGAAAAAGAAAAGAATTATTGGGTTGGTATGGTACACTTGAAAATGACTCCTAGGATGAAATTCAGAACACAGAGCTGCTGGAACTGTCAAAAACACAACAGCTATGCTTTCAAAAGATGAAGAGAGAAGATTTACTGCTGCTGATTTTGCAACATTTTTACAGTGCAAGTAAATGAACATTTGCAATTTCCCTGAGAGCTACACACCATTAACTGTGCCATTAACGGTCAACGGTCACTTTCTGTAAATGTCAACACTCAACCAGCCACACCATTAACAACCAGCAGCGTTAGAGAAAAAAAAAGGCACAAAATACCACACAATTAGTATCGTAGTAGAGAGGCTAACAGCTTCAGCTACATTTAAGTCTGCAATCCATATTGTCACAGAATCTCTTTCAATCCATCAACACCCCGTCAGGCCTTATTCAAGCTCAGCATGTTCTGGTGCCGACACCTTGACAAGTGAAAACCTGTGAAATCCTGGAAGATCACACCAGGACTATAACATCTGCTGCATGTTTTCACTATAGAGCAGGAGAGACGCTTCCCCATCAACATGCATTCAGCTGTTGTCTTCTGTCTATCTGCCATTTCAATCATCCTCTGTGCTCAGGAAGGATGTGAAAATACTGCTGGCATTGACTTCTGGGTTGATTAAGACAGAAGATGTCTTAATGCACTGTGGAAATATGAGCCAACAACCTGAAATTATTAAATCATCAGCTCATTATTATTACAAAATGCAATTATCCCATAATGGGATTTTTCCTCCACTTTTTATTGCATATCAAGTTTTACTGGGTGATGTTGCCTCTCATGACACTTGGGTCACCTTTCAGCCTGTTACATGGCCCAGATTCAGAGATACTTTGATCCAGGTGTGGAGCTAACGAGCTAGAGCTGGCAGCAGTTGTTGAGCTTGTCATGTTAAGAGACAGAGGGCGAGAAAGGTGAGAGGGCAGTGACAGCACCACTGTCACAGAGAGAGATATTACTAAATAAAACCTGAAATATTGCTTTACACTGATAACCGCAGTGTTGAGTTTGCATTAGCAGCACATTGCTGTAACTTTAACAGGGCAAACAAGAGTTGATTAAAATGAGGCTTCATATGAAAGAAGCATGTATCTTTTCATTGGCATAACTTGCACCTTCTCATTACTAATGAGAGTTTGCTGTCCTGGACACCGGTCGGAGTGGTACAGCAGCACTGTGTGCATGACTCTAGTACATCACAACACAAAAAAAGGATACACCACCCTGTGGTGTTGAGCTAATCGGGTATCTCAGGGGCCCTGCTAACATGCTGCTAGCTCTCTCCACCTACACCTGACAAATGAAGCTGTAACAAAAGTTCCTTTGCACGCTCTGGCTACACTTTATTTCTCATGCTATACTATTATTCACCCCTCTCAGGCATGCTCACCTTATTTTCCTGCTATCATGGTCTGGGCCGTCAACAATTATCAGCTGTTCTCATCAGCTGGTCACATCTATCCAATAGCACAGCGACACGGCTTCATTGTCAGCCTATCATGTTGCTGCTGTCCTTTAAAATATGACTCTCTCCGTTCCTCTAGTTCATTCATGCTGCTATTTTGCAGATTCATTGCCGATGGTTCTACTCGTAAGCTGCTGGCTCATCAGCATCACATTTGGGTCTCATGTATAAACATGAGGTGTCTGCTGTCCTAATCCTCACAATACTGCTAAATCAATTCACTCTTTATTAGACTTCAAGCCTCTGTAGAAATGCTGTTGCCAAAAATACTAATGACACTGATTTACATATTACTACAAGATCTATCTCTGCCATGGATTCTCTTGTAGACAAGAAAACCTTGTTTTTATGATCTCAAACTCATCAGATTAAAAATTAATCCCAAGGCACAAGGCAGAATGAGACGGATGTAGATAGATGTGTTGTCAGGTTGTTCAAAGGCCTTAAAGAACATGTTTGTTATTTAATCTGAGGAGACAAACTAAATTCATTTTACACTGTATCCAGGAGTCTATCATATTTGTTGTGTAATCTGCAGTTAATTTATTATTGAATTAGACGAGGTGACCGGACCAGAAAAGGGGGGGTTGGGGGGGAGACCTTGGAAAGTAAGGGAGAAACAGAAAAGAAGCTTTAAAGTTATGCAGAATGTTTTTTAGTCACAATCCATTGTGTGGAAATGAAAAAAAAATATCAAAAATTTGATTCAAAATGGTGGAATTCCTGTTGGGTTTAGGGCATGGCACCAAGAGGCTTTTTGGTAGATCTCCATATGCCTTATAATCCTACCAAATTTCAGAAGTCTAGCTCAAACATCATCCTGGGGCTGAGTTTTACAGCAGCCCCCCATTCATGAGTTTTCGTGAATGTTAAGCCCCCCAACAATGCGTTTGTTTGTGTGGAAGAATTATGATAATAATCGGTGGCACTCCGGTGCTCTGGCCCTAAAAAATGGCAAACATGAAGGTGTATAACTAAACAATAGTGTTCTGATTATTAAGCTATACAAGAGCAACAAGTACTAGTAACACCCTACAGATACAAATACAATTTAAGCCTTCAAACGTCAAGTATCAACCATCCAATTAGAACGTGTGACATTTGGATAAAAACAGACATAGAGCAAATATCAGAGAGAAGATGTCTCCCTAAACTGAGATGGTTGAACCTCGTTTGAAAATGCAAAAAGGTCTGCAGCCCCTTCAGAATAGAAGTGTCTGTCTGACTGAATGGCAATCAGTGATGGCAAATGCCTTAAGCATTACCTGGGCTGTCTACTGGCACATTTAAACCGAAAGGCCAGAAACTAATTACCAACTGAGACAACCTGACAAAGCTCCAATTCTAACTCATTTCCCCTGTCGAACGGAGAAAGGGGATGGACGCTGGAGCTTGTCAAAGTCAAGACTCGCTCTGCATAAGCCAGGCTCACCGTCCTAACCTGCACTCCCCTTTTAAACTCGAACTGTCCAGCTTGCTGCCGTCTACTGATGTAAGAAAAGTGCACAGCGGCCCAGCGGTCATGTGGTAAATTGAATCTCAAAAGACGAGAGCCATACTGTTGTGGCTGATTTATTTACACACTGGCTGATGAGGGCCACAGAGGGCCCACAGTGGGATTCACAGGAAATGGCCTCTAAACCCGAGCTGAGGCAGCTCTGATAAATCTTATTTAACACTCTGCTTCCTACTGCGCAGGAAAACTCAAAGTGCTTCCTCCATAGTTGTCTCACACAAATACACGGATACAGACAGAGAACAATTTCTATGCAGACTTCCGGTCTCCTCAGTTCCCAAATGCTTACAGTGTTGTTCAAAGAAGAAGTGATGCAACACAGTGGCAAACATGACCCTGTCCCAGCTTTTTAGAAACGTGTTGCTGGCATCAAATTCTAAACGAGGATATAATTCTTTTTTTTTTTTTTTAAATAAAAATAAAAAAAATTCTCATTTTCAAAATCTGATCTGTTGTCTTTGTGATATTTTCCAATTAAATGTGGGGTTTCAATGTTTTGCAAATCATCACATTCTGTATCTATTTACATTTTACACAGCATCCCAACTGTTTTGGAAACTTGGTTGTATACAAGCTCAAGAGATCATGACGCTTCTTCAGCAACATATTCTGAATGTCTCCCTGAATGGTCACATCGGGAAGCAAATCAGGGAAAAGTGAGTTGGTCATGAACATAAAGAACTGGCCACGATGGAAAAATGTTCCCCAAAAGCCAATCACTCTACAACCAATCATTTCGTCTTCCAGCTGTCAGCCCCATCCTATTGATTTATGAATATATCATTTTGTAATTGATTGAGTGGTTTGCTAGAGGCCATTGTTAATATTTCAGTTGACCTCTCACTAAATTGGACTTAATCATCTCTGACAGATGACTGGGCTGTGTGAAGGAATGCGGAATGTGAAATGAACGCTGTTGCTCCCTTCTCCATTTTATTACAAATGCAACACAGAAGCTGCCGGAGGTGTGGTGTAATGAGCGGCTACAGGCACCTGTAGCCGCTCATTACACCGCTGTTGATATGGGCAACCACATGGTTTTATCTGGGAAACCCTTTCTTTTCCATTCTTCATCGCCAGCGTAGCACATGTCTCTACTGTAGGATGTAATTACCATCCTGCTGGCAGAATGCCTTGCATATGAAGGAACCAAGTTTCACCTTTTTATGAAACAAAAGAATATATATGGGTGTGTAATGTACTGCATATGTTTAGTATGTATGTGCATTTGTTACATTTGTATTTTAAATATATAATAATATAGGAATCATCATGTAATTTATAGTAATCTATGTGATTCTATATGCATTTAAATGTGGATAATTCAATCTTCATTACCATCCTTCATTACAAGCAGCATCACACTATAATTATGTAAAATGAGATGCTATCATGAGGAGGCAGGAGGAGGAAGGGGAACTGATAGGCCTGTTTTGAAGTGTTCCCCCCAGCAGTGATGGGTTAGTTACAAGCGGGTAGATATTATCTCCTCTGACACCCATTGTGAGGCCAACTCCCTCTGCAGAGGCACAGGCCTGGAAGCATTGTTGGAATTGATTTAGTGAACGGGACCCAATCTTTGGACACTTTGCAGCTATTGACTGCTGCTTCAAATCAGAAATTCCAACAGCAGTCAGTCAGGGATTTAATTAAAACTCAAAAGAGGGAATGACTGACATTGCGGACAGTGTAGTTGCAGGAAATCAATTGAGAAAATGCAAATGAGTTTGAAAATCCCCCCCCCCATTTGCCTTCTGCTTCTCTTATTTATCTTCTTTTTTCTCCTCCTCAGCTCTTTGCTGCATTCTTAACTGGGGGCACAGCTCCGGCTTTATTCAGCAGTTAAGAAGATAAACAAATGGTTTTAAGCGTATTATTAAAATGTGTGCCGCTGCGATTGGATGGCCACCCCGTTTTAATGTCATTCAAAAAAAAAAGAAGCATGCCAAAGATCCAACAACTGGCAATATGAAAGTGAGAACTTTACAGGAAAAATGCACCCTGAGACACTTTAACATCAAATATAACAGCTATTAATAATGTATGCTGTTCTTCTGAGCCCATTTTGTTGTTTGCTATTTGTTTTTGTGGATAACCAGACTGATGTAAATGACATGTCGGGGTATTTGAAGCACAGCTACAGCACAGTCTGACAGCAGATCCTAATTCAGCTCTGAAACATCAACGGCAAACATCTCGTTATTATTTTCAGAATGCACACGTCCCTCAGAATGAAAGCAGCAGGTTATTGTAGAGGTGCCGTATTGCACCAGTGTTAAAGATCATATATGGGTAAATGTATACTATACAGGTGTGAGATGAGGAAGGGCTTATTCCAACTCCTAATGACTCCTATTACTTTCTCCACATTGGAAGCCCCACACTGAAGACAAAGTAGACGAGGCAGGCTGAGGAAAAGTGAGCCGACCAAAAAGGCAAAAATTACTGTCGCCTGGCAACGCCAGACCACAATTTTCACTTTGGTTATTGTAGAATAGCAAGGCTGAATAGGCACATCGCTCGGGGGAAGAAGTCATTTCCACTCGGCTGTGGAGACAGAGAATAGATGATTGACAGTTTCCTACTTTGCTCAGACATCAGCAGCTACATCTTATTGGATGAAGGCAAATCTCGCTGAGCTGCCATTGGTTTTTCTTTTGACTGTAAAACAGAAATAAATATAATATCTGTCCTGAGAACATCAGTTTCATCTAAATTATCCACCAAAGTACTTTTTTTAGGACATCGGGGGCAAAATTAATTTGCAACACCTACTAATAGATAGTTATTGTAATTCTAAGATGCATAATTTAATATATTTATTTAATAAATCAGTGTAGAAAATCCACATTAATTTATCAGCCAGTTCTGCATTTGTCTTTAAGCCCGTTGTTTTTAGTTGAATGTTTTTGTTCTGGACTTGGTTGAGACCAAATCAGAGGTAAAAGGAACAGAAACGTGACGTCACACTGATGCTAATGTTGCTCTGTGTCTGCTGCTATGACCACAGCCTAGATTGTTGTATGTGCTGTATGTGAATATTTATTTTGACTGTTTCCTTTCGCTCCCATGTCAAATAGTAACTGAAAACAAATGCAGGATGAAAATGCAATAAATATTTACACTGCAAAAAACAAAGAATGGGAAAATAAAATGGCCAATTTAATAATTTCAATTTTCCTTAATGCATCATTTTAATGTGACATGAGCCAGACTGTATTGAACATAATCAGTCTACCATTATGACAGAAATTCATGTTGTTCATGTCGCTCTGGTCGAGGCAGAATATGCCTGATTTGGGATTTCAGTGATTTTACTGCTGGGGACAAATGTCTAGCTAAAAGGTCATTATCATAACTATATGGTCATATGTCCTGTCATTGTTACCATGCAGCTTTCTACTTCATGATGTCCAGTGAAAGGGCTAGCCTTGACCCTTTTCACCTTCCCAGCAGCTTACAGTGTGTAATCATTGATAATTGGCTGCCAGCAGCAGTTTCAAAAGGACCAGTGATTAATGCTAATTAAGAATGGAAAATATGTGGGTAGTGTGTGTGTGTGTGTGTGTGTGTTGTCATGTGCAAGTGAATGTTTGTGCATCTGACCTTGCCCGGTTCCCAGCAGCTGAGTGTGGCCCCAACAACCAGCCTGCTGCAATCAAATATGCTGTTTCAAAAGGATCCGGCCTGCTTTAACAGAGCTGCTGCATCACATGAGACAAGAAAGACAAGCTGACAGAGAAGGTGGGGGGGGGGGGGTCTCCAAACACCCTGATCCCTCCCATGGATCTGTTGACTACTCCACTCTGTGAGGAGGAGTGCCAAGTCAGCACAGAACTGAATGACAGACAGAGGCGGAGTGAAACCTCGTAAAGTCTGTCTGGGAGTCTCAAACAGGAGGGAGCTGGCAGGCTTTTTGTTATGCCACAACTGTCAAAGGGAGGAGAAGTATAAGAAATTCCTGTGTAAGAAAAAGCACAACTGAAAACGCAGACGCGGATAAATACATCATTAAAAATCTGCCATCATTGCTCAGACATGGCATTTTATCAAATAAATTATAGCTTACTGCTGGGAAAGGAAGGACTGAAGTATGAGTAAGTAAGTGTAAGTAAGCTTAATATCAACATTTATCTTCTTTGTTTCTGAGGTGTAACATTAATATGCAATTAACTAACATATCAACCCTTGCTGAGTTATTATTGTGTGGGTCAATATATAATATAATAGACAGTATTTAAACAGAACATTTGTCACATCATATCCAAATGTGTATGTGAGGACAGACATTTTGTCAGTTAAACCCTGATGGACCAACACACAGACAGGTGAGAATGTCTGCAGCTGATCAGGAAATAAATACAAATAGGAGTTATTGATAATGCTGATGACTGAGGATTGTTGTGTTTCTGTCATGATGCATCATTAATGGGTGAAACATTACTCACCAGTTATTAGGATTTATCTTGTGATGCATTTTTGTATGAACGTATCAGGAGTATTTTCATAGTTGGATCAATGGAATAAAAATGTTTCGGCTTAAAGTAAAAGAATTCTTGAGATGCACTTTCCGGTTCACCAGCCCTGTTTAAAAATGTTCATACACACAACTAATTAGCAACAGCAAACATCTATAAGAGAAATGCAATGGCAACCATATGTTTTGTCATTACATAACGAAATATTTTTAATTAACATACGCGGCCAATGGCAAACATGTTGATGCTTACACATGAAATACTGACTGAAAACAAATTTCACTTGCTTTCAAGAACATTTAACCAAAAGTTTACCAAACCTTAATTAAAGTGTTCTACTTGCCTGAACCAATCCTCCCCAACCTCCTACTGTTGCTTATGCAAGTCAGAGACTTTTGCAGGACGAGGTCCATCCATCAGGCAGTCAACATCTGAGGGGAGGACACTGAGATGGTGCACACTTATAAATACCTGGGTGTGCACCTTGACGGCAAACTTGAGTGGACTCAGAACACAGATACCTTCTACTGTAAAGGGCAGACCCGACTCTTTTTCCTAAGGAGGCTCAGGTCTGCAGTGAAATGCTGCTTGTGTTCTACCAGTCAGTCGTGGCAAGTATCCTCTTTTATGCTGCGGTCTGCTGGGGAAGCAGCATGACAGGTAAGAACATGGTTTGGTTTTGAGTGCTTAAAAAAGTCATTTCAATGTATCACATTGTATGTATGTATGTTTGTCATCATGTATGTTTGTTTGTTTCAGTAGATTAGGGCAAGTGAAAGGAAAATATTGGGTTCTTAAAAATATGCATTTCTAAAGTTGCTCAGAATATAATATTGGAGTGAACATGTTTCTCCGTCATGACTCCACCGTTGCTATTGGTGATGCAGCTTTCTTTATTTTGCTACACTTCAGGGTTAAATATCACCGTGACCCTGGACTTCAAACTCTGTTCTCAGGTCTTTTTTTTGTTTTGTTTTGTTCAAAACTTCATCTCTCCACCAGGAAACGCTCAACTTCCTCTGCAAAAAATTTGCTCTTGAATTTGACATCTATGACCTTCATGCCAGGTCAGTTTACAACTTAATGTCAAAAAGAGCGGCAGCCGTGTCAGAAACTGTCTTTTTAAGTGGTTGAAGAGGCGGATAAGATTGCTCTACTATGACAGACAGAGATGTTCTTTAAAGGGCTTTAATAAAAATATGCTCGCTTTATGTTGGCGTGGACAGCTTTGCCAAAGTTTGACTCCATTTTACTGACACTTAAGAAGGGGCAGGAGAGATCCAACTTATTCAACATTACGTGTCCACTGGGAGCCTCATTATCTCTGCCAGAGAAGCTGCTAAAGTCTCTGGAGACAGACCCGAGGGGAAGACAGGTTTCAGTTTTGACTGAGGTTATGCTGTCAAACCAGAGATGCTTCATATCTAATGGACAGGATCTATACGTCCTAAATATGTATTATAAGTGGATGCAGGTGCCATTAAAGCAACACAATCCCCAATGGCATGTTCAGATTTAATTCAAGTCTCACCCAGACAGAAATTGGGCCACTATCAAAAATCTAACAATCCTGCAAGTGTCCTGAAACAAGCCTTTGGTGGACCAAGCTGAAGAAAGCAGAAAGTCTACACCAGCGTTTGGCACAGTGAGTCTTGTCTCAGCCGTGTGGAGTTTGTTTGAAGTAGCTACTGATGTGCTGTTATTTATGCAGAGCAAGACCACAGAGACCACAAGCGGAGCACTGTGTGACCCACATTCGGCAGACTTGAAAGCACTGCTCATTGCCAAGTTTAGCAAAGGGCAAAAGTACACAGAGGCCATGGCTGTTTCATCTAGGCTGCCCCTCCTGTGCAGCCAGCCTGTAAAAATGCAGATCACCTAAATGTCTCACAAAGAACAGGAAATGAGCAATCATCTCTGCAGATGCAACAATGAACTCTAAGATGAAACCGTTGGGGTTCTTTGGTAAGAAAGGGTCATTACTTTGCTACACATTAGAAATCAGTTTTGTGCCTTAGTTAGCTTACTAATTACCAAAATATGATAAATATTTTGCAGAGGGTCAAGCTTTGGTTGAGCCTCCGTTTAATAAGAGTCTGATTGATGTATGACCAAAGCTCCGTTCAAAGTAGAGGACCCAAATGCAGGTGCAGGAGAGCAAAGACATATAATTATAAAAAGACAACTTCAATAAACTTACAGAAGGTAGTAGCAGAGGCAGGCTAGTGACGATCTCGTGTGTTTCCAATAGTCTCTTCCCAGTAGCATGAACACCTCTGCTCTCTCTTTACCGCTGTTGTTTGCCATGGTGGATCCATTTGATCTATGTTCCACCTCTCCAGCTGATTGAAAATATCATACAAACGCCTTTATCATGACTACCTTATCGTGTCTACAATAAGTCTGTCTGGACCAGCTTGCATTGACCTTTTTGGAACCATTCTGGCCCCGACTAGTTTGTAAGGTAGATTCAAGTCAAGTGTCAGACCTTAAGCACCGCTTTTCTTAGCTTCTTTAATGGAACAGACCCCTGGTGAATCAGGCTGAATCCAACAACGAAAAATCCCAACGAGAGTGGTGCAACGAAACATCAAAAATGAATCTAGAAGGAAGCCTAGATCTAGAAATCTAGAAAGGAAGGAAGTACACGAGGAGCAGAACAGGAACACAGGGAGAAACATAGAGACACTGGTAAAATTAATAACGTGGGAACAGATGCAGGAAACACAGACAAACTGACAACTGAAAGAGTGAAAGGACTAAATACACAGAGGGCTTATCAGGGACAGAAGAACCTACCTGGGGCAATCACTGAGGTAGGAAGAGCAAAGACAGGAAGTGTAAAGCAAAACATGCCACAAGAGGATGAAAAATACAAAATAAAACGGGAAGTGACTAAATTAAAAGCCAAAACCATTAGAATTACTCTGCCTAGAACGCCGCTGCTAACAAAGCTTTAAACAAACTCACTTGCAAATCAAGACTTCTGGATGACTTCATCAACAAGAATAAGTAGAGTGCACAAAGACTGATTGCACAAGTGACTCATCACATCCAAAAGGTGGTATGGTGTAAAGTACAGAGCTGGGAAAATGAATAGTTGATCATCATATCTCATTGAAGTCAATATTTAAACTCACTAATGAGAGGTTTGTTCTCTCAGACAACTCGATCATCCGTCTCCGCAAGAACATTTGGACTGACTGGTGATACTGAATTCATATCCATATTCTAATAGTTTGTTATAAAACTTATTGTGCAGTCTGTCCTTTAACTTTTTCATTTAGGGATCCTTTTGTGTGTGATTTCTAAGCATACAACATCATGGAATAATGTCATTTAATGATTCTAAAGATATGTAGATTGAAGGTCCAATGTTTAGGATTCAGGATTTAGAATTTGAAGTCCACCATGTTGCAACGCCATGTTTCTACAGTCATGGCAACCACAAGGGAGGGTGATAGAAGGGTGTTCAATTGGTTTCAATCTGCAACCTAAATGTCAGATACCACTAAATCCACTAAACACATCTTTAAAACAGTTGAACACTATAACTATTGTGTCTGTACAGTGAAAATGACGTATTAGTTACTCATTTTGGGACAACTCTCCTTAACATACTGTGAGCGAACAAACTCTAATGAATGAACTGTGAAAAACTGTCCAGATAGAATTACAAATTACGAGCAATGTTCCTCCACAAAGACAGGATGAGATTTGTGGAGCACTATTTTGGTTTCTTCCTCTGCAGATGAAGTATTCAGCTATTTATTCACAGCTAATATTATTTCTGTCATACGTTTTCATAATTTCTTGATTATAAAAGGGTGCCATGGGCTGTTCTCAAACTCAAAATGATTCTCTTGTCATCCATGTTGACAGCTGACCGAAGGAGAAACCACAACACCAAAGTCGTTTCGGGTTAGTTTTGACCAGTGACAACAGGGTGGAGCAAGTGTGTCAAACTTTACAAAATGTGTGGGATCAGAGTGAGTTTTGATTCATTCTAAAAAAAGACAAAACTCCTGGCCTAATAATCACATTAATTATATATGGTCAATAAATAAAGAACGTTAATAGAATGCTAAAACTAAAATGACACTCAGTAGAGCACATACCTCCACTAAGGTACACAATCCCTTTAATTCAATCAAACCTTAGCCAAAAAACTCAAAGTCCTGTGACATTGTAGTGATGTGTTGAGGTGTGTGACCTACCCCGGGAGATTTAACGATGCGGAAACAACAGGAAGTCCGTTATATGAAGAAAATGACCGCTAAACAACGGAGATAGTGAAATAAATCCGCTTTTCTGTTCGCTGTTGCATCGTACGTCATGCCTCTTAAAGTTGCGGAATGCCAGCATGAGCTGTTAAAGCACACAATGATGTGGCGTTGTGGCACCTTGACTTGTCCAGTTTGAACAAACCGAAGGGGTCACAGAGCAGGGAAATATTTTTACACTGTGACGCAATGCCTGTCTGAAAGTGGCTGACGTTAAAGAAAGTTGTTGTTTTTTTTTAAAAGATCCTGGATTTGCCCCTCTATCCAGATCTGCACCAAAATCGAACAGGGTCTATCAAGGTCCAAGACCCATCCCTCTACCAAGTTTCATGAATTTCAGGAGTTTTTTCACAATGGGTGAAAAGATAACCTTCTTGGCGGAGGTAACCATGCTTATTCATCTAGTTTAATTTTAGCAAGTTTATTTAAAATACAGCACTTATCGTCTTGTCATTGCCTCCCAAGTGGAGCAGGGCTGAGAAATTGAACATAAGAACTGATTAAACTGAATAGCTAGACGTGGTTTAACACATGGCAATCATTTTATTACCCCCGCCAAGGAGGTTATGTGATTGGTTTGGTTTGTTTGTCTTGTTTGTTTGTCTGTTTGTCTGTTAGCAGGATTATACAAACACTAATGTAGGAATTTGCATGACATTTTCACCAAAGATGGATCCTAGAATATCCTAGAGGTGATTAAATTTTGGTGATGATTCGGATCAGGATCTCAATCTGGGAATTTTTTAAACCTCAACAGGGAAGTATGCTTGAAATATTGTATGTGTTATGGATTGAGGAAGCAAAATTATCACTCTTGATCTGCTGTTAAAATATTTCTTAAGGCCCAACAATTTTTGTTGTAACTGTTATTTCTATAGTAGATAGAGATGCAGATATTTTAGAGTATATAATAATCAGACTGTACCAGAAACTGAGAGATGGGACTGGTACTGCTACAATAACAATTATGTTGAGGATTGTTGGGCCTTGGAGGAGGTTTGCACTCTCCAAGCATTCTTGTTAAAATCGTATTTTTTGTCAAGATTTCACTAATGTTGCACTAATCCAAAGATGAAGCAGGCAGAAGAGAGATCACTGATGCCAAAACGAGTCACTGGTGTTAAACTGTTTTTCTCTGTTTGATGAAAATTATGGTGCATATCAAATTAATTAATGAAATGCTGTTAAAACATGTGCAATTTAATTAAAAGATTTAAATAATCAAATAGTGTTTTGGTCTTAACATCTGACAAGTCTGCCTTTAACTAAACATTCAGGTTGTAATGAGAATTTTTTTTTATAAGGATGTAATGCTGCTTACATTATACCGTAGGTAACACCAATGACAAAGAAACAGTATGTGGATTATTCACTGTTGTTGTTGTTGTTTCTGTAGAATGAGACACTGATCAGCTTAAACAATCTGATATTTGTTGGCTAGCGCTGTAATATGTAAATGACACATTGCATTCTCTCCATTTGAAAAGTGAAAATTCATCAAGTGTTTTAACCAAAAGGATCAGGGAGTCACCTAAACAACTGCAGCCACAGCATTGTGTCCACTGTGCAAACTGGACTGGATTTTTCTATCCATCCGCATCAGATGCCGATACTGGCTGGCAGTCAGAGGGGAATTAATTACACACTCACAGATTCACAGTTCTGACTGCAAACACAATGAGTTCAACACAAACAAACAGTGGTCAGCATTAATTTCTGCGAATGAATTAAACAACCCCGGTCATTATCTACGCCTCTCATCTCTCCTTTGTCTCAGCTGCTCCACTTGGTCTAGAATTTGCTGACAGCCTTTATTATGCAGTTCAATATAAGAGACAGAAACGGATCCGATTTCTTTGCCTCAACGATCCCACTGCCACAAGATGCTCTACTAATATTTAGCTCACTCCCTCACAAATGAATAAATACTCAATACATCATTGTAATATGACACTTCTTCTGTCTGAATAGCTCACATTTAAATGAATAGGTCATGATTAACCAATAAAGTCCTTCTTTGTCAGTTTGTGTCTGCAACAAATGTAAATTCTTGCTGATGATCAAGCAAAAATGCTAGAGTGTGATTGTGTAACATCCTTACACAATCAGAAAAAGGACACAATTATAGTCTTGCCTTAATTTGGTGCTCTCATAGGCTGAAACACATGGAGCTTTGTTATAGAAAGTATAAATAAATATTAGATACCTTTCAGTTTCACTCTACTTGACTCTCTGGCAAAAGCAAACTTTGCATTCAGCTGAAATAAAACACAGTTTCACTTACAAGCCATTTCACAGCAACCTTCACATCGAACTAAACAACAGTGGTATTCATCTGGTGATAGATGCTAGTTAGCATCGTTAGCACTGGTAGTTTATAGTGTTAGCAGCACAGCAAATGTCTGTAACATGTATATTTATAAACACATACACACAGGGGCATATCCAGAAGTGGGCCTTGGGTGGACACCTGTTGAAATCTTATTGTTCACCCTAGTTGTCATCAGCCTGGTGAGAGGCAGGACCATTTTTGAATGTGCATCATTTTCTTTTATATGGAGCCTACTTTTGGAAGTATGAGGACTTGAAAAGGAGATTGATTTTTTATGTTGTTATTGGTAGGATTATTTTAGGACATGCAATTATTCTGAGCTACTTTGGTTTATATGGTGAGCAGACTGACTAATGTAATGTAGAAAAAAATAAATAAACAGGAATGTAGGAACCTGTTGGACACTGTAATGTTGGTAATTGAGGTAGGTCTGTACTGGGGTTAGTCAATCGAAAATAACCGAAAAGCAACATTTTGAACCTCTCACTGATGTGATCTTTCTCGTGTCGGCTAATTCGATTAAGTGTGCACTCATGACCTGTCCTTAAAAGATGTACTACATCATGTTCAGTCACATTCAGTCTCTGCCTTGTTCAATGCACTAAAAATGACAGTGTTTGTAACGCAGCATAGATGACAGCAGTGTAAATACTGTAGCAAGGCAACAATATGCACAGCTTCATTTACCCTCTGATGTATAGTCTGGTTATGTGCCATTAACTACCACCACTGAGGACCAGACATATGGGGGTAAGCTCACGACATTCAGGGCTGAAGCAGCATCGGTCCACAGGACCTTCAGGACAGACCCAAAGCTTTAGCATCGCGCTCACAGCTGCTGTGTTCACTGCTGATATGAACTCAAAGCACACGAAGGAGGTTTTCTGTGACGATACACATCCTATTTGTTTTGCAGATGGTTTAACTCTCCAGAAGAACAAATCAGACTTGTTTTAATCTGATGTTGTTTCATTTACAGATGTTAATGAAGGAGAACAAATCCTCATTTGCATAATCACCTGTCCCCTGTGATGATTACAGAGCTACCCAGTGTAGTGAGTCCAAACACCATACAGCGGTAAATCAAGTATTTTGAAAAGAAAAACAGATTTGAAATAATTACAAGATTTAACCATTTAAAGTTACATGTCCCTCCTCTGCACCAAATTTAAAAAACAAAACAAAACCATAAGTCATTCGCCTGTGGTTACAAAATTATTTGATGTGCCTCCCACACTTTGCATCACCCCCTCCCCTCTCGTAAACAACAAACAGTCCCTGACTAACGTGATTAAAGATTTATTTTTGTGCCAGAACTAAATGTCTTCTGTCCTTAAAGCTACAATTAAAACATGTTTTAAAAAACATTCAGTTAATAGTATAATCTGAAATCTAAGATTGTTTGCGTTCATGGTGGGAGGGGTCTAAAGGAAACAGTGAGAGGAGCTTATACCTACAAAGAATGCAGCGGCCATCATCTGGGACTGTGAAAAACAGAAAATAATCCTTCATTAACTGTAATCAAAGTTAAAGTTTGAATTAATCGTGATATTAATTTGAAGTCATATCGCCCAGCCCTAGTAAACACCACAGTATATACATCATGCAACCCCACACAACCCCACACAACCCCACACTGGTCACAGTCTGCAGACATGGTCAACAACTTCAGCTCACCTGCTGCAGAGAAGCCTCATGCTGCCTTCTTTACATGGAGTGAGGCTGTCTCCAGCCTTTCACTGAATCTGGAGCCTTTGGCCATTATTTCAAATTGGCAGTTTTGACATGACCCCAGTGAGGAAGAGTAGCCTTATAATTTTGTTTTGTGACGGCTGACAATTGTCAATTCTCCACTTCTTTAATGTTTTCTGGAGAATACTTTCTTTGTGGCAATATACTTATACTTACTTACTTTTTAAAGTTGCTAAACTGGCATTATTCAAAAACGCACCAAGCCAACAAGATGGATCGATTATTAATATTAGCTGGAATCAGTCACAGCTCAAGCATTGGTCCTACAGAGTTACAGTAGGAGACAACCAATGGTAAGCTTAAGGGCTACTGGTTGTTGGAACAATTTCTGAATCCAAATTTGAGTTTTTGCATACTTGTCACAATGATAATAAAAAGAAAAAATTCATATTTCTATCTGTGTTAACCATACTTTTTATGCAGGAGGCTTCACAAATGCTTTATGCATACAGCAGGTCAGGAAAGAACAAAAGCAGTGACAAGTACCACCATTAGTTCTCTGTTCCCTCTGCATGCCGTGCCAGGAAAATGTGGAGAGGGCAGAATCAGAGATGGTTGTGTTTTTTTGTTTTTTTTCCTCTTCATTGCAGGGCCTTGGATCCTTCAGCTGAAGGAGCTTTGCTCTCCCCAGACACGCTTCCTGCAAACGCAGCAATACTGGGGAACTCAAGCCTGATTGGACAGGACTGGCTGGTCCACTAATGCCAGCAGCACGCTCAGGATTCAGCATGTGCAACTGCGTTCTGGCAGGGACATCAGTCCGCTGGGCCTGATTGGCAGCAGGAGCCAGCATGGCTCACAAGCAGCACACCTGATGACAGGGTAGTTCAGCCAGATAAGGCTGTCTCACATGACAACCAGCAATAATCATACATTCTTCTGAAAGTGCTGGCCGTGCCCTGGCTGTATCTACATCAGACTGGAGGAAATCACTCTTCAGCTCAGTGAGTGATGGACAGCCTCGCAGGTCGGACAGCCTGCTGGACAAATAGCATGGTCCTCTGCTGCAGAGGACTTGTGTCAGGAGCAATGCTCGACACCCCAGCTTTGAAGCCTAATGGCATTAGGGTTGTGAGCAGACAGCTGGTTAGAGAGGGCCGCGTGGAGCCTAGAGTGCATTATTAAGTGTAATGAATGTCAGCGTGCCGAGTTCATCCGACACATCAGGTGCCAATTATGGAGGTGGGTCCTGATTTGGTTCTAAACTCAATGCACAGTGGAGAGGCTCCTTTGGCCTAAGTGACATCTGCCTCATTAACTCAGAGGAACAGGAAGAGAAGTCTAGTGACCACCGTCGCCTCCAGGCCTCTGTGGACCCTCACAGGGGCACGGGGACACACATTTTCCCCACTTCACCAGCAGTGAGCTCACTCCTTACCTATTATTGATGAGGTGGAGGGTGAATGGAATATGAATGGGAGACAGCCAGAGTGACATTTGGAGGCGATTAGACACTCTGGTGCACCAGTGGACTGTTTGGCAGGGCACTTCATTCATTTGCCGACACTGAGTGGTGCTTCAAATTTGCACACATAAAGAGTTAAATAAAGCATTCATGGATATCATTGCCGTGGGCAGCCGGAGCAAACACTATTGATTTTTCTGGAGTGTTCTAAAATAATGGTCACCGATGTGTCAAGACATTCATCAAACCGTCTCTGTGAGCTAAACCCTCTGTGCTGTAAACAGCCAATATGCTGCTGTGCTCTCTGAGAGTAATCAGAAATCTGTGCCAGTATTACTGGAGACGGTTCATCTACTTGGTAACATATAATCTCAACCAATCACACACACAGCAACCCGACAAGCACCAGCATTTTTCCCTTCACAGAAAAGCAACATTTGCAGCTTTTTTAAACTGAATGCTTCAAGCTCCTGTTTCCACCGATTGGACTGGACACAGGGTGGATGCAATATGCTCCGTCAACAATGAGGAAATACTCTTTGAGCTGAAGAATATTGCACAGGCAGATTTATATGTCCTCTCAGGTCTGTCTCAAAACAACAAGCTTTAAGGTGCGCCATGTCTACTCTTTCAATCATATGTAATGTACTCACTGTTATAAAGCAGAGTCTCCCAAGGCACCACAAACCGTCGCAAAATATATTCTCGGTCGACTTGGTGGCGCTGATTATTAGGCCAATACATCACAGCAAACAACAAAAACAACGAAAGGAGGAAGAGGGGGAGGGGGAGGGGGTGACCATGGGGAGTTTTTATAGCTGTCTGCACTGAGCTTTATTGGAGGACATATAAGAGGTCAGCAGAGAGGTGACCAGATGATTTGACCTCAGCTAACCACGAGGGAATGCGCACAGAAAAGAGACAGTGACTGGTGTAATGGAGTGATCTATGCATTCCCTCTGACGCACACATCCCAGATCAAATATCATGCGGTCAACAAGGTAATGAGGGGAGGTGGGGTGGTATTTACTCGGGATAAGTCACTGAAGTCTGGCATACTGCCCACAGCGTGCCTTTGGTAATGAAAGTAACCTTGTACATGTTTGAGTGTCAGAATAAAGATGAGGCAAATCTGATGTTTCTATCAAGGCTAATACCAACAGCTTCAATCAGATTATTCTGCTGTTTGGAGCTCTGAGCTGTCTCAACGGAAGAAAATACTCTGTCTTAAGCTCATCTCTTTCTTCTTCTATGGTGCCACTAAATTAATTTCTTTTCAGAGATATATATATATATATATATATATATATATATATATTCTTTATCTTAACCCTTCTATTGTGCTCCGGTCAAGTCTGACCCATATTTTTCTCTCTTTAAAAAATGTTGTTATTTCATCTGTCACCAAAGTTGTTTTATTGAACTTGCGACACCCTTGGTGTTCCCAGTCAAAAATGAACACTCATTAGAGACAATCCTTTTTGGCTTCCATGGCAACCCCGGGGGAACCTAACCCCAGTAGAATGTTTATCCCATGGTAACCACACCACATGTATTATTATGGATTTATAACCAGATACAATCATCATTATCTGCCCAACTATATATCGATTGAAAACCAAAGCAAACATAAAATGACTCACAACAGCTCTAAAGGTGTAATCCAAGTCTCTAGAAGCCCCAAGATTGCTAACTGATGTCATTTACGATCTTCTTTGTGTGTACTAAAATGTAATGTTAGATCAGACAGAGGCACTTTTTACTGCAAATTCAACAGAGCTCTCTTTTGTGTTTGACGTAACTCTTGTGCAGCAGATAAACATTGCTAGCAGAGCTTAACAAAGAGTGCAAATAACGTCTTTTCAAATCAATGTGAGTTCTGGGGCCTTCGGGAGACTTGGATTACAACGCACAAGCTTTATGGAGTCATGTTATGGTTGTTTTCAGGTGCTTATTTTTAGATGCCGTGAACTAAGAAACTTCACCTGACTTTCCATCTCTATGGGGCAAGCAGATACTGACTGAATTTTAATTTTTGGGTGAACTATTGACTTAAAACACATATCTGGAAAGGCTTACTGACCTGATTGACGAATCAGTGGATGACGAGACAGTGCCCACATAGCAGAAACACATAGCAGAAACACATAGCAGAAACACATAGCAGAAACACATAGCAGAAAGAAGAGAAGAGAGACACAAAAGACATTAACAACTTTAACAATGAATTAGTGGCATCAACACTGACAAATTACTCCAATTCTAAAAAAAATATGTCATATGATCACATTGAGGTTTTGAGCTCATGGTACTAAACAAAAGCATCCAGGACTAAGAAGCAGTTCTCTTGCAATGGGCTGTAACTAGCAACCCTTTAAAAGCCTGTGTTGCACCATATTGCCCTGTCCATTGTAACATTTGTACCATCAGCACTCAAACACGGCGTGACAAGACCTCTGGAGGTCTACGAATGCTGTCTCTCTGCAGCAGGCCCCAATTAGACAGCCTCACCTTCCCAGCAGGCGATGGAGTCAGAAGTCTTTCATCTGTCAGACCTGTGCACTACCACGGTCATATCACTCTTGAGAAACAGCCAGTGAGGCCAACAGCCAGTTCCTAAAAGCCTTATGTTTCAATGGCCATCACAGCTTGCTCGAAATGTTAGCAGCACTCTGACAGGCTGGGGCTCTTGCTCCTTCAAGGAAGACACATTCGCAGTAAATATTGATGTCAGGTGGCTCTTCAGGATTCTCTGGTACAAGCAAACTGAGGGATGGGGGGGGGTGGGTTTTTGAAACCTCCTGGCAACTCCAGAAAAGGGAAAAGGGAAGATTAGAAAATAGTCAACTCAGGTTTGTGAGACAAGGTTTTGGAAATATTTTTGACAAGGTCTAATACATCAAAAGGACATCCCAGGGCGCCCTATCTGTTTTTTTCACTTCCTTTTAAAATTCCTTCTATTAAATAAAAACGCTGGCAGAGCCACAAGCTTGAAGTTCGCCCACCTTGAAATTCATGCAAGTTTATTGTGGTATTGAGGCCAACTCTGAAGTGGGATTTTTGGTAGGTCTCCGGTCACGACCTAGAGGTGGGAGCTTGCTCTCGAGGGCCCGGTGGACAGTCCTGGCCAGTGACATATTGATGTATGAGCTCCAGTTTTTGCGCTCTCTCCCCCTCAGCACAGAGAAGCAGGTGTGCTGATCAGTGCCACTTGATCTGTCAGTCGGATGGATAAAAATAGCCTTGGAGATTGAGCTGGGAGCAGGACTCGACTAAATCTTTGGTAGAAACTCAATTGACTTTGAAAGGCTCCTTGAATGTTCTTGACCGCGATAAATGAGCCAAAGACTTCTGAAGGTCGAATGTCTTAAATACAGCGTTTCATTTATCTGACAGGGAGAGCAAGGAGGCTTGTCTTACCATTCGGTGTCTACTAGAAAAAATCTGTAGAGCAGAGACCAAGTTATTTTCAGAAAAGGAGTACTGATTACGAATCAATTCTTGCTATATCACGATGGGCATCACAACCAATATTGTACACAAGCAAAAATAGATATAAGTCCATTTAGCTTGATGCAGTCAGCTTATAATAAATGCAGACTACTATCCATATTGATGCATTGCTGCTACCTGATCATTTACTGTCAGATCTCCTGAGCATATCTTGGGCTATCCTCTCCTGCTGTAGGCTCTGAAAAAATGCATAACTTTGCAACTTTCGTCTGAAGTTCCTGATCAAGAGATTGAGTGCAGAGACTATGAGATGGGGATGAAGCTGCAGAGTCAGCAGCTTTCATTGTAGGGAGGCTGAAGAGGCCGTGCTAGTTGTTTGAACAGCAGGCGGCGATTACGCCACATGGATGCTCAGTGTAATTAAATGTGCTCTGTTCCCCTTCATGTTACTTCCTCTCTTCCATGCTGAGCCTGGAATATGCACAGATAGGTTCAAATAAGTGTCAATGTCAATGTTGTTTGCTGAAACATTTTTCTGCCAAATGTAGCAGAAGTGTTTTATTCACTTATCGTAGCCGCGCAGCTACAGCGAGGCTGATAAAAAAGCATGAGCATGCATGCACGCGGGTAAGGCTGTATGATTAAGTCCTCAAGTGAATTGGTAATGTTGCAGTTATGTTCCCTTTGACTGGTTCACTTTTAATGAGTAATTCTCCATTTCATTTCCACTCGACACTCTCCGATCTTGTTTTGTCAAAGGTGCAAAATGAGGTGCTAAGAAGAAGCTTATCTAATTAGCTATAGCCACTTGTGTTGGTCCCAATGGAAACTTCCATCTCAAATATTGAAGCTGCATTAAAATCACTCTCACTATCAACATAAAACCAAAGCAATGGTCCATTTAATGTGGACTCTGAAGTAAGCACCTTGAAAATCATCATCATTCAGATCACGTGGCTAGGTCACATGATGGGTTTATAATCCCATAAATTACATATTTGGCTGTTATATGCATACATTAAGATGATAAATGAGAGTGGTGGTCATCATAATCTGCTGAGACATCACACAAATCAAGCATGAAGTGTCTCCAACTTAAAGAGCTGAGTCATTAAGTTCCAGAGTATTTCATTCATAACTTGAAAGGCCATGCCGATCACAGATCAGCTCAAAAAGCCACTCGTGTTTCATATAACAGTGAGATTCAAGACCCTAAAATGGTGCTGAAAGAGACACTTGTATCCTGTTTGAGAGAAACATGCAAAAGAAATGGCTGTCAGGGTGTCAAGAGCAAAATGTTTGGGTTTGCCTGGATAAAAAAAAACATCCGGTTACCCCAGGCAAGAGGTCCCAGCGTTAAGAAAGAAGGATTAATTGTGTGCATATGTTAGAGAGTCAAGACATCATTGAACGAAAGAAAATCTCGCCAAAAGGAGCGACATGAATTGTCAGACGGAGGCATGTTCCACCCCCACCAGTCCTGCAGCATTTATGTTTAGTACAAGCTCTAGTTGCTTTAATGTCCTTGTATAAGGAAAGAAATAAGGAGGGATGGAAAATGTCTTTGTATTGTATCGATTTCATCACTCTGCTTTTATCATGGCCAGGAAATGTCAGGGAGAATTACACAGGAAAGAATCTGGCTTTAGAAACACTGTCAGTGAAGTGGGAATTAAATGTGAGTAAATAACAGGCTGGAATAAAACAAAAGCAAAGCAAAAACTATACTGCAGATATCGTCTCTGTTCAGCAATACTGTACATGGCAAATGGCAGTGAAGATGGTACCAAAAAATCATGTCCAACAGCTCCAGTGTCTAATATCCATCTGCTGCTTGTCCAGACTATGCAAAGTAAGTTGACTTGTTGCCCTGCAAGACTGGTCCCATTTTAACATTGGTCGGGGAAAGGGGTTGAGGGGGATATTTCACATGCATCATCTAAATTACTGGGAGGGGAGTTAGATAAATCTGAAGGATGGCTTCTGTAATCTGTAAAATAAAGAAGCATACCATGCCCATTTAATTGCTGCTTCTGAATTGGCCTCTCTGTGGTCACAGCTTAGAATTCAAACCTGGTTTGTCCAGCTCACTGATCCCAGTTCATATTTCATTCATTGTGATGATTTTGCCTTTATATGTCACCAAAAGCATCTCTGCCAGCTCAGGATTAAGGATAGAGATGTAGGGAGCCCAACACTGTGATAAAAGACTGATACTGCTACGGAGACCAACCCTCTGTAGCGAAGGCGTCGAATGAAACGACAATAGATGAGATATTGATTCAGCGCTGATTACAGCCACACAGATGAATGTCAAAATATTGTCACCATCTCATTCTTCATTATATTATTACTGCAGGGACAAAAGGACGGCCAGAGGCAGATTAATTCTACTGGGAGAAATCCCAAGCAATGGTTTCCATGTCAAGGTTAGCTAAAGTGACTTTACTGTACATGGTGATAGACTTGCTATCAGATTCAATTAAGTGGAACATGTTCGCATGGCGGAGTGGCCCTGCAATGGATTGGACAGAGTGTGGTCCTATCATGTCTGAGGTTAGTGGTTTAATTTCCTCAGGGAAGCATTTACTGAGAATGTAGATGCATTTAGCAATTTAGAAAAGCTTCAGCTATCTATGAGATGCTATTTGCTTATTTAAATTGCACAGTGCCACAAATATCAGCACATTTTGTACAACTGTAGCTGACATTTCAGTGCACAGTATTTTCTTTCGCGAGTTACTTTAGTGCTAGAGCTGTTGTTGTACTGCTGCTGTGCTGCTTTATGTTCAGAGTCCAAAGGCCTGGGATGGAGAACAATAAGCCTGGATCCCTCAAGAGAGATATGCAACACCGCTCAAAATCCATGCTTCATACAGGAGCACAATAACAGGTCAATTATTAAGGGACAATAGCAACAATTCTGACCAATTATCAGAAAGAAGCCTCGAAATCTGAGACAAAACAAGGCCAGCATAAAATACACAGAAAGGACATAAGAGCTATGTAAAACAAATCAGACAAAATGGAAAACATTTTAGTAGAAGTTTGAAAAATGATGGGTGTAGACAGACAGTCTGATCAATGTATTTTGGAAAGTTATTTCATAAGCGACAAAAAGTCTCACTTTCTATGATCTCGAAGCCTTGGGCAAGATACTGAAGCCCGAATTGCTCCCGATGGCCATTCGATTCGTGTGTGTGTCGAGGCCCATTTATGCTCCCTCTATGTGCGTAAATGGATACATCCATCCACAAACGGTCTGTCCGTCGACCCGTACATACTTCTGTGCATCCTCTACGTCAACATCGATACAACCGCAGTGGGGAAGTGATGTTTCTAAAGTTTTGACAACAACAAATATGGCGACGGCTGTAGTAGGTTGTGATAATGTACCTAGTAAATACAAAGCAGCAAAAGCGGAGGTAACGGAAGGCCATTAAATACATCGAGACACAAGGACGGAGAGTTTTTACACTTAATCGCTTCACTTTTTTTCTTCTTTCTTGTTTCCGTACATATTTGTCATGCCTTGCTTGAATTGTAGCTACATTGCCCTCAACCATTTCCGATTGCATTGCTCCGTTTCATCCCTCTGGTCTGTATCCGAAAACATGTCCGATTATGTACGGAATGAACGCAGAAGACGCACGGAAGGCTCCATTCGTCTCCATATCCGTCTTTAACATAGAGCATAAATGTGAATGGATGTCACTGCTGATGAGCAGATGAGAGCCTTGTACCAGTGTATGAAAGTGTGTGTGAATGGGTGAATGCTGCCTCATGTTGTAAAGAGTCGTTGGTCAAATTAGATATTAGTTATCTATTTTTTACATTGTCATGGTGAACTTGTTGGAAAACAGTTGTGTGTTTACACAGACGACAATTATGGAGAAATGTTAGCATTCATTTCGAGTCCTCTACCCTCTATTGACACAACGTTTAGCTGTTTTTGGTCTCTACAAACTCCTGAGCACAATGTCTGGCTCTTTAGCTGTTAAATGCCCCACTATGTTGAAATGACACTATAGCCAAATTTCCACTGCATAGTATCGGCTCTACTCCACTCGACTTGGCTTGGTATCAGGTACTTTTCTGCAGGTCATTTTCCATTATGGGATGGTACCTCCTCAGGATAGGTGGGCATCGCGAGGAACCGCTGTAGCGTAGTCTTCAAGGCGACGCACACCTCTCGTCCACTTATCATCTTGCTCTCATCAGCTGTTTAAGGAACAGGAACATCTGTACCTCCACAATATAATATAATATAATCGCTAAAGTAGCTTGGCTGTTGGAGTGTTGCGGCCATTGATTTGTTTTGTGCAAGATACTCCATGCATGCCGGGCATTGGCATTAGTACCTACGCAGCTCGCTTGGAAACGCAACAGAGGTGGTACTAAAAAAGTAGTACCAGGTACCAGGTACTTTTTACCCGATGGAGTAGAGTTGAGCCGGTACTACGCAATGGAAATGGGGCTTATGAGAGCAGTGAGTGTAAACAGCAAAGCTGCACAGTCAGGCGATAATTCTCTGTAGGATTACATTGTTTTTATTGTCCCTTGATAGTTTCTTTTTTTTTTTTAAAGATAATAGTAACTTGAAGGTAAGGTAATGAAGATTTATGACAGCAAAAGAAGGTTACTCCATGGACAGCTGCAAAGCAAAAACTTAAAGTTAAGGCTAGAGAAGATTGTGGTTAATATTACAACAAAGTTCTAGTGCAGGTCTACAAGTCTCACTTGTGTAAGTCTGCCATGCTATGTCCATTTAGCCCTCCCTACTTGGACAACCTTACTTTCTGCCCCCTACATAAAGAGCACACTACTCTCTGCAAGAGCTTTGAACATTGGCATTAGACGGAAATCATGAGGTGCACAATCATCATCCTCCTTTGGAGGAGAAGACTAGGCTACACATACACATTGCCCTAAAAATTCTTAAATAGATGTATTCAAATCCAAGAGCTATGGTATGCCCAACATGCACAAAATATGCCTTTACATGCCATATACCAAATATGTGTTGGATTTTGCACCACACCTTTAAAGCACTAACACACTGTCTGCTCTCTAATTTTTTTTGTGTGTGTGTCAATCTCCACAAACCCAAAATTCAACCAGCTAGAAATATTTCAGTCCTCAGTGTTACAACTTCAAAATCATAATCACAAACACTAATTTTCTCCCCTGCAATATTAAGGATCCTCATTAGTTATTCATTGCCTCTAATCTCTGGACATCTGGTCAGTGACCACCACTCATCCTCACACTGCCACCACACCCTGACCAACAAAGAAAAATCCATTCAGGCTGAAATCCAGGAGCCTGCAGGTTTTCTCCTTCAGCAGCTTTGCATCCTACACAAGGTAGCCAGACCTCCTGCTTCCTGCTTATGTACAGGATATCAGAGGAATCACACACCGGAAATCACTTTCATCTTTATGATAATTTGAGCGTTTCATCAGGGATTTGGTGTATCGGTCCAGTTCAGCTGGTAGACAGTGTCAGATTGGTTGGTGATTGCACAATATGGTCAAATTAATGTTTATATGGAGCAGAAACGTTCTGTGAAAAACATTCCATTAAATAAATGGTACTTTTAGAGAAATCTACATATGGCATTTTTTTTATAAATTCACACAACCACCATATCTTGGTTGGAGGTGAGCATATTATTTCTACAAAAGACACAAAGCTAACTGTGTGCAACAGCAGCTGTCTACAAAAAATGAAGGATCCAAATTCTGAAAATGTTTTGAATTGAAAAAGTCACAGACAAAAGTGCAAATGTATGTTCTGGTGACTCAAAACTCTCCAAAACTGAAACGTCTGTGAGGAAAAGGGTTTTAGTCACCAAGAAAAGCCCATTTCTGCCTCCAGTGTGCTCATGAGCAGCTTGCATGTTGGCAGGGAATGAAACTTTAATTATCTTGATGCCTCCTTCACATTCCTCGATTTGACCAGCGATCAGGTCCCTGGGAGCCACAGGAAGGCAGGTTAATAGGGTCCATGTTGGACTGCCAAGTAAAACGGGTGCAATTCTGGGAGGCAAATCAAAATGTGTGTTCCAAAAAATCCTTTTCGAAGAAAAAGTAAGGCTCAATATTTTAGGGACACCTAAAAATACATTGAAATTCTATTTGACATGATTTCTACAGTATGTTATTGTGTGATTTAAAGACAGCAAAGCTAGTAGGTGCAGGTTTAGTTAAAACAATTTGATCAAAGTACTATTTCTAAGGACAGGAATGAACTTTCACTTTCCAAATAATTTGGACTAACCTGGAGGTTTGTTTAACTTATCTGACCAGATGTGGACATCTGGCTACAAAACAAGAGCGCCAAATGCTAATGTAGGATTGCTGGTGTGCCAGAGTTGCTTTAGCCCAGGCAAAAATGTCACAACTACCTGAAATATGCCACCGAGCTTCTCTGCAGTCACGTCTCTTTCATTGTTTCTAAACACGATGACCATCATGGTCGAGCCGTGACAGCACCGCCCTCACTAGTGCTCTTGTTTTGTATCCAGATGACAACATCCAGTCTCAGAAAACAAAAAAAACAGACCTTTTTTTTTGGTTTCTCTTTTCTAGTGAGATTAGAAAGAAACCAAATCTTTTTTTTTTATTTCACTCCTGCATTTTTGTCCATGAAAAGGAAAACACCTTCTTTTTCAATTTAGTTTTTTGTATTTTGAATTTTTCGTTTTTTGATATCCGTTTCTGAAACAAAAATCGAATTACTAAAAAATACATGGACTAGTGGGCACCAGTGGTCCTGGCTCTTTCCAAAGTTACAAAATACATCTGTGAGAGAAGCTCAGTAAATTACACATTTCAGTTAAATTTATGTAAAAAAGCAAGAATATAAAAGGGTGATCACTCCAACAATGTCAAACTTTAATCAATCTACTGAGGCCATGGTTCAGGAGGAGGAGTCAGCTGAGGTGGTTTGGGCATTTGGTTAGGATGTCTCTCCGGATGCCTCCCTGGGGAGGTGTTCTGGGCATATCCCCCTGGGAGGAGACCCCCGGGGTAGACCCAGGACACGCTGGAGGGATTATATCTCTCAGCTGGCTTGTGAACACCTTGGTGTACCCCCAGAAGAGCTGGAGGAGGTGCCTGGGGAGAGCGAGGTTTGGGCTTCTCTGCCAAGACTGCAGGCCATGCAACCCGGAAAAGTGGAAGAAAATGGATGGATGGGTGGTCAAACTTTAACTTGGTGGGAACAATACTGAGGAGGGATGGCCAAAACTGTCAAAAAACAAGTCCTACTGTATGTTGTGGTAAACTTGAGGCCAGCAAAGATACTAAAACACACACACATAAAGAAGATTGAGAGTTTTCTTCTTTATATGAATTGCTAATCAGACCTCAAACTACCATGCTTAGATTGGTATAAACGTTAAACTGGCTGTTTAAATTTGAGGAGCATGTATATCAGCACCACATACTGTACATATACTCTAAATTATAGTCTTTTGTATTTTCAGCATTTCATCCTACACAGAGAGCGCTTGGGTTTTATTCATGACTTTCATTATGTGCAGCTCTGGAAACCACTTTTACTCCATGTGCAGCACTTGCTGTTATGAATGGCTGTGTTGCACTTTCCGTAGCTGGTGCCTTCAGCTCGAGTTCCCGAACACCCTCCTCTGCGTTCCCTGTGTTTCATCATGTCTGGTAATTAAGGTCAGACAATTTGATTCAGCCAGTCACTGCGCTGGTGACTTAAGTGTAGACAATTATCTGAAATTAATATAAATGATGCCCTTGTCTTCGGCTGCTCTCCTCAGTCAAGTCTTGGCAAGGCTCTGGGTTATTATTAGTGAGCATGCATCCACTGTATTAGTTTGAATAATGATGCTCTCCATGCAGCTATAGCTGTTTCATCAGAGAGAATGTGATTATTAGTTACAGGTCCTATGTATGCACTCATCAGAGGGGCCAAGGTTGATGAAAGGCCTGGAGGCGCTATTTGCTCAGTAAGGCAAATTCATAAGCAATCCTCAACCAGGTTCCAAACCACTGTGAATAAACTATACGGCACAGTTGAAATGAAATGAAGTGAAGAAGTTGGGAAAATAAAACTCTTTTGTTCTGCTGGGCAATTTCACATACAGCATTTTTCTGGTCAGAGAGGATTTGTCAGTGTGGTTTCCTCAAGTTGCTACAACCTCAGAGGAAATCACTTTCACAAGTGGGATTGTATAAATGTTCTCATTCAGATTTCGTCAAGCAATTTGCACTACAGAATTCACTGTTTTCCAGACACTTCTGACACCTGTTGTCACACTGTGGTTTTACCACCTGCTGCCCAATAACACTTGAAGAGCTTTTCCTTGAGGAGAGCAACAAAGGTACTGAGGGACATATTGCTGCCTCCAGCTGGGTCTGTCTTATAATGAGTGCTGTCAAGGATTTGCAGCGCTGAACTTTTGTGCCCTGATGTGTGGCGGGTCACCATCCAGTTCATATCAATAATTCATCTTGCAGCTCAACTCCCTTCCCTGTTATGAAACAAATCTTGTTAGGGAGGCCTGCCAAAACTGTCTCCATCTCACTACCAGACTTCATTAGCTCAGACTGGGGAGGCAGTTGGGGAGGGGTGGTGGTGGCAAAGATTAGCTAAGTTCATCTACATGAAGCATTTGTTTGGCAGCAGGGACAGGAAGGAAGCTTGAATCTGGTGTGTGCGAAGAATGAGTTTCTCCTACAATGGCGTACTTCTCCTCCCAGGGCCCGAATAGATGAGTTCATGGAAAGCAGATAGACTGTAGGCCTTGCTCTTTATCCTCACAGTATGGCTTCTACACAATATTCCTCTGGTTCATTGTGAAACAACCTGCAGCTGTCAGTGGCTCAGTTGAGACTGAGGGAGAAGAGGGCAGGGAAGTGGAACGCCGTGCTGGATGTGCTGCTCTGATAAGATCCAGGGAGACTCCGCTGCCTCCTCCTTTGCATCACCGCCTCAGCTGGCAGCAAACATCGGTAACCTTTCCTGTCAATGACAGTTGCTAAAAGCAGCGGGGGGATTTGGAGGCATTATGTTTGACTTCTTTCAAATTAGCACCTTTTTTTTTCTTCCTGTTGTTGTCTTCTCCTGGCTCTGCTTATCAAGGTGGCCGCGATCATCCAATGTACCATGAATAATTACACGCCTGGGGATATTGAGCACAGTGTGTAAACACTTTACGTAATGCACGGGTATTCGTGAAACCAAAAAACAAGTTAAGACACAAACAAACAAAACGCACCACTTGACACTCCTTACAGGAGACTTCGAATGTATCAGGCCTCGATCACACTGCTCCAGTTTAAATGAGATCCATCCACTAGAGGAAAACAGGTCTAACAGTTCCCCTTATATTAGTGTGCTAATGAGGTCCCAATGTGATACTTTTTAATGAAACCATCCAGGAGGCCAACTGTCCATAACTAATTATCATATGCTAATTGGCCCACCAAAGTGCAGAAAGAGGACTGATTTTGCGAGTTGGTACCTCTCTTTTCATATTTTCCTGTACGTGCATCGTATCAAAAGTCCTTAAATTAATGATGGCTAGAGAACATGTTTCTTTATCATGACTACCAATGAAATGACTGTAAACAACTTTGTGTACTTTGGAAATATACATAATGTTAACACCCAGCTGACAATAACCTTAGGGGTGTTCCTCTGGAAAAACGATAGCTTTGACTGTTCTCCAACCAAACCGAGGACTGATTATCATTTCGATCACAACGACTCGCTGTGTGTGAGATGGTCTTGATAGGCCAGGTGTAACCAATTCTTCTTGCAATATTGCACATTAGCCTCATTTGCCACCCCCAGCGCTCCGAAGTATGAAATAAGGTGAAGAAGAAATCTCTGATAGATCCCACTGATCTGAGAAAGAATGAACCCCAATGAATAGAACCCTATCGAATTACACTCAAGCAGAAGAAAACGTTAGATAGCACCAGGCAATGGACCGTATTGGTTCAGTTCTGGTTCAGTGTGCCAGAAAATGGGACAGGGACCACAAACAAATACAAATAACTGCTATTGCTTTAGAGATTGTGGCTGACCAGCTCTGCAAACTGAAAATAGCAGCAAGTTCTGGTTGAGAGGGCAACGCAAAGGCTGCTGTAGACATGCAAGGAAAGCTGATATCGAGTGAGAAATACAACATGAAGACTGGTCTCGTCATGGCACCAAGGTAGAAATAATCAAACATCCCATTGTGTCAGAGGGATGCTTGAGAGGCTAAACACACAACACAGACCGATTGGCACCCACATCTCTATCCATGCTATGTATTCTGGTGTAAAAATCTGTACTATCCCAACTACTTCACTCTGTCTGAGCATATACACATGTCCAGATTCTATTATGCTCATTTAGGTGGTCATTAGGTTTGTGACAATTAGCAACAGGCGATGAAGCCAGGAGGTAGGACAGAGGTATCAGGCCGGATTCCCCATTAGCTCATTTGCATGGGGTCATTAGACAGAGTGCGACGTGAGCCACACCGGTTGTTTGCTGCATGGCAATGCACGCTGCAAGAGGACAGACTCTTCACACTAAGCAAGTGGGGATACTTCAATGTTAATGACTATGGTGCAAAGCAATTCTTGCGAAAAGCTATTAGAACAGTCAGGCGATGTTCACTGAATCCCTTGCAGTTATTCCGCACAATGGTTTTCAAAAGGCTTCTTCCTTGGCTGTTGAACAATGCGAAGTCATTGGATAATGTCAGATTGAACTAATGGCCATGTCTGATTTGAAGCGTTTATGTGGAAAAAGCATGAAGGATTCTCAGCGCACCTTTTCGGAGTGTGACAGCTAATTAAATCAGGAGGAGTCAACATGCAGTGCATCACTGCTCAGTTACGTTAAGGTGAATTACCGTATAGATGCATTCATCTAAAAATAGAATGAGTGACCTGCAAAATTGTCTTGAATATTTGGGAAAACCAATGACCCGTGCTGCTTCCAATGAGCATGCTCATTTAAAGACTGAGAAACATTGTCAGTGCCCTTGTTCCCTACAGCAACACAGGCCTGTATGAGCTTGATGGATGGCAGCTTTTCATCGGCAATCTATCATGCCATGTCAATACATTCAGTGGAAGAAAATGTGTTTGTTAAGATTGCTATGTGTAATGGAGTCATTCAACGAGGGGACGGTGTTTTGTCTGTCAAGGAAAGCAGCGACGGACGGTAATGGGTTCGACATCTCGACGTCAAACCTGCCTTCAATGGTTCCTATTTCTTTTCTCCCAGTACTTCTGTACCCACGCCTCCACCTCGACCCGCTGATGTGGAGCCTCTGAGAACATATTGACCGGCCAATCTGAGAAGAAGGCAGAATTTCAAACACGCTTCTTAAAAACCGGAGGCTAAAAATCATCCATCACCCTGGGCTGTTTCAAATGCAGACATCAAAAAAAGCTACCTTATGGATTGATCTTGGCGATCACATAATGGATTTCACCAGTGCCAGACTGATGGCTGTAATGGGTTTCTATGCTGGCCGGCTATTGGAAGTCTGTCAGTTGCACCGGCTCTCCATGGAGCAGTCTATACATTTGCCAGAGGCTCCTTATACCTGCTCTTGGGGGAGCATATAGCAAATTGACTTCAGAGGCACTCAAGGAAACAAGAGAAAGAAACATCAGCAACTCCTGTCCGCAGAAAAATACTACACCTTGATACAGTTTTGTAATTTATATCTACCTTTCATGGATGTCTGCTTTGGTCAGTAGCTGCAGCCAATAATCTATGTTCTCTGTCAGAACACCAGAGAAAATGGCCAAATTTAATAATACACTTCCAATCTGATACAGCATGTTCACTCAGACAACAACAGATAACTGCAGGCTGTTTTGCATTATAATGAATTAGTTACTGGGGAATCAAATTAAGCAAATGGAGCGAATGATAGAATTATGTGAGCGGCGATCTTGAGACGGAACAATTTCCTTTGCAACTCTGAAGACTGATTTTCCAGTTAAGTGAGCGGCTGGTGCATTTGTCCTGTTCATTGACAGTAACCCGTCATTTGGGGCACTTAATCTAACCGAGAATAGAGCCCGGCTTTCAATTAATGCGTCAAATAAGCCAAGTGACACATCCATCATGTTCATGGCTCTGGCATGCTGTTTTTTTTTTCTCCTCCTTAAAAAATTCAAACAGCAAACTATGCTTCAAACCTCTATGCTGGGGCTCACTGTGCATCTGATCCCCAGTGCAGTGTCACACCGCAGTGGTAATTACACTTGATATTTTCCCTCTGTGACTAATTGCATCAATCGTGTACATCATCACGCATCAATCATGTACCTGGAGGAGAAATCACCTTGGATTCCCAGTGCAGCTGATTACTGCACACACAGACTCAGCAGATAGCTCTGTTCAGTCCAGCTGGACTGCAGAGCTATCTGGCAGGCTAGAAAAGGGAGAGTCCTTCTGTACCAGCTCACATCCTCCACCATCAACCAATCAGGCTGACCTTGACTTGGCAGCGGAGGGGTACATCTTGAGATGATAGCATCCCCCCCCCCCCCCCCGAAATCTGTGAGTCTGTGTCCTCACTACTCAGACAAAGGCTGCTTTATCCACAAGAGTCAAGACTGTATTGTAGCACGCCTGCCAGCCTCCACTCACCTTTGGTTCTTAGTGTTGGTGTGTGTGTGGGGGTGGGGGTGGGTAGTAAGATTTAAGCCTGAGGAATAAGTAAGGAATGAGCTGAATAAATAAGAGGAGGTGCTGGGATATTAATATTGTCAGAAGTCAGTGGTAGAGTCAGCCTTCCAGACATACAGCACAGCAGAGCCACTATCACTGGCTCATCTGCTCTGCTTGGGCTCAGTGTGGGCACAGAGCCATCAGTAGCACCTGCTGAGACAAAGTCTCACCTAATGCCTCAGACAGTTTGAAAAAGTGCTAGAGTCAACTATCTGCTGGAGGATGACTCCGAATTCTCTCACACTAATAAGCCGGGGCTGCTGCTGCAACCTTCTCCACAATCACAGGAAATAAACCTCCATCTAGATTTTATTGGACTCTTGTTTTAATCAGCAGTAACACAAAAAAATTACCATGACGTGATTTTTTTTCTTCTAAGTTACCTTTTATTGGCAGCATGCCTGGCCTTTCCATCTGGGAGTTTGACTAAAATAGAACGTGTGCCTAACACTGTCCCCACAGACCGAACTCAAATCAACTTAAAAATTATGTTTCATCTCATCACATCTGTGGACGAATGGCTAAATATACAGATTAAAACAAACACACTCGAGTGGTGTATTATCAGAGTGGATGCAGACAGGCTGCAGTGGTTTAAGGAGAAAACTTTTTAGGAGCTGCAGAGGGGGCACAGAGGCAAAGATGGTGTGTAAAGTGAAAGGGATAGGTGTGTGTGGTTGTTCTAAAAATAAAGGCCATTTAATCATTGTGGTTTAGCTGCACATTTGGTTCAAAGTTGTCACTGTGTCTGGGGTTAACCATTACTGAAGGATCCCGGCGCTAGTGCCTCATTCAAACTACTTTAGTACAGTAAGTGTGCTATCAGCTACTGGCAAGGGCTTGGATTGTTGATAATTCTGTGCTGTCGAACCAGTCTGCCAAAAACTCTGACAGCAGAAAGAACAAGTTCTCACTGGTTTTAAACTGACCAGTGATTAAATGATCCTCTAGCAATACATAAATGAGAGTTGGAAGAAGTCGTGGATGATAATAAAAGGCTGCACTGTTGGGATCCTATCCATTCATCCATCTATCCATCTATTTGAATTCATTACATTTTGAGGGCGATCCAGATACATGGCTATTTCCTGGTTTTGTTAGCATTGTGAGGTATCTATGTGTGCATATTTTTACATTTTTGTGTATTTCTAAATAAATTCTGGATTATTATCGGAAAGCAGGAGACTAAATATGTTCTTACTGTTTTACTATTGTTATTGTATACAACAATAACAATATATATACTGTATATATTACAAGAATGATAACAGTAATCAGGTGTATTAATATTCCACGGGCATATCAATATTCTCAACTGCTGAATCTGTCCATTGTTTACATTGTGTATCTTTATTTATTTCCTATTTTAAGTATTTCCCCTTGTTTATATTGTTCTACTGTTTTTTAGATTGCTTGTTTACTTCTACTGCTGCTGTAACAATACAAATTCCCCTGTTGTGGGCCGAATAAAGGACTATCTTATCTAATCTTACTATTTTATTTTCATTATATATTCATATTATTATATTTTTATGCTTTGTTATATTTTTGACATGTTATCATACCACAGCTGTATGAGAATGTCTAAATAATAAAATAACTCCTTGTTTTAGCATTTGAATGACATCCGGATGCATTGTGTGGATTTAGGTGCAGATCACTATTCTTGAATGCATCCATCGATTCTGCTTTGTTTGTAATCCCTCATCGCGTCTCTGATGAACATTTATTCTAAGCTTTTGTTGTGGCTTAGTCCTGAAACCTTGTCCTGACTGCTCAAGCTTTGAAAACAACAGTGTTGTTCAAGGTGTGTGTCACTGAGTGTTTTCTGGTTTTCCAGTCTTGCAGTGACTTTTGTGTACAGATAAACAAAAGGCAGGCTGGTTGTTTTCTTCTGCTTCCTTGTTCCATACTATATGTTGGAAAACAAAGTCTTCCTCAAAATGCAAAGCTATTACTTTGAAATCAAACTTCCACACTGAACACACATACACAATATCTTATGTTAAGCATTGGCATTGAGTTGAAAACGTTACTGCAGATCCCTGGTGTACTGTGTGATATTTGTGTTGTGGTAACTTGACTACTTAGTTTGTTTAAGGATGTTCACTACAAAGCCTGTGAAAACCTTGTTTTGAGACCTTTCTTTTTTGAAGCTGCTACTTCACTTCAAATTGCTCTGTACTTGTCAAGATTTAAAATCTTAGCCCTGGAAACATGAGATAATTATCTTGCTTTTAAATTTATTTACTAGTTTCTTCTTATTTTTTTTTAATCTAGCCTTATTATTTCTAGACAGGAACCAACTTATTTCAAAATGATTGACAATAAACATTATCTTGCTTTATAGACAGATAATTGTATTGGTATTAAGCCATTTTCTCCAAAAATTCAATGCTTACTTCCTGTATTTTAGCTGCTCTTTTTTGCAGTGTACTTACATGTTACGCAATCAAATTTAATTTGTCTGTAATTAAGTTACCACATAGCAAACCTGAAGCTGTGTACTATTCCAGTTCAAGAATAATGTACACTAAGAGGTGGGGGAAACCTTGTTTTTGCCCCAGGCCCACCAAGCAGGTTAATCAGGCCGTGTCCATATTTATGCACACTTGCATGTAATCAAATCAATTCAGGGAAATGGCCTCCCATAGACAACTTGTGTAGTATTGATGACTCAATCATATACATCATAACAAAGCAGGACGGTGTCAGCCTGACATATCGGTAAATACATCAGTCCAGTCCCAGTAGGGAGAGATTTACACTTAGAAAGAGAGCACTTCATCTGCATACATTCACTGTCAGTATGAATACGACTGTTAGCGCTACAATGGGCTCAGTGGCAGCGTAGGCCGTTGTACGCTCGGATTTCAATAGCTTCCTGAGAGGGAGCAGACTGCCTGCTGCCCTCAGATGGGAAACCAATGAGGTCTGTAACAGGAACTCTCTTTGGTCCAAAAAATGAATCTTCAGTGGGCAGCGCAGGCGGTTGAAGCAGTGCCATTGGAGTAATAATCTCCCAATGCAGGACCTTCTGGAGTCTTTGAGACCTCCTCCTCATTATCCCCTCACTGATTTTCTCTGGTGGTGGTCCGCAGGGTCCGCATCCGTGCATGCGTCTCCCTAAATTGGGAGACTTGGGATATGTGCGAGCCGACTCAGCTTTGATGTTTCATTTTTAAAGTAAGAGCCAAAGAGGAAGTGACATCCCAGTGGAGAATATTATGCTAATCTCAAAAATGTTAATTAGGCCCAAAGGGTTAATTTCTTCTACTTTATCCACTCTGTACTTGAATCTGTCTCTCAGTTAAAATGCTTATACTGGAGAGTGCTTGGAAGAAATCAGTGTTACAAATTTCGAAACACTTCTGTTCCATCCTGTCAGCTAAAAGTTTCCTTAATCCTCCTCCTTTGAAACGTAATTGGTACAAACCCGCAGCGAGGAGCTCTCTCATCAAGCCTCAAAATAACATAATCTTCTTTAACTTGTCCTATAAATTCAACAACATATTGCTTCATGTCTCCATGTACACAGCAAAGCTGATGCTGTTTGGTACAAGTCACTAGATTAAGGAAAGGGAAGGTCAAGTATCATCGCTAGAAAAAAAAAGCAATAAATCCTAAACTGTTATATTTATTTTGCAAACAGATTCAGACACGAACGGCTTAATTACATTTCATTAATTGGATTCTCTGCTGAGATGAAGTAAACAATGCCTAAATGGATGATAAATACCTTAATACCAAGGGTTGTTATCTCGAGCAGGGAAATAATGACGGAAGCTCTTCTTTGTACAATGTCAGCACCAAACAACATCGTTCCTGAGAGGTCATCACGGGACATGCTACATGTGAAACTCCTGATTCAAAAATACAGCACCGCATGATTTTATGGGTCAATTTGACTGGAAAACCAATGAAGAAAACCAATGAGTGCCCTTAGGCAAAACCTGTGATCACCCACAGGCTTGTTCATTCACCTGCATGTTTACCACAAAGCCAGCGTCTCCCTCTCTGCCTTTTCATTAGCGTTTTATTCCCCCTCAGTGATATGGGAGGAATGTAAAAGCACAAGGCCCCTTCCTGGGGTGTGGAAAAGAATGAGCAGCTCTCACTACTCACGCTGAGTGATGAACAATGTCCTGACATGGCAGGTAACAGTTATGTATGGTCCTCCTTCCTATGTGTGACACATTGAAATGATAGGCATTAACGGCCGGGAGTGATGGATTCTGCAGTGCAGCAGGGGCTTACGTGCAAAGTTTAAATTGCGGAGTAGGAATTCATCTCAAGGTTGGTCGGAAAGTAAAATTAAAGGGGTGTGGAGCTCGACTGCTTCAAGGTTATGTTCACATTAATTAATTTCCCAAGCTCTTGTTTATAAGTTGGGTTAAATGGCACCATTTACCAAATGCAAAATTAAAAGGCTAAATAATTATTTGAGATTCTTTCTAATCCTAGAGTTAAATATGGAAAATATCCTGCTGTGTCTTTACCATAAATCAATCTATAACTATTACTATTACTTAGCTCAGGTAAAATGCATGTTCATGCATGTCATATACAAATTTAGATTTTTTTTTCGTGTTTCTGAAAGAAACAAATGCAAAATTTATATGCACTTAATTAATTTCACCTCAATGTGAGAGTTGCAATTATTTTCAGTGATCCTATGTTTCTCTACTCTTCTACATGGTCAGGGGTTAAGGTTGGCCTTCTGCACACACAAGGAGCAGGGGAGAGATAGGGGAAGATCACTGTGTGGGGTTTTGGTTAGAGCTCAGTGACAGGAGAGAAAGAGAGAGAGCGAGAGAGAGAGGAGGGGAGGTTCAGGGAAAGTATTAAAGAAGAGAGAGCTAACTATCCCAGATGTTTGATGTTTGCGTTTACTTTATGTTACAATAAAGACTGTTACCTACAGGTCATCGGTGCCGTCACTGGAGATAAGAGCAGAGAGAGCTAACTGCTACGCTGATGAGTTGACAACTTCGTCTCCTTACTTTGTTTTGTTCTTTTTAAGATGCAGCATGAATTAGGAGGCAGTGAAGACGTTGGCTATATGGTAAAGCCATTTTTTGAAATTTCACATATGACCCTAAACAAATGTCATTGTTTTCCATAAAAGGGTGAACAAGTTTCCTTCTCAGCTGAACAGCCAGGTTCAAGTGAGAGTAAGGCTGCATACTAACTGGCTGCATTGCCCACAGCAACCCCAATATTCGATTAAAATAATGTTCTCAGTTGATAAGGATATCTCCCCCATCTTCCTTCCTCTTATTGTATTATTCTCTTCGGTTTTGTTTGCTTATTGGTAGACAGCAAAAAGAGGGAGAGGCAACAAATACTGGACTGATAGTGAAGATTGTTGAAGTGCAAGTGTTCGAGTGGCCTCTGCAGCGTGCCATAAAAAAAGAGAGGTGTGGCTTTCAGAACCAAGGTACAAACTTACACTTAGATATTACAAAGGCCAACATACAATGCATGCCCCCATGGCTGAAGGAGATAGCACTGATTTTGCTAATATCTTTTCATATTCGAGGGACTCAAGGGGATATGAAGAGGTATAAGGGAATTCAATGAACGGATTTGTGCAGCAATATAAGAGAAGGTCAACTGCGTTACAATATCAAATTATCTCACATGAAAACAAAATTCCCTGTTTTATTGGATCAAAATGATTCAGTGCTGCACACACAGAGAAAATGGTTATACATTACAGTCTATTAAAGGAGCTGATAAGACAAGAAACAAACAAAAAAATAAAAATCTGGAGCCTACACAGAGACTGTCTGAGCCGCCTCAGTCTGCCATACTGATCATCATACACCCGCTGGAGCTGAGTACACCCAGACGACCAAACACACCTCTCCTGCTTCTAAATCCAGACATGGAGAGCGCTTTCATCCATTAAAAATGATGAGACGGACCCAAATAGCCCCTTTTTCCCCACTGCTGCCTAACTATATAATATGGTTAAGAGGCCGTAATTTGCGCCTGTCTCTTCCTGTCAATTTCTAAAGAAGGATGGAGTTGCACTCAGGCGAAGAAGGTAGCATCACACGTCTTGAAGTCTGTACCCCGTTTGCCTCTCCATGTAGCACTCAGCTGTAACTCACACTGTAATTCTCTGAGGGGAATGTGAACGTTGTAGAATTTATTCACATCTCCTGGCAGCAGAGGGGTAAACCAGCTCTGCAAATGGAGCTTCTTTAATGTCGCTGCACTCGGCACTTTGAATCCTAATTGCTCAACTTGGCCACTTTTTGTAGTTGTGTCCTCAGATCCATCCATTTAAACATCATCGGTGAGGAAATGCTGTTCATTTCCAGATCTGCACAGGCACAGGACATTTAACCTAACTGTGTGCGAAGGTGCTGCATTATCACTGACACCCCAGTCCGAGGGATTGGACCCTTGTCTTTGTGCTCTCTAGGTATACAAGCCCATATCCCCCTAAATTGATTTTCCCTGAATCTTTAGATAGAGAGCCAGGAAGTGTAGCACACAAAAAGGCAGCTGATAGAGTTAATTAGAAGAAACTATTCCTGGATTAGTGATAAAAGCCAAGGAAGCATTTAGGCAAAATGCATAAGCCAGTTCGTAGAGACCAACCAATTAACTGAAGCAAAATAGTGAATGATACTCCTCACATTGTCTTTAGAATTGAAATATAAACCGCTATCATAACAAAAGGTCTGCCTTTAACATCCTCTGATAATTATATGTTTATCAATTTCCACTGTGAACCGACAGATCATTTTCTATGCCTACAAATCCTCTGTCATAATCAACTTAATTAATGCTACAATCGCACAATGCTATGATTTTTGTTCACGCAGCACTTAATTACAGGAGACGGGTTTGGATATTCAAATATTTCTCAAAAGCAGAATTATCTGTTTTTGTCAAACCTCAGAGGAGCAGTCAGAGAAGCCCTTTTTACGAAGTGAATGGCTCTGTTTATAATATGAGTAAAGCACATATAAATACATATGAGGCTACAGGACCATGACATTTTTTAATTTACATGATCTTTAGGTTACAAGCATCAACCTGAAATGCCTAAAAAGAGATAAAGAAGATGTCTAATGAGAGCCTGACGTCACCTCTCTGCTAGCTGTTTTTGTCAGTCAAGCAGCCTCTAGATGAGGCTTCTTCTTTCATGAAAAACATGCCTGAGGAGGTTCAATTATTTGTTTGATAATTGAATTAAAATAGATGAGTATCTACTGTACTATAGCACTGCTTTTTAGATTTTGAGCCCTTTGTGGTTTAAATCAAACACACATTTCCTATGTTATTAACCCTTCTGTTGTGTTCCAGACAAAGAAAGAAAAATGTAGTTAAATTCATCTGTTTGTCATAAGGATCAATGACTTTGTTCAAACATGGCATCTGAACACACGAATTAAATTTTGAGGATTCTTATTACATTTTGGGTGTTTTATTGAAATTATGTACACCCTTGGTGTTCCCAGTCATAGATGACCAGTCATTAGAAAATCCCCTTTTTGGCTTCCATGGCAACCCCCACGGGAACCTATCATCAATAGAATTATTACCCCATGGGAACCACACCATGTCAAAGAAATTGTCAAAAATTACTGCAACATTGTTTCAATGATATCTACAACTTTCTCACAGCTCTGGTACATAAAGCTTTTTTTGAGGCCTTGCTCACAGTTTGTTCTGTGGCAGCATGATGGACAAGAGATGTGAGCTCAAGTCAAACTTCAGCTTCCATGTTTGAGCAGCAAGGCAGTGTGTATATCATTTATTATTTGAACAGTTTCTTTATCTCTGATCATTTTTTTTCTAAATGTATGATGAATCACAGAACATACAGTTTTGAGTTTTGTTATAGCCCATTAGAAAGTAATATAGCATGACGTGCATATAGTATAGCTAAAATTAAGGCAATCAAACAAGCAGTTAACATTGGCTGTTAATGAATATTTAACCACATCCATGATCTATCCAACCTAAATAATGGTCTAATGGTCAGACAAGATGTTTCCTCTTAGCAGCACCAGCTTTAGCTCTGTTTGCTAAATGCTTGTGTTTTCCATTGGGTTTCGCCATCCTTAGCCACCAGAACTAAACCTGTTTTGAACTCCCGCTGACGGCTGCTGAGGCTTAATTCAACAATTAAGATTATTCCTGCATCCAGTTCTGCCTCACAGTCTGTCGATCCATTCAGATAGTCCTTAAATGGTGAAAGGATGTCAGATATGACAGATGTACCCGCGGGGGTTTCGTTCCCATTGGGGCTCCAAATCAAAAAATGTATGTACAAGTATTCTATGTGGAATGGCGTTAAAGTCTGGACTTAATGGCTAATGTAAACTAATGGCAATAACTGCGATCTAAATTTGCACTGCTGGAAAAAAAATCGGCCTCATTTTTCTTCACTGTCAGGGTGCAGTCAGCAGAGTGTGGTGGGAGCCGTGAGACACCTCAGCCCACTTTACACACCACAAACATCATTAGAAAAATGTTGCTCTCATCATTTAGATCCCACTCCATGGCAATGACAGGCATTACACCTCAGAGACCAGCACACAGCAGGGGGATTAAAGCCAATTGGACACTTTCTTAGCAAACCATGCTAAAATGGTGGCTAAGAACAGTGGGTTTCACAAGTTTCAACTTGTGAAATAGCTGTTCTAAAACATTTCATCAAGTCCTCCTTGGCTTGTGGACAAGAAACAGCAGAGATACAGCAGAGAGCACAATGATAAATCTATGTCATTTATCACAGCACCAGGGGAAATTTTTAAATCATTTAAATGTGAGGTCAAGAGGCTCTGCTACATCTCCACATCACTGCCTTTATGTCTCTCCGGTAAGAGAAACAGAGGCATAATAAAGCGGCCAATGCACAGGAGGAATATTAGACTAATGAAAAGCTCTTTCCTGCCTTGGCTGCTGGCCCATCTTGTGTACCGCCTTGCGTCTACCATTTCACAGCGAGGAGCCATGAAATGGGATTCTGTTGGCAAAACAATAAAGCAGACCCCCATGATTGAGCATCGTGCACTTTAGCTCCACAAGAAAAACAAAAATGGCAAACAATGATGACTCAAAGCTGACTGCAAAGTGTGATATTGTAAGTGCATGCAGAATCACTCAGTTATACATACAGTGGCTCCTTTTCAAGAGGCACAGTGCATTTATCTACTTGACAAAGGATAGGAGTCTTTATTTGGTGGCATGGTCTTCCAGCAGCATCTTGGTTTTTACAAGGATATGAAAAGCACCTGACATGGGCAGCAGGTCCTGGAACATCATGAAATTTTGGATGATGGGAAATGTGGTCAGCAGTTTGTCTGTTTGGAAAGAGGAGGAAAAAGCAAACCCCTGCTGTTCAGGGGCCAAAGCTGACAAAGTGTCCCTCAATATGACATGAAGTAGAGCTGAACCCAGGCAGTATTCAGAGTTGGGTTAGGTAGACTTACAGTGAGTGTCATTTGTTACTCCATCCAAAGGTGTCATTGTACCCAAAGCACCAAAGCAAAGGAGGTTATGTTTTTATCTGCAGCTGTTTGGTTGGTTTCTCAACAGGATTATGCTAAATCTACTAGACAGAATTTAAAAAAATAAAAACAATAAATGGTTGAAAGGTGGTGCATGGGCAAGGAAGGAATCTGTCAAAAAATGGTGTAGATCTGCATAAAAGGGTCGGATTCAGAATGTTTTATTCTACTTTCATTTTTCAACATTTTCACTAATTGCACATAAACTACTGAAGCGATTTCCACGAACCTTTGTGAGGGGGTGGGGCGAAGGTCAGGCAAGATCAACAAGCATGTGTAGGATTGGTTGGCTGTGACAAAGCTATGCATTCTACAGAATGTTATCCTAATTGTAATTGTTAAGAACAGTACATTTACAAAAAAAAGGTGTTAAGACAGAACAACTGATATTATCCGGTGTTTGGATCCTTAGGCAGGTTGTTACACATTATAGGGACCAAATAGAGATTTACTGGGATCTATGGGGCCCTGGAGAACAAACACAAGAGTTGCATCAGGACCTCAGTGTATCTTTTAAGTCTGACGGATAAGCCATGAGACGTACACAACAAGGTTGCTTTTACTGTAAGTTATGTTCAATCAGTAAGTTACTCACTGCTTGATGTCCATGCAGTCCGGCTGAGGTTGATGGATGAATGGTTGAGCGTGTATGTGTGTAGGCCTATGTTCGTAATATAGACTGATTCACTGACAAGAAGATGCAGATTTGTTGCATGTGGATTAGAATTGGGCCGATGCATTGCCAATGGCTCGACCACTAAGGCCTCTACCATCGTAATATTGTGACGTTAAAGGTAAAAATGATCTCTTTGGTGGACACAGAACATTCGGAGAGGCGAGTTTCCTGAAACGTCAGCTAAGTTAAAACCGACTGGAAGTGTTTTGATGTCCGGCCACAGCCACAGCCACAGAAATCTCTCAGCTAGCTGGCTATCTTTGTTTCAAGCTTCTGAGTCTCAACACATATAAATTAGGGGCATAGTGGGGATACAAAGGTTCTTCTGAACCCAGCACACGATGTATGTTGGATGCTCACCAGGCAGAGATGTAATATTTGATCTCCCTGCTCCCTTCACTGGTGACAAGAGCCAGAGTTTTCTCATCTGGGTAGGACAGTGGAGGTTGCCGTCCCAGCGATAGTGAGATGTGGCAGGGATTACGGTGGTGAGCTGGTGAGGGTACTCAGCTCTTCGCCTATGTGACAGCCTTCCTCATAAAATCAAAAATTTGCAAACAACTCCTGAAAAAGAGGCCGATGTCATCATCCAGCTTGATGTTTCACTGTGGACATCATCATTTAGCAGACATAGACCAACCATTTTATGAGTACATCCATGCAAAGTCAAATTGAAGACCACGGTGTCAATCTGTGACAGAAACTAGTACTGACAAGCTACACTTGAAGTATCTTAACAACCACAGGGGTTGTGATACGTGACTGAACTCTCTATTATATTAAAAATCATGCCACACTGACAGACAATACAGCTGTCTAGTATTCCAGCTGAGATGTGCAACTCCAGACACAAAAACCACCAGGCTAGCACTCCTTATATTAATAATAGTCTCTTGTCAAGGCAAAGCATTGGCAAAGGATGGTAAAGCATCATGTCTTACACAATGTATGTCATCCAGATCTCAGTGATGCAGCCTTGGCACTTCTGCAGTTTTATTGGGAATTATCTGCAGCCGATTAATAAATGTCGCGCTGACTGAGTCCCACAGGACGAAGGGCAGAGAAGCACACCCTGATAATGGAGGGGTATCCATCATATCTGCCAGTCAGGACACAGCAAGTGCCACCCAGACTCATGTGCATGAGAAAGGCAACAGTGGCTAATACGGCTGACACTGTAAACACCTGGAATGATCGGATGATAAATGTAGGAGACGCCGTCATTGCTCTGCCCATTAAGATGCACAAACATTCAATTAATCATCATTTTTGTGCTGAAAAATTTAACAAATTTCAATAAGATAAGTTTAACCCAACCCTAGTATTAGAAAAAGGATAGGAAGCAAAGACTTCGAGTCTGACTGCTCTTTTAAGCTTCCAAGAGTCTATTCCAGGAAGTGAATAGCAAAAAAACAGATGGCAAGTATCCATCCCTCTGGCAGATTTGATAACAGGGAAAATTGGTAATTTGCGGTAGAATTTAAACATCCACCCTCTACAGGCATAAATTTAGATATTTAAAACCAGAATTGATATTTCTAAGCATAAAAATACTTTTCCCCACAAATGAATCCAGCCCAAATCATCCATGAACTCTCAAAGGACAGCGGTAAAGCAAGCTGTTTTTCTGACATGTCATGAATAAAAAAGGCCTGTGGGCTCTTAACGGCCTGTGGCCTCCTGCAAAAACAGAAACTCAGCGCTCGTTTTCCCTCAGTGCTCTAGTAATAGGCCAGTGGAAATAAATGTAATCACTGCACTTTGTTCTCCCCAGTGATATCATTTCTTCTTATTACTTTTCACCTCCTTTGCCTCTCAAGCCACCATCAGAATCTCATTCCATCGTATTTATATTCGCTCTTGCTTCAAACCCCGGTGATGCTAAAAAGCAATTACTACTTCAAGTTGCCATATGCCAAAGAGAGCCACACAAGATGTCCTTGCAAAACTGCAGAGGATTCCCACCCTGTCTGCAGCTGACATTAAAGATCTTATCTTCATCTGTAAGCATGACTCACTTCATTTAGGTGACGATGATATTTGACCAGGACAATCACAACAAAATAACATTTATCAGAGTTTAATACGAGTGCAACTCAAAGCCAAACAGAAGGATATGTTATTCATAAAAACAGAACATCATCTGAAATCATCATCGCTAACCTTCATCAACTTCATGACATGCAAGTAAAAATTTAAAGAGAGAGTACTCTACAGTCTGAGGAAGCCATTGCAGAAAGTCTCAAAGACGTTACACCCTGTGATTTTCTCCAGTAACTGACTGATTTCATCATCCCATGAAGTCATATTTCAATTATCAAATCATAAAACCATAATGATGTAACACTTGGTAAAAGTAACTGAATGATGCAACCGGTGCAGCTATGAAGGACACAAGCATACACCGAAAAACCTTAAACAAATCTCATTTCCCTTTTTGCAACATTGTGAACTCCCAAGCAACCCCGATTGATTGTGTTGCTTTGCAAATGGAGATCCAATCCACTGTTCTTCCGAATGAACGAAGAACAAACAACATCGACCCATCAATAGCAGGCTGCTCAGGGACAGATGCAGCGGAGGATAAGCGAGAAAGCCAGACCTCCTTTGCTGGGCACTCTTTGTTAAATTACCCGAGGTTAGTGCAGCATATTAAAGGCGACTAAACCAATTAGTTTTCCACCAGTTGGTCAACTGTCAGAGTCTGCAGGTGCACACGAACCGTTGCGTAAACAGATGGCGGCAAATAAGAATCAATCTGAGCATGAGAAGTCATGGAGTCAACTATAATTAATGGATGGGAACTAACATTTCTTAAAGGCCTGCATCCTTTGAGACAGAAGATACAAGCATTTAAAGGGAACCTGCCAATTTCCATCTAGCTTCATTACAATGTGGGTAGTATGTGCAAATAAATGATGTTAAACTCCATTTTGCTTGCAACCTCTGCTCATTTGTCTTCCAGATGATGCAAAGTGTGTCATCTGAAGGAGAAATGCTAGCTGTACGGCAGCCAGTTGAACTAGAGGTTGAGCGTTGGTTTAAGCCCGCGGCACGGACACAAAGAGTACAGGAGTTGAATCAAAACAGAGAGCTGCTGTCTCTGTCTCTCAGATCAAACTGTAAAGGAGTGTTGATTAAACCGGATTAATTGAGCTGCATTTCTTTATTATTGATGTTTTTGGCCTTGCTCACAGTTCATTCTGTTGCAGCATGATGGACAAGAGATGTGAGCTCAGGTCAGTGAGGCCTACAGGCCATAAATAGCAAATGAAGGTTCAGAACTTGTGATGTTCACAAGACCTTGAGTTGATAAAAAGATGTAACACATAATATATTGATTATTATGGATTTATAATCAGCTAGAATGGAGCGGCCATTTTTGAGCGGGAAGACCAAACTATTTAACAGGAAACAAACACAACAGGAGGGTTAAAATTAGATAAAATAATATATACTTTTGCTTTCCCTAAAGGGGAATTCTTTCTCTGCATTTGACCCATCCCTCAGGAGCAGTGGGCAGCCCTCACAGCAGCCATGGAGCAAATTAGGGTTCAGTATTTCGCTCAAGGACACTTCGACATGTTGACTGCAGGGGGCGAGGATTAAACCACCAACCTTCTAATAAGTGGACGACCGCTCTACCTCCAGCAGAAGGGAACGCCACAGCCTTTTTCTCTGTTTTCTCTGGTCATCCGCACCAATTTCAGAAATGTCTCTGAGTCTAAAGCAAAGACATTCCAGTTTTACGACAAGACCATCTCTCCAGGAGTGAACTACTTTTTTAAGGCCTCTTAATGAGCTGCTATTCGCACTCGTTACCGTTTGAATAAGAACAAAAATCCCATCTTTATCCTTGCTAGAAGAGCAATAAAAGAGGCTCATCCAATCAATGCTGCTTTAGTGCATCAGTGTATTCTGTAGCACTTGATGTCTCATGGGGATTAGAAGAAATGACATGGATTTAAGGTTTTATACTTTTAAATTTATGTAATCCATTATGCCTCTTAGTTCTTGTCTGGATATTTGTCTTCTTATTTTTGACTTGTGCCTTTCTACTTGAATGAGAGACACTAATCATGTCCTCCCCTGTGATGGCTATAAGCAGAATTAAACGCGGAATATTCCAAATGCCACTGAAGTGCAACGAAATTGCTAGAAAAAGGATTTTTAGAATCCTTTTGTCTGCAATTACCATTCTGTTTTCCATACAGCCCTGAGGGATACTCATTACTCAAGGACTTAAGGTAGTGATGGACTGGTTCAATTTATTCCCCACAGTCAGCATGCAGCACACAGCCTGCATCAGTCCAGTCACAGTACTTCCCCATTAATGCTGACAATTAAATAATGAAAATCAGAAGTGACAATTTACAACTAAGCTTTCATTCCCTGATATTTCCCAACCACCTGTTGAGATTTGTTTAAACGGTTGTTGGTTTTGTTAGTGAAAATTATTACGAAAAATGTTCATTGATGATCTTTTTTTCCTTGACTAAGACAAGATGTTGACGAGATGACACCGATGTCATTAAACACTAGCTGTGACTGAATCAACATGCAATGCTGTTCAGGAAAAAAGACAAGACTAAAATGCAGTTTGAAAAGTAAACCTCTTTATTTTCACCCACAAAAAGAGGAGAGGATGGTGCATCTTGGCCTTGGTACCAAGCAGCCGGACTGGGAGGAACACAAAGGAACAGTCCTCACAGTGAAGCCTCACAGCCGTGGGGGCATTACTGCAGGTCTGAGGAACTGCCCAACCAAATGCTGGCAGGGGTCCTCTGATGGTGGGTCACAGGCACCAACTGATCTAGCTCTGGCTTTCTAGTGGACTACCAAGGTCTTGGGGTGGACTGCCGGAGTCTCGAGAGACCACTTGGACACTTGCTTGTTCCAAAAGTCCACTTCTCCCCGATAAGGCAAGACACATCAAGTCAGCCTTCTCGACGCCAAAAAGTCTGACAGCCTTGGCCCTGATACTCCCTAAACGTCAGCACGGTGTGAGGAAACGGGAAAGAGTCGGATGATGACGGGATAAATCTTATGGGAAATAAGTGAAAGAACAGTAAAATGACAAAAAAAGATTGGATATGGCTCGATTGATGACTGATATGTTAACAATAACCTGATGTATAAGAAAAGACTAGAATGTAAATGCTTTTCTTTGACTAAAATAAGACTAGACATTTAGTCAATTAAAACTTCACCAAAAAAAAATCCAACTGAATAATGTTGACAAAACTAATGAGGACATTTGTCACAGGTCTAAAACTAAGACTAAAGTAAATAAGCATGAAATCCTCAGGATCCATGGGTGCATTTCAATGTGAAGCTATTTAAGATGTCTCTGTTAAATGCAATTATTGTTAATTGCATTAGTGTAAGTTCCAATTTTCAAAATAAATGAACAAATAAATAATTACAATGCTTAAATTTCCTCTATTTAGAATTCATATTGATGCAGTAAACAGATATGTGCCATTGCCTATAATTCATGCTGGAATGTTCCTTTCCCAAATCTTTCTCCATCTCAATACCCACACTAGTGGTAGAGTTTATCCTGGACCTGGTACTGGGCAGCTTTAAAAGCTTTTTAGTGTCAGGAGGTGATTTCTGCCACTTTGCAGGAGATCTTTGGCTTGCAGAGCAGATATGCTTTTCACACAGAAGGGCTGATGAAAAGAGAGGACTCATATCTCAGTGTGTGACCTTCTACTGAGAACATTCATACTCTATAGCTGAAGACCAACGAAACGGATATTACGGATCTAATTGTGGAGCAACCTGTTATGGGGGCATGTTGTCGATGCAATGTCATTTAGTACCACACCCTTTTCAACTGTCATCTCAGGCTATGTCCTTCACAAAAAACCTCCACATGCGGCTCAGGTGTTAAAGGTTGTAAAATTGATTGACAACACTGCTGTTTAAAAACATGCGAGTTCTGTTTTTTGGTTGACTTTATAAAACATCCTGCTGATGGAGAGTTATGTTGAACGTTGAAATAAGAAATTAACTAGAATTAATGTTTTCATTCAAATATTTTCAGTGGAAAAATATACTCCCTGACCCTGAGCAAGAAAATCTCAGGACACAGTATTTATTGATGGATTAGTACTTCATCAGTAGTTATTAGTAGTATTTGTAGTTCCTCCTTTTATTGCCCATTACAATATCAAATAATAATTTGCTTTGTGACTTAGTCTATTTATTTTAAGATTAATAAATCAATCTATACACATCTAAATACATTTATTATTGCATATTCTTATTTGCAATTAGTCATGAATCAAAGAAAAGTCTTATTACTATTTCTGTAATACGTGTGGTCCTCCACAAAATGTCCCTCGAGCTAAACACAGTACTATCTTATGTTTCAAATCACAAGTACAATGATGTCATGAAAAATAATTAGCTCTTACCGTGAGAAGACAGCTAGTCCTGGTTAATCTTGACCATACATTAGCTAATAGCTAATGTAGCATAAAGGTTTCAGCCTTTCAGCAGCTGCTGCTTTTCTAGGTTCTACACTGTTGTAAAAGTAACAGCTATATGATTCATAAAGTTGTTTTTTGTTAACTTTTCACCATATAAATGACTAAATGAAGGGAACATTTTCAGGGATATCATAATTAATCAATGCAAAGTAATTCCCTCGTTGCCCAAGTTTAATTGAAAATGCTATTATAAGCAATTAAACATTTGTATCTGATTACAACTAGAAGTACTTTGAGTGACGACAGGTCTTAATGACCTTTTTTCCTTTATGAACGCAGGACAAATATTCAGCTAAACCTTCTCCATGCTTGTAAAACAGGTCATGGTACAGCATAGTGTGTCAAACATGATCGGCAAAGGGAGCGTCGTTTTAAAACTTGAAAGTACTTGCAGAGAGACAGAGAAGCATGACTGCCGTCACAACAGAACGCTGGTCACTGCCCATCATCCAATTAGCAAATAACCTCTTCAGACAGCATTCATCTGGATGGAATTTTCTGTCATAAACTGTAGGAGCAGGTCAGTGAATCTCACAGACACCAGCGGCTGACGTTAGATTTTCCCATACAAGCAGCAGCTTCAGGCCAGTACAGCGAAAGCCACATTGTTTCATAACTGCTATTAATTCCAACTCCGCTAATGCAGCTTAAAAAGACGAGCATGACAGCAACAAAGGAACCATTATCTCCGAGTAGTGTGTGGGAACAAGCCACAGCAAATCAGCAAAGATGCAAACATGACCCACAAGGTTGAGATGAATACATGTCGGTTTACAATGGAGGGCTGAGTAATCCGCAGTGGTGCTGACCCTGAGGAACTCTGAGATTGCATCAAAAGCCAAAATGAGTTTCAAAAGGGAACATTTCAAGCCTGAAAAGAAGGCAGTAGGCGGATGCCTCAGGCACACGAGAAACTGAAGAGAACGCAGCCACAACCCACCAAGACAAAGCAGGGCAGAGTCCAATAAATATTCATGTTCTAAATGCTTTACCAGGTCACACACCAAGCTGTCAGGACCTTTTACGTGGACAGAAAATGTTTGAAATAGCCCACTGTTTCCTCCACAAAACTCCAGACTCATTAAAATACACAGAAAACTCAAAGTCTAAAGCATTAGTCACCAACGAATGCAGCAACAAACAGCCAGCGAAGGGTTGGAGGGGGAACACATGTTAGGTGTTTCATTACCTTCCAGCTAAAAAATTCAGGAAATAGCAGCAGCTGTCTGCCATCATCAAAACATGGCTACCTCATTTTCCTGTCCAGAAGTCTGTCGTGAAATATGCTGAAAGCCATCACCGCGCGCCGTAAACTAATGCCTGATGTCTCAGCCATGGTGACAGGCTTCAAATGCATTTTCATATTACCCTCAGTTTCACAGTGGCCGCGACTGTCGAGAGGCAGGTTCTGATCATTTGTCAATCCAGGCTGATGCCTGCAGTGAGTAATGTTATATGAGAAATGTGGCTCATGTGGCTTAACTGTCAAAAACAGATAAAACGAGGAGGCGGTCAAGAAGGTGCCTTTGGGGAAAGGAAAGCTGGGAGCTATCTAAAGTATAAAAGATGCACATGTAACATTGTATAAGCAATAAATATACCACTCTAATTTATTATAAGGCTTCTGAAGCACCACCACTATCTAAGTGTGAATTAAGACCACAGTTGTTATAAATGCTGTTGCTTGTTTCCCGACTTCACCGTCACTAAAGTGCCCATTCCTTCCTTGACACAGCAATGTATGGTCAGTGTCTCACCAAACCTAAATAATAGCTGTATCTATTAATTGTGTCATCATATTGAATTATTTTTATTCTAAATTTTAATTATTCATTATTTCTCTCATACTCGAGTAGTGTTGTAGTTAAAAGATTATTGTGTTCTTTTTCCCATAATGTGCTCCTAAAAGCTACCTTACCTGAATGCTAAGGCTAATGCTACTGCATATGTTGTTGCTACCACCCTAATGTCTGTGCTGGACAGAGGTGGGAAAAGTACACAAGTTCTTTACTCAAGTAGAAGTACAGTTACTTGTGTAATAAAAAAAAGTACTGACTTTCTTGCCTCCACCAAGGAGGTTATGTGATAAGTTTGGTTTGTTTGTTTGTTTGTTTATTAGCAGGATTAGCAAAAGGCAAATTATACCATAATACCAAATATACGTCTGTGGTGTGTGATACGCGCTGATGTATACACCAGCAGATCATCTTTTCTATGTCTTATCATCTCATGGATTTACGTGGAAATCAGTCTTGATGTCTGCAGCGAATGCAATGATGCAAAATATAAATAATCTACAAAAGTAACAAGCCTGTTTTTAAAATGTAAGGAGTACAAAGTACAGATATTTATGTTAAAATGTAACAAGCAAAAGTAGAAAGTTGTCAGAAAAATAAATACCAGAGTACAGATTCCTGAAAAATCTACCAAAGTGCAGTAATGAAGTATTTGTACTTCGTTACTTGCCACCTCTGGTGCTGGACTATGGCGATGTCTCATACATGCATGCATCTTCACAATGCTTACACACACTAGACACTGTCTACCACGGAGCACTGAGGTTTATCACAAATTTTAAAGCTCTTACTCACCATTGCTTGCTGTGGATAAGGGTGGATAAGGTTGGCCTTATCCACCCGTAGATTTAACTGGCACTGGTATATTCTTATTTACAAGGCTTTTCTTGGTCTGTGTTACGGCTGGATGTTCCCTGTGACGTGTGTCTCTTTTGTCCTCTTAGCTCTGCCAGGTGTTGTTCATATGCAGTGATCACGAGGTGCACCGGGCTCGTGAAAAGTTCTCCTGAAGCTCCTGTTTCAGCATCAGAAAGGAGAGGCTTCCTGAGTGAGGACTGTTGGTTATGATGACTCTCAGCCTGGGATTTGTTTATAACTTTTGAGTTAATAATTCAGTGTCATTTTCATAATCTGTGTTAATAAAACTCAAATCGATCATCCCTCAGCTCTACAGTCAACACATTAGACCAGCAACACCTCATCAAGGCCCAAACATCACCTGTTGGTGAGAAAGTCATTCTTTCACATTAGAAACTTGTACGAAAAGTTTTGAGGAAAAATTCTTCTTCATTTAGTAAGAGTAAACTTCTTTTAGGTGCATGAATGATTCAAGAAAATATGAATAATGAATTATTATGATCGTAATTCATGTTTCCGTCCATCATCATCATCATCATCATTGTATTTTTGTCTGAATTACTGGATGAGACTAGGAAGATTTTCAGAAGAAGCAACATTGCCTCTGTCATTTAAACAATGATGAATGAGAAAGTAAAAAACAACATCATTTATAACCAAAGCTTTTTGAGGCGCATTAGATTCTGTCACTGTGGTCAACAGCAGAACGAGGCTGGTCTCCCTTACTGCTGATGGATCGGCTGCAACAGGACAGTCATGCAGTATAGCAGCATTAGTAAACATGACTGTCATCCCTCCAAATGCTGAAGTTCTTGGACATGGTTGGCTATGTTGATTCAAATATTGACAGCTATTTTTAATTTAGTCTTAATCCAGTCAAATGTCCTTATTAGTTTTTATCATATTTAGGTCCTGTAAATTTTAGTTGACTACAAGTTTGGGCATTTTAGCCTTTTGTAGTAAAAAAAAACTTTAAGTATTTTAGTCCAGTTTTAGTCAATGAAAATTCTTGACGTTTTCGTCTTTAATAAAACATCAGGTAATTATTAACATGTCAGTCAATCTACTTGAGCCAAAACCAACAGTTTTTATCATTTTAATCTTATTTTACTGATTTCACAACATCAGATTTATCTGATCGTGTCTGGTCTGATGATGTCAATTCAAGGAATACATTCAGACATGGAACGAGCTCTGATTTGCATATTTACTTAGAACCACGCCCGGCTTCTACCAGCGAGTTTACCTTCTTAGCCATTTAAAGTTTGACAATAGGTTGAGATTGTTTCGGCTCCAAGACCTCCAATCATTGGCTTTACCGTATGTGGGCCTCCACCAGAGATTCCTTTGGCTTTGTCCTGCCGAGGCATAGATTACCATCTTTCAGGTCTTATTGCACATGATCATGGTCCACCTCCCTGATGCATCGGGCCAGGCCAGCCAGGATCTCACCTCAGCCGGAGCAGCAAAGGTAACAAAACTGCTGCAGGCACCATCCAATGAAGAGAATATTCAGATTGTAAATTAGAAAAATAGTCTAGAATATTTTGTCTCCTCTTTTTAGTTAGTTAGTGTTTAATGACATCATTGTTGTCTCGTCATCGTCCCGTCTTAGTCATGAAAAAGAGTTGCCAAGGAGCAATTTTAGTTTTGGTTTTTTTTTGTCATTTTTAAATTTTCGATAAAGTATGGACGTATGGACATATAGACATATGGACAAGGATAACCCTAAACATCCCTTTTGGTGGGGGTTTGAATAGCAACACACATCTTTGACACTCAATTACACCTGCAAATAAAATTAGCTGATAATCAAGCTAGATTTAGATTTTTAGATTTAGATTCAACTTTATTGTCATTGCTAAGCAACGAAATGCAGTTTAGCATCCAATCCGAAGGTGCGAGGTAGTGGCATAGGTGCATGGATGAAATAAATAAATGAATAAATAAAAAAAATACATAAGTACATATAACAAAAGGTGCTTAAGATGTTGTCAGCTGTAACTTACCGTAACGTACATAAAACACTCTAAAGTGCTCAGAAGAGACTTTAGTATTAGGTGTATCTTGTATGAACATTACACATATTGTTAAAGAAAGTGATTGACTTAACCTGAACATTTCAGAGGTTGGGTAAAGAGACAATAAGGCAATTGTTTGACTTGTAAGGTGAAATAAATGTGTCCAAGATGCTGTTGATATTTCAGAATCATTCTATGCTTTACCTATGGTATTGTGGAGCACTGTTAAACAGTAATGTTAGCGAGGAAGAAAAAAATAAATTGAAATATGCCTGAAAGTTGCCAGTGTATAACATTATGCCAGCATTTGAGCGTCCCACCCTGAGCATGACATGAGTGGAACATGGCTGCTGTGCTGCAACTCCAGTTAATATTATAAAACACAGAAGTAGCAAATCCTTCCTAGACATTTAAAAGCTGGAATGAGAACAAACTGTGCCTGATTAATTTTCTTTCAATTAACCAATCACTTATTTGACTAATTAATTTAGCGCTACACAACATCTGTTCTGCTTCACGTATAATTGGATGATTGTTCTGGTTTCTCTGTAACAGCGGAGCAGTACTCTTTCCTGTCTTATCTCAGTCCCACAAATTGTGACGGAGTAAATACAGACCCTCATAGAATAAACCGTCGCCATGGCAGCCTCATTTTCTACAAGTTAACACTCAACATATAGGAACTTTCAAATAACTACATCTAAGAAGGAAATCAACATAACTTTTTTAACATAGTTGATGCTCAAACTGTGTTCACTACACTATTACCTTCCTTTTCTGCAGCACCTGTGTGTGTAAACCACCAGTCACTAACAGCATGGTCCAATGGCTAACATGTGCCCACCAGCGGTACCGAGGGGTCCTCCAGGCAGGACAGGACACGGAGAGCTGAGACTAGCACTGGGCAGTCCATTCATCACAGGATGTCCTTCAGCACTGCTCTGTCCCGGCAGGCCTGCTGCTGCACCATGGATCAACAGAGGACATGTTTGAACAGCTGACCCAAGGCCATGAAAGTGGGTGTACTGCAGAGAACCATCAGGGTTGGCCGATTAAAGGCCATACATCAGGTGTCCAAGAAAATATGTATGACCTATGGATTGGAGAGGGTTTTCTACAACCACTGGCCTTTCAGTGGAGGCAGCTAACGTCGCTGGGTTACTGTACCGCCTGCTTTCTAAGCTAAATAAATTCCCGTCCTTCATTCTTTGTCTCTATGCACTCTGATTTACTACTGGCTGTAATATAAAAAGTCAACAGCAGACACCTGAAAATGCTCTTATCAAACCGGTTGTGCCTTAAAATAAGGAAAAGGCAAAGCAGAGACGCAGATACTGTTCAACAAAACTAAAAGTCAAGAGTCAGCTGTGTGAGACTGAGCTGAATGCTAACAGCAGGGAGGTGAGTCTCAGGTATATGTTAAACATCTTAGTTTAGAAAGTTAGCATGCTAGCATTACTGAGGGGACGTTTACACGACGAAAACGGAAACCTTTTGTTCCGTTTTGGCCGTTCGTTTACGTGAGAACGGCGTTATTGGGGCGTGAAAATGTAAACTTTTGAAAACAGGTTCCAGAGTGAAAACTTCTGAAAACGCAACCCTACTGTTGTCATGTAAACGGGCACAACGCAACTCCTCTGAAAATAATGATGACACAGCCCCACATTGCGCATTCCTATTACAGTTCCTGCCAGCCTTGTTTGAGTGCATAAACAGCAGAGAGCCTACTATGGCCAGAACAACAACAAAAACACAACGTCGGACTGTCTGTTTTGTTTGTGCTGCAGACTCTGTTGAGTTTATTTACGCTCCTCCAATGTAGATTTGCTGAATCACCACTGTGATCTCATTCTGTGGTGTTGATTTTGAAAAGTTACACCACCACCGACTGCCTTGGCATATATACTATATTTATACTACTACTACTACTACTACTACAACGTTGCGGGTCCGTGTGTACAGAGATTGTTTCGAAAATGATGACGTGTGAACGCAGAACTTTTTGAAAACGCAAAAATGTTGTCATGTAAACGTGGCCTAAGATGGAAAAGTTTATGTAGAACATGGGCAGCAAATAAAGATGTACATGAAGTTCAATTGTGTTCAATCAAAAGATCATTGAATAAATTAAAAAATACATGTTAGAGATTTTTGTTCAGTTTTTCCATCGATAAAGATGCTGTAAATATGCATCACAGTATTGAATGATCTAAAAAATAATTGTTTGTTCCTCTGGTATTTATTCATAAACTAAATGATTGGATGTGCTGAATGATAAATCAGGGAATCACAAAGTCATTGCAATAAACCCTGAGGGCAACGTGAATGTCTCATTTCTTGGCAATCCATCAATTAGTTGCTAAGACATTTCACTTAAATCTAAATATCAGATTCATGGTGCACTGGAGAAAAACTCACAGGACCACCAAAGTCATTACAATAGAGAACATTTTTATTATTTTTATTTATCTATTTATTTTAGATACTGTATTCATCCCACAGGGGGAAATTCTTTCTCTGAATTTGACCCATCCCTGAGGAGCAGTGGGCTGCCACTACATTGTGGTGACCGGGGAGCAAACTGGGGTTCAGTATCTTTCTCAAGGATACTTCGACTTGTAGACTTGATTCATGTGTGTAAATTATCTGTTTGGTTGGGGTTTCTAAAGAATCCGGTAAAAGGAAGTCGACAGGGTTCATCCTCTCAGGACAATGAGTGTCTATGGCAATCCATCCAATAGTTGTTGAGATATTTCAGTGTGGGCCAAAGTGGTGGACAGAACAACAGATCCATGTAGCCAATACAAGCATGACTAATAGAACAAAAGGTGGTCAACAGCATGCAGTACACAAAATAATGACACTCCAACGGTTTCCACTCATTGGTTCAATGGACGGACTATGAGAGACTCAATAAGAAAGTCCAGTCATTCAAAAGGCCATTTACTTGAGATCGGCTGACTTAGATTTCAGCAGTGACCCATACATCAACGGGACATGTTTCTCGATAACAATATTGAATTGTCTCCGACTTGATAAGAGATGAGGCTTCGCCTTTCACTCAACTCGGATTCTATAGAAGCTCACAGACAGATGTTATCAAGAAATGTGGAATAAACAAAATGTACACAGGGCTCTATGTGTCCTAATTATGATGTGTGTCTGTGTGTGGCCATGCAGGCATAGACTCTCTCTCTCTCTATCACACACACACACACACACACGTCCCTCAGTAGGCCTTATGGCTGCATGGAGGGTTGCTAAATAGGATTCTATCATAAAGCATCCCCATAAAAAGCTCATCTGTTACACACTAACTGTAAGCACACATATTAAGAAGTTCATGGAGCCTGTACAGCCTCTAAATTTGGAGTATATTGCCGTGCCGATGTAGTTCCAGCAAGTTGTCTGCAACAAAGGCCAAATTAATGTAAAAACAAAACAAAACACATTAGCACTGCTTTTTCATAAAAAATCACGCTCTACTTCTTCAGAGGGATTGTGCAACAGCACGAGTCTGATTAATTACAGTGTGCAGCAATAAATGTGTTCATTTAGAGCGCATGGAAGGTGCTTTAAAGATTTCAGAAATTAAAAAGATACTCAATTAATAACCATGAATATTTCAGCACGTTTTTGTAGATCACTTTGTTACAGTTCTGTGTGCGTTTGGGTGGTTGTAGAAAACAAGTTATCGACCATACAGAGATAGAAAAAGCACTTTTTCTACTTGACTGTTATTTTTTTTCCTGGTTTTCATATATTATTTATTATGCATGAATATTCCATGGATATTTACAATATCATATATTTTGCATGCACTGCTTGGTTGTTCTTTTGACCCCCACACTTCATAATACTGGCTACATGTACATGTACCAGTGCAAATTAAATTAAGATACAGTCATTGCTGCTTTGTGTAAAAATATTCGCTGGCTGAAAACAATTCCAAAGTAAATATCAATACAGATTTCTGTAGACCAATCTCTTGTTCTTCTTTTAAGGCAGTTTACTCCAGTAGTTTTCTTATCATTGCACAGTACAGTAAATCCTCCGCCATACCGCATTTAATTCCCAGGTGTTTTTAACCCACAGGAAGTTCTTTTGGAGGTGCTGAAAAAATAAATCATAGAAGAAAATTATGTGTCCACATGTATCATTCTGGGCTGATACAAAGGCTGCAATATCTAAAAAGAAACCGACTCGACTGCAGTCTAGACAGGACTGAGGAATGAAGACGTGTGGCTGTAAGAGCACAGCTGATTGAATCTCCTGACTGAGATAGATGAAGGGTATCTGCAGCTTTGTTACATGATTTAGCACCGTGACTGAGTGGGCCTTCTCACCCTGTCCTGATTGCCGTCCCCTCAGATTAAGTAAAGTAGAAGTTCATTCAGGACAGATTGGGCCATCATGACTCCAGCCCTTTAAAAGGAATTCTGACTAAATGCAAAGAGAGCAGGCTGATTCTCAGGAAATGGAAAAATTGAGGGTGAAGGAGCTAAAGAGAAGATTGATTACTAAAATGTCAGCACTGCTGTTGGTAATTATTGCCTATCATTACCTGTGTAAAGGAGGTTTTCATCTGTGTCTGTTTCTGTGGCTTTAAGCAGGATTACAGAAAAACTAATGATTTGGTTTTGCTAAAACTTTGTGGAAGGCCGGGGGCAGGGGGCAGGCAAGAGCCAATCAAATTCTGACGTAAATCTGGATAAAGGGGCGGATCAAGAAAGGTTCTATACATTTCGTTAGCATTGCAAGATAGGGCATTTTTCCACATTTTGTTAATTTCAGATATTAATCTATAAATCGTGATGCAAAAAAATCCCATATTTGTAGTGTTTGTTTTTATGTGTGTATAGTGTGGACTGGATATAACATAAACTGCAGTTAACAAATATAAGTACAGTAGTTCATAGTAAAAAAAACTGTATGTTGCACTTCCCTTCTCCTTTTATTTTTTTAATTAAAAATGCAAGACAAAGATGAGTAGGATTGCTCAGCCCTAACAGAGGTATGCGCTCAACTAAGTGCGATTCTAGTCTATAAACCTGCAACTTGCAAATGCAAAATAAAAATTGTTCAAGGCTAATGGTGACATCTTCACAATTTAAATCTTGACAAGCTTTTTTTCTGTAGATTTGAACTCCATCTCATCTGGTTAACTTGAACCAGAATTAGTTGATTTTTCGCTACATGGCTATAAATGCTAGCACTGTAAACAAGCTGTAAAATCAACATTCACCTAGTTATTAATGCATTATAATGTTGTTATGGCTAATGTGTTAGCAAAGAGTTGCCTGCATGTTAGCTTTTAACATTACCAAGACATCATGCAGAAAAATATTTGGTTCCTTGGCAGTTAACTGCTTCCTTATGTTCACCTGCTGTTGCCAACGTTGGACTTTGGTGATAGGCAGGTAGTGATGGTGGGTTTTCAAGTCTAGAAACAGCTGCCTGCTGCTGCTCAAACCCACAACATTGAAAACTGTTAAGTTTCAGACTGTAAACCAAAAATGATGAAAAAGCAAAGTGGCTTAAACGCTATCCGACACAGAGGGGAGGTGGAAATCAGGTGAAAATTCTGTGCGTTTGTCCCTATCAGCAACGTCTTTCACATTGCACAGTAATTTCTTCATTGTTAATAAAGAGTATTGATTAGTGCAGCTTTAGTGTCTCATATTGATCAAGAAATATTTTTTTCCTGTACAACAAAACAGCAACAGCTGCATCAAACTGATCCACTCTGTGCCATTTTGGATTTCTGTCACGAATTCCCTGGACGATGCCGCCTAAAACATTTTGAAAAAAGCTATTAAACATCCTGAATGTATCAGAGCTTTGCAGCAAAAATATAAATAACATACAGTACAGTGGCTGGAAAAACGTCTAAATATCATTCAGCCACACGGAACCCAATGAGCTGGCTGCGAACTGCATTAAGTCTCTTATGCAGCATGCTGATGAATCCATGTGAAATGTGAAAGTAATAGTCTTGACATAACAAAGACATAACTCATCAACTGTTCCTGCAAAGTCCCCAAATGACTAAAATCCCAGGTCGAAGCTAGTCCAATATGAAAGAGGACTTTGCTTTTATTACCATCATCATTACCGTATATCACTGTACAGCCATTTGGTTTCATTTAAATGTAAATCTGGGCACTGAACTGCACACGTTGTCGCCTACGGCAGCCTGACTATGATGATTCATTCTGGTATCGGCAGGGAAAATATAAGAGCCCCTTTACTTTCTCTGAGGGAAAATAACAGATTTGACCTTTGTCTGTTTTCATGAAAGCTCTGTACACAAGGAAAGAAATAAAAACCTTGAGAGTTTGATTTTTTTCTAGAAAACCAAAGTTGCTACAGTTTTGTGCATTCTTAGTACTCTGCTGTTTCTTTTCTTTTCTTTTTTTGGCCCAACCTGAAGAACAAGAAGAGGGGTACCATCTGCAGTGCAAGGTCAAGGGTGAACTAAAACCTGTGTAGAAATGAGTCCATAAGTAAAATAAGGTTGGATACGCAAAACAGAGACCTAAGTGTAGCCCACGGTAGAAAAGAGATGGAAAATAAAACTATGAGAACTGAAATGTAATATTAAAAATGTAAGAGTTGAATAATTAAACATTTTAAATAGTTAATCACGCCGAAATTTAAGTGTTCAAATGGTGTTATATGTAAAATAATTGGGTATTATTGACTTTGATGAGCAACCAATGGTTAATCAGATACCATATCATGTTGACCAATGATAACGTTATCCTGCCTATCACTATGTCAAGTTTGGTTACGACTGATTATGCGTTGATTCTTTGGTAAGCATAGTAGGTTCATGGCCTATATATATATATAATTTCCTGGTCTTAATAAATGTCGTATGTTAAAAAAAATCTTGAAAGAACGGAGTGGATTAACAATCTGAAAGCTGTTGCTCCAGTCGAGTTTGAGAGGCCTGACGCCAGTCCTCAGCTGGCGTAACTTGGTGAGTTAATTTGAGACGAGAGGCCGATTAGCGCTAGGTGCTATGCTAGTTCACATCATTATTAATGCCACTGACTTCTGCTAAAACTGTTAGCGATCTAAAAACGTGTGCTAGTTGTGTTAGCTGTCTAAAAAACGTATTTGCTTTTAGTTTGGATAAACTAAATAATATGCACACTTGTTCTATGTACTAGTATATTAATAGGACTTTTCTATGTTTTGCATTGATGTGTAGTTGCATAAGGATACACATTTATGCTGTAAAGTGCCATGTTTTGTTCACTTTCATGCCAGTAATGTTCCTATTTGCTCTGGTATTAAGTGCTATGAGAAGTTGAGCTAAATTTAAAGATGCACCATAGACACATGACTAATAATTAACACAAATGAAATCAAATGTTTCTTAATTATTATGCACATAAGCCATCATTGAGTTATTGCAATATGTATTAGCTCTATGAAACCAATTTATTTGGGTCCATAATGGTTTTGGATGAAGTTGTGCATAGTGAATATTTTGATTTGAGTGATTGTACAACAGATTTTGAATTTGAAGCATTACATTTGAGCTTTATCCTGTGTTCAGTAACGTTTATAGTGAAAATTTTAAGTGTGAGTGTAATTTAATTTTGGCCTTATTCATAGGTCAGGTTTTTAAGTTGGACTTCAGAGGACCAGGGAGACAGAAACACATTGGATAATCCTGAAGGTCTTGACTTGAGAGATTCAAGAAATTCCACTTAATGGATGGCGAGCCCTGGCCTTTGGAACTGAACCTTTGTGCCAATGTACCTGAAGTGTGGTAGGATCCAACTGTATTCTACACAGTTCAGTGGACGATTTCACACATATCCACAACTTTAAAGCTAACCAGCTGGTTTGAACTGGAGAACACTGTCTATCAAAAAGGACCTGGGTCTGATTTTCTTTCCTTCTTTAAGTGCACACTTCTTCACTGAATGGATAATATGGGTCCCATGTGGTTAATAGCCTGAATTGATTTCTGTTTAATACAGAGTAAAATATTTTAAGCAGCAGTGTGTGTTTCCTTCTTGTTATTCATCTCTTTGGCTCCTGTAGTTCCTTAAGTCTTCTGATCTGGTCCAAGTCTATTCCATACCTTTACGATTAGTAAATCAAAACAAAATCTACCTCTTATACTGGTTACATAAGCTTTGGGATTTTCTGGAAAATTCTAAATGTTAGTTTACCCAATGTTGATGGAACAAAAAAGGCAGAGCTCATACAGTAGCACATGCTATTTATTCCATCTTTGAAAAAGGCAGCCGTTGCAGCTGCATATTTGATTTAATGACTCAATTATTACCTTTATAATAATTACCTACAGATGGACACTAGTGAATTCCAATCTTAAATACCCAAAGGTAAAAAGGATGCACTAATCTCAATTTCACCAGTTTTATTCCGGCCGAGTCTGATGAGTGATTGGTTTAATGGGTCACATGATAACTGACTTCCTGAGGCCCCCCAATACATTTTCCATGATAATATGACAATTGCTGTGTCCCAAATTGCATACTTCCGTTTGTATACTCAAATGTAGTATCCTGCATGTGAGTATACTTATTTGCATAGTGTGTGAATTTCAACAGTGTGATCTTGTACTTCACTGTTTCTGGTGCTCTATGTACCAGAATTGCCGCAACATTTGACCGCAAACATCATGTCACTTTCAAAAATATCTGCTGTCTTATTTATTTGACTAAAATGAATGACTTATTGTGCTACACGTTTCGTCCAAAATAGTACCTTGTTGGTACTTTCATCTATATGTTGCTGTTGTTCTCGCCGTGAATGTCGCTTCCTTTTTCACAAGCTTGATAAGTCACGTAATCCCCTCTCCTTCCCGCTACGTAGCCAAGATGGCGACCATTGAGGGTGAGAAGTGTCCATCGTTGCACACTCAATTTTTCTTCATCTCTTGGTGACCTCACGCAGTGTTGGTCAGGCATTCAGGATTTGCCAATGTCTATTGATTAAGTCCAGAAGTCCTGCTTTGGCAGAAAGTATACTAGAGCAAAACTATGGCAATAGTGCCCCCTGATTTATTCACACAATGGAAAATCAATTATAAATTGGATCAGCATCCAAGTACTGTGACAGTAGCAATTTGGGAGATAAATATATCATCCCAGATCTAATTCTTAAGCTGTTTTATAAACTACAGTTACTTTACTTACTAAACTACAAACACTATATTCTAGTAGTGATATATAGGATTAAGTCAACTTAAAGCAGAGAATTAAGAGTTGGCACAAGAGCTGATCATTAATCAGATATCAGGTAATCCCCTTGCTCATTATTTTTTCCTTATTTGCAACAAAAATTAATCATCAGGTCCTGAATACATTTGAATATGTGCCAAATGAATTCAACAAGACCTTAATCAGGAGCCAGGTTCTGAGGGATATTACAAATCAGTGCACTCAGAGAGCATTTTTACATCTGTAAGTAGGATTCATTAAAAGATAAATATGCTCAAGCATGATATACATGGAAGTCAGGTCTAATATAACTGCTCAGGACGATGGAGAGATGACTGTGTTTCATGCCTGTATTGTGCAACATGACTGAAAGCCTTTTAAAGTTTCCCTCTGGGCCACACTATCCTTACTCCTGGCCATGTTACACAGGAGATGCCCTCCTTCCTGACCCCTCGCGTGAGTCTCACTCCAGCCAACGGGGCCTCTGAACATCACTGTTGATCCTTAAAAGCTTAAATCTTGATGAGTGCAAGCCAGCGCTGTCGGGTCCCACTGCAGTTATTTTTTTATTTTTTGCAGTATATTTCATAGAGTTAACCTTGTGGGGGAAATGTCTTTGTCACACCTGTTGTTATGTTTATAACCTTTGAAACTGGCATGAACAAAAATGGCAAAACAGAAGGTGTTAGCGTTTTATATATGGAGCCGGAGACGGCATGAAATGTCACTTTGATTCCTGCAGGCACGACGGAGGCATTCAAGGGACAGTGAGATATTTATGTGGCTGCATCTAGAGCTAAAGCAATTTCTAGATTTATTGATTGGTCAATGGACAAAAGATTTATGTATTTGGTGATCATGTTAATAATTTGACTCAAAAAAAATACCAAACACTGGTTTCAACTTGAAAGTGAGGGTTAAAGCTTTGAGTTTTGGATTGATACTCAAACAAAAGAAGGAATATGAGGATGGCACTTCAGGCTATGGGAAGAACAGTTTCCAAAAAATTAACTCTTGAGCAACACCCAAAGATTAAATCCAAAGGGAGGCCAGAGCCAAAACTCAACCTTGGGGAGAAAAAAAGGATTTAGGATTTTAAATGAGGCAAACTATGTGAGCACAGAGTGGCTAGCTGGTAGCACTAAACTTCAGTGGCTATTTTGCTGGCCCTGTCTTCTTTTTGACTACTTCACCACCATGAAAGACAGAAGAGAGGCCTTCTTCTTCAAATAGAGGGAGTAATACACAACCCCTTCTCTCTGTGGCTTCACTGACTGAACTCCTCAGGTGTAGTTTTTGAAGGGGTTATATTGCTGGTGTCTTGCTAGGATTTAGCAGGATGAGTTAGTCTATTGAAGTAGCCTAGTTGTTTCATTGCAATTGTTTCTCAAATAATATACACCACGGAGAATAACACATAGAAAATCAGCATCACTGGAACGTTTGTCCTACTTTCACATGATATATGGGAGTTATTTGTGTACGTCATGCATGTATACAATGGAGTTTGTAAGTCATGCATTTGATAGTTTGTGAACATTAAACTTAAACATCTTCCTGATTGAGTTTGAGAATGAGTTTTGACCCACTCCTGTTTAAAGTTAGTACATTACACCTTTTGTATCGGTCTCAAAATTGCAGTTAGCCAAAAATCTTATTTAATTATTTCAATGATTAACTTGAGGAGAAATCTTAGTCATATAACTCAGATGAACGATACAGTATGTGCCTTAAAATCAAAGTGATTTTAAAATTCAAATGGAATTGTAAGATCCAGTGTTGTTGGAGTTTGACCCATAGCAGGGACTAAAAGTCAGGATATCTTAGTCTTACTACTTATTTTTACCATTCATTTTAAATCTGCCCCTTGTGAGTCCCCCCACCTTTATGGTCCTGCAATAATAAATATCTGGAGTACCCCTTTAACTTCCCTTGGCTCATAAATATATTGTGTGGAACCTGTGATGATGGAGGAGACACTGTTTCATTTCAAGGAAACACAAGCCGGTGGTTTAAAACATGATGAATCCAGCTCTCTTTTCAGAATGTGTTATCATCATGTCTGTTTATGTTGTACAATTCGCCTTAACAGTTCTGGCAGATTTTCATATTTGCACAACCAAACATGACACTTGTTTCCCTTAAATGAAAATCAACTCAAAACAATACTGCCCTGTACAAACACTTGCACGCCATGTACCGAGGCTGCAGTCCCACCCGTGGCCCTTTGCCTCATGTCTTCCTCCTTGCCTCTTTTTCCCATATTTCCTGTCAAATCTTCAATTGTCCTATAAAATAAAGGCAAAAAAAACTAAAAAAAAGAATAAACAGGCAAAACAGAGCTCTATGCAGCTTCAGTGCTCTGCAGACTGAGTCAAGTATGTCCTCACCTGCATCCTCAGTGGTGCATTGACTGCAGGTCACTGTTGCTGCTGGATGCTGGATACAACGTTACTAACAGAGCAAGAGACCTGCACCACAACAGGCCAAGCCAACGGCACAGCACTAGTCATGAGTAAATAAGACGGACCCAGCAAAATGGGGGATTCTGCATAACATGTAGACTGCATACTACTACGAGTAAAGTGTTGTTATTTCAATGGCGGCACCTACCAGCTGACAGGGTGGAAGCTGGGGTTAAAGTGAGTTTGTTGTGATTTGGAAGATGGAAGCTTTTTTGTTTCAAGCAATTAAAATGTATTTTTCATGGACATCATCACTTTAAATGATCATCGGCGGTTTGTATAAAGTTTTTTTTTTTCAATGTAGAAGATAAAAGCATCAGAAGAATAGGCGGCAAAAGTATTAGAAGTCTTAGATGGTGAATTCTCCGTTCACCAGCCCCTATTGAGAGGGCTGAGTTCTGCATACTAGACACTCAAAAGCCTTGCATCTGTAGCGTTTAGCACACAATCTCCTCACATCCATGCGATCTAGACAACATTCACCAATAAGATGATATACACACGTTCACTAACTGTAGCAAGCAACGGAGTCGTGATGCTATAACCTCAATCTATTGCTGCACTCAGCTCCATCAGCTGGGTAGGTGGGGGATCGTATCAGATTCACGTGGGCTCACTGTACAAACTCACTCACTGTATAACCTACATTTACAGGATCTGAAGAATCTCTTCAATGCTGCAACCATTACAATACGGCCGTAGACAGAGAGATGTGTTCAACACAGAAGCATGCAGATCACCGGACAGCAATCATTCTCTTTGAGTGCTTACTAGTTGATTAAAATGGTTGAGTTTCAATGCAGCAGCTTCAACTCAAAAATCTCAGCTGTGAAAAAAAGTCTCTGCAGCGAATAGTCTGGTCTCTAAAACTGAAAATCTGTGGAGTGTTTTCCTGTGAGCTCTAAACCTCTTTCTCGATATTTTGCTCTCCATTAAAAAGAAAGACATCAAACTGGGACAAATGCACAATCTTCCACAGCAAGTGTTATTACCTAAAATGTGTGCACATGTTCATTATCTTATGTGAACCACAATAAATGCATGCCACCCCGCAGAAATCCAGCCATCCTGTCCTTTAGAAAATCGTTTCCGTGCCTCAGTGGCACAGAGATTTCCTTATTTTGTCCCTCAACATGAATGCCTGCCCCTGAGCCTTGCACAAACAACCTTAATACCCCCTAATGTTCCATGACACTGTATCCAATCCGTGTTATCTGGGAGAGGATCATCTTGTAATGAAGACATAAGGCCACAGAATTACTACAGTAACTCCCAAAGAAGACGCGTTGACATGCCTGTTGCACAAGCGTGTCTGTATTACAGCCCGCTCCTGGATGCAGCGCGCTGATAAATTCATTAAAGGGTGCCAGAACTGAGTGAAATCGGACGATTAAGATCGATTTGAGGGGATGTGAAAAAAGATTAACAGTATGGGAACTTGACAGTGTGAGCTGTGGCTTGATGAGTCAATATCAGAGGCTCTGCTGCGCATCGGAGCTCGAACAGTCACAAGTCCGAGCGGGGATCTAAAACCCGCGTTGAAAACTGAATGTGCTCATTTGAACATTTATAAAGCTTCACACGTGTATAAAAGAATATTTGGAGACATGTTAGAAATGTGAGAAGTGGTGCGTAACCACGAGGATGGCACAACAAGGATGATTTCAACACCGCGACTCTGGCCACACGGGCACGGCTCTTACCTTTAGAGATCACGGATACTGTGCAAGAAACCAGGAGCAAGACTCCCGTTAGGAGGAGGTAACGTCCTCTAGTCAGCGCACCCATACCGACGCGTTGCTCTCCACCGATACGCTGCCGGGGTGACGGTGCTCCGGATCGCTGGTGCCTCCTCTCTCCTCCACCGAGCTGAACGAGCCCCGTAACCCAAGGAAGGGGACGCTTTGGAGCTCTGGCAGGAGAAGAAGAAGCAGAAGAAGTGAATGGCTTATGGGCTGAACTGTTGGTCGGAAGAAAAGACGCATCTTCACTTCACTTCAGCTGTGCGTGTGTGAGCAGCTGGGGAGACGTGCGCTCCGAATTTACCCTCCTTACGGGGCTTCACCACCCCGGAGCTTGGCTCGTGTTAACCAATGGCAGAGTGAGGAAGGGAGGAAGGCGGAGAGGAGGAGACGGTGGGTTAGGAGAACTGGAATGCAGCAGTTCAGCACGGCATGACTGTTATTACAGACAGGTTCAGGGGATTCTGGCCAAAGTAGAAGCAAATTATTAACAAACTAAATTCATTGGAATATGAAATGTGACAAAGCTCTACCTGATATTCCAGTAAAATACCCAAACCTGGACATAAACATGGAGACAGTGTAGCAGTGACTGACAGAGTGGTCAGTGTAATAAATGATTATTCCCTCGTCAGTCAGAGACACATCAGTGGCCCTCAATGTTAAATTCTCCTGACTGCCAAGAACATTTCAAAGAAGTCTTTCATGGCATTCCTGTTCTATTAAATATTAAGAAACTATTTTTTTTAAAATACAGAATCGGATTCATTAAGATAGCGAATAAGCTGTAAGAAAAATATGTCCAAGTGAATAATTTTTTTAAAAAAAGGGTCTGCTCCCCAGGGGCCCATTCTCCTCATCCCTCCATCACAGAGTTTATGTTTTCAATCTTTACATGAAGTGAAGTTCCAATGAAGGCTTGGGTGATGGAATAAGTCACATACATGAAGCACATCATTAATTATTATTGAGTCGTTTGCACTTTTTTGCATTTTGCTTTTACATATTCACAAACTTGTTTAGAGTGTAAATGTTTTTCTCATGCACGAGATGAACATTAAACGGATGGATGGATGGATGGAAAGGAGCTTTCCAGCATTTCCATCAAGATACAGTTTTGGCGAATGTTAAAGTGCTGCAGCTTGGATATAAGGTTGCAATGAGTTTGTAGGGTAACTTCATCTTTATCTATTTATCTTTATCTATGCCAACAAAATTGTTCTGGCTATGCAGCAGAGGTGATGCATAGAAAGGGCAACAAGCAGCAAAACTTACCACCATGGGTCACACAAGTAGAATGGATGCATATCTTCTAAATATACTGCGCAACAGTACGCATATTTTTTTATGTCATGCCATCCTGTTAATCTTAAATATCAAAGGCAAATTATGGTTCACACATATTTATTCACCCTTTAGCCATACAGAATAATTATTTTTGTGCAAATTATTGGTTGTTGCCTTAGTGTTTACAAGTCAAAAAGTGTGGATGGTGATACAGAGAACAACAACAGTCAGTGACGCGTGACCACCTCCAGCATTTATCACAGCACCACATCTCCTTTGCATGAATTCATAAGACGTTAATCTGGACTTGTAGGATGGCTTGCCATTCTTCCTGCAGTGCTGTGACAAGTTGTTCATGTGTTGCTGGAGCAGGATCTCTCCGTCTCACCCGGTGATCCAGAACATCCCACAGATGCTCTATTGAGTTGAGATCTGGTGAATATGCTGGTCAAGGAAGGACAGCGACATTGTTCTGGTCCAGGTCTACTCCTGACAGACATGAGCCACATGTGGTCTGGCATTGTCATGCATGAAGGTGATGTTTGATTGCTGTATCCTGGGAATGACGTGAGGACCTAGGACCGTATCTCGGTAACGGATAGCTGTCAGTGTACCGTGGATGTGGACAAGGTCTGACCACCATCCATTATCAATGGCTTCCCACATCATGACATCACCACCAGAACGGTCCACTTACTGGATCTATGCTGCAGGATAGCCTTCCCCACAGCGACAATACAGGCCTACGACCATCAGCTCTGTGCAAGTTAAATCTGCACGTCACTAAATGTGATCTGCCTCCACTGTGCAATGCGCCATAACATCTGTAACATCTGTGCGCCATGTGTCTGCTGAGTTCCAGCCATCAGCATCATTAGCATCCCAACTGCCTGGTCATGTAAATTTTGTGGAAGCCTTGACATCATCAGTTGTTTCAGGGCATTAATGAGACCCAGGATTTTATTGGACAAGTGTTTTCAGTCATGCACAAAAAAATCTCACCAACATCATCGTTTACTCTGAAATGCACCAATGACTGTTGTGGCTATGTAATGAATAAATGATGGTTATTCATGATTTAACATGTTTTGGTTGTGGGTACTTTAAAAAGTAATTTCAGTGAATCACATGTTTGTTTGTTTCAGTAGATTAGGACTAGTGAAAGGTAAATATTGGGAATTTAAAATTATTCGTTTCCACTTTTGCTCAGTATAAGCATATTTGTTGGACTTCCTCAAATATAACTGCAAATAAATATTTAAAAAAGCCACCATGTTATTTCCTGTTCATAATCTTTGCTTCCCTGCAGAGTGCAATATCTCTGGCATTTCTGATCCATCAAGCAAAGCCAGGGTGTTTGGACAAGAGGTTCTCGACCTCATTCTATGTTGTACAGATGCATTCAATTATGTTTTCACTCTCACCTGAGACAGATTTACTGATCTGTGATCAGTGTGACCAGCAGAGAGCTGTGTGGAATGATTTAAAATCTGATATGGAAATAAATAAAATTATATACAGTCAAGCTGTCTTAAATGTGGTTGCTCAAATTGGAGTTTGTAGGTGTTTTCTGTCATAACTATGGCTGCAGGACTGATTGGAGGTTGGCAGTAAGCTGGAACTTAAATATTAAATCATATTACCTGCAAAACCTCCAATGTTCCTCATTGTTGAAGTCCCTAAAATATGTTTTATTTCTAATACTGTGCAAACGTCTTAATAAGAAAGGTGTAATTTCACCTTTATATTGGGTAGTGGTTACTTCCCCGAATGAAGAGCACACACTGACATGTTCAGAATGAAGTCATTGAAGTTGAAGGCCAGCATGCAGCCTTGGATTCATCTTAGGCCTGAATATCTCCACGTCTCAGTTGTGTCATTATTGTTCTCAATAAAAGGCACGAAACATTGAAATTCTTCGACATTATGGCATCACTGGAAGTTTCACTTTGCTGGTGTTCATTTATCACTATGGAAAATTAGCTAAAGCTGGGTGGAATACTTAGTATTTACAACCTTTGGTCCAAAAAAGATAAGATAATATGTAAAACTAATTAAAGACAATGTGATACTTGTTTGATGTACAGTATACTCAAAGGAAACAACACAAAGACAATATATTTAATGTTTTTACCCATCAACTCAGTGACTTTTGTAAATATATGCAGGGGTGCACATAACTGGTGCACAGGTGTGCATGCGTGGTCAAAATAAATGCTGCGCCCCATATATTAGAACATGAAGCGCTTTTGTGCACCACCATTGTGGTAAGAATAGCATTGCTTTTTTAGCAAGGGAAGTTTCATAATATCAGATGGTCTGCATGGAGGCAAGAGACTGTTGAAAATATAGAGGCTATTACCAGAAATAAAATAATATTTAACGAATTAAATTACAGTATTAGGAATGGTCTATTTTAACACAACTGTTACAAAAAATATATAGTAGTTAAATTTAAATTAAAACCATGCAAATAAATATATATGTTGTGTGTTTGGATAAGCCTATTAGTGCGTGTGCACTTAATGTTTGTATGCTTCAACCACCTCTGGGGACAGTGGGGGTCGCGAGTCTCTGGCACTGTTGTTTTGGGGGTTGGGGGGTGAAAAGTTTGGGAACCTAAAACATGTCTGTTTCATGCAACACAAAAGATGACCACCAAGCAACATCTTCAGGTGCTCATTTGAGAACCAGACCAAAAAGATGTATGTGCACCCCTGAATATATGCTTATTCTGAATTTGATGCCAGCAGCATGTTTCAAAAAATTTGGGATAGGCGCACCAAAAGACTAGAATAATTATAGAAAATTTTAAAGAATCCTGTTTGGAGCATCCTACAGATGAACAGGTCTATGGAAACCCAAAATAAAAACCAAAGCAAAGGTGTATTAAAGGTTGTCTCCATCTGCCCTCTTCGCCTTGTTTTTTCCACCCATTAGCAAAAAGCAGTGATTTAGGTTGCAGCACTGATTCCATCGCCTACCCTGACTCAGAAGTGCACTGACGCAGTAAACCATAGATACAGAAACTGAAATACCACATCAGCACTCGAATCAACTCAGATTCAGACACATACATCAACTGAATATAAAAAAAACTCACTGAAATGGATTGAAAATGGCAGCTCTGTTATATACATATATATAGGTATATATATATGTAGGTATATATATATGTAGGTATATATATATATATAGGTATATATATATATAGGTATATATACCTATATATATATATATATATATATATATACCTATATATATATATATATATATACCTATATATATACCTATATATATATATATATATATATATATACCTATATATATATACCAATATATATATATATATATACATATATATATACCTATATATATATATATATATACCTATATATATATATATATATATATATATACCTATATATATATATATATATATACCTATATATATACCTATATATATATATATATATATATATACCTATATATATATATATATATATACATATATATATACCTATATATATATATATATATATATATATATACCTATATATATATATATATCTATATATATATATATATACCTATATATATATATATATATATACCTATATATATATATATATATACCTATATATATAGGTATATATATATATATATACCTATATATATATATATATATATATATATATATATATACCTATATATATATATATATATATATATATATATATATATATATATATATATATATATAGGTATATATATATATATATACCTATATATATATAGGTATATATATATATATATATACCTATATATATATATATATATATATATATATATATATACCTATATATATATATATATATATATATATATATACCTATATATATATATATATATATATATATATATATATATATACCTATATATATATATATATATATATATATATAGGTATATATATATATATATATATATATATAGGTATATATATATATATATATAGGTATATATATATAGGTATATATATATATAGGTATATATATATATATATATATATAGGTATATATATATATATGTAGGTATATATATATATATATATATGTAGTTATATTTATATGTAGGTATATATATGTAGATATATATGTAGGTATATATATGTAGATATATATATATATATATCTACATATATATATACGTAGATATATATATATATATATATATATATACACGTAGATATATATATATATATATATATATGTAGGTATATATATATGTATATATATATGTAGGTATATATATATGTATATATATATGTAGGTATATATATATGTATATATATATGTAGGTATATATATATGTATATATATATGTAGGTATATATATATGTATATATATATATATATGTAGGTATATATATATGTATATATATATGTAGGTATATATATATATATATATATATGTAGGTATATATATATATATATATATATGTATATATATATATATGTATATATATATATATATACATATATACATATATATACATATACATATATATGTATATATATATACATATATATGTATTTTTATTAAATTTTCATTTCAAGATCTGTCATTTGCAGCTGAAAATAATATTCAAAGTTACTCACCAAATTAACAACAGAGACATAGAGACAGACAGCAGCAGAGGTTGAGCGAGGTACAGAGTGAATGGAGAAATGAGATCATATTATTTTCTGATTGTTTCACTACGGTATTGTGTTCCAAAGGACAAACACATTTCTGGATTTGTTTCTGAAATCAGACAGAAGTGTGCACCTTATGCTGTCCAGTCTGTGGCCGGCCCTGTGTCTATGGCTGTCTTTACACTACATGGTTCAAGTGACCAAAATTCAGATTTTTTTTCCTCCCATGTGGAGATCGGATATGTATCATGAACTTGTAAGCAGGAAAGAAGCACATGGAATCGGATATTCTCAGATCAGAATTAGGCCTCATTCATATGTAGAAATAAATCTGATACGAATTGGACATGTGCATTTGCGTCTGTCATCTAAGCGGACAGGTCGGATATTCCCTGTCAACGTGAGTCATATGTACATCATTGAAAATGCGACGGTGGCGAATGATGTAAACATAGGTGGACACAGACAGAGCCATCCGCGCACACAGGTCTCTCTTTTCACCGGTGCACCACCTCTAAAAATGCTTCTGAAAGCAATAGCTTGGATAATTAGTCCTATGTCACATTCATCTGCGTCCATTGTAAAACATTTGCGGGTCAAACCCACGTATACGCTTGCGGGATGTTGCCCCAAGTGTTAACCAATGTAAATGCAGATGTCGTTTATGGGTCACTTTTAAAAGTAGATGTAAGCAGGCAGTCAAAAAAATCGAATATAGGCAACAAGTCGGAATTGGGCATTAAAACCTGTAGTGTAAAGACAGCCTAAGACTGAGTTTACACGCACATTTACACGCACATTAGTATCCTGGTTATGAGTGTTGTTTTGCACATGCACCAGTAATGTATATAACCCATTTAACGCAATTTAAATAGGTTTCATTTCTTAATAGGTTAATTTAAAACTCATTTGACTGTAGCTATAAAAAAAAATTACGCCACTTTGGTTTATGGCAGGCTTAGTGCTATTAATCGCCAACATGGTGTCGTTCCTATGGCTTATTCACATTATTACCAGCAACACAGGACGAGAGCGACTAGCGATATTAAACGTCCAACACTTTGACAGCTGTCAGTCTGTCACTGCCACCTCGTAGGACAAAGGAACGCTATTGGGAATCCAGCGTCCTTTAGCCTGTTAACGACTAACTTGAACAGATCTCCGTTACGGTGCCTTTTCCCATCAAAACTGCCAAGTACATCTTTCATTACTGAAAGACAAATCTCTGTTTCTTCTTCACTCCAGAAGTGAGATGCTTTCGTTGCTGCCGCCATTGTGTGTTTCAATTTCTGTTACGTCACTCCGCGCCTGTGCAGTGACTCCTTCTGAAGTCTTCTTAAACCTCCTAAACATGTGGCCCAAGCTTTGTCAATATTAACATAGCCTTCATGAGGCGTTCAGTAGAGCACCATGCATTAGGACAAATCTGATTTAACTACACAAAAGATGTTCTTGGTACGAGCACAGATGAACCGAGCACTTCAAATTACCACCTCTGCCTGTGCCGACCGCTTTTATAATATCCTGTTCTGGACTGGGCACTTGTGACAGGGCAACAATGGATGGGAAAGGTGCACTTAAGGATGGCACTTGAAATGATTCACCTCTTGTAGCTTTGTATCTAAAGTGACTGGGGGAGCAATCGGTGAAAGAGCTCCCAGCCATGCAGCAGAAACAAAGTGGGCAGTCCTTTGTTTCTATGGATGGTGAGAGCTGACAGAATAGTGCACAACTAGTTCAGTTGTACTTGATGGGAGTGCAGCAGTGGGATTAGTGTGCAGATTAGTTTAAGTTACAGTTGCAGCATGTCTCATAAAAATGATGGACATATACAGATGCTATGCTTTGGCTGATACATCTTGCAGTAAAGCTTATCACATCAGTAAAATGCTTCCTTTAAAATCATGCCAGTACTTTTCCATGTCTTCCATATTGCTCATGGAAACTGAAGAATGATGACATTTTATGGTTCTGCTTGGTTAGGTATTGAAAATGTCAATATATTTAAAATGAAAGTTTCCTATAAAATTGTAATTCCTACCAATAATCATGTATTACTCTCTGAGTTGTGTGATGGTGTCTTTATCTGCAGAGACTTGCCCTCTGCCTGTGTTTTCTCAGTAGTCGGATGTGTCGAGACTTTCCTGGGCATCGACTTTAGTGCAGCGCTGTACGAGGTCGGCCTCTATAAAAATAAAGCCACCATGTTCCCTTGTCTTCTTGCCTCTGTCTGTCATGAACAGATGCAGGTCTGTGTGAGCTACAAGGCTGAGCAGAGGCACACAGGAAAGGGTGAAGCCTACACTTTGACTGAGTTCACACAAAACCCACAGGGCTGTGTAGAGGCGTGGGCGTGTTTATGTGCGCAAATCAAGCCAAATTACCTGTTGGTGGGGTGAGGAGGAGGCATATAGGAACAGGTTCCCTCCTTCCATCATGTTTTGTTTCCAGAGCATAACTCAAAAACTGTATAATAATTTTATGAAACTTTCTACACAAAACAACCAAGAACTGAAGTGGTGTCTTTTGTTATTTAGTAACTTTTATAGTTTGTATTTTGTTTGTTTCCATGGTTATGAGATGAATTTAGGCTCATTTTGCAAGTGGGATTTGTCTAAGATAAGGGGTTTTGGGGAATAACTGAAAAACTGTTCGATGTTTTTTGCACAAAACATTATGTACACATCTCCCATGTACTGAGGAGGCGCCTTAAGAATTTTATTAATTTTTTTCTATTTTGAAAAATTAACTTTTGTTGGATATGCAATTAACAAGAACAAATAACAACTTAAATAAGTTCTTTCTAACAGTCTTTCTTCAATGAAATGCTCCCGTGGTGGTGGTATTTTGTGCTTGCTTTTCTTTTCAGTTTGTTTGTTTAGGATGCCCTGAATGCATAACTCAGTCTGTGTTTTGCACCATCCAACATTGTCAACATCACTTTATCATTGGTCAATTATTATAATTTGAAGCATTTTTCCAGAACATTCAACACACAACCAGCTACATAAATAAACTTAATAAAGGCAATAATAAAGCCATAGATAGTACAGTCCCCTTATTGTGGTCGTACTGCTGCTGACTCCACCCCCACTTCTTCTTCTTGTATTGATTAAAAAGGATAAAACATACCATCAAAACATGCATATCACTTCTTTCTATCTGCTCTAAAATTTCCCATTGTAATGGACATAGACTGGTGCATGATGTGATACAGAGCTGTCACATCTAAAAATATCATCCGTCGATATAATTCCAGATAGTGGTGGATGGATTGATTCTGATTTCCTAGAGGGGTTTTGACATACACAACTAAAGCTTGGGCTTCATCTTCAATCAAGAACAGAGTTTTTGAATTCATGGGTCTAATCCCCCTGCTTCCCACGGATCCCACCATAGTCGTTTAAACTGAACGCTACATATAGAACATACAAGGGCAAAATAGACACAAAGCTATCTGTGAATGATATATTATCTAGATAGCATAGTTAGGTAGCCTATTATATTAGGCCAGAGTAGAAGCAGTATATAATAATACACAGTATATTCTGCCATTATTCTTTCTCTTATTGTCACTGAAAATTTTTCACATTACAGTAAATGAAATATAAAACATAAAATATACAACATTTCTAAAAATAACTAACTAAAATAAATAATAATAATAAATAACCACACTATACATAACTAACTGCATGGTTGGCATGGTGGTGTTGTGGGTAGCGCTGTTGCCTCACAGCAAGATGTTCCTTGGTTCAAATCCACCTGAGGACTTTTCTTAGCATGTTTATGTTCTCCCTGTTTTCTGCGTGGGTTCCCTCCAGGTTCTCCGGCTTCCTCCCACCACCAATAAACATGCAGTAGAGGTGAAATGGTGACTCTAAATTGACCGCTTGTGTTTCTATATGGCCCTGTGATGAACTGGTGACATGTCTATGTTGAACCCCGCCTCCCACCCAAAGTCAGCTGGGATAGGCTCCAGCCCACCCACCCCCCCACGAACTAACACAGGATGAGCAGTTACAGAAAATGAATTAATTAACTACATGCATAAAGACACCACAAAATGGAACGCTATTGGTCCTTTGATT